>OZ004340.1:2400000-3600000 GCA_963924445.1 Philereme transversata
GCGGTCGTCGATACAAAAAATATACTTACCTAAAGCCTTAAGCTTGTTCCATCTCAAATTATAATAAAAATAAATGTGAAATGGCACTAAACTGTTTTACCTACAATAATGGTCAAAATTTTATTCACACACCGAACTAAGCGCGACAGAAGTGCCTACATATCTAAGCGTGGATGCTTACTAGACACCGGTAGTACGTACTTAGATAAACATAGCTATTTCTAAAAATAAAAAAAAAACAATATTTGTTGATTAGTTTGTTGTGGCAATATGGATTATAGGGCACCGTCAAAGTCCTTTCGACAAGTAAATAGCTAATATGTACTTATCTAAATTGCATGTGATTTTATTAATAGATAGGTACCTATCTATTTGCAAGATTTTAAATAACTTAGAAGTAACTTAAATACTAACATTGGAGTAACTTACTACTAATTGCTTATCTACATGGTCCTATGTATGTAGGTACTACTAGTTCATATTAGAATATCTACACATATCGAATACTTAGATAATTATCTCGCCTGTATTCTGGCTAATGGTGATTATGATGAGGATATCCTACAAACACGTCACTTTTGCTCCATGAGACGCACAAGACGAAAGAACGAGGTAGGTATTGATCATCATCGGCCGGGAGAAGTTCTAAACTAGACATATCGGTAGGAGCATAGATTGACTACACATAAAAATACTTATTCTTAAATCTAACAAAATCATACTAAAATAACTTAGATTAGGTAGAGCAATAGAGTGAACTACCGCTTTGCGTCAATATATCCTGCCAACGATTAGTCTTTCTGCATAATGTACACAAAGTCCGTACAAACACAAGTCGTTGGAACTAAAGTCTTATTCATAAAACCAGAATACCCCTCGTAGATCGTCTATAGGAGTGAGGAGTGTTGGCAGCGCGTCTCGCCGCCGCCGCAGCGGCCGCAGCGCGCCTCGCATGCACCTTCCCGTGCTTTGCAAGATGGTCAGATCTCGCGAATCTCTTCCCGCACTGGCTACATCTGTAAGGCTTATCCCCGGAGTGGCTGCGGCGATGTCTCGCTAGCTCATCGGAACGCGCGAAGCGCCACACGCAGCCTGCCCACGTACATCTGTAAGGCTTCTCTCCACTATGACGTCGCAAATGCGCTCTCACGTGCGAAGCCTTGGCGTAAAGTTTCCCGCACTTTTCAACAGGACAACGAAACGCTCCTTGCTCCGGACAAAACTGCGGCTCACCGAACGTTAGCGGCTTCATCATTTTCTCGGGTACATTCTCGCTCTCCCATTCATGATGAACTGGGAGATAATCATGCGTCTCTAAAGCGAACACTGAATCACCGCACAGCGAATTCGTCCCCGAATTTTGAGTATCGTTAGATACATCACTATTCAAAGCTTCTAATAGAAACTCGTCTATTATAGTGCTGTCCAAATCTTCGAAATCGAATGCCGGCGACGCGCCGTGATTGGTTTCTTCCTTGTTTAGATCACTAACACCGATTACGAAACTGTCACTGAGATCCAAATCATTGAGTTGCCAGTCAGACGTATCAAAGGACGGCAACTCAAAGTTGTAGAGACTCTCCGCCGGCGACACTTCGAAAAGAAAATGATCGTTGAGAAGAGCATCTTCTAGAAGCACACTCGTGCTGTTGCTATCGGTAAACATGGTAAATCTGGAAAGTAAACAATGCATATTGTAAAATTAATCGATATTACATTGTAATTTCCTATAAGTTCCACTGTCTTTGAAATTAAATAAAAACAAAACCTGTTATATATTGTACGAATAATTTTTTTTTTTTTGCAAAACCGAACCTAAATCACCACTCAAAAAAATCCAAACACAAATAAAAAGAACTCACAATTGTTGGCCAGTTTAAGATATAAATTGTCAATTTAATTTCGAGATGACACAGCCGCTGTTGTCGAGTCCCGGGGTTGGAATGGAGTGGTCGAGCCGCCGGACACAGTGATAACGGCGCGGCGGCAGCGCTCGCGACGATCGCCGATAATCACCGGATCCACATGTGCCAGCGCCAGTATACATGGCACTGGTAGGTAATCTGTACTTCTAACAAAGGCAATAATTCATCTTGTTATCGATTGCAGTAAAGCGACCTTTATTGCGACGTACCAAAGTTGAATTTCTTCGGTATGATAAGGCCAAATTATTGGTAGTTACGCTTCAATCGATAGGTGCTTAATTCAAAACTCTATTTACGAACTTTTAAACGTTTACTGTCATTTCGTTCACTTAGGCTGCCTGTCCATTGACGCGGAGAAATTCATGCAATCCTATTGGTTAATATTTCTTCGTTTCTCCGCTCCGCTGCCTCTCTCCGTGTCAATGGACAGGCAGCCTTACTGCTGGGTATAAGGCCTCCTCTCTCCGGTCACGCTCGTGTCGTGTCTCATCAACTGATCAACGTTTTTTATACTTCTATTCTATTTTCAGCCATTTGTGTCCCACTGCTGGGCAAAGGCCTCCCCCATTCCGGGCAGAAGAATACAGAGTTAATATAGATAATAATAATAATAATAATAAATATCGCTGGACATTTCACACAGCGCTATCTAGCCCCAAACTAAGCAGAGCTTGTACTATGGGAACCAGATAACTGATAGAATACTTATATACTTTTTTTTTTGTAAATACATACTTGTAATATATAGAAAAACACCCAGACACGGAACAAATATCTGTAGATCATGCAACATTTGTTCCGCGGCGGGAATCGAACCCGCTACCTCCTGCGTCTCAGCCGGCTATACGGCCACTGCGCCACGGAGGCAGTCCGATATAGATTTCCCATAGGTTGTATTGTAGCGAATGAATTTAGATGATAGTGGCCGAGTGACCCGTCGTTTCACGGGTCACTCGGCCACTATCATCTAAATTTAGTAATACTATTTGTTGCCTCGTAGCACCCAAACTAACAGCTGGATTTAGATAATTAAAATAAATTGGCTGTTAAATGAATCATCGTGTCCTCGAAATTATCCTAAACAAATAGTGAAGTTTTACCATGAGATATTTTTTCTTCTAAATGAGGCGATTTTTATTGAAAATAAATTATGCTTGATGGGCTTCTAGTTTTGTTTTTCAATATCTACTTGTCGTTATTATAAATACCTACAGGATTTATCACGTACCGTTTTATCGTTGTTCGACCGACAATGATTCGGTTCAAGTCGTGGAACTTCACCAGGGTGAGTCCGATTCTCTGCGCACTGCGTCTCGCCTTGCCATAGCTTGATGGCGGCGGATGATTGATTAAATCACGAAAGTTTTCTTGTTAAAATGATTTTCTTACTTGTTTCAAGATTTTCCTGTATTTCTCTGTTTACATTTTAATTTATAACGCGTCCCTACTTATAAACAGATATGCAGATAATAAACAATTAACAGAACCATTTAATAAAATGTTATTGAGTCTTACGATCATTCAATGTTGTTATCAGGCGGTTGACCGGTAATTCATATCCTACAGTTCTTTTACCTATGTAACTTTGTAAAAACACATAAGGATTGTATTTTGTACTAAAGTACATACACTAGGTATTTACATACCTACAACATGGAGTATAAATATATAATAGTTTTTGACTTATAATATATAATAATTTTAGTATAGACTGAGAAAACATTCCACTATCAAATTTGAACTGTTATAGGAACATCATTTATGTACAACTCTAGAACTGTGATCAAGCATGAAATTTTTTTTGTTAATTCTTCTTGTATAGGTACCGGTAACTATTAAAGGACAAAATTAATCAAACACTGTATGAAGGTAACGTAGGTAAAGCTTATTTATTACGAGTATCTTCGAACAGTATTTTTTTTTTCATTTACTTGAATGGGATTTTATAAAGACATATCTAAGTAATTTAAAATATTGGTACCTACCAAAATCAAGAGAATTGATTCCTAGGTAAGTATTATGCACGTCAATTTCAACTCAAGTAAACCCCGATTAAACCCCAATTGACCGCACTGGCTATTTTTGCAAGCTTCTGATAACAGACAGCAGATAAAATTCTTTGCAGTTATAGTAAACATTAGTGCGTCACTGACTGTGATCCGGATTTAATGTAGACACTTATAAAGCTATGCTACTAGAATCACACTATAAATTCCATTTTGACTGGCGATTCTACAAGCATCTATGCAGAAACCCGGTGTTCATTATTATGACACTCATTTATCATACACAGGATGAGATCGAATCAGAACTGAGGAGATTCCTAGACGAACCAAAGTCACCAACATACCACAAATGGTTAGCAAGCTGAGGTGGTAGTGGGCAGGGCACATAACTCGAAGAACCGATGTTGAGGCAGAAATGTTCTCGGGTAGAGAACACGCGCACTGGAAAGCGCAGCGTAGGACGGCCCACCACTAAATACCTACACTCCACCTGATAAAGATTGCTGGGAGCCATTGGGTGCAGGCCGCGCACGATCGGTCACTCTGGAAATCTTTGAGGGAGGCCTATGTTCAGCAATGGACGCTCTTTGGATGATATGATGATGATGCCAGGTTATACCTGGACCTTTACGGGTATTAGTGGGGCCGCAGCTAACAAAAGTATTGATATTAAAAAAAATACTCATTGTAGTGGACGAGAGACAAGTGAATAAAATAAGTGATTGATAATAAAATCCCGTGGCCCGATGTCGCTCAGCCTCTCGACAGCTGATATTATTTCAATTTTGCAATATCAGTAGGTATACAGTTTCTTTTGTTTTACAATTGATTAATATTAAGTACTTACTTTCTTTATGTATTATTCCTATTGTTATATTGTGTAACGGATTAATAAAAAGAATAACCAGCCTTGTTTCTTGCCTGATTCTTTCGAGGCTTGGTCGTGGAGAAACAGGCGGTAAAATTGACGTTTCAAAGTGATCATTGATATTTTAATGAATAAATGACTATTGACTACAGCAAGTTACGAATTTATAATTTTAGTATAGATATCTAAGTGCGATATTTCAAACCACCTTTGGATGGACCTATCTATCACAACTAGACACAACTTTTGATTTGTGTTATCCTGTCCATCCAAAGGTGCTTTGAAAGAGATGGCTTCTAGCGATAAGACCGCCCACTACTTTTATGAAATATGTATTTTTTTAATGATGTTATTTAGTGAATGTATGAATTAAAACACTTTATTGTACACATCTCTTCGAGACAACCTTTGGATGGAGAGGATTTTGTTATAACAAAGATAATGGTCGGAGGTGTACATGGCTAAACTATTTATGAAGAAAATCTAAAAGTCTAATATCAAAATAAAAATATAATTAAATACTAAAATTTATAAATAAATATGAATACAAACAGAACATATGTACTTAGTGTGGTGTGCCATAAAGAATAAGTGGTCAGGAGGTTCCTCTCTCTGCAGCCCGAGCCACCGATCGCTTGGGCCTTGCATAGCGGTCGGTGGTTTATCGTTTTTATAAATATATTTTTTACTATAATATTTGTTTTTTCTAAGATACTTTGTAGTGAAAATGTATTGTTTATAAACGAGTTTTAAAATAAATATGTGAAGAATAATTAAAAAAATGTTTGTTATTGAATGAAAAATACTGTAACAGACGTCCTATGAAGTCTTGACTTCTAAGCTAGGTACAAAGACCTGTGTTACACTTATTGTAATAATCGATCTAACTAACTAAACTACCAGTATTAGAAGCGAAAGAGGTGACCAAGAGAGTACCAGTGAGTGTCACAACAAGATGAAGTGAAAGAATACTCAGCACGAGCAACTGTTGCATCCGGTCTAATGAACGTAGCCAAAACACAATCCAGTAAGCCGGATGAACGAACACAACGAAATACGAGATAAGAAAGAACATTATTCAAATATTTGCGTGGTTTTTCCTTGTTTACGGAAGTGACTATTGCCCGAGATACAGATACAGAGGAGCTTTTCAAGCTGGTAATTCTAGCTTCGTGTACGTACACACAACTAGCTTCATTATAAGCTTGCAATGTCTGTTTGTTTAGGTCAAGTCTTTTAACTGAATCTTAAATCAGTTCCAACCCAATTCAACTGATTGAGCTGTTTGGAATACATTATGTAACTTCGGTGACAATGCAATAATGTGGTACCATAAAGTCTCATGATGGAGACGGATGCTAAACAACGGAACTTCTACTAGTCTAACGCAACCTATTATAATAGGCAACTATGGTAGGTTATAGTGTTTTGGCTCATTTGAATCTGCTTGCGGTACCGATTATGAGTTTTATAAAAGCTTCGTTTGAAAAGTATATAACTAAAAACTAATTTTTAGGCGTAAGCTAGTGTGAAAGATAACTTATTATGTTAACCTAGGGTTTTAAATATCATCAGCCCCGGATCTAAAATTTTTCCTAACCGGGGCAGAAACTTGATGTGGCGCCCCCTCTTCTCCAGCGTTTGAGAGGGGAATCAAATGAACAGCCAGGTGAACTATGTAGATGGACCACCACGGGCGGGGAGTGGAATAATCTATATGCCAAGATTATCTATATCGCTGGATGCTAAGCACTTATTGAAACAAATTCTTTTTTCAAACATATTTTTATTGAAGAATTGGGCACCCCATGAAATTCCCGCCCAGGGCGCCACGCTATTACACAAGCCAGATTAGTAAAACCCACAGAATATCTACAGAATAGTGTTCTGTATTCTGTAAAATCAGTGGTACAATCAGGGGTGGCTATTATCTTCAAAATAGCTATTTTTATTTAATACCTAGCATTAAGTTCGGTTATCTACAGATATTATTATTACATATTTTTGTGCAATAAATAATTTTCAATCAAGCAAAACCTATCCCCATCCTATTAAACTATTGTACATAGCTTGAGACGCTCATAGTTGATTATCATGCATAATGATTGAGCATGCCGGATCATATTATTACAGTAGTGTGTAACATGTTTTTCCAAAAGTAATAGCTACATTTTTTTATATTACTTGGAGATGGAACAAGCATATGGCTCACCTGATGTTAAGTGGTAACCATCGCCTATAACAAAGTACTATCTCATAGGTTACGCATCTTAGAAATGTGCCTACCACGATAGTCCATCAACTTAAGGTATAGTGGTTCATAGTGTGCCTGTAATTTCACCGGCTAACATACCCTTCAAACAGAAACACAGCAATGCTGTTTGGCGGTAGAAATAGTTATGGTGGTAGCATTCCCCGGGCGAGCTCTTTCACAAGAAACTCTAAGCCATTCCAACGATACTGGATAAAAATTTCGTCGCATCATGTAAGCCGCTCTAGCATATGCCAAAGCAGGAGAACAGATAGGATAGAATACGAGATATTTAGTTTGATATCCTAGCTATGAAAAACAGGTCTCGTATATCCCGAGCATAATTATAAACTCTACAGTATTGACTCATTCATTTTGACCTTTAACCATATATAACGGCGGGCAGTCAGCCTACGTGGACTTGTGATCTTTAGATAGGTATAGACACAGTCTGCATCCAAGGAAAGGAGTTAAACAATTCAATAGCTGTGTTTTTGACGCAACTGTATTTCATCATTTGCAGCCCCGGTTCTAGGGGTGGGCAAACCGGGGCATCCACCCTGGGCCGCAAATTTAGGGGGCACCCAAATTTTTAAATAGAAATATGTTCGAAAACAAAGTTTCAAAAAGCGCTTGGCATAAAGTACATGTCTTACTATAGATTATTCCACTCCCACCGTCCCCCTACATACTTCTGGCCATTCAATTGATTTGGGACGCTTCAAACTTGAATATCCCCCCTCTCGACACGCTGGAGGAGGGGCACCACGTCAAGTTTCTGCCCCGGTTAGGAAAAATTCTAGATCCGGAGCTGTCATTTTGTGAATTCCAGTCAATCTAAGGTTGTTTGAAATATATCGTTTTCTAGAATCTTATGAAGGGTGGAAACGAAAAATGTCTACAGGCGACAATTTAATCAATATCAGATTAATAAACTTTAAAAAAAAATTAAATTGTTATCGATAGAATGAGTCAAATTGCATTTTCTAAGTTTTCAAAAGCATACAGCAAAAAGCATACATTCAGGTACACCCTGAAAATTTTACTCATAGCGGCTCTACAAAAAGGTGATTTTTAATTTTGCATCATAAAAACAAAAAAAAATATACTGGACTTAAGTGGGACTGGGTGGCCCACGTTGCCTGAATGCACTCCGAGAAATGGGCCCATATTGTGACACCTTGGACGCCTGAAGACGGAGGGCAACGTCGGGTTCGGCCGAGAAAGCGTTGGCGGGACGATCTCGACACCTTCCAAAGAGGATGGTGGGAGATAGCGGCGGATAGGGATGCTTGGAGGGACTTGGGGGAGACTTTTGGCCAGCAGTGGGTAGAGATAGGTTAGAGAGAAAAATTAAAAGTTCAGTTCCTTTATGACTTAGCGAGAGTAATTGAGTTATGTGACATTCTTGAGGGCATTCTTGAAAGTAACTTTGATAAGCGTGTTACTTGCCAAACGTAGTTACCGGGTAATTTTCTAGGTACAGAATAGGGGGGGGGGGGAGCCAGAACCGCGCTGATTTTACCAAATATTGTTAAGACCAAACCTTACATAAGCAGGAATTATATTTGCTATAGTTATGACTTTCACGCGATTAGTCATGAAAATAGTCACTGAAGTTTAACAAATTAGTTAAAACATAGAATATAAATAAATAAATAAATATTGCTGGACATTTCAAACAGCGCTATCTAGCCCCAAACTAAGCAGAGCTTGTACTATGGGAACCAGATAACTGATAGAATACTTATACATTTTTTTTGTAAATACATACTTATAATATATAGAGAAACAACCAGACCCGGAATAAATATCTGTAGATCATGCAAATATTTGTTCCGCGGCGGGAATCGAACCCGCTACCTCCTGCGTCTCAGTCGGCTATTCGCCTACTGCACCACGGAGGTCGTCAATATAATAGAATTTATTTATTTGACACACACAAATAAACACAAAATCGATCACAAACAAAGTAGGTAGACAGACATAAAAAATACAATAGAATGAGATATATTAGACTTAGGTATCTACAACTAGAACACATGGGTAGGTACCTAGTCAACATCGGTAATTTACTGTATTTTCTCTCTAATAGACATAAAGGAATTAAATTTAAATCTTCCCACTGTATAATACCTATAGACCTCTGTTTTATTGCATAGAACATCTCTCCCGATAACTTGTTGGCATCTGCAAAAGGTAATTACTGTATTTTTCTGTTGCGCCACACGCGCTCGTCTCGCCAGCCCTATCAGTGCCGGCGGCGCGCGGTGCCAGCCACCGCCAGCATCTGCCAGACCAGATCAGCTTACATACACACTATCAATTATACTGTAGCTAAGTACATAGCCGTAGCAAAAAGCTACGTGTTTTGTTATTACGACATTAAATGAAAACACGGGTAGGGTTGATGGCTAGTATTGTTGTAAAATAGTTTTTTTCAAATTAATTACCATGGATTTTTTTTTTCAAATAACCTTAATTTCTAGTCGTAAAATATCAATGAAACGGCCTGTATAAAATAGGAAGACAAATCATATTAATCCATCATGTAAGTAAGTACCTGTTAAACTGTCTAATCGTCACAATGGCGCCGCCGATTTACGTTAAAATTGTTTATTGGAAATGTATCGATTACTGGATTCAAGCTACCGGTATTAAATACACCTCTAAAATCAGTTTATACAATTCTGGATGTGTGTTTTAAATTAATGACATATATTACAAAACAGGTTTTTTAAACTTCACCTATTAATTCGATTTATAATTTTGACGTTTACGGATTGTCATATAAATAACGTTGCCACACCCCAACCGCTAGTGTTGGTACAGCTCAGATTTTAACATGTGTGATTCAATTCAGATTAGTTGCAGTTAAAATTTCTTTAAATTGAGTCAAAGTCTCAGCTCTCATCAACTCAATGGACTAACGAATCGTCAGATCAACTGTTAATTTTTTCACGTCATTATTTTTTTTTCTCTGTAACAATGACTCCACGCTAAACGTCAAAAATATTAATTTATGGATCTGGATGTTTTTCTATTTATTGAGTAGGTACCTATGTATTTACAAAAAAAGTATATAGTCGTACCTATGTATTCTATCAGTTATCTGGTTCCCTATTCATGCAAGCGCTGGGCCCGTAGCCAAGTTACATTCGCTTCGAATCGATTCCATTTCTACATAGGTTTATTGTCGATATATCACGTGATATTTCAAACATTTATATTATATTTCAATATTTATATGATATTTCAACAACTCCCATACATTTTCGGACTTATCGACTAGCGTCATCGCTAATCGAATGTAACTTGGCTAAGCCCTCTGCTTAGTTTTGAGCTAGATAGCGCTGTGTGAAATGTCCAGCGATATTTAATTTTTATGTATAGAATAAACGAACAAACGACTGGATAACCGCAGACCGAAACTGTATGCACCAAAGTGCTCACCCATGTAAGTGATGACCGCGTGGAACTTTACCTATTGCATTGGTAGAAACTATTAAATATTCTGTGATTTCGTTAGTACTAACTGTTACTGATACTGTTGCATAGAGGTATTCCAGTGTTTTAATTGTCCAAGTCAATTATAGGAAAAAATGTAGCGCGGGGTTTCTCCCATAAGTTTCCAATGCAAACATATTAATTTACTTCCTGTGAAAAAATATAATAAACAACATGATATTGTTTACATATTACATATATCAAATAATAAGAAAATCTTGTTTGTGGTTTTTAGATTAACTAGTGCAAGTGCAATTATTTGCAATTCATATGCAACAAAGAAAAGGGTCATATTTTTAAAGTAAGCAAGTTTATTCAAATTATAATAACGGTTTGTTGTAATTTTTAAATACCTTCGCAATATCCAAGGCTATTTAGTTACAAAATTAACTGAAGCCATCACATTGAATGTTTGCATGATCTACAGATATTTGTTCTGGGTCTGGTTGTTTCTCTATATATTATAAGTATATATTTACAAAAAAAATGTATATAAGTATTCTATCAGTTATCTGGTTCCCATAGTACAAGCTCTGCTTAGTTTGGGGCTAGATAGCGTTGTGTGAAATGTCCAGCAATATTTGTTTCATTTTATTTATTTTATTGAATGCGAGTGTGACTGTAGTAGAGCGACCGATCTTGTGAAAGAAATAAATAAAATACATTTATTTGTTCCCACAGAAAGTTTACAACATTAAGGCTAATAAAAAAAACTAGTGAGTAGGTATGCCGGTAGGTTACCCGCCCTCCCAAGCAGTCTAGGGTAAGTAGGCCACCTAACCCACCCACACAGACAATGATGGTGTTGCGTGGGGACAAAATGGTCCATGCCTCAGCATAGGCTGCTTCGAACCTTATTGGGTAATGCAGCGCTGGTTTTCTGACAGTCCAGCCTGCACCCAACGGCTCCCAGCAAACTTTATCAGGTCGTCATTCTATCTAATGGGAGACCGTCCTACGCTGCGTTTTCCAATGCGTGGGTCGAGCTAACCCCCCCCCCCCCCCCCCCCCCCCCCCACTTCACACAAAGGTTAGCTGGAAGAAAATGAGAATTAGCATCAAGTTAGCACATGTATTCAAGAATTTTCCATATATTCTATATATGTATAGGTATATTATATGTTTTTGTACATTGATTCGATAAATAAATCGGTGGCTGGCGGTACCAGCGTCTGTTTACAATGCTCCGATTACGTACACCAGATAAATGACGGAAGATACACGTACCTAAGCATTTGTAGGAAATAAATGCCAGTGCGCTCAGTAATTGTTTTTTTATTAGCTTAATTTGTGCTTCCTTCTCCATGTAAACATTAACTATGCGAAATCTCACGCTCCTGCGTGCGCGCATTATGCTACAACGTTTTCTAACTTTTATTTTCCCGCACCTCATCATCATATCACCTAAAGGACGTCCACTGCTGAACATAGGTCTCCATACATTTCCAGAGCGGCCGATCTTGTGCAGCCTGCATCCAACGGCTCCCAGCAACTTTTATCAGATCGTCTTTCCTTCTAGTGCGGTCCGTCCTACACTTTCCAGTGCCTAGTCTCCACTCGAGAACCTTACTGCCCAACAGTACCAACAGCCGTCTTCGAGCTATGTGCCCTGCCCACTGCCGCTTTAGCTTGCTAACCCTAAAACAATACAAACAAACAACAAACTTTACCTCGTATAGACAGATACGCCACAACATTATATAAGATTTATTTTTCCAACGAAAAAATCACAAACATTCTAAATATATCAGTCGTAGGTTATTTATATCAGTAGGTAATATCACCAAAATTACCCAGGACGTATCATGTTTACATACGATTCGGAATTTATCATGCATCTGGTCATCTCTACCCTATACTAATATAAGAGGTAAAGTTTGTTGTTTGTATGTTTTAAGGGTAATCTCAGAAACTAGTTAACCGATTCTGAAAATTCTTTCACTGATAGCTACACTATTCTTGAGCATGGCCGTGGCTAAGAGTGCTTTGTAATTAACTTTTCCTCGACTACGGCAGTATTTTGAGCTATGTACGGTTCTTCTAGATTTGTTCGTGGTGGAGATATAAGTGAAACTTCCATTTTGACTAAAATCTATTTCTTTTTGAATAGAAGCCATTAAATAAAAAAAGCCACTACAAATTCGTAACCAAACAACTGCAAAAGGCTGAACCAGATGCTGGGATATAGACGGGCGATACAGCCTGATCTTACTTTGATTCAACCCCATTTATTTCGGAATACGAGCCATAACATAAAAAAGTAATTAACTACAAAAACTTTAGCTATTGACGGATTCTTCAAGGTCTCCAGATGCTGGGATCCAGACGGGTGGTACAGCCTGATTTCTGGCTGTTCGGACCTAGATAAATGCTCATAACTTCTGAACTGTTGAACTACAAATACAGGGAATATGATTTTCGTGAACTAGAAATTCTTAGCTATAAGTTGACATGGAAACCAGATCGCTAGCGAGCGGGGCTCAACGTTCTGATGTCAATCATTCGAGAAACTTTCTATCCAACAACGGCAGAACGTCAGTTCTTAGAGCTATAAATAATAAATAAATAAATATCGCTGGACATTTCACACAGCGCTGTCTAGCCCCAAACTAAGCAGAGCTTGTACCATAGAATACTTACATACTTTTTTTTTTTTAATACATACTTATATAGAAAAACACTCAGACACGGAACAAATATCTGTAGATCATGCAAACATTTGTTCCGCGGCGGGAATCGAACCCGCTACCTCCTGCGTCTCAGCCGGCTATATAGAGTATATTGAGAGTTCAAAGACAAAGAGGGTATATCCCACTAATATTATAAACGCGAATGTTTGTATGTATGTATGGATGTTTGTTACTCTTTCACGTCGGAACGGCTGAACCGATTGCGATGAAATTTGGTATGTACGTAGATCGTAACCTGGATTAACACTTATTATTGGCAAACCACGCGTGCGACGCCGCGGCCGAAAACTTGTAAGTCATATTTATAAGAGCGCATGATCGAAAACCATACAGAAGAAGAACAGTCGCCGTGGTCAAAATCCGCCTGGATAACATCATCATCATTTTATTTTAATAAACATCCGTGCGACGCCGGGTGAGTCAGCTAATATTGAATTATTCGACGACATACACGATAAGAACCTCGTTAGCCACATGGCGTAGAGTGAAAAATAGCAAACATAATGATGATAGATAAGTTAGCATCGAATTTCTAACATCCCTGCGATATTCTGGCCGCTATATCGGTGGAATTTTTTTTAATGGAATAACAAACAACTACAATATTTATGTAAAGGTACAGTCTGTGTACATGGTACATATATCATTTGTGACCTATTAATACTGTAGTCCATGGCGTTATTCATATACGTTTCATAACAAGTAATTTTTTAACAAAAATATCACCGAGTTAACCAAACTACTGAACTGATTTTGATGATATTTCTATGAGACCAATATGAAAGTATATCCTTTCAAATATAAAAAGAATTTTCCAAATCGGTTGATAAACGACGGAGTTCTGAGGTAATAACAAACTTAAAACTGAATTGCGTCCCTATAAAATATGAGGGTTGCCCTCAATTTTTTTGGAATCCCATGATCAGATCCTGACTTGATGCCAATGGGACCAATTACTCTCTTAAACAAAAAAATAATTTCTCGAATCGGTCAAGGCGTCTTCGAGAAAAGGAGAGGAGGATATACATAAAACAAAATACGACGAATTGAGAACCTCCTCTTGTTTTTGAAGTCGGTTAAAAAGAAATGTTCCAGCGAAAGGGTCTGTTGGAGCCTAGAGGGTAACGTAGATTATCATGGTTGAGGTTGAACTTTGAAATGTTCACGTGTTTTTTTCATGATAAGATGGAATGTCAGCGTTCCATTTGCATCAGAACAAAACCAGAGGTACGATTCTAGTAATTTTAACATTAGTTGAGTTGCGGTTGTAAAATTTGACCTTCGTGGCGCAGGTGAAAAGCCGGCTGAGAAGCAGGAGGTTGCGGGTTCGATTCCCGCCACAGAACAAACGTTTGTATAATCTAGAGATATTTGTTCCGGGTCTGGTTGTTTCACAACAGTTTGAACAAGCATACGGCCCTCCTGAGCGGCTCTTAGAAATATGGCGTACGACGCACTGCCCTGCGTCCATCAATAAGTTGATGGACTATCGTGGTAGGCACACTTCTAAGATGCGTGACCTACGAGGCAATACTTTGTTATAAGTGATGGTTACCACTTAACATCAGGAGGGCCATGCTTGTTCCATCTCCAGATGGAATAATTAAAAAAAAAAGGCTTTGGTGTTTAAACCGCCATTGGATGGCAGAATGCAAATGTTTATTAAGGTGTAAAGCTTCATGCGCCTGTAATTTCACTGGCAACCAAACCGAAACACAGCAATGCTGCTTAGCGGCTGAAATAGGTATGGTGGTAGCACTTCGCCGGACGAGTCTATTCACAAGAAACTCTAGTGCTCTAATCGGTTGGCCGATACGAACTTGTTGGTTGGGATCTAGGAGTTAAAGTAAGCAACAAAAGGAATAGTTTGCGCATATTTTTTTCTTTAATACGAGCATTTTACAACAATATTGAAACGAAATCATCATTTTGAGATCTGCTGCCAACATACACTACGGCGCTCAACAAATAAACATAAAACGCGCACACTAATCTATATAAACAAGTCGCATAAGTACATACAGGCTTCCAGATATATTCTATACACTAAAACTATATCACCTAAACGCTCCCTGAACATTCGTCTATTTGCACAGTCACTTGATCGGATTTGTTCGTAATGTCTTTGTAACGTCACTAGTATATAACTTCGTACACCGTGGCCTTCTTGTCGCCTGAACCTGTCACGATGTACTTGTCGTCCGATGAGATGTCACAGCTGAGCACTGATGATGACTCTTTTGACTGTAACAAATAATAATTATTTAACTATGTATGATTTTTGAAGAAGAACTTCTTTATGCTCGACTTGGGGAGTAAGCTGGTACTTCAGTCGTGTGGTTTAAAGCACACTCGTTTTTTTTGTTCTTTTATTTATTTATTCGACAAAAAGTTGAAAATAAAAATATAAATATTTTATTTGTAACAAATTTTTTTAAGTGAACTTAATGTTGAGAGGGCTGAATATTGAGTTACATACTAACAGTAATACATAGAGCACTGTAAAACCTTAATAATTAGGTTAGGTCTACCAGCTGCGCTTGATGAATGCTATTTTGTATTATATACTGCGTGTTACCGCATTTACGACATTAATTTAAACCACGAGTAAGGCTGATGACTAGTATAGTTGAAAAATAGTTTTTTTTCAAATTCATTACCATGAATTATTTTTAATTTTTATTCTATCTTAATTTCAAGTCCAAAAATATACACGAAACAGCCTGTATAACATAGTTAAACAAATCATATTCAATTAATATAGGTATAAGTAGATACCTGTTAAACTGACTAAGCGGCATCGGCGCAAAGGCGCCGCTGATTTATGTTAAAAATGTTTATTGGAAAATCGATTACTGGATAAATATTCAAGCTACCGGCATTAAACCAAACTAAAATCAGTTAATACGATTCTGTATATGTGTTTTAAATTAATGTTGCGAATGCGGTGGCAGACTGTATATGATATTTTTGATTATATAGCATAGAGATGTGATATTAATGTGTAGAGAACATGCACTTTACATGGTATCATAGTATATATACTTTGATACATTTGTAAAACCAAAAACATGCTTAAAATAATAAGTACATTTTTTAGGAAAAACATGAGTCTAATTGATTATGTTACCTGGAATATGCTAGCTCCGTAGGGCGTGCGCCACGCATTCAGCAGATTGTCCTTGCCGGTGGACACGAACCACTTGCCGCACGACGCGAACCGAAGCGACAGCACACACGACTCGTGCAGGTGCAACTGATACTTGTCAGGCTTCACCGCGTGAAGGACCTCCACGTTACTGTTCTCCATGCCTACTGCTAACCATTCGCCTGAAATTATAAAGATCATTATTTATAATTATAGTATACGCACTATACGCAAAGACTCGTGGCAAACCAATAAACATGTCAGCTCCCGGAAAACGTATAATCTGGCGCTATTTTGCAGACTAAAATACTGGCTAATCGAGCAGACTTTCTATGATAAGTATCGATGAGTTTATGCCAGGCAGGCAACAGTGCAGCCCCTTTATAGTAAGTTTTTACATTGTTATAATATCTGGTTATTATAACACATTAAAACATTCTTTTTCTTTTAATAACGTAATTATTTTATTATGTATTTTTTGTATTATTATATTCCTTTTGTTCTTTTTTTTGTAGTTATGTATTTTATCATAACGATATCATAACCTCTTATCATATAATTGGAACCGCTAAAAACATGGCATGTATGTAAACTTACCAATAAAGTACTTATGACATGTTTGTTTACCTTTGTAATACAATTACTGGTAATTAGTGGTATCGATAGATACTCGGGGCGCATCACTAACGGCTCCCGTAAGAGCTGCAAGAGCGAGCGAGATAGCAATATCATAGTCACTTGTCCCACGTTTTATAACCCCGTCTGCCAGGAGCGTTGGCGTCTAGTATAGCTTTATATAGTTTTATTCTTTCTGAGTGTCAGATCGAGGCAACGTGTGATATGAGAGCTGGTGCTTATCTGGATCAACGCATAAGCATTGAAATTATAAACTGCACGGGACAGACCAAAATGGCGACTTCTTCTATCGAAGGCCATGACACTTATTTATTTAGCCAGTGTAGCCAGTGAGGACACTTATTTATTTAATACTTTCACACAAAATAGATTAGTGCTAGGAGGACTTAATGCTAATAGTCATCTTGGTCTGCTAAAGGAAAGTGAAGGACACTTCTACCTGGTAGTGATCTGCATCAGTTAAACTATCTATATATAATTATCGTTCTCAAAGGTTTACATATGGCTCTACTGTCTTGTATTTTATAAAGAGATGTGTAAATACTTGCTTATTTCTTCAGACATGTCGCTCACACACAGTTATCTTTCTTCGGTGGAAGTCAATGAGTTTTAAAACCAAAATCTTACGCATTTTTACCTATGTGAAATAAGATATATGTTATTTACCTGTGGGGCAATATCCTAATGAGAATATCTGTGAACTGAAATCGTGTTGCTGTAATTGTCTGCCTTCTCTTAAGTCCCAAGATCTGAAAACAAGCACAAATCATACCATTAAACGGTATACATATTATCACATTAATATTATAAATCCAAAAGTTTGGATTTTTGTTTGTTACTCAATCACGTCGTAACGGCTGAACCGATTTCGATGAAATTTTGTATGTAAATAGATTATAGCCTAGATTAACACAAAGGCTACTTTTTGTTGACAAACAACGCGTGCGAAGCCGCTGGCGGAAGCTAGTGGTATGTACATTTAGAGTGCCCCAAAGGAACTTAATATACTAGTCCATCCATTAATTCTTGTTCATGTTGGGCATTGATTTTTTTAATATAGGCTGATCTTGTTTAACCCTTGGACAGTAGTCTCAAAATGAACTACTGTCTCATTATTAAATTGCTAAAAAGAGAAAGATGTAATTCCCTTCTCTCTGACGACACGTCTATGGGTATATTCACGATGTAAGTAAACTTACCGCACTGTGTTATCTAGTCCGCCGGTCCACAGCTTAGTACCGTCCGCGGAGATGTCTATGCAGGAGGCGCCGTCTGTGTGTCCTTGGAACTGCCGCACCAGGGTCTGATTGTGGAGGTCCCACACTGCTATATTGCCATCTGAACAACAGCTGAAACAAACCTGGAAATGCAAAAAAATATTAAAACAATTTGCCAATATATAGAGTTTTTGGATTTTAGCAAAGCCTTTGCCATGGTTGTTTATGAATTAAATCTATATATTAATGTCTATATTTATAGTTTTAGGATGCTTTGGAAATGAGTGAGCATGAGTGCGTGGTAAATTCAAATAATTATTTCCAAGTAAAAACAATTTGAAAATAAAAGCTCTCTGACATTAGTAAGGTGTAACGCAATGTTCTCGGTTAGGACCTATAAGATTAACTCGTTTTACAACCGCTTGTGTTATATATGAATGGTTCGGGCAGACAAATAATTATATCCCTAACGGGTTCTTTTAGAACACAAAGTCTTTTTACGTTTATTTTATTTTATTTTTAGAATTTTCCGAAAGTTGCAGCTAGGTATTGGTAGGTAAGGAAAAGGTATTTAATTAGATAATAAACAACGATAAATGCTACTTATTTTAAGAAGAACAATTAAAAGTTTCCGCAGATAAGGTAAGAGATGAATAGGTAATATATAAACAGGTAAGGTAGATTACACTTAAAGGAGAAAATAAATTAAATAGAGGATATACATATAAATAAATGAACGCTCGTGCATAAATCTAATTACTATTCTAACGCAGGATTAAATTGTAGTATCCCCTGCAGATGTTTCTTTGCAGTGTTTATGTAGTAAATAAGTGTAAGTTTCTATTTTAATATATTTTTTAGGCTAAGGTATATCTTTAAGAGCCATGGAATAAGTTATTTACTATCCTGTAACTATTTTATTGTTGCCAGAATTAAATACGGTTTAAACATTTATTTCTCAAAAGAATTACAAATTCACTTAAGTATAGAGAAAATTACAATTTATCTTAAAAAATAAAAAGGAAGTTCCATTTGGCGTAGCAAACTATTGCATACACTTAACTGTCTGTAAGTTAATACTATATTTAAATATAAAAAAATATTGATGTTACTGTTTTACAATAATAATATGTGGGTAGTTCTGTATTTGAACAAACAAGAATCGGACCAGTGCGTAGAAGTATACAGCACCGTGCATGAAACTAAAGGAATGTATACTATGAAATATATATTATATTAAATTATTCAGCCACCAGGCTAAAGTGGGAATGGGCCGGTCTGTCGCATGCCTGAAGAGCTGTGGGCCAAAATTAGCTCTGAGATAGCAGACCACGCTGGAGGTAGTGGAACGAATTGGACACCTTTGAGAGGGATTGACCTACGGTGGCACTGGACCGTTGTGAGTGGCGGAAATTGCGGGAGGCCTTTGCCCAACAATGGGTCAATATGAGCTTATAGTAATAGTAATAAAATTATTCAAAGCTATTAGATTTCGTTACCTTAGAGTCTGGACTAATGGCAAGTGCATAGCAGGCGGGTGCCGACGACGTCAGTTCCGCCTTGATCCTCGGCGTCGGTGACGCAAGGTCCCAGATGGACAGGTTGGACGCCTCGCCTCCCACGATGAGTGTGCGACCGTCGGGGAGGAGTTTCACTGATCTTATGTAGTTGTCTCTTTGCTGGAAAGAAAATGCCGAAACATGTTTTACGAATGGAAATAAAGGGCTTAAAAATAAAAACATAATTGTTAGACATAACTAACTCCTAAGAGAGAAGACGCATGGAAATGACAAAGTAGGCAATGTAATTATTCAACTTGCAGCTGACTACTGAGTTACCCTCCAGTGGGATATCCTCACAGATCAGTATCAAAGTTAGAGATCCGAGAAAGTCTAGCATGGTTATTCATATCGTGGTCTATAGTTAAACTATCGAAAACAAAATACCAAAAAAAGAAGTGGTAAGAGTCGACGACAGTTACCCACTCACCAAGCAATCCAGTTGGCTCACTGGTGCCTTGCTGGGCTGGCTGATGTCCCACACCTTGACGCAGCCCTTGCCTCCAGTGTACACGTATTTGGTCGGCGAAGATACGGTAACCGCGCAGACAACTTCGCCGTGAGCTAATGCTGAGACTTGCCGCGCGTGCCTTGGTATGCCGGGACCTATGAGGGCGTCAGGGGGAAAAGGGACCGGCTGCATTTGACCTTCAGCCGACACGTGGAATGAGTATGCCCTGGAAACGAGATAAACAGACAATGTATGTACCATGGTGCTCGTAGTTGTTGATATCCACGACTTATTCCCAACCTAGTGTGGGGGGTCAAGGTTATTTATGAGTCTGTTATCTAATCGCTTTTTAATAAAATAAAATAAAATAATATATTACATATTGTGTTATCATTTTTAGTTATGTATTTAAATTCTCTGTGGGATTGCCCCATACAAAATGGGTTTAATTAGTAATTCACGTATAATGTCTTTTATTTCCAATAATATACATGCATTTCTGTTTCTACATAACAGTCTGCTTGATTTGTAGCTAATTTTAACTGTACGCATATGTGTTTATGTTGCACACCAAATCGAAACAGCATTGTAATGTTGTATTCGTTGTAATCTTTCTAAGTGGTTGTAATATATTTTGTGCGTCTAAATAAAAATAAAAAATAAAATTTCTTATTTATTTAAGCCGGTATTTGATCATGTTTGAGATGTAGAACATCGTTTCTATGATCGTAACTCCCAATCATACCAACATGTTCAGTTTGTTGTAATACTCTTGCAGTTACAAAAATGATGACAAGTTGTTCGCTTGTCATACAAAAATTTATGTATCTCTAAAAACATGAAGATGTTGATATTACTCCAAATTGGATTACAACCATATTACTAGTTTACAACTGATATTGTCTGCATACCTACAGGAAAAGTCTATGTAGGTTGCAGCGATATAACAGCTAAACAAATTTGAACATTTGTAATACAACGTGACCTGGAAAAGCACATAAACTACTTTTCAGATAGATTCGAACTATAACACTTTTCTTACTCATGTTCAGATTTCAGTGAATAAAACTCACGGTTTGCCTCCAGGTATAGGCGCCAACCCTGCTGGTCCAATCGGAGGACGCAGTGGCTCGTACGCTAGCGCTGCCCGAGCAGAATACCCCGCTAGACCGTAAGCGTCATGAGCCCCATTGCCCAAATAAGGGTACTGTAGCGCTGGGGGTTTGACAGCGGCCTTTAAAGGGGCGCCGGCGGACCCAGCACCACTTGCTCCGGACGTAGGGGTCACTGGCTTGGAGATTGGTGTGCTGGGTTTCTCATCTAACTTTTTTGCTGAGGGCGTTGATGCGTTGCTCGATGTTCCAGATCTGAAATGATAGAGTTGACTGGTCAGAAATCATGCAGTTTAAAAGCAAAAGAAAAATGGATACTGCATCTGTCTGCCACAGTCTTCTAGATCCAGATATAGTTGGATGAAGAATTAAGTGACCAGGCCATCCTGCCATATCACAGGCGTTTTTTAACAAAAAACCTCATTGATTGAAGGAAAACGCCAAATTTGTCGGAAATATATTTTTTACAAGCTTTATATTAACTTGCAATGAAGGTATGTATCTTTGTCAGGATGGAATCTTGCAACTGAATTTTTAACCTCAACCGATTGGGCAGAAATTTGAAATACACGCTTATTTTGGAGAACAATGCATATTTATAGTAAGCATGACCTGATTCTACTCCCTGGATTGGCTTCAGACGAAGGAACTCTTCAACGGTCAACAGCACTGATACGAAATTTAGTATACGCATTTAATTATGATAGCCCGTTCTAAGTTCCACTATGTCATGGCTGCTGCAATCAGAGTTGGCTTCCGAAGAAGGAACTCCTCAACGGTCAACAGCACAGACACGAAATATTGTACACGCATTTAAATTTGGAATACATATTTAACTTTGGTGACAATGCAATAATATAGTACCATGGATCTCATGCTGGAGGTGGATGCTAGACAATGGAACTTCTAAATAGATTGTAGTGGGCTACTAGTGTTTGGGCTCATTTGAATCTGCTTGCGGTTCTAATTAACAATTTTATAAAAGCTTGTTTTGAAAAAGTAATTTTTCAACAAATAACTTATTTCATCTGTCTTCTGATCTTTATCTTGTAGGTACCTACCTATTAAATTCTAGATTTAATTAGAGACTGTCTACTGTAAAAATGAACGCCCTTCCACTTCATTGCGTCAAACCGAAATGTTCTTTATTTACTGTTATCACAAGGCTTATTTTGAATTGTCTTGATGTAGTATTGACGCACAGTAATGATGTGTTACTGGGAGGGGCGTTCATTTTTAGATGTAGGTAAAATAAACGATGGTATCTTGGGGTAAAAATAATCGTAAAAAAAGTCTAGTCAGGTTCTTTCCTAATTACCGAAAGTTTACATAAGAACTCAACCTAGGGTCGTGAAAACAAGATTAATTCAATTAGGCTTAGTAACTGGCCCAGTTATAAAGATTGTACTGTCTCTAATTATTGTTAATACATACTCGGCCGCGTCTGTTCCGTAATTGATTCAGCTAGGATTAACTTTCGGCGAACAACTTGCCTCATGTAGCGATGACCTTACATGCATACTAGTTTACATACATATAGACCGAGTGGCCAGTACTGACTATCCTACTTTATTATGCACCAAGTGTTTAAGCCTTTGTACAGGTATTATTGCATTCATAAGTGTACAAACCTAGAAAGCTTACTTTATAAGATTAAGGACGACTTGCGCCCTGCCTAATCGTATTTAGTGCCTAAATATGTTTAAGAGAGTTGTTAAATCATACAAATACGTCAAATTTAAACATGTTCAGTCGCTAATTACGGTCAGGGATTGTTGTGCAAACCGGTCTAAGTGATAGCACAAGTACACGACCTGTAACAATTTAATTACCTCACAGGTTACGTTACTAAGACTTGGCTTAGATGGAATCGCACCTAGGGTATCCTATATATATAAAAAAATATGTATTAAAAATTATAACATAGATTAAAAAATCTAAATTCCGGAGTAAATTCCTGACGTTTGATGAAAATTCAGGTCTTTCTTGTAAATATAACATTAATGTCGTTAGCACCGCGCATGTGAATGAACGAAGCAGACTCTCGAATTTTGGGAGCAATAAATAATGATCAAAATGACAAACAACATAACTAATGTTGATTGTTAATTTATTTTTAATAATAATATTTAGTTTATTTTATGTTTTATTTTACTCGTTACCTACTTAAATTGTAGATATTCCGAACGGTTTAGGATTCCCCCCGCATTCCGGACAAAGACCTATATTACGGGACATGTCTGGAAAATTCCGGACGTATGGCAACCCTAACCTGTCACCCTGAGACATACAAGTGAGAAATCTCACGTGCGTTTATTTTTATTATTCGGTGTCCTCTCACTCTTTATATCTTAGGCTAGTACTTAATATGTTAGGGTAGTCTACACCGCTCCCTTGTTCCATACCGACCAGCTAACCTAATAAGGCTTCAATAAAGAGGGATGAAGCGATTATAGTGAATTTACACTAAGCTAAGTACAAAACATAGCGATGTGTGAAAGAGTTGTCTCGTGACGAAATGATAAATTAGATAGTTTATAGTTTCTAGTTAATTATGTTTGGTTTCATGACAGGGCTGGAAGATTTATGGTCAGCTTTTGAAATGCAGTTGGTTAGCAGTAATGTAAATGCAAATGGGGCTTTGCTTTGTCAATGAATTGCATACCATTACAGAGCGCGGGAATATTACGAAATCCAACTAAAACAGAATGTCCCAACTCCCAATGATACAATATCTATTTATTCTTAATGAAAGAAAATAGTAGAATATATATACAATAACAATAGCATGGAGGTGATACGAGTAAATTTAAGCTTGACAATAGTTACACTTAAAAATCATGATCCTGGAGGCCCTTGATAAAATCTAGTCAGTTCAATTTGTTCTTGATGAATTCATGAATTAAACCGAAGCATTGTCGCTTGTACATAATCAATCCCATATTTTTATAATAATGATTCAAATAAATAATATAATATAAATCCCAATGACAATGTAGAATAGAATAGAAAACGCTTTATTGTATACCACACTTAAATTAACAATCCATATTTAAAAAATATAACTAGATACGCGATAGTACAATTGGTGGTCTTATCGCTAAAATATATAGTAGAACTCTTGACACGCTAAGAAGAAGATCGCTAAAAGCGATCTCTTCGAGACAACCTTTGCGATTGTAATGCGATTAAAAGAACTACAAGATTTGGTGTACTCAAATTATACGCTCCATTTTCCGGATACCACATAAACAGACGCATGAAGTAAGCAAACTGTAAGTTTCGTTTAAGTGGTAAATGTCGTGGTCGATATCGACGCATCATTAATGGAGGCCATACGTAATTGAAGACGATCGATTGTAAAGTGAATTATGTTATTACGAGCTGGCTAGGTGGCCAAGCTCGGACAGAGAATCGGAGGTTCAATTCTCGTTGCGGAAACCCAATCTTTTTCAGAGGGTTGATCAGATTTCATTGGTAACTCGATATCTGCCCAAAATCCTCGTCCGTGATTTTTTTTTGCTTTTCCCTCCGTCGCTTACATTTTTTTAGGTTTCAATTTTTTTCTGGGTCCAGTATTTGTTGTACTATTAATTATTGTATAGTATTCGTAGTGTTTATAATACCAACTATACAGAGAATTTAGTAAGTATGTTCTGGTCTATTGTCATTAAGGTGTAATTGATCGAATGAAGCGAGATCTCCAAATCAACTTGAACTAATTGGAGATGTATGTATGCATGTTTGTTTGCCCAAGGATAACTTTCAAAGCGTTGATCCGATCATCGTCAAATTTGATATAAGGTAGTAATGGCACAATCCTGGTGTGACTAACTGAACTAAAAATATTAGGGGGTTGTTGAGATATTGTGGTTCAAGAGGGGTAAAAAATAATCAAAATTAGACTATTACGTCTAATGAAAACCTATTAGTAAATTTCAACCCCGTTTTAATTTTTAGTTTAGTCCTTGTAGTTTTTGTGTTATTTATTAGCCTTGGTAAAAACTGAATTTTGACGAAATTTACAGGGGCGCCACAGTGCTGAAATTTGGTATTAGTGTAGCTTTAGTGACACAAATTTCGGGAAAAGTCTGAAATTCAGAATAACTGCAATTTCTACCCCTAAAAAGAGTTACAAATTAACATGAACCCGTTACTTGTAATTTGAATGAGACTGTAGGTCAAGTTAGTTGGTTGTTTATTTCGTGGCACTATTCTATAAGTCAAATATTATCAGTAATATTTTTTTCGGGGATTGCGAGACTCGCGAGATCTCAGTTCGGGTCGAACCACTAGTTTATTTACCTGGGGCTATGTGGGGGATGTTCTTTTTTCGGCTGCAGTTTATCCAGTCCATTTTCTCTCGGCGAGGGAGCACCATTGTGTGGGGACGTGGGCTCTTCGCTAGCATCATCTACTACCAGCTCATGTCCCATATCTTTCTCCTCTTTCTTCAGCTTCTTGTGGTCAGGCTCTGCTGGACTCCTCGTTCTGTACTTCTCTCTTTCACCAGGTGAAATGGAATTTCTCTGCAACAAAGATAATAAAATAAGTAAGAGTGTTTAAACTTTAAACCTGGTGTCGGATTTTATAGGCTAACATAAAGTCTGGGGGCAAGGCTAATATTAGCCGAGACTGACATTATAAAATACCGAAGGCGTGGAACCGTATATATTTTAATAGTACATATTTAATCCTTCCAAGTGATGATTAAGTGAATTGCGCCACATATTACAATGCTTAATAATAAGACCGCAATGAAATTGGCAATATTGGGAATAGCTAGTTCAAATACGTAAAATGTAAACATAATCAAAACGTTTACTGTGGGCTTACGCGCCTATATCAATCAATCGATCATTGTTGGCAAATAAATCGGTGCGCAGCGAAGCGGGCGCTACAGTCAATATCAATATCAAAACACGCTGAGGCAGAACAAACTGACCGCATGATTAGCTTGGGCAGTGGTCATCGCCCCCTTCTCCCCCAAAGGGGAGGCTCGACCGCAACATTTGGATGAGCGCGCAAATACGGACTAATGAAATAATCATATACGTGACGAACGACCGCCATGCGCTTCGCTGACTACCCTTGTTGATACGAGCGAGTATGCCGGAGTAGACTAGCGAGCGAGTACGACGGACTATGTTGGCGTTCCGGGTAACCCTACTTTATTTAGTACTAGCTTCCGCCAGCGGCTTCGCACGCGTTGTTTATCAACAAAAAGTAGCCTATGTTTGAATTCAAGTCATAATGTATCAACACACCAAATTTCATCGAAATCAATTTCATCGACGTGATTTACTCTTTCACGCAAAAACTACTGAATGGATTTTAATGAAATTTGGTATGTACGTAGATTATAATCTGGAACAACAAAAAGTAGCCTATGTGTTAAGCCGCTGGCCGAAGCCAGTTTATAATATTAGTGTGACAGGCATGGGACATAAAGTAGGTAGTATAAAAAGAAAAAATAAGTGTCCAATAATTATTTCGATGTTTTCGTCCGACGCACAACTTCACAGGCTATTTTAAACACTTAATTCTTGATTTATACTCGTACAAAGCTGATATAAAATCTGATAAAAAGCATATTGTTTAAAGTGGGTAAGTGCTAGGTATTGTAAGTATACATACATTATAATAAAAAGTTATAAAAAAAACAAGCAAATGTGCAAAATTTCAGTAACTATGTCAATTTTGAATGCCATTGGTATCCCCTTTTATCTTAATGTACGTTTTGGTACTCGATAACGTAGGGATATCTACAGGAGCCTCCCGGTCTACGCATGTATCTACGTTATATCACGGAAGCGAGTATCGAAATACGGATTTATCAATATTCAGTCGAGTGCTCTCAGCTAGTTGTGCGTTAGACAGATGCTATTTCAAGTGTACGCAGATATGACCATTCGACCGAAAATGCTATCTGAATCGAAATTAATTATATTAGAGCGATTAGAGCACTCTCTGATTGGTACATCCTAATACATATTCATCCATGTCGTATTAGTTATGCATTTAACGTCATCTATGGCGTAGTGAGCAAATAGCCGGCTGAGACACAGGTGATTGCGGGTTTGATTCCCGCCGCGGAATAAATGTTTGCCTTTTCTACAGATGTTTGTTCCGGGCCTGGGTGATCCTGTATATATTATAACTAAGTGTTTTATATAAATATTCTATCAGTTATCTGGTTCCTATAGTACAAACTTTGCTTAGTTTCGGGCAGGATAGTGCTGTGTGAAATGTTCAGCATGATTTATTTTATTTGTTTTTTGACTTAATGCCATAATTTATTTTGGTACACATTCTGGCGTAAATGTTTGAATGATTGACAGACCGATAAAAAGTTATAATAAACAAAACATCTTTTGTTGGGTCGAAAAAAACGACTTGAAACTTGAACAAAACTTGAAAACCGAGCCATTGGTCATAATTTCTGTTGCAAACTTTTACTGCTTTTACTGCAGCTCATTGCCTACCTATTTCTGCCGCCAAGCAGCATTGCTGTGTTTCGGTTTGAAGGGTATGTTTGCCGGTGAAATTACAGGCACATGAGGCTTTACACCTATGTGCCTCAAGTTGATAGACGCAGAATAGTGCATCGTAGGGCACGTTTCTAACGTGCCTGACCTACGAGGTAATTCTCTTCTCTCTGGCAATTCGCTAGTGTGGTATAGGCATGTCATGCGGAGGGAAGAAAATCATGTGACTAAAAGAGTGTTAGATATGAATGTGGATGGATATAGAAGTAGAGGAATGCCGAAGAAGAGATGGATAGACTGTGTGAAGAACGATATGGGTAAGAAAGTAGTGACCACGCAGATGATGGCTGAAAGAAGTATGGAAGAAAAACACATGTTGTGCCGACCAACTCCACGTAATGTGGGAAAAGGGCAAGAAGAAGAAGATATTAAAGTTGTGTGCAATAGAAAATAGTGCAATAGAATCGACAGTAATATCTCGGCCAACTGCCTACAAATGAAAAAGTACTCGGGCTTAAACCCTGCACCCCAGGGGTCCGGAGTCTCGGCTCGCTAGCGCCTAGAGGGGTGTAACGGGCCTAATTTTACGAGGCACTAAGTTAGAGGCGAGAAGCAAACGGCTGTTAATTTGCTCGGCGCGACGCCCTGTCGCCACCCGCCGTGACTTACTGACCTGACCAGTTTCTGCACAATACATGCAAACCTTATCGCGTACCAGAACAACGTGGCAACAGTATGAATAAACGTGGTAAGTAGAGATATTAGAATCTACTGACTTCTGGCATTTTGTCTTATTATACGAGTATGTACAAATTAACGTAATTAACCAAAAGTCTAGGTATCCCACTATCTATTATTGTTTCCTGCGTATGTCATATCGTGTCGAATAATATTTCAATCTTATTGCGCGAACGTTTACAGAGTCTATTTAAAGTTTACTAACAGTAAAACGTTGAGCCTGCTACGCTAGGAAGTTTTTGGGTTGACTGACTGTGTATTTTTTCTTAATTGTGTTAAACCAGATAGATTTAAAGACAAATTTAATTGACAATTTAATTTTACAGATTTTTACAAGTCATAGAAATAAAAAAATTGTTTGTGACAACATTTTTGTACTCAATTTGGTATTGAATGAGATGAGATTTGGCGCCATCTGGTCTAGAACTAGCTCTCTAACACAACAACGAACAACGTCTAGAACAGCGATATGTCCAGTCACATCTGTTTATCGGCACTCGACAGCACTCTTTAATAATCACTACACACGGTTTATTTTCGTTCTCTGCCCCATTAAACGATAACATTGAGACGAACCATCACTCTGTAGGATAAACAAGTCGACACAGCTTATTGCGGACGATGTTATTGGATATTTGATAGGCGAGATGTAGCCAATAAACTTTTATTATTGGCACAAGTCGTGTGGAACGGAACATAAAGCGATGTCTGTGCTTCAAACGACCTGAACGTTACCCGCACGTGGTATACATAGACTAGTGTAGGTGTAGCGTGTAGAACGGGAGGTTGTTCTAGACAACCCCACTTTATTGAGTACCAGAAGATACACATAAGAACTTATGAAGCCACGGAACACATAATAATTTTGTAAAGACAAAAGGATAAGTAAACGCGAAAATATTAAAACTTAATTTAATAGATGACTAGTTTACGCCGGCGGCTTCGCACGCATGGTTTGGCAATAAAAAGTAGCCTAGATTTTAATTCAAGTTCTAATCTTTCTTTTTTTTACCACTACCTCACCTGGTGGTAAGTGATGGTGTGATCGAAGATGGAGCACGCTTACCTAGAAAGAACCTATTGACTCTGGACTTGAAGACTCCGAGATTGTACTGGTTCGGAAAAACATACGCCAGAAGTGAGTTCCACTCCTTACACATACTCCTACGAAAAATTGAAGCAAATCGTTTGGTACGGCAAAGTGATATGCCGACCAGGTACGGGTGGTACTTCTCGATACGTCTGCTTGTCCGGTGGTGGAAGGGGAAAAGAGAGATAAGGTCATGAAGATCTTGCGCACATTCATCAAAATGAATCTTGTAAAAAAACTGAAAGTCTGGCTACTCGGCACCTGTGCGTCGACTTTGTAAATTGGCTTGCACTAGGGAGTCATATATTTATTGTATTCTATATATCAAATTGTTTCGAAATCAGTTCAGACATTACGTTCGATAGAGTAACCAACAAACAAACATCCAAATTTTCGCATTTATAATATTAGTGTGATATAGATCTCAGTATAACAGGTACACGATAAGGTAGCGTGGCCTACAGTACCCAGCTGGACTATTACTCGAGGGGTTCGTGTATTCGAGGCCCTAATTTTACGATCACTCGGTCTCTATATCGAAATTCAAGTGACGCTATTCGACTGTATGTAACTTGACGTGTCGAGTTCTATTGGTTGGATTTTACGAGTGCGTGCGAGGTACTAGTCGTTTTGTGAAGGGCTTGTCGTTAAAATATCCATTTAAAATATCCGTTTGGTGGTTTGCTTCCGAACTGTTATAAAACATAGTACAAGGTTTTTTTATGATGAGACATTACTTTTATAAACTTTTATTCTCTAATTGAGACTAGAATTTATTTAAAAGCGTCCTGTTGTTAGTAAGCAAATGTCTCCAAATCATTCTACCAACTGGACAGTTGGTAGAATGTTAATTGGTAGAATATTGGTTCAGGGTGATGCAATCATTTCTTATCAAAACAGATTAGCCAAAAAAATCTTTAAAAGGTCCTTCTAGGAAAATTTCAAGCAGATTATTTTCCATGTACCGACCCCAAAATACGGTCTTGCTTGTATTAGTTGTACTACATGTATCAAGCTACCTTTTTATTTTTAACAGAAAGTCTTTACTTTATCCCATTACGTAGTTCGAGATTAAGAACAAGACAATTGAGTTTGGGGATCGTCGGGTCAAACATGTACCGAGCACATTATTGGTGGAGAAACAAGGGTTTCTTTGTACAGGTGTTTGATGTTTGAAAAAGAAGTAAAAAAGTAATGTTTTGTAAAATTATTGTTTATTACTTTTTATTTAATGAGTAATAAACATTACTTTTGTAACTTCGCATGGAGCGGAAACGAGAGCTGTTAAATACTTACAAAGAAACTGTATTACCTCGAGTCGCATGAGCGAAGTTTCATATTTTTACCTAAATAAATTGGTATGGCGGAGAAAAGTATTTACTAGACCGCTGCCGTAAGCCTGTTCGAGTTTACACTAGTGCAATCAAAGCTGCAAGTCTAGATTTGAACAGCAATACTATACGTGTATTTTCCGAGCTTCCTTTGAGAGGTCTAAGTCCTTAGACATGGCTTGCCGGAGGAGGGCGTGGGAGTGAGAAGCTGTGACGTAACATATAAAGTGGCAACACAGGCGCGCTGTTAACGCCGGCCGGGCTTATTGTCTGCGGTCACGCGACGAGCCGTTTAGCCGCGCGCCGCCACCGCGCCGCCCGGCTAACCGGAAGGGGGGTGGTTAACCGGACGCTCAGGGGCGGAAGCGGGGGAAATAGATAAATAGACCGCCCGCCGCTCGGAAATGTACGGATTGAGTTGGGACTATATTTCAGCCATAATAGTTTTGAAAAGTTACGTGATTTACACGCGACGTTTTCAGCTTTTATCGGGACTCGTTTTATACGACTTGGCTTTATGATACTGTCATCGAAAGTTCTACAGCGTATTTTACTTTTAAGAACCATTATGTTGTCAATTTATAACAGACAATATCGTTATGTCTCGAGGTACGATAAACCCGCACGTGACCAGCTCGTTCATAGTAACTACTCACGCGCTATTAAACCGGTCGGTATGGTAGGTACGTCCCTAATATTAAGAATGAATTCGCAATACCTGCTCTACAAATAGGAAAAATGTTATCGCTCGAGATCGCGTAAACCGCGCAGTGAGCGACTTTAAAATTAACTTTACCGGTTCATTCCTATACATAAATAATGGAGGAATTTCTGAATACACATTAAACTCCTATAAAGAATACATTAGCATAAATTTATGGTAGCTAGTCGGCGTTTCGAGCGCGTTTTTACGTGACTCGTAAAGTTTATAGTCGCGAGTGGAGGATTGCGTTTACTGCGCTCGCTATCGGTTTATGGCCGACCCCAAATAACCAAATTGCCTGGCGGTTGTCGAGGTGCTTACCGGGCTGCTCCGCTCGCCGCCCCGCTCGTCGCCCCGCTCGTCAGTGTGCGCACTCAATCTGTTCCCGAGTGCAGCCATTATGCCGGCACTCCGCCTTCACCACTTTGCGTTATGAGCGCTCTTCGTAGAAACTCAGCCGTGCTACGCCACTAACAAAATACGCTTGGAAACTTGCCCGATGCAATTGATGTTCATTACTGCACTGTTTGTTAACCTTCACCAATCTGTACAATACGCCCTAGAATAAATATAATCCTTGGGGATTCGTTTAATTCGACTTAAGTTTGGCATTAAACAGGCGTAGACGGCAAAGTGGACTACAAATTACATCAAATTATCGCCGAACTCGGGCATCTGTATCACACAAAGTAAATTCCGGAGAAGCCGTCGATAAGCAATCTCACCCCGCCCCCTGCTCCATTACAGGAGTAATTAGCACAATTAACAGGAGCAGACGACGAGGGTGGGCGAGGACAAGCCGGCGGGAGGGAGAAGGGGTGCCGAGATCGCTTTCACGCACGCAAACAAATGTCACGTGGCACGGAGGCCTTAATTAAAACGATAATTGAGTTGACTTGCGAAACTCATCCGCCATTTCGACATTCCAACAGAAATTTCACGGAAATCCCCCTCTTCAAACTACGAAGCCTTTAAGTGTCGACGACTTTAATTTTGTGTTTGCGTCTACTTTGCGGTTTCGGCAAATTTTAATACGTTGTGGGTACGCGGCTTCGAGCTGTAAAATTACTTAAATAGAATTACTGGAGTTTTGTCGTGATGAAAGGCAATTCGTTTAGGAAATCAATGTCGCTAAATTGTATTTAGTTTCGTCGGAGAAATTTATATTACGAATTTGATATTTAACCAGTTTTCATTTTTATAATTTCCTTTGAATGTTTGACGACTTGATTGACGTTGGACAACGAAGTGTTAAAACTATTAATTAAATATATAATAAATATATATAATAAAATATATTTTTTAAATAACTTTAATACATATATACTACTATTATACGCGTATACCAACTGTCATAAGTTATTAGATACATTCTACCGCGCCACTGAATCGTGTTGACAAAGCCTCGTCAGTTTAATTGTGATCCCCTAGTTTAAATCAAGGAGGGTTCACTAGTCTCCCTTCAGAGATTCCTCAAACTGCAATATGTACCTACCCCTTAAAACCGGTTACAAGCAATCCGCTACGCCTTAACGAACCATTCATTTTACACCATCAACAAAGATTATCTAGTCGACATTTTGAATGCTATAAAAATATGAAGTTGCCTCACCGACTCACCGAGTTACACATATTAAAGCGGTGAAACAAATTCTACGATAATCTCAGGCAAAACGATGGCTATAACAATAAAAGTATATGAGGTTTGCGTATTCGATAGAGTAATATGCGAACAAAAGACGTTATTGAAACTTATATTATTTTTACGGCATCGAATAACTATGTAGGTTCTAGGAGTTTTTATGGTTTTTGTACTCCAAGAAATTATCATCGAGAATCGAACCAGTGGCTGCTTTGATACAGGGTAACGACCGCTCATGTATGATCAATATGATCATGTTTGATGACAACACGCGGTGGCGTGCGGAAGGGTCGCAGGTCGCAGGTCGCGGGTCGCAGCCGGCGCTCGGTTATTTAAATGAGAGCTCCCTCGCCACCCGTCAATAAAACATTAAACACGTAACAAGTTTATGCTACGCGACAACCCTAGCGGATTCCGCCACTTCGTTAATCCGGGGCGGGGGCAGCCCTAAATTAGGGTCGAGACAAGCCGTAATCCCCCGCTCGGCGCGACGGGGGATTTATATTGTTATTGCTCCGCGTCCGGAATTATACGAGGGTTGAGGGACTAATGAAAGGGGAAATTTAATTCCTAATGATTCTCGTCTTAGTCCGTAACGAGGAAACTCGAAAGGGCTGCGAGTCGTGTATTTTTTTGATTAATCGCTTGAAGGTTATTAGATTCGATTTCCGTTAGTTTTTTCTCGAGTAACGTAACGAGTAAATTGGATTACAAATTTATTCATGAAACATTTTGGATGCTCGTGCGGTGCGATCGAAGCATATGTAAATGTGCGATAAGCACGGAGGAAGACGTGCTGTGAATGCTCGCGTGTAGGTCGGGCTGGAGCATGTCGACACTACACTACACCACGCCAATATGTAGCTGGTACATTTGCCCGCATTGCTAAACAAGGCCTCGACAAGTCACTCGCTCTGAGCGCTACAACTAAGCTCGCTATACAACATTCATTTAGATGTTACATGGTTACAGTTCAATATATAAATGTCTGCTTTCTTTTGTCATTTAAAAATTTTAAACATGGGATTCAAAAGTTTAATAACACTTTTGGGGTTTGCTATTTTTGATACAGCTATGCAAACATTTTTTTAGATTTTATAAAATCTGGCATATGCCCAGTTTGCAGCAGTCATTACTAATGTTGAGGTAGTAACGAAAGTTTGAGCCAGTGGAAAAGCTCTTCGTAAATTCCCTTTGTACGAGGTATGGTACGAGTACCTACAACAAAAAGTAAACCACACGTGTCATAGTCAGAAGTTGTCGCATAACCGCAGTATGTGGGCCGGATGACGTGCATAGGCGGAGGCGGTAACCACACGCGCTGTGTTGCGGTAGCTCCGGCTATCGCAAGCTCTTTGACGACTTGTGTGGCCTGCCTCTGTTCCCGCATACACACACACGGCCACACCACACCCTCTTTTATTTATTGCGTTGATTTTACGACGCGTTATATCGTCTAATTGCATCGAAGCGCCATCGCTATAATGTTTTTACAGCGTGTTATTCGTTAATGATTAAATCGCTGTCCGACTAAGAATAAACAAATGGCGGCCGGACTCAAACGCTAGAACTGGTTAATTGAAATGGTTGCATGTAATTAGCGGCGGTGGGGACGGTGCACGTCTTCATAATTTATCTCAATTAGTCGCCGGGCGAAGTAATGAGCGGAAGGGACTGCTACCGTTCTCCTACTTGCTATTGCACTTAGCGTCACGGAACACTTACATTTAGGGTTACCACACTTTCATATTTTTGGTAAATGTCCGGATTTTTTATTTGATGAACTTTGTCTGACATTTTTAGATTGCTAGTCTGAGATTTTAAAGAGAAGACTTGAGGACATTTCACACAGCGCTATCTATCCCCAAACTAAGCAGAGCTTGTACTATGGGAACCAGATAACTGATAAATACATATTTACTTTTTTTGTAAATAAATACTTATAATAAAGCACGCATGAAAGAAGAAATATGGCATTTGCTACCACAGATTACACAAAAGGCAGATAGAGCACGCCCAACGTGCGAGTGAAGTCACAAAAGCGAATACAAATTTAAAAGCGAATACAATCTCGCGGCAGTGCGAAAGATAGCGTCGTACTGCTTAAACGTCTCGAGTGATTCATTATTTTCTGTCAAAAATGCCGACTTGTGTTATTAAACAGTGTAAAGGTTGTTCACAAAAACAAAAAAAAAGTGGATGGAATATCATTTCACAAGTCGTAACTATAAATTATTTAATTGATTTTATTATTTATTCACCCAATAATTAAACGGTTGTCTCGAAACACAAAACCTCGACATTAGTTCGACTGTGTTGCCAGTTTTCGGCAAAATGTTTTCCCTTCAATTGGGGAAACTACCTGTTGATCTAGGCGTTAGCTAGCCTGACTGTTAAATGTACGGACGTGGGTTCGATTCCCACGTAGTATGGCTGTATAATGAGATCCCATTAAGACAGCTCACGGAGATTTCATTAGATGTATTTCATTAGTGACCTTGACCGCCAAGGCACAGAACTTTCAAAATGAACGCGTGATAACTCCGAAAATATTAACTTCAGCAAAAAAAGTTCTAAGACAAAGTTGCAGACAATGTGTCAATTTACAACTTAGCTTATGAGCATTTTATTGTTTAAACAATTATTAAAAGAGATATAGGTCCAAAAGTCGATAAATAAACAATAATAATCGTATAAGTTGTAAACGGTAAGTGTCACAAAAAAAATTATTAAACAAAAAAAATAGTACATTTAATTGTCTACAAAAAAGGTCCTCATAATTTTTGGCCTCAAGCGCACGGCTACGGAGATATAGGCCAAAACGGTTTTTCACAAATTTAAGGCACTTCCGTTCGCAAAATTTGGAAGCATTTTGTTTTTTTATATTCAGTACGTGATACTGAACCTATATAAAAAAAAATCACGTATGTAATTTAGTGCAGCAAAAAGTTCCCCGTTGCCTGTAGTACTACGCGAGGAATGGGTTTCTATTATTCGCCAAAGTGTTATTGTAATTTTTCAAATTCTAATAACAGTCCGGAGTCAGGAATATATCCTGCGTTGTTGGCTAGTCTCTTGCGAGATGGCCGCCGTAGCCGTACTTCGGCCAGGAGGACATTAAAGTCCATGTAAACCTCAATAAACACCGGACGGACCGCTAGTTATAAAAATCTTCACATATTATTTCTTCTGTAATTTTACAATGCGTTTACAATGGTACATGAAATATTTAAGTGTTTAATAAACTTGTTAATTAAACAATTGTTCAATCCTAATACTCATACATATTTGTATTCAATTAGTAACAAATTCATGTCTCCAAATAAAATTTTAGAACCTGTTGTCGTAAAAGGACATTAAAAAAAATACAGGGAGTTTTTTCCTTTTCTGGTATCATTACAAGCACACTGATGCACGTGTCCCTACAGAGCTATTTCTAAACGCCACGCACACATGAATGAAAAGTGGCGTCATACTGTTTGTTGCGTACACTCTATCTGCCTTTTGTGTAATCTGTGTTTGCTACACTAAAGATAATCCGAACGTCAATTTGCAACATTGCGTTTTCTGTGTAAAATATGGTCACCTATATATCAAAGAGCACTAGATTTAACAGAGGTCTGGCTTAAGGAACTTTATTCTCATAAGAATAACCATATTCACTTACATGAGAACTTAAAAATATGATTATAATGTTAAACGTAGAGTGATTAAAATTAATAACGTTACCTCTAAAAATAAAAAAAGGGTATTTTAAAAAAAATACATTACAAAAAGATTAGGCGACACTCTTCAAATTTGTTACTAAGATGTTCGAAATGGATGCGGCATTTTGCGATTTCAAAGTAATATGTAATTTTGTGATCTTGTATTTCCTATGATGGTGATCTTAATAAATAAATACATCCTAGGATGATATTAAACATAAAATATTAGATATTTTCTTGAATGTCCTGTCTTTTACCGGATATTTTATTTTAATATGGTAACCCTAATCACAGTTCCTTGATTGAGATCTCAATTGCCTGTGATAGTGCAGTAAATATGCTGAGAATTGTGATGTTTCGATAAAGCCGAGTGAGTTCGTCGGCAATTTGTCACGCTAAGCCGTGAATGTGTACAATCATGTTTAGAGCAGTTATTTGTGATTTTCCTGATTTACCTGCTCATCAAAGTAATTGTTGTGTGATTGATGTTAGTTAGGCATTGCGACGATTTAGATTCTTCGACTTACGTTTTTAAACTTCCGGGCAAAATTAGGTTTATTTTCGAAATCACAACCACTACGTCCCCACCAGTGCGTAGAGGCCTTATAACTGGACAATTACTACAACCACACATACATTAACACGGGTAATTTCTCTCCTGGCTTTCAAAGTGATCCTTGTGATTTTAATGAAAATAAAATGTAAGTGCCTAGTCAAATAACAAAAGAACCAGTAACGAACGGATGTTACAAATTATTGCCATACGTATCCCCGTATTTCATTGTTTACGGATATAACATTGCACTTTTCATATGAAACGGATTCCTATCAAAGTGTATTGAATATTTCATTTCGAAATATTGAATTTTGCAGGAGCGAGCGGCTCAGGTTTTAAAGCCTTGCCTAAAAAATCGTCGAACGTAATATGACGGCTGCTTAATACCTAAATTTTTTAAGCCGAAAGTGTTTTGATTCAGTTATCTGTAAATATTCAAAAGGTTAATTTATATGGTGACCCGCTAGCGGCTTCGCACGCGCACATTCCAAAATCATTTTTCAATAGAAACTTTGACACCACATTTTTATAACATGGGACTTGATTTATGAGATAATCAGTAGCCTATGTATTAATCTAGGTTACAATCTATGTAAATACTAAATTTCACAGAAATCGGTTCAGCCGTTACGACGTGATTGAGTAACATACAAATACACAAATAAATAAACAAACATCAAAACTTACGCATTTTATAATATTAGTGTGATGTTTCCTGGAGGATCTTTAATAAATAATGGTGAACATTTCACACAGTGCATTTTTTGTAGATTCAAATTTATATATACAGAGAAACAACCAGACCAGGACGGAACAAATATCTGTAGATCATACAAATATTTGTTTCGCGGTGGGAATCTTATGATGTGATGAAACCAGAATATAAGGAGGCTAAAAAAAACATTGTTCTACGATCAAGAAGACCATAATATATGTAGCTGCAATACCAAACTGTATCCCCCGATTTTGTTATCATTAGTTTTTCGAATTGCCTCCCACTATGGAAGCAGTTTTGAAAACGTATTCACGTCAAAAACCGCGTCCATTTGAGAATCTCTGTGTGTGTTCTACCGCTTGTATAATGGGTTGTGTTCTGAGGATTGTTTACACGGTGCCTGCAGGTTCCTTCTAGCATCGCATTGCTCGCCATCGACAGGGAATCCATCCTCACAACTTGGAGATGATGTGGTCGTACACCGTATGGTTCCAGAGGGATTTCCTTCCGCGAACACTTCGCTTGTGGAATAGTCTCCTTGCCGAGGTTTTTCTCAGTGACTACAGTATGGGGTTCTTCAAAAAGGGCGTTGTAAAACATGTCAAAGGGTCGGCAATGCGCGAGTGATACCTTTGGTGTTACAAACGTCCATAGTCTACGGTAACCGCTTAGCATCAGCAGGGCTAGCACAGCGATTTCCTTGTCTACTCTTCGAAGAGACGACAAGGCTCTGACCGCAACTTGTATTTCTGCGTGTATTGTTATCTGTTTTTTTATATTGTTTTTAAATTTGAGTGTGATGTACAATAAAGCGTTATTCTATTCCATTCTCTGTCGATTCTAACGAAATTGTCTTTGCCACGACCAGGCTCAATAAGTTTTATTCCTAGTCAAGAGAAAGATACTATGTCTATAGCAACGTACGTTGTATATATAATTAATTAAATATCTTGCCAAAAATTGTTGGCAAGCGCCTGATTGAGAAGAGTGCGAAAGAGACAACTTGAGAAGACAGTTAGTCTAGGCATCGTAAGACCTAGACAATTTCAGAAGAAAGTTGTCTATCCTTAAATGTCAAAAATAGAGAAAATGATGGCTATCGTGCTCGGCGTTGTAGACTACTGTCGAGGAAGTGTCGACAACGTTTCTTTCCGTTCACTCTCGCAATCGCCGTGCTCGAGACGGTCGACAAGTGTCTTCTGTGTTCCGATAAATGACTCATGACTAAATCCTTCTCTACAGTTACTGTGCTAGGCCTACTGGTGGACCGTATGCTGGTTTGATACCTTCGTAGAATAAAAAACAATTACTACGATACCACAGACAGACAGACACATACACTAATAGGCGTCAAACTTTATAAACCACTCTTTTTGCGCAGGTTGTTAATAAAATACAGGTGTACGTACACCGTATTTTTTATGGCCACAATCCATTCAGTTTATCTGTTGTTATAAATTTAGTTCCTGGTATAAAATTAAATTTGCCCGATAAGCCACACTGTAAAGTAAATTGCTAATTGAAGTTACTTACCAGACATCGGTTATTGCCTTAATTTAGATTGGAATTGCGGTTTAATACGAATTAGGTATTATTGAGGATTATCCAAGCAGAACTCTTACATGGCGTAGTGGGTGAATAGCCGGCTGAGACGCAGGAGGTAGCGGGTCGATTCCCACCGCGGAACAAATGTTTGCATGATCTACAGATACTGGTTTCAGGTTTGGAAGTTTTTTAATATATTATAAGTATGTATTGTCAAAAAAAAAAATTATATACGTATTCAATCAGAGTTATCTGGTTCCCATAGCACAAGCGCTGTGTGAAATTTCCAGCAATGTTACTTTATTTATTTAACTATATGGAAAGACTAACGTGGCTGGGAGCCATTGGGTGCACTCACTCTGATGAATTTTCACGAATTGAACCGAAACATTGTCGGTCGTAACACCGATTAAACGGTACGTGATACATCCCGTATTTATAATAATAACTCTACTACTGTTACCATACGAGCGAAGTTATAAACAGAGGCTAGTATATTATTATCTCACATCACAAAGCTCCTGCATCGTATACCTGATATCGGAGTGGGGGGGATGACGGGCGATTCGATCAAGCTTGCATAAATCGATGCGATACGCCGGGATCAGAACAAAGCCGCAAGCCGTCGCAAATACCCCACCTACCCTTGTAGATTGAGTGGGTGCTGTAGTTATTATACCTCATGGAGTACCAAGATGAATGCATAAAGCCGTCTCCTCCTTTATTGATAAAGCCCCTGTACAGCTGCAACCACTTAACATGTAATAATATTGAAGTTTCGATTTGATAATGACAAGACCTCTGTACAGCCGCTATAGTTAATTTATTTTATTTATACTTTTGTTATTATATTACTTTTCTTATGACAAGTATACAGCCGCAACTCGCAACTGAAATATTATTTTACCTAAACCTACTTAATTACTGATTGAAACGGGTATTTATCAAACGTGGTCACGGGCGTCAAGCCGCTCATGACCACGACTGTTGCAACACAGCCGAAACGTCGGGATAACAAACAAAAAAGTATATACGCGATAAATATTATACCCGTTTTAATCAGTAAGTACAGTGATCGTGAACGTTTAAAATACAAAACACACCTATTAGATAAATGATTTCCAAACATTGTTTTTTGGAATGAAGTTGATGTAACTAAGTTTTTGTGCGAGACCCTATGGTTTAAAATAAATAAATGTGTATGATTATGAACATGCGAAGCAATGCACTTAATAATTTTAAAATTTATTTCAAGAAATATAGATTTATTTCTGATTCAGTTCTGTGTTTTATTTAAATAAAAATATAATGTATACGAATATGCATATTAGAAAGAATTGTCATAAAATTATATGAATAGTTGCGGCATGGTATTAAAAAAATATATATGTGCAACGATGCCTTCCCAAGGCACTTTGGAAATAAAAGATGTATTGAAAAAATACATTTTTTCAATATATTTTTTACCATATGTTTATTTCCTCCTACTCAGTACTATATCAGGTAGCCAACGCGCTCTCCTGCCCTACGAGCCTCGTTTACTCGTCAACGAGGAAATATTTTGCGAAGAATCCCTTTTGACTCCCATTTTTTGCATCGCACAAAGGGAGTCGCTTACAAAGAGGTAATAAACTTGGCTGTTGTTAAAACTTGACTGGAAGTTTTAAACGAGCGCTTTTAAGTTGACGCGACTTTGTCGACACAAGCTTTGTATAATATTACACAAGCGGCGGCTATCCGCGGCTTTACTTACGTGGTCTCCGGATTAGAGAAGATATTCATTCATTTGCAACAACTAACTTACTAAACATACAATTTACAAGTAACACGGATGAGTAGGTATAGTGTCGCAAAATAAAGTACATTACCATAATTACTGATTTAAACGGGTATTTATTGCGTATGTACGTTTTTTATTTATAATACGCGATAAATAATATGTATAAATAATTATGTATAGTGATCGCGAAAGTTTGAAAAATACAATTGCATTGTCATCGTCTGAGGTGCTTTTTTGAGAATAGCCAAGTCTTTGATCTATTTGTTATGTTTGTAGTTTGATAGTTTGTAATGTTATACATATTATAAAGAATTAATTGATTTAATTAAAAATATCATTCATACGTTACTATAGTTTCGAGAAAAATCTTTGTGTCACACGGACAACTGACAACATAATGTATTTTTTTATATTTAGGTCCACCAAACTTGACGTTACACGAAACAATATAAGGAAAAAAAATATACAATAAGGATGATCTTATTAAGGGTTTCGTTTTTTGAGGTGAAAACTTCTTTAGGCGTGTTGGGCATATTTTGAGATGGAAAAAAACCATTGAACTCGCGACGCTGTTACCGTTACCGACACCTCTGTCTATAAGTATCTGTTTGAGATGGGAAAATACCATTGAACTCGCGAGTATCTGTAGTGTAGTCTGTTCAAGTTTTCACTTCTGTCGGCACTCCCGGAGTGGCACTTTTGTTTTCTTTAACATACAGGTAAGACGTATTTATTACATCTAAACCCATAATTATAATTCAACATAACTATGAAATGATTAACAATACCAGGAGCTTATAAATAGACAGAGGCTACAACAGATAATCGGTCTAGAATAATGTATGCAAAGAGGTAATCTATGTGTTTCTCTATCAGGCGAGAAGTAAGAAGATTAACTACAGTATCGCGTGGAGACGAGACGTGCGGCGAATCGACCTACGTATGATATGAACAGAGGAGGATTAACTGAATAATAGCATGTAGATCTGGAGACAGTGTACGTAAACTAACATTATCAAGAACTGGGATAAAATGGGATTTAATAATCGCTCTTGGGATTTAAAATGTTTTTATTGAAAAACTTTTCGTGCGAAGTGTAATTTATTATATATTATAGCTACTATAATATAAAAAAATTCCTAACTTTAAAACTCTTGTATTTATAATTGCCGCCGCCCACCTACTGTGTTTGCATACATCCTTTCGGTAATAGATTGTAGACGGTAATTTGTGTGGGTAGGTCGGTTGTAATTGAGTAACTATAAAATTATGTTTAGGTAAAGGTGACGGGTTTTTTAAGTATTTAAATAGTGTGTAGCGGCTCGAGTGCCTCTAAGCACCGAGACAAACCTTTGAGGTTTTACAGTGCTTTATGTATTGCTGTTAGTATCTATAGAACTTTTTGTAGAATAAATAAACATATAATAAAATACTATCTCCGGGTCTACTAGATTTGGGACGTTGTCGATACCGTGCCTGAATCGGGTATTGTAAGGGATATGTATTCGCTATTGTATTTCAAATGGTATTGGGAACCAGAACGAAAGGTACAGTGTACTGTGCGCTCTATAATACTGGAATGTACGTTTACACACTAGTTTATGTTTTCCAATAAAAATATGAGACTAACTAAAGAAAAATTAAACACTGTTTAGCGCGTGTTTAAATAATTCCTATACAAATATTAGTAAGGATTTTTAAACACACTTTAAACAGTTGTGAACTATTTTGTGGTACTAGAGTTAGGATTGTGAGAAATCTGAGATTGGTATGAAAGTAAGTAGGTACTAAACGCTCGCATGCTATAAACGTGCCCTGCAATGTACTGCGTCCATCAACTTGAGACATACAGGTGTAAAGGCACATGTGCCTGTAATTTCACCGGTTACCATAGATACTCTTCAAGCCGAAATAGCAATGCTGCTTTGCGGTAGAAATAGGTATGATTGTAGAACTTCCCGGCGCGAGCCTTTCACAACTACTCTTCTTCGTCTCCGTGGCGTCAAAAAGAGCAAATATACGTCAAAATAATCATATTTTTGATTTATGCAGTTTCAAGCAATATGCAAGCAAGACGCATCCGAGTATCCCGTTATGCCATCTATTATCCCTGGGATGGGAAAAGCAATTTCATTGCAATCATATTAAGGTAGGAAATAGCTTCGACGGTAGTCTCCTAGCAAATTGACAGACGGAACTTCGCGGTAGAAGACTTAAGATCATTATCGATACCTACTTTGTTAGATCTTACTTACTAAGTACCTACTAGGTAGGAGAGGGCACAGTAGGTATTTTACCTCATTGTGTACCAGAATAAAGTATAGATAAGAAATAAAAAAAGTTAAAAAAAGGAGTTCGGTAAAAAAAGTTATGCAAAAAAACAATTAACTAATTTATACTAAAAAACTTGCTAAAGATGTAAAGCATTTAAGGAAAAGACGCCATAAATTCCTAACTACACTTGAAACGTTCCAAGAAAAATTTCATGTTTTATTTCGTAATCAACAAATTAAACTTTGTATCAAGAGTTTACAAAAAATAAAGTACCGAGAAAACGACTACCGCGCAATCTGTTTCACTTTAGGGCGTCTTAATAATTACAAGTGGCCATTCTTTCCAATTAAGAAAAGTCTCGGGCTATAAATTGTTAGGGTTGTCGCGAGCGCGAGGCGAACGCTGTAAACACGTCGCCCTAGGGTTGCCAACTTGCTACCTACAAAAACAAAACTCCACCACCATTCCTGTTTTTTTAATAAAGCACTCAATCTTCGCCTCTATATAACATAAACATAAGAAGTACACCGTGTGCACCTTAATTAAAGGCGCAGGAAAAAACGAGCATATCGAAGAACAAACGGAAATTTATTCTGACCGGAGTTTTTTCGGCATCTATTAAATAAAGAAGTCGAGGAGAATGCTAAACAAGGTTGAGCGGCCCTGCGAGTTTTCCACTTGAAGTGGTGTGGGGCGAGGGGGCTGGGGTGTGTTATTCAGAGTGGCTTAGATAAGGTAAGGAGGATGAAGAGCCGAGATGCGGCGTAATGAACCGGCGGCGGCGTCGAGTTTTTGTGTGGTTCGAGCGCCCAAATTGAATATTAGACGCGATTTGAGAGCGAATGAACGGGCGGCGGAAATAAATCCGCGGTTATTATGTTACCCAAATGAGGTTGTGGAAGGTCTTGCTGCTCAATTTCGCGTCGGTGTGAATTGGCTGCCGTTAACTTAGTTATTCTGCCGGAGTTTAAGCGGCTTTCTTGAATTAATGAAATTTTTAAACATGCGAGCGAATCTACTTAAAATCCTGAAGAAAAGCTAATAGACTCTTTGTTAAACAGAAATTAATTTTGGTTTCATTATCTTTTACCGCGTTTAATATCTTTTGTGTTAAATATTGATTTATGAACAAACTTTTAACGAGCTCTGTGCTACTGTAAACTGGTGATATAATGTGTAAGATGACGTTTGTGTTGTGATTTGATGGTTAAATTGGTTAAATTACCAGTGTAAAAATGTAGTACCTACACATCAAGTTTCCCGAGCATGAGATGTTAAATCCAAATAACGTTTACTCCGTCATAAATATCGAACGTATTTCTCTACTTTGTAAAATAAACATCTCCCGATGTATCGGCAAATCAAACAGACGTGCGCTGTTTGCGAATAAACAACGCGCTTGCAACTGTGTTTCGTGATTCGCTGTAAAAACATCGTCGGACAAACGGCACTGTAAAGTGTAGGTAGCAGAGGTAGCGTAGTTATAGACTCAAGAGCCACCGTAGCAAACTTACCTAATCAAGTTTTCTATCCTAAGATTTGCGTAAAAATAAATCACTTCGAGTCGTAATCTGAATCATCTCACTAATTTCGACCCTGACGTGACAAGAGTCTGTAGCACAATTGGCAGTGCATCCCCGTATCGAGAGGAAGGTTGCGGGTTCAAGTCCCGTCTAGGCTTGAAAGTTTTTGAGATGGTTTTAATGAAATTAAATTAAACCAATTTATTTGCTAAAACACGGTAGAATACATTGTAGTGTTATGTATAAGTGAGGAGCACTTGTCTTCTTTAAAAATCTTACAATAAATGTTTTTGATGTATGTACTATTACAAGATTAATTATTAAAACAATGTATTTAATGCGTCAGAGACCACCACATTAAATTTTTTGGGTTGTGGTGTCTGACCGAGTAAGTACTTGATTACTTACAACTAAAAATTAAAAATGTGTGTTAGACAAAGTCAACATAAAATTATGTTAACTAGCTTTAGTGCACAAAAAACATTAGAAATAAATACTAGATTTACAACGTAAATAACAATTTTGTTAAAAGGCTTTTAGATGCGCTTCAGCCTGTGTTTAGCGATATTTTGTTACTTATGTATTTTTGTTAATAAAGACATTTAAAAACAAAACAACCTAATCAAGTACTAACATATACGGAGAGAAAAAGTTATTACAAAACAATAATAGTTTGTTTTATGAAAGACAACAATAAGGTTCATAAGTGTTAGTCAAAAGCTTAATAGCTATGATAATACTTAATAACTAGCGGTGATTTAGAAAATAAGAAATTAACTACTATGTACCTAACTTTCATTACATAGCCTAAAAACATCATACGTTTAAGTAATCAGTGGTAAATGGTGCTGGTGTCGCAATTATCCTTCCTATACTGTATAACTTAGATATAATGTTTTATTGTGTCACTGTTTGTTTACCCAAATAAATAAAAAAACTAGCAGTGATATAGTCCTCTGGATGAGTTGTACTACCAGAGAAAAATCGTTTGCTATTGCTGTTAATATAATTGTGTGATTTTGGGAAAAATTCTTCGAATCATTCAGGATGGACAAATAATTTCCAGGCAACTCAAATAAGGATGTAAGCGTTAAGCATTTCTTAAACTTTTATTTTATGTTTATTTTATTAGTTTGGTACTAAGGTCTTGTTCAAAAAGTTTCGTAAAAATCTACAAGGTCAACCCAAATATTACTTAATCGTTATTTCATCTCCCTCGCGAAGGCAAGGTAATTACTTAGTATAGGTACTTTTCCATCCTCGTTCACCCCTAGTTAAAACTGGTACTCCATAAGGTAGTATTACTCATCCACTCGCCGGGTCTATGAAACTCGACGCCGCAAGATGGTTTGTGTAAACTTTATTAGTGAGTGCACTTCTACCCTGGCACGGCTCGCTACCCTCGCTAGGCGCGTCCGTGCATTACTCAACTCGACGTGTTTGCACGGATCGACTCCGTGCTTAGACTTCTAACGATGCCTTGCTTTTGTAAGAGCGGTCACCGTAATTTGATGTTGTAATATTAGAAATATAACATTTTCTGATTTGTTTATTATTTATTTACAGAACGCCGCGTAATCTATACTGAATTGTAAATTTCTATTGGTTCATAATTCCGTGTTTTTCAGCTACATACATAAGTATTATGTTTAACAAGACCGTTATATTTATAAAAAAAATACTGAAGTATTTCAGACACCTGAAATACCTGAGGCTTTATCTGTATGCCTCAAGTTGATGGACGCAGGGCAGTGCATCGTAGGGCATATTTCTACGGTGCGTGACCTATGAGGCATTATTTTGCTATAGGCGATGGTTACCACATAACAACAGATGGGCCATATGCATGTTCTCACCAGGTAGTATAAAAAAGAACAACAAAAGGTCCATGTAAACTGTTTCAAGTCTACTTTGGCGCGAAAATACATCGTTAGATCATTTTCACCGTTTCTTAAGGAACCAGCTTAAGACACGTCGTATCGGGGTCACACTCCCGAGATAAACTCTTCACGTGCGGTCCTCAAGTTACATAATAAAGTTGCGACGCCACTGTTGCCTTTAGAACTAACTCGAACCAAGTATTCTTGCGGTCGATGCGGTTTCCGCTGATAATGTGATAGTTTGCTAACTTAAACTTTGTTTTGATTGGGTACCACAACAAGTCAGAGCGTTATCACTTATCACACTGGCGAGTTGCGACTTGCGACCGTGTTTCCAGCGAGGCGTTTTAAACGTGTTCGTCGCGAGTGAGTGCATATATAATTTTTCAGCATTGAAAATCACTAGTGTATAATTAAAACAAAGCTCTGAATATAAGTCATAGCTGAACCATGCATATTTGATTAACGTTTCAAAAATATTATAACAAAACTATTTCATAATCTCATAGAATAAAACTAGATTTCGAAAGCTTGAAATAAAACGTTTCCAATATCAATACGAAATTCTCGTGTACAAAATCACTCAATATTCCGGGGAAACTGCAGGCAAACAGAATCAGCTACCTAAAGAGAGCAAAGTAAACATCAACCGTGCATTCCCAACATCAAACAAACAGAAGTGCGCGACTGCAACAAAGACAATATGAAGCAGAAACGAGGCCATAGACCAGCTACTAGTCGGACCTACAGAACTCTCACTCTGATACCAGGATACGGAAACTGTCATAGACATAATGCAAGATTACGGGCAATATCAAAATCCAGTCACATCAGCAGAAGCAAGCGAAGCCAGGTAATAGTGGGACGCACAGAACTCTCACTATGATACCAAAATTGTCAAAGACATAATGCCAGATTACTGCCAATCAAAACCCAGCCACATCGCGCTCAGTTCCTGATAGGTATCAATATGAAGCTGAAGCAGCCGACGCCGTAGAACAGGTATTAGTGATATGTACAAAGTTCTCACTTCGAAAACACGAAACTATAGACGCAAGACATGCAAGATTACTATCACTATAACCCAGCCCTCGCAACGTTAGCCACTTATCGTGTGGCAACTAAATTCCCTATTCCCTACGTGAATAAAAAAGAATAATCGACGTTATACCTGCAGACTCGCCACCCCATTGACTCAATTTTGAAAACAAATGCTATTTTAATCATCCGTCTAATTCACAATCTCTCGTGGTGGTAAGCGATTGATCGTCTAAAATGGAGCACGAAAATCTAGAAGACACCTTCCCCTTACCTCAAGAGATTAGTCTAAAAACAGAGCATGGTAAAGTGTTCCATACCTTAGCTGTAGGCATTATAGACTTCTAAATCTAAATTCAAGCCTTGAAAGCTCATGTTAGATCGGCGTGAAGTGGCACAGGTCTGACGCGGTATCGATTCATGCATTTCGCTTGCAGAGAGCGCATCTGTGCGGTATGCCGCTGAGTTCAGCCGAGCACAACAAGGGTGGCGGGTTGGTGCGCCCCCTAGCCGACATTCCCGACACCTCACGAACGCACTCGGTCGCGAGCTCACTTCACATTAGGGTTGGCAAATTGCATTTATAAATGTAGAGTCATTGAGTGGTTCAAGTTAATTAGTACCCGGACAGAAGTCGGAAAGTTTTTTCGGTAATTGTTTGTTGGTTTGGTTTGTTTTGTAGTTATTTAAATATAAAGGTCCTGGATTGAATAATTAAGTGAATAATATATATAACGCATAAAATGCGGGTGTTTTGGTAAACCACGTCTTAATGGATAAATAGATGTTTAAAGGACTTAGATACCGTTCTGTTTTTAAACGTTTTAAATCTCTTTTTTTAACACCTATCCACCTATTTACCTTAAAGAGACCCGGATTGTAGTCTTTAGGAAAAATAGACGACAGGGTAACACGCAAAGCCGTGGGCGGAAGCTACATTATTAAAAGACGAGATGTTACATTCCAGCCAATATACGTATAGAAATCTCAACACATTAAGTCAAGTCGATCTCTTCTTGATGTAGCGAAGTAGGCAAGCGGCGAGTAGCTCGCACGAGCGCTCGCGGGCAGTGCACTGCGCCAGTGCGGCACTTGCCTTACCTACCGCTACCACCCACTTGTTCCAGCCACGTCGTCGGTGTTATGAAATCAACGTGTTCGAGCGGAACACTCCACGTTCGCATTCCCAAATGGAAAAGGCAGCTGCTACCCGCGTTTGTTGGGGGAATTTTTCAAAGCAAAATTTTGCACGCGGAATTTTAACAACTCAAGCGAAATTGGAAAAAGTTAGGTACTCACATGTCTCTCTTCTGCTGAACTGATACCTGGAACAAGGAAATATTACTCGTAAGGTAAATAGACGTATTTTTGGTATTCGAATTTATTTTATTCGTTATAGAAAAAAAAATACTAGGATGGGATAAGACATAGGCCCGACTGCGCAGAAGAAATGTTGTTATTGACAAACCACACGTGCGAAAGCCCCTTGGTCAGCTGTTCTTAATAAAATATTTTAGTTCTTTGAAACCAACTTGAGCGCAATTACAAGTGAGGTTAAATAACCCACTCTCGTCATTATTCGCTTTAGTAGAATTCAGATCAATTTCCACAGAAATTAGCAACTGCGAACCCTAATCATTGCCGATGCGCATTTCCGGTAGAACGTGATTATTCGTCGGAGTGCTGTAGGTACTGTGACATGTTGATTTACATGGATTTGAAAATAGAACATTTGTTAGTATTTTTTTAGAGATTTCGCAGCAATGAAAATAAAACATTAGTTCCAACAACCACGACAGAAAGTGATGACTAACATTGAAAGTCAAATTTTGATCTAAATTAGAAAATCTTGTTTTTGCAAAGTTTTTGTCAAGTGCATCATTTTTTTAACACCATACGGTGCAAAACCAATGTTAAAGTCGACTGTAAAAAATTCTGGAACCATTGCATCAGTTGGAGTGTAGTCAGTAAAAAATTTATCATTTATTTGTGTTGAAATCAGAGATAGTTTACATACTTGTAAATTAATTGAATTTACTAAGCCTTATGTGTTATTTACTTGTTTTTTAAGACTATAGTAGCATAAACGCGCCGACTACTTATGTCCATGTCATTGACGTGTGTAATTACGTCTTTGATGGTAGATGAAATCCCCCTTATCTAAGTTATCCTAACAACTAACATTCTTTTAGAGGCAACCTGTTTTATTGTAGAATACATAAAAATTATAGAGAAGTTATTAAATTCAGTATCTGGACTTTTATGAAACACTATTTTACACATTAATGCGAATTATGATTTACCGTAGATCTATAGTGGGATATACTCGTATAAGCTATGGCACAAATCTTTGAAGAGTAGGCAGTAGGCAAGGTAGGTACTAGTATAATTGAGGCCGGGTCGGAGTGTGAACCGTGAAGTACTCGATGAATATTGCAGAGGCTGTCGTGTCCCGTGGGGTAGCGATGCCACCCGCCTTTTGAGCCGGTCTATATGTTTAGGTTGGCATGGATAAAAGTTGCCTTTTGGAGTTTACTTTTACTGTTAGTTTTTTGTATCGCGTGAATTCGTGTGCCAGTATATGTTGTTTTAAATGTGGAGTTTGTTAGATAGAATATCTTTTGGTGCAACGTGCTCTAAAAAGTTTAGATATGTTATTTTCAAATAGTTGTTTCTGTTAATGTTTTTTTTTTAATTGTTTTGTTGATATTTTGCTTACAAAGCTTAATAAAGTATCCAGGAGTATCTGACAGGATAAAAAAATTACTTTATTTATATAATTTCTTGAGATCGTTTGACTGAATTTGTTATTATTCTTAATTTAAATGTATTATTTATTTTGTTATTGATTTGAGTTTTTGTTTGATTATGATTTTTTGACATTGTTTATGAAGTAACTACATATACTTTTTTATTACCTACTAATATAAATATATAAATTTGTATGCCTGCTAGAAGGCAAAACATAGCTGAACCTGACTACCATACCTGTGAGCTGTTGTGAGCGCTGTTTTCTTTTTGAATTCGTAGGGTTTTTTATTTAGCTAATCACTCTAAAATTTAATAAATTTATGATCGATCGCTCTAAAAATCTATAGGAGATGCCTATGTTCAGCAGGGGATGTTCTACGGCTGATACAGTGATGATGATGATGCTACAAATCCGTAATAGGCTTTGCATTATTCGGAATTGAGAATTAGCTATTCTCCGAAGCGTCACTTGATATCCCCATTCGTTGATTTCAAAGGGAAGTGTCCGATGACGAAGTGTGAATCGAAATAGAGTGGGTACTACACAAATTGCCTAGTCACACGTGACACACCTAGAAGTGGATGCCACCGTGGTATTTACCCCCCTTTATAGGGTGGGAGGCAACCGTAGGCAACCATTCCTTGTTACCAATATTATAGTAATAAATAATATATATCACGACTATGTTAATTAAGAAATAGATGTATAGTATTAAGCACTATGTAAACCTTTATGAAAATTTGAACAGCCTCGGAGGTATCCTACGAGGGGGCAGTCAGAGGCAAGTCCAAACAATGCGTTTTTGTGAACAATTTTTGTGAAACAAATATTTCAACTAGGTAACTCGCCCCAACTTCGCACGGATTTTTATAAAAATAAAGTCTGTGTCTAGGGATAATCTACCTTCCCATTAATGAAAAAAATTAAGAATCAGATCAGTAGTTTCGGAGTATACCCGTACAGCCAAACAAACAAACAAAAAAGCAAACAGACTCACAAAATTTACTTCTTTTTCATATTGGTATAGAAAATAAGAAAGGAATAGAAACTTCTTTACTGCACACCATAAAACGAAGAATTAAATAAGATAAATGAAGTCTAACGATACAATTGGCGATCTCTACCAGACAACCTTTGGATGAGATGTTAATAGCTAATATTATACTAATATAACCAAATTAAGTTAATATTAGCACAGCCTATAAATCTGTTTATACTGTGATATTAGCTTACAACCTGTATGATATACTCTCATACTCTGTTAGGTATTGTTGCTTACTATCACCTCCCAGTGTAACACCCCTCTCACTCCCCTCGTCATGTATCAATCAAGGCTTTCTATCTACAGCAATAAAACAGATTGCCCCCGGCATATTGTACCGCTAATCGACTCAATGCCCGCTTATAACTGGTCGTTGATATGCATTTAAAAGTGAGAAAGTTATTTATGATCCTAAGTTTAATAGATTTTTAATTGAATTAGTTTTTATTCGAGTTTTTTGTATGTGTTGATCGTAATATCAGCGTCTGCGCATGGAATCCAATCAAATGGTAAAAATGGGTATTTCCAAATACAATTCGGGCCTCTTGAGTAGATGCTTCATCTTAGACCACATCATCGCTTACCATCAGGTCATATGGTGATGATTGTGGTCAAACAAAGAACAAAATCATTAAAAAAACTTTCTTTTACTTTCACTGTGAGCGAGTTCTATAAAATCTGCTTTTTCATACAAAATATGTTAAATTAAAACCAATTCGATTAAAATGTATGTTAAATACGATGTTTATTTATTATAATAGATTACAACCAAAAAAGCTTATAAAATGGACATGACGTATAAAGGCGAGCATAACTCTATAAGAGTTTTCTTCCATCAAACCTTTGAAGATAGCGATAGTTGATTATGGTGGTCGGTACGTGTACAGAAAAGGAACATTGGTGTAAAAACTATATACCTACAAATAAATAAAGCTACAGCATTTATATAAATAATACCTATATTATGGATAAACATTATACATAATATACATACACATACTTATTTACACACTAGCTGTCCAATCCGCAGCTTCGCACGCGTAGTTTTTCAATAAAACATTACCCTCCTTCTGCGCAGTTGGGTAAAAAGTAGTGTATGTCACCCGAGGATAGTGTAGCTTCCCAACGGTGAAAGAACTTTTTAAACCGGTCCAGTAGTTTCGGAGCCAACGGAAACAAACAAACAATCAAATCTTTCCTCTATAATATTTGTATAGATTATAGTCTAAAATTTTACAAGGAAAGGTAATGTCGTTTGAATCGAACCTCAAGTAGGTATGTATGAGTAGGCTGAAATGTAAGTGTTATGTGAACTGTTCGACGGTATTCATATCTGTAGTACGCTACACTGGCTTCGGAATTGCATGCATCAAAGGCATTACTCTGTAGCTGATTCGTCTCAAGTTTGTGAGCAATTGCCGGCAATCCCATTAATACCACATACGTATAATACAGCACATAGACAGACGGTATTAGCACTGCATGTATTGCTACTATTAATTTATATGCAATAGCCTCAATTATTGGCGAATTGTTCAGCTATATGATTCGCATGGCTGCCCGAATATCCGAGAACAATTGCTGTGCTATTGAATAATAATCCAATGAACTAGATCGTTAAAAATAACAGTGTATTTACAATCGACCACCAAATTTGCGTCTACTGGTGGCAATAGAGAAAAAATTCCGGTACGGGTAACGTTAATTGGATAATTCGGCTTGCTAATTGGAAAATCTACAGATGTGTCCTGCCCATCTGCACGGCACATCTGTAGATTAGAAAACGATAGGTGGACAAACTGGTGATAGAGTGGATCTCACTGTAAGGAAAACGGAGATAAGGTAGACCAAAAAGGAGATGGATAGACATTTTTACACAACGGTGTGGACCGGTATGGATGAGGACGGCGAGAAAGGGTTTTGTGGAGAGATTTAGGTCGTGAAGCCGACTGAATGGATACACTTGAGAGCAATAAAATCGCACATCCGCACATTTTTACTTAAAAGTTAAATTTTTTTTTATTTGGAGCTTACAGCAAATTAAAATCAAATTAAATTAAAGTGCATAATCTTTTTTATTTTTAATTATGTTATTTTATTATTGGAAAGTAAAGAGCAATATTGATGAATTTACATTAAAAAAAAAACGATTTTAGCTCGGTAATTACAAATATGGGGTATTATGTCAAGGCATTATTACTTTTTATAAAAAAAACTGATTCGATACATATCGTCCCTTTAAAAGTAAATTAATTTTAGGGATGCCACAGTATTGGTGTGTCACTAACGTTTCAGTTCGGTACTATATGAGCGTCTAGTCCATTGATAATTAACATGGGTAACATTCGTTTCAGGTGGAGCCGTTAAATCGAATATAATTTAGTATCAGAACGCGTACGTCGGTCTGCGACCGCGCACACTCAAGTCACCCGCAAAATTACGTTACTAATTGACTTAAAACACGCGACGCTCACACCAGCAAGGAATAATTAATTGAGCGCGGGCAAGGTGCCGGGGGGAGGTGGGAGGGCATCTGCGCGGTAACTCTTACATCAGTACACCGATAATGGCACAAATTAGCCAGGGAAGTAGCGGGCAGGGGTGTGGAGGGGTGGGGGGGGAGGAGGAGGTGGGGGGCGCTAAGCCGGAACATCCCCGAGCGCAGATTACCGCTTGCTTTTGTAATTAACCGGAGCGACGGGCGGCTTCCAAATCCATTTCTGTGTTACATTTTCATTTGTGGTGCGCCTGTCCCCGGATTAACTCGCTTCCAAAACTTCCCGCTTCATACCATGATACCGTTGACCCGCACTTTATTTTTTTACTTTAATTGGTGTTTTTGCGCGATAATGTTTTCCATCAGCGTTGTTTGCATATTCTGTACAAATAAGATAGGCATCAATTCGTGGAATTGACTTATTCATGCTCTCGAAGCAATATCGCACCCGTCAGCGATCCGAAAACACGCAAACAGAGTTCAAAAAGCCTCTCGAAGCTGGTAAATATTGAATCAGAAGTGGGATCGGAGACGTCTGTCGGCGGGGGCGGATGGTACGGGGGGCGGGCGGAACTCGAGAAGGTACTAATAGTCTCCAGTGGCACACACCAAACAAGACGAATACACAAACAGGCGACGGCAACCTAAAATATTCATCTTTGTATTGAACCGTTACTTAGCGTCACTTGTGACTTCGTCCGTATCTATATTACTAACACATTTACTTAGACAAAACTACTCGCTATTTGTAGACGATCTATTTTCAAAGTAATTTACATATCATGTCAAAGGTCTTTCCAATCATTGGTTAACTCTCAAAACTTTAGATCGAATCGTACAAGCTAATAGCTTAGTCTATAAATCCTACCTCCTTAGACTGTGCTAGTAACCAACTTTGATGTCGAATATTTTATTTTGTAAAAGAACCAATAAAAGCACAACTAGCCCTGTTTCTTCCCCGATTTTGGCGGTTGCGAAGGAAGTAGTAAAATTTAAGTTTCAAAATGATCCTGAAAAATTGCAAAACTTAAATAAATTAAAAAAAAAATAATACTTACCATTTCCTTTATCGTCTGGTCGATGTAGGTCTGGAGGTTTGGCTAGCACTGACAGGGGATGGTGGGGTACTCCGAGGCCTAGAAGCCCCGCGGGGGGCAGAGCTCCCTGCCCCAGTAGGGGCAAAGGGGGCGCCCCGTGTGCCGGTAGGTGCGCCGCGTGCATCTGTTGTAACAGTCGTGGCAGGTCTGGCCTTTGTTGCTGTAACAAAAAATAAACACCATAAGTATGGGAACGTAATATAAAGTTCAATAGGAGGTCAAACAGTTAATATCTATAGGAAGAGTTTCATTCTCCACTTTATATCTACATCACCGTCAGAACTTAACAAGTATTACGTACTGTAAATCCAGTCCATCACTTATAGCTACCGCCGATTGTACTTCGCGATTTAACTATTTCAATTATTGCTAAGAAGTTTGTTTTTACGTGGTGAACATTGATATATCAATGAATGCCCAATGAAGTTTATTTAGATCATTTCCAATTAAAACTTTTTTAATGATTTTTTCTGAATCGGAACAGAAACTGCGTCATAATTATCTTAAAAGATGTCATGCAAATAAACAAAAACCATAAAGTAAATAAAAGCTCTTAGAGCACAATGGCTTTCTCACAAAGTTTTATATAAAGTAATTTGAAGTAAACACGTGCGTAAATAATAGAGTTTAAAACTACCGACTTAGGGCATGTTTGGACTAGCGTATTCGCTATCACTTGCGCTAGCGAAACATATTCTTTCCTATCAAGATCGCCATCTGATGTTCCAACGTACTACGAGCGGAACTGACCTTTCGACACCACGATGTGGTTTTGAAGTTTTGTTTATTCGAGGAGCAACGATAACAGCATATTATATTTGCCTTTAAACTCGCCACCTCTCAGTAAATCAACGTTCATAGTTTAAGGATCGATATTAAAATTGGACTGTTGCTATCGGTCTTAGTAGCGAAACTGTTATCCTACCAGCATAACCACCATCTGACATTTCACTACCACAACGGGATCTGATATTCTAATACCAAGGGGGGATCTGACGTTCCAATATCACGGAGGGATCTAACGTTCCAATACCAGGGGGGGGGATCTTACGTTCTAATATGACGAGGGGATCTGACGTTCCAATGCCACGGGGGGATCTGACGTTCCAATATCACGGAGGGATCTAACGTTCTAATACCAGGGGGAGGGGGGGGGGGGGAATATCACGTTCTAATACCACGAGAGAATCTGACGTTCCAATACCACGAGGGGATCTAACGTTCCAATACCAGGGGGGGGATCTCAAGTTCTAATACCACGAGGGGATCTGACGTTCCAATTCTACGAGATCTGACGTATACCACATATATTCAGACCTTTAAACTCGCCCCGTGTAAATAAAGCAATACTTATAGTCGACGCCGACGTTATAAGTGGATTGATGTGTCGCCGCAGAACGCCGTGCATTTTTAAAACGAAGCGAAGCCAAATTAAAAAGTCCTCGACGATCCCTCCATCGCTATATTTTAAATTTTAAATGAGAGCCACGCCGGCGGCGACTGAGCGAAATTGATTACTCCTTCTCCATTATTCCCCTTTTCCACTTTTCCCGTTTTCCCGCACTTCCCGTTCCTATCTCGTTTAACGATATTATTATACATTGTGGGTGCTGGCAAGTTAGCCCCGTCCGCCGCCGCGCCGTCCGCTGCCGCTCTAGTCTGTGTCTTGTACTGGCTGGCTTTTTCCGCTCGGACGGGCACGTTTTTTTAGCCGCCGAAAATTAATTGGATTTTCGCCGAGGGTGGAACATATTTTTTATTGGCCGCTCACGGCTGTGATTTATTGTGTGTCAAAAGGTGGCGAGCGCCACTTAGTTGAGAGTGCTTTTTTACAAAAGGGGAGTTTTTTTTTATTTGTATTAGTCTTATTTGAATGTTTACGCTTCTACGCCTGTTTTTAATTGAAAGTGTTAATTCGTTTTGAGAAGTCCACTTTGTGTTGTACGCAGTGATATACAACCAAAGTGTTTTTTTTTTATTCTTAAAGAACGTAAACATTATAAGGATTATTATACCCAGACATTTAATTTATTACTTTCAATTAACTTGGATCTCTAAAGACTTATCTTTTTTGATTACGAAATTATAAAAAAATATTAAGCTTAGTTGAAGATTAGATTTCAAATTAATTTTCTGCTCGAGTCTAAACCAAGAGATTAGTATTATCTTGGCGCGATAAATAGTCGTTTGACATTAGCGAGATAGTGACTTAGCATTATTTTATCTGTGTCTATCGCCCAGACGGTTTCGTAAGACTTAGACTTCTTATGACCTCTTAATCGGAGGTGACCACTCGACCTACCATATAATTAACATAAATACGTAGCTCACACTTCACTTGCTCAAGATTATGTTAAACTTTGAACCGAGATTAGCTACAATTTAACGAGGTATCAATGAATTTATAAACACGAACAGATACAACTAGCTATGAAATAAACACATCATTATGTGTTGAAAACTTGATTGGTGCATTATAAATATCTATAGGTATATATAAAATAAAGTCGGGTTAGTTACACCATTTATAATTCAAGAACGGCGGGACCGATTTTGATGATTTTTGATTTGTTTGATTTGCCTCCGCCCCGAATAGCAGAATAACTATTAAAATATCGGAAAAATTCACGCAAAAAGAAATTATGAAGAAAAATTCATTTTCTCATACATCATTCCGATTGACAATTCTACCGGCGACGTACATTGACAGCCCGCGTTATATACATGTCAAGGCGGTACGAAGTTTGGCGCGTCAGCTAGTTTATTTATAAAAATAAAATAGGTACTCATGAAACAGATAAACATTTTTTTTTTAATATTCATGTAGTTCAACTGATTCAGAAATCTGCCAGATTGCAGTAAATAAGTCTAAAACAAAGGTCACGATGTTTATTTTATTCGTAAATCTGTTAAACTGTTAACTCATAGGTAAAATACTAGAAAACACAACTTTTGAATAATGTTAATCCCAAACCAAATATTCATGTATGAATAATACTATATGACATTTTGCACGAACCCAACTTTTCCCTCGTTACGGTGACGTGATCCGCCACACCTCGGGCACAGAATAGAGCCTCCCCCAACCCACCCCCACTGCCTGTTATGAATGACAATATCCCACCGCGATACCTCGCGATATTTCGATATTTTTCCAATAATTAGCCGAGATTAAGTACTCTTGATACCATCTCCTGGGATTAAAACTCCCATCTTTACTTATCTCCCCGCGAACTTCGTTTGCATTATCGACCGATTAAACTTTGATTAAGTTTCAGAACAAGGTCTCAGACGTTATTATTTTTTCATTGAATTTTAATGAAATATCATTTGCCTCAACTACGAGTATTAACTCATGAATATTTAAGTCGGGGAGTCTATATCGAATTTGAGTTACTATTTTGGTGAGAAAATTGATTCTACCAGAACCTAACTTTCTGATACTTGAATTTAAATCTGCTTTTCAGTTCGACAACTTGAAAGGCAACAATTGAAGACGGAAGCTCCTGTGATATAAATAGGTAGAATAAATTGTATCGTGGTATGCGAGCCGTGGGCTGTCTCCCAAAGCTTTTGTCACGAGAAAAATGCTTCACCGCGTTCGGGTTTCACGCCACATTTGCCACGTCTGTCCCCGGGATTATTCCCCGTTTATAAATGGATAGAGAACGCCAACCGCACAGATTTCTACGCATAAATATTTTCTCATGGCTTAACAGCCGATACTTTTTATCCGATATACTTTTATACATTTTTGTTTTGGTTTGTTTGTAAGCAGCTTAACAATGTTTATTCTACCTTCGTTTTGGACTTAACGATGTGATGTTATAATCGTAATCGTGTTTACGTAAATAATACGTTTTCCTTCGTTTCACATAAGACGATATTCGCTATTACTTGCGATATTCCTAGAAAGACCATCAGAGCGGCAGCGAATACCGCCTATATCCAAAATTTTATGATAATATAACAATCGCGAAAACCCAATAACATAATACCATCTCGAATTTTATTAAAGGTTATTGTGAAAATAATAAAAGGAAAGAAAGTACAATGAGAACAAAAGGTTCAATGGCACAAAATGAGATTGTCAGAAGTAATTCGAAATGTATTAGTTTAACATACACCCATTAGTACTTAAGTCGAGTGGACATTTAAAAGCCGTTAGTTTAAAACTAATGACCAGATTGAGTCATGTCTAAGATCCACACTGCACAAAAAACTAAAGCCTTTTCATGAATTAATTTGAAGATGATTTAAACAGTCTGCAGTGTACGCAGGCGCAGTCATTGCCTAGGTGTTTAATAGTTTTCATTGAAGTAACACCACAATGTTCAGATTTTTTATTTTTATTGTAAACTAGCTGACCAACCCGCGGGTTCGCACGGGTGGGTTTTCAATAAAACATTACCCTCATTTTGCGCAGTTGGCTAAAAAATAGCCTATGTCCTTTCCCAAGGTATAATCTATCTCCTTGCAAAACATTACGATCCGTTTAGTCATGTAAAGGTAACAAACAAACTAACAAACAAACAGAGTTTTGTATGTATTATACATATAAACCTTCCTCTTGAACCTTATCTATTACTGAAAACTGCATTAAAATCCGTTGAGTAGTTTAAAAGACCTAAGCGAACAGACAGCGGAAGCGACTTCATTTTATATTATGTAAAGACTACGCGTTGGCCACTAGTGGAGAAAAGTTCTCGTGGAGCCACGTACTGAAAAATGCAGCGTAGGACGCCTCCCCGCTAGAAGGAAATATGACCTATGCTGAGAGCCGTTGGGTACAGGCCACAAAACATTAGTGAGATGAAGTAAGATGAATTTAGGTGTGAAGAAACTTCCAGCTTACCCACTTACATAATTATAATTGTATTAGTTGCGGTCGGAGTTACTTTAAGGTAATTTAAAATGCTATTATACGATAATTATAGAACTAATAATACAACAGCTGTAGGATTATGTTATTAAACTAGTGGTTCGCCCCGTACAGATCTCGCGAGCCTCCAATAAAAATAAAATAAAATATTCGTAATCTTTGACTATCAAAATAGTGCCACGAACGGATTAACCAACTTGACCCACAGTTTCATTAAAATTACAAGTAACGGGAGCTCATGTTAATTGGTTACTTGTTTTTGGGGTAGAAATTGCAGCTATTCTAGATTTTAGACTTTGCCTATATTTGTGTCACTAAAACTACACGTATACCAAATTTCAGCACTGTGGGGTCACTGGTGTACCCTGTGAATTTTGTCAAAGTTCACTTTTTATTATGGCTAATAAGCTAATAACTTATAAACTACAAAGTTTAAACTAAAAATAAAAACGGAGTCCAAATTTATTAAACATTTTTATTAGACATGCCATTTGACCAGATAGTATCATTTTGGTTTTTTTTTACCCCTCTTGAACCTTAATATCCCAACCACCCCTGCACATTTTTAGCACATTGAGTCACACCAAAATTGTGCCATCACTACCTACCTATATACTAAATTTCATGATGATCGGATCAACGCTTCGAAAGTTATCCTCGGACAAACAAACATACATACATAGATACATACATACATACAACGCCAATTTTCCCAAGTTGATTTGGAGATCTCGCTTCGCTCGATCAATAATCAATGAACGAATAAGAAACGCATACTTAAGTGGATCAAATGAATTGTGACACTGGAACCTTCGAACATTTCATTACGTCACTCAGGGCGACTTGAGCCACTATGCCTAAACGTATTTAGTGGATAAATATGATTTAGAGATTGGTATTGAGTCTTTAAGTCTCAGGAGAGATTTTGCCTCCCTGTGCGAGTTCTACCGCTTGTTTGATGGGTTGTGTTCTAAGGAGTTGTTTGATATGGTGCCTGCAGGCTCCTTTAATTATCGCACCGCTCGCCATCGGCAGGGAATCCATCCACACACCTTGAAGATGATGTGGTCGCGTACCGTGAGGTTCCAGAGCAATTTCCTCCCGCGAACACTTCGCTTGTGGAATGATCTTACTGCCGAGGTTTTCCCTAGGGACTACAGTATGGGATTCTTCAAAAAAGGCGTTTTGAAAATGTTAAAGGGTCGGCAACGCGCGAGTTTGGTGTTACAAACGTCCATCATAGGCTACGGTAACCGCTTACCATCAGATGAGCCGTATACTTGTTTGCCACCTTAGTGGTATAAAAAAAGAGGGTGGTTAAATCATACAAATACGATAAATTTAAATATGTTTAAGTGCTAGTCGGACTAGATATTGTATTTACTACTGTAGTAGTATAATGTACCTACCTGTTTTTATAATTGTTCACAAAACTGCACAATAAGGTAGCTGTATATATAATACTAGCTGTTGTCCACGTCTTCGTACGCGTTACACTACTACTAAATATGGAGTATATTTCAAGTCTCTAGGATCAGCGATTTACGCTGTGCGTTGAGTTTGAGTCAGTCTGTCAGAACCCGTACTACTCCATATTTTAAGTCTGTAGGAGCAGCGGTTTACGCTGTGCGTTGAGTTTCAGTCAGTCTGTCAGAACCCGTTACAATTATTTAATATATTGATGACAATATTGTTGATTAAGAACGGTCGATTTCCCCATCTTCAGACGCTGATAGTCAATTGTATCGTGAAAGTCTCGCAAAAACAATTTAATTGAATCCAAACACGATACATATACTGTTATCCATTAATGAGTTCTGTAGATTCCCTTCTGGCTCCATCATCAGCCCCTGGTGGTCTTACCATGTAAAATGTTTCATTATTTACCGTTAAAAAGCATTTATGCAAAGTTATATGTACGTTCGTAAATGCAATTAACATTGTTTTAGAACAAACTACAACATCCCTTTTCAACCCGAGGTGATGATTTTCAAAAAAGTAACTATGCCATGTTTCATTATGTACCTTGATAAGTATTTCTGCAAAGTTTTACGTATATTAACCCCAGGAATAATATTTTACCATACAAAGTTCAACACCCGTTTTTACCCACCCAGGGGATGATTTTTGATAACAAAAAAATACCATTTCTCTTATTTTTGTTAAAAAATATATTTGCCAAGTTTCAAGTTTATACATCCAGGAACCACTGTTTTTCATACAAACATAAAACCCTCTTTTAAACCCTTTAGGGGTTGAATTTCAAAAAATCCTTTCTTAGTACAACCCTACGCACCAAGACAAACATACCTTCTAAATTTCAAGTTTCTACGACCAGCGGTTTAGGCTGTGCGTTGTCTGTCAGTCAGTCAGGACTTTGATTCTTATATAATAGAAGATTAGGTAGGTACAGTTACAGAACAATTATAAAAACAGGTACAATATAATTATTGATTAAAACGGGTATTTATCGCGTATGTACCTTTTAGTCAACCCGTGACCACGCCTGTTGCAACACAGTCGAAACGTCGGGATAATAAATAAAACAGGTACATACGCGATAAATACCCGTTTTAATCAAAAATTATGTACAGTGATCGCGAAAGTTTGAAAAATAAGTACAATATTTTTTGTATTACTTGTCATATAAATAATATCAAATCACAAAATCTCAGGTCAAAAGCCTGAGTTAAAGTATTTGTGTAGTTTCGGTTTAATGTATGTGATTAGAAGCAATTAGTTGAAAGTGTAACACGTGTCGCGTGCGAAGGCCTAATGGTGCGTGAACCACCCCAATGCACCCTCTTCTACCCTCTTAGCTGTTTAGAAATAGTGATGTGCTGATATTCGTAAAAGTACCGATTATTTGTATAAATTTGTCCGCGTAAATGTTCAGTTTAAAAATGTTAGAGGACACATTGTAATGCAACCTGCAATATCTTTTCAGCTGGTTAGACATAGTGATGTAGCTGTCGGTATCCGTAAAAGTACGTATTATTTGCATCAGTTTGTCTTACTGCTGATAAGAAATAATGATAGCAAATAACGAATGCTTATATGCAGTTTTATTCTCTCTCTTTCTCTCTATTTCTCGACGATCTCCGAGGTGTTGTAGGCGAATAGCCGGCTGAAACACAGAAGATAGCGGGTTCGATTTGCGCCGCAGAACAAATGTTTGCATGATCTACAGATATTTGTTCCGGGTCTGGTCATAAATATATATTTACAAAAAAATGTACATAAGTATTCTATCAGTTATCTGGTTGCCATAGTACAAGCTCTGCTTAGTTTGGGGCTAGATAGCGCTGTGTGAAATGTCCAGTAATATTTATTTATATTTATTGTACTGATTTGATTGTAGGCTCTTTGGAAGGCACTGCGCCTCGTTACACAGTGGAAACTAACGCAGGAAACAAATGACATTTTATTTTAACTAGTTGCTAGTACACAATGGTTAATATTTTACCGTATTTTTATTCTTTTTAACTTAATTTTAGCCTCCGCCCCTCCTCCATATAAACTTTAACTACGCCAAATCTCACACTCTGAGCGCGCAATAAGTTTAAAAAGGGGTACAAAGTTCTCTCTTCTTTTCACGTATTTATATACATATATAGATAAAATGTTTGTATATATAATGTATTTGTAGATCACTACCCGAGGTTCACATGTAAACGACCCTGTGCAGCGTCGTGTAAATAATTATTAACGCTGAACTTTAAACCTTTTACGGCGGTGTCTCACGCTTTATCTTCATAAAGGTAGTTAACGTGAACAATAGGGGCTTACACGATTACGAGTTGAGCAAATGTAATGCCTGTTTGTAATCGTCTGTGTCTTTCGTAGAAAATACTTTAAGGGTCTACGTCGTAGCATTTTTGTAGCACGGTAAGATAAGAAAGAAAGAAAAAAAATATTGGAGATAAACCCATGGTTTTTACATGTAGGAACACTAATTGTGTAATAATATTGATTTGTTTGTTTCATAATATGTTTTTGTTCGTTTAATTATATGTTTTTGTGTTATACTATGGTCTTCTCGATTATGTAGTGTAATTGTTTATTAGATATATATTGCCGTTCTAATTGAATATATCACAATCACAAAAGGTACTATAATATTATAAATTCGAAAGTGAGTATGTCCTTCTCTGTCTGTTTGTTACGTTTCACGACTAAGCGACTGGACCGATTTCTATAAGATTTGGTATATAAAATGATAGATAGATTATGATTAGGATTGAGACATAGGCTACTTTTTACCCGACTACGCTGAAGTAGGGTCATGTTTTTATTGACAAATGACGCGTGCGAAGCCGCGGGCGGATCAGCTAGTAGATTAGATAATTTCTTTATTGCACCCCATTAAAAAATAAAACAAACAAAAGAGAATACTCAGTCAAATCAAATTTGCAATGGGCGGCCTTATCGCTAGTATAATTAAATATAAAGATACAAAGAAACACAATTAGACAGACAAGTACGCTATTAGATTAGACAATCAAATATTATAATTAATGCCTATTATTAAGATGAACATACTCTTAACCAAAACCCACGTTATCAAGAACCTGGTATCTGGACAAACTTAATATAGGTTTTAAGACATCATTGAACTATTGTATAACCAGCTTTTTGTATCAGATAATCAAAGATAATAATAAGTAGTCCCATCTGCAGGTAGCATAAGCTGCTACACATGGATATTTATCATTGTATAAGAGCTCTGCAATTGTCCTTGCATTTAAACAAACAACCTCCATGGCGCAGTGGGCGAATAGCCGGCTGAGATGCGGAACAAATAATTGCATGATCCACGTATATTCCACTATTTGTACTAGTTTTTGCGATCCCTAAAAATATATCACGATACGAAAGTACTCAAGGCCAACGAAACAAAAATAATATTGGATATTAGATTTGATCTTGTTATTTAGGAGAGTACAGTAGATGCGAATAATTTTATCTCATCATAACAAATGCTCCAACAAACTCATAACTCCATAAATTTGATATACGATTACGTACAACTTCAAAGAAAAACTCAACAATAACATGAAAAACTTGTAGGCCGGATCGCTCGTAAAACTGATTACATAATTTCATTGAACGCGACGACGACAGGACGACCCTCGGGTTCCGCACGTTGGAAACAAGGAGGCAATAGGGTTACCAGATAACCGGGTTTTTGTCATTTTGCTTCTCTGCCCGAATTAAGGAGGCACTAGATTAATTCGGAATATAAAAATATGACTAAATAATTAGCAATGATTTATTTTTGTTTGTAGCGCACATTTTATATTTATTTAATCTACGCATATTTCATTAATTTGAATACCAAAAGTAAGGAATTTAATAATTATGTATACTTATTTATATTGAAATACTTTTTTAATGTACTATTTGCTTTGTGGCTATTTTGTTTGTAATTTTTACTATTAATAAAGTGTTTTCATTCAGTCACTTAACAGGAAGATTGTCCGGAAACTTTTTTATTAATTACATTTAGGTGGTATTGGTCAAGATATTGCCAACTATCTCACGTAATGTAAAAATGTGATCGAATATACAGGGTGTTTGGTAATATACTGACGACATTCAAGCAACGGTTTCTCAAAACATAACAAAAGACTTCTCGAAAAAAAAACTACTAGTTACATTATCAAATTTTAAAGAAACTCGACAAGTTTAGGTAATTAATTCGATATAAAACTTACTGCCTACTCTTGTAATCAATCTTGCAAATAATCACCTAAACTTAATCGGTTTTCTTTAAAATTTGATAATATAACTAGTACTTCTTTTTTGAGAAGTCTTTATTTATGTTTTGAGAAACCGTCACTTGAATATCGTCAGTAATTACCAAACACACTATATAGTACTGTTACCTAGAAAGAATTACTTCAGATGTGGTAGCCCTATAAGACATCAACAGGGGAAAAGTTAATGCGGCTCGCCGGGCGAGAGCTCGCAAGAACCCGAGGGCCTGCAATGCAATATTTATCACTCGCCCGCGAACGTGCCTGGGAAAAAATGACAAATTCATGTTTCCCTCCCGGCACACCGCCCCGATTTATTCTCCTCGTAATTTTTATCAGAGGGTGTCCCAAACTAGATAGAAATGTTTTCACGACTCGCTTGTTTATAGAGCCATCGACGGGGAAACAGATACGCTTTATTTACACGGTGAGCGCGCGTGTTTGCTCACCTATCTCGCGAGATAATGTTGCATAAACGTACTCGTACTCTGTACGTACGCGTAATACATGTTTATTTCGCATGCCGATGTCGCTGCGGCTTTTCAATTACTAACGCTCGCTCGTAAATATAGGAATGCAACCCGAATCTGATAAGATTTGCGTCGCGTATCTGTGACACGAGGTCGCGTATCGATTTGTGAATATTGTTTCGATGTGACAGTAGGTGAGCTCGAGGGGGGTTATCGTATCTGAAAGCTATTACCTCGGTTCCTCCCCTCGGGCTGTGGCACGGAATAAAATCGCAGCGAGAAATGATTTACTCGGTGATAACGCGCCGACGACATCCGCCCCCAGCTTCGATGCTGGGGTTTACGCGCATCGCTCAAACACAATGCCGACTGTTTCAACGTATCAATCACACTCGAATAGGACGCCACGCACTCAACCGCTCACCTCCTCGGTTTGTTCGTTACTGCGCTAATTAACTACGTTTTCAGAAAACTGTAAATGCAAACAATGATAGAAGGAAATTAAAACATCGCAAACAATGCTTTAATAAAAGCGGAGCGTTTAAAGTACTCGGAACGGTGAGTGATTTTAATAGGCGAGCAAACAGACCCCAATTTAGGTATTCCCTCTTCACAAATCGGCGCGGGGAGAATCGTCGCAAATCAGGCCCAGACGCGGCGCGGGCTCTCCTGGGAGCCCCCTGGCCCCTTTGATCCCGAGCTGACCCCAAAATAAAAAAGGTTCGTAATAAAAAAGGACCGACATACGGAAGGCGCCGCTTTTTTATTTAAATTAGAGTGTTTTATAGGGAGAGGGCGATATTGCGTTTTGCCGGTGTCTTGGCGCCGACTCTTGGATACCTATACCCATATGTAGGGGGCGACGAACCTTCGGCAAATACTTTGAGGTCTTAAGGTATTTTCTTTTATCCTCTGGGTGTTTTCCGATCGTTGAATAAAAACGTTTCTTTCGGTACCGAATAAAGCGATGATAAACGAGAGCCGGTGAAGTGGCTAGCAGTGGTACTGACTTCCTTCCTTAACCATGCACAGATTTGTCCAGAAAAACTAGTTAAATGCGAATAAGAAAACGAAATGTTGTACCTCATTGATTCTTTCATAAACAGAGTAACCTAAAAAGAGCTAGTAGTAATTCATTCGTATGAGATAGCCAACTAATAGGGCCAATTCTGGTGTTGGTATTTTTAAAGCCATCCAAAGGCCTCCGACTTGACGTTTTACGGGACCAACATCATAACGTGCCCTTCGAAGTACAGAAGCGTTTGGTAAAAATGCCACAAGCGGTCACCCTAACTTATCTGATTGACTTACTTATTAAGATTGAATCTACTACGAGCTCTTTATTTTAGGAAAAGAGCTATTGAAAAGACGAACGACATTCTGTACCAATGATATTGAAGTTACCGAAACGTGACTGCCGTTTAAATGAGCACCATGCGATGTTTGGTAATTAGAGAGTTAATGGCGTGAGGAGCATACTTAAGCCTGCATCCATAATTCATGAGATATTTGATTGGCGTCCAAAAGTTATAGTACATTCTAAATGGTGTTAAATCTTCGTAGTTTGCATACCACTGATGTATTTATTATTTGTTTCTGGCATTTAGAATGAGTGTCGACGAGCGACTACGATGTCATACGTAGTGTGATCGAGTTGGCTGGAAGCCAAAATGCCGCGGTTGGCAATGTAGATAGGAAGGGCAAAGCAAATATCCTACCTTATATACCTTATCGAATACTAGAATGTCACATATAACTTGACTTTTAAAGTGTTTCAAGTATTGTCTGAAATCTAGCTGATTTTAAGCCTATCATTGCTCACAGCTTACGTCGTGCTGGTCTGGACTAGACTAGAGATCAAGGCTTTATACAGTCAAACAAAATAGTTGTCCAGTATCCTATCAAAATTCGTCCACGGCCAAATATATTTTAACATATTTTGTTTTAACAACGCGTCTTAATCGTATAGGTCGCTAGATTCAATTATAACATAATCAAGTCAAGCTAGCAGTACGCTTGTACCCGTTATTAAATTTTGTCATATTAAAGTTTCGACCTAATAATTTATGACTGTCAACGTAATGTTTGTAGTAATTGCAAGGTGACTCTACTAATTCTTAAGGCTGACTGAAGGTAAAATTACAAGAATTTGGGTACTGGTATTTAATGAGGTAGGATATCTACATGCTCTCTCCGACTATAAAAAGTTTCGGTTGCAGACGGATGAGCGACGAGTGACTTCCATTTTATTTTAGCTCTCATTATCTTTAAGTGATTTATTTTGGTACATCACAAACGAACGTGAAACGTTAACACGTCGCGAGAATAGGTCGCACTAACGACTTGGCAGCCAACCGCAAATAGCCGCATTGAAATAATAGGCGGCAATGAAGTCCTCGACAACTAACCGCATAAAAAGCGGGAAGAAAACTCTGTACCTTCCGCAATCGAGTACTAGGATGTACAAACAGGGATTGACGGGGGATATAATATAGCGAAAGCATTTTATAGTTAGACTAGCTGACCCGGCAAACGTTGTTTTGCCTTATAAATCGGGTTGTTAAATTACTAAAATGGCTATTAAAAAATAAGGGTTGATCGTAGAAGGGTGAAAATTGAGGATTGTATGTATTTTTGTATGCTGTATCATAAAAAAATAGAAATTAAAAATTTTGTCTAAAAAATAAAAAAAAAAATTTAGGGGTCATAGATACCGGATAAGCACAAAAAATTTCATCAAAATCGGTCAAGCCGTTTCGGAGGAGTATGGCAACGAAAACTGTGACACGAGAATTTTATATATTAGATGTTTGTATGTGATAAATTAGTTAGGATATTTTATTTATAACAAGTGATGTGTATGAATATTTTTTGTGAATAAATGATTCAATTTTCCGTGGCGCAGTGGACGTATAGCCGGCTGAGACGCAGGAGGTAGCGGGTTCGATTCCCACCGCGGAACAAATGTTTGCATGATCTACAGATATTTGTTCCGTGTCTGGGTGTTTTTCTATTTATTATAAGTATGTATTTACAAAAAAAAGTATATAAGTATTCTATCAGTTATCTGATTCCCATATGACAAGCTCTGCTTAGTTTGGGGCTAGATAGTGCTGTGTAAAATGTCCAGCAATATTTATTTTTTTATTATTATTTATTTATTAATTGTTTTTATTGCTGTGTTTTTTACCCAGAAATAAGATTAAATAAAATCCGGCAAGCCGCGCTCCTACCTATCTATTTGACGTTAATTTGTCTTTTTAGTCACAATTTATAAGTACAAGATAACGAAGAGTTATCTACAATGCTCTCCTTGTCTATAATTAGAGTTGTGAAAGAACCAATTCGAGGAGGGATACTAATTTACAGAGATGTGCTGTTTCGCAAATGCAAATTGATGTAAATGCTTGTGTATTCATTACTGCAAACATAGCGGTGGTTATAAAGGCTTGGTCAGTATAAACGGTCTCTGTCCTGCTACATCTGTATCGCTAAACGCTAACGAAACTCTATTTATACGACTATAGGTACTTGTTCTAACGATAGGTAGCGCTCATGGCGCATCTCATTATTAACAGATAAACGGCCTGCGCAGTCGTAAGAAGGATAGGTAGCTCAAAGCTCAAAAAAGGCTCATAATATCAGGACCGGATGTGAAATATCATCCAGCCTTGTACATCAATTTTGATGCGAACTATTTAAGTATATTTTAGTAATATTTACCAGTACCCATTTATTTACTATTAAAAATGTACAAGGATTTTTATTTTAATCTTTACAAAAAACAGGACGTACATAAATTGGTGAGTAGGTAAATAATTTAATTTGTATTTTTCTGTACCTATATACGAAACGTCATACAGAGGACATGCTATGAAGTATTAACGTTTTATTTCTCGTGTGATAACACACACCGCCTATCTGAACAAGTCCTTAGGATCACGATTGCTATGACAAATGCTTGTAAATTATATAAACACGCGTTTCGTGGTTACGTGCCAAAAACCTGTTCCTAATAAAATCCTAGCTAATGTTAAAAATTTAAAAGTGATATTGTCAACGTTAGCCTTCAATACCTTTATTATAATGATTATTATTTGAAGCCTGTACTGTCCCACTGCAGGGCAAAGGCCTCTCTTCCTTTCAGAGACAGAAACTTTTACAATTATTAATTGAAGATGATATATCAGATCACGGACGAATAGAAAATGAACTAACTGAAATAACAAAAGAACGATGAGTTTGGATTAATTCAAAAACTGTTCGTGTGATGGAGGGCATACTGTGATTGGCTGCGGAATCGGCACAGGTGTTGCATATGTCTGCGTATATATACACACGCCGGCAAAATTAGGGGAACAAAGGTAAAAAATCGAATTTCCCATTTTTTTTTAAATTCTTTTTTATTTGTTGTTTCTTTAATTAAAATTATGAATATGAGGTATAAAAAAAACATGATTTCAGATTGATTGTCCTTTAATTTAAGGAAAAATTTAATAAAATTAAAGAAATAACACATTTACGAAATTAGGCTTAACAAATTAAATGCAGTTTTTTTTTTTCAAAAGTCGTCCATATAAAAAAAATTAATAGCGCGTATTGCTTCCACGGGCTCTTATGAGAGCCTGAATGCGTTTTCCCATTCCTCCAATGATGCCATCAATCATTTCTTGAGACAAATTCTCCCACTCTTCGACAAGGGCCAATTTGAGCTCTTCGACGTTCCTAGGAGCTGGGGTTCTTCCATGTACCCTTCTTCCGAGGACGTCCCAAACATGCTCTATGGGGTTCATGTCTGGAGAACGTGCTGGCCAGTTCATTTGGGTGATGGCAACCTCATTAAGATAATCGCGCACAACGCGCGCTGTGTGGGGCCGAGCGTTATCGTGCATAAACACGAAATTATCGCCAATAAATGGGGCAAATGGCATTACATGGGGCTCTAGGATCTCTGAGATGTAACGCAGTGCAGTTAGGGATCCATTTTCAATGACCACCAGCTCTGTACGGGCTCCAAAAGATATGCCACCCCACACCATAACGCAGCCCCCACCATAAGCCACTGTTTCGGTGAAACTCGTTGGATTATAGCGTTCTCCTCGATACCGCCACATCTTCTCCCTCCCATCAATGAAATTTACACAAAAACGGCTTTCGTCAGTAAATAAAACTCGCCTCCACTCGTCTGTCCAATCACGGTGCTGACGAGCAAATGCCAATCTGGCTACTCGATGGCTCACCTCGAGTTTTGGCGCTTTGGCGGGAACTCGTGACTGCAAACCAACTTCATTTAATCGTCTTCTCACTGTTCGTTCACTTACACGGGTGTTACGGACTTCTTCTAACAAATTTCGTGTCTGAACAGCAGTTTGACGACGGTTTCTCAGAGTTTGCACCCTTATAAAACGGTCATCTAATGCATCAGTTGCCCGATTTCTTCCTTGTCCACGCCGACGCACGTAAGACCCCGTTTGTCTGTACCGTTGAACATTGCGATAGACGACAGATACCGACACACCCAACACTCTACTCACTGAACGGTAGGTGTGACCTTCCTCGATCATTGTTACGGCTCTGGCAACTTCAGGTGCCGGCAAATCACTCATTTTGTATTCAATACAATGTATACTCTTCAAAGATTAACAGTAGAATGAGCTAAAATCAGTTTAAAACACGTTAGCATTTTTTTGATAAATAGCACTTATGACCGTAGAATTGTCAACAAACACTCAAGTGGGTATAATTTAAGTTTTAAACATCGAATAACAGGATTCTTTTTTTGTCCATCATTCCAAAGAGGTTAGGAATACAAAAAAATAATCCACTTACAAAAATACCCAAAAAGTTAAAAAAAAAATAAGGATTCTTGCCTGTTCCCCTAATTTTGCCGGTGTGTGTATTTATGGGCTGGCATACATTAGGTGCTTCTGTTTAAGTAAGTGCCGCTCTTGTTTTAATCATGTACCAAAAGTTTGTAGCATTTTTATTAATAGTTCGAAACTGGAGTGCGTCCAAGTTTTCTTGCACGGCTTAGACCGTTTAATTAACGACCGTCGAACTTTCGACCTGTTGAAAGCTCAAGCCGTGCTCGAATCGACTTTACACGTACTCGACGTTGTTTTCAACAAGTATAGTTCGGCCTTATGTTGCGAGTAGTTCAACTTATTTTTATCGTTTTGGAAGTTCTTTCTGTATACGGGGGTTTGGCTTTTTAAGAGGGAGTAATACAATTTAAAAGTTTAGTTAATGTTGAGTCGAGAGTTGGGTGCAATTTTCGAGAATTTTTCCTGCTTAACCATTGTCTGTGATGTATACATGAATATTAAACCAACAAACAGGACAAGTGCGAGTCGGACTCGCCCACCGAGGGGTCCGTACAAATTTGTACAATTTTAAATAAATACTATATTTTTTATGATTTAATTACAAATGTAGTATAGTTTTCAGATTATTCCCTGTACCTGAAGTGTAAGACTATATTACTTGAAAAATTTCATAGTTCTAGGTCAACGGAAAGTACCCTATCAATTTTGATCCCCTTGAGAGTGTCGAAAATTGTAGCATAACCTGCCGTATCTTTTTTTTATGTTAACTTAGAAGTTTGATTTTTACAGCTTTAAGAGACTGTAGATTTAAGTATATGGTTTTAATTTCAACTCGATATCTCCACGCGTTTCCGAGATAAAGGGTCTTGACAGACAGACACACAGACCCACATCAAAGTGATCCTATAAGGTTTCCGTTTTTTCCTTTTGTGGTACGGAACTCTAAAAACGTAGTGGGGGCCCTAGGGACAGAGTAGCAAGTGCGGCATGTGGCACAAACATTTACATGTACCGACAAAGAAATCTAAAGTGGAATCTAAAGTAAGATTTTCATAATTAATAATAATAATAAAAAATAATAATAATCGCGGGAATATATCATTTATACTTCCCTAAAATACAGCACGTAAGAATGTGCTACGTACAATTTGATTTTGCTGTAATAAATACTTTTTCTGTTTCATTTTTAAAAACATTTGTATAATATATAAACATGATCTTTTACGACATGTGCAAAAAAACGACCTTCCCATTCATCGCGATTGCAATAGGTGAATAACTAAACAATGACAGGCGACACATATCGAAATGTTTGGACAGATGCCATACCACCTCAACACTATAGATACACACTAGTTTAGTGAGTAACTACACTGTGGGCCACGCTATGCCTGCCAAACGATGGGAGTAGGTTTTAAGATTGTTATGAAATTAATTTATTCACTTATACATAATCTAAATAATATGTTAATAAGTAAATCATAATCAAAACTAAATAATGTGTGACTAGAGTGTCTCCAAGGACTGAGATTAACCGATAGATGTAGGGTTTTACAGTGATTTATGTTAATAGTTATAACACTAATATTATAAATGTGAAAGTTTGGATGTTTGTTTGCTTGTTACTCAATCACGTCATAACGGCTGAACCGATTTCGATAAAATTTAGTACATATATACATTATAATATGGATTACCACATAGGCTACCTATTATCCCATACATCAGTTCCCATGGGATAAAAATGGGGTGTCAAGTCAAGTTGCAACAGCGAGTTTAGCTGTATTTGTAGGTTTCCTACACATCTAGGAGTGTAACGCGTACGAAGTTGCGGGCAACAGCTAGTTATGTTATACAACTTTTAGCCGAATAAATAATAATTTATTTTACGAGGACGAATGCAATGAAGTATTAGTTTTGAGTGTAGATGGAACATGTTGGGTGAAACCACTCTGCTGTATCATAGGTGACCACAGCTTGTGAAGTAATTATGAAAGTAACACTTGTTAAAAGACAATAAGTTCTAATAGTAAAACGACAAGTCATTAGCCTAGTAGAAAAGAAACCTGAATAAACCTGTGTTTCCAACTACTTCACAAAAGAACAACTATTCGTTTCCAACCACAAGTTAAAATCTACCATGCTCAACATTATGCAGACTTGGTCGACCTGCGATAGGTACCTAGGCATCGCTAAACATTCCGCGTTTACGACCCATATAACAAACAGCACATGCTCAAGTCGCTTTCGTCGTTCACACGATATTAATTCACAGATGCGATTAATGTAGAAGTTACGAGTCTAGTAACTGGATCCAGTAACTAATACGACAGTTTCGAACCTAGTTCTTGGTGTTGCGTCAAGATCCTTCTAGTCTGTCAATTGTTCGTCGTGGAAACTAAAATTGTTTTTAGTAACTAATTAAACCTATGTAGTTATCAAGTCGCGTAAGCGTATGGCTTTCTAACCCAGTCAATCGCGTATTGTATGTTTAGAGTCTAAGCCTTAGACTGTTGTTTCAGTAAAAGGCTCATAACCATCATCATCTACATTCTCGGCAGTAGAAGGAAAGTATTAAGTAATTAGGTTCCTGGTAACCAAAATCTATCGGGGCGGCCTACGTTCAGCATTGGACATCCTATGACTGATACGATGACGATATTGATTATTTATCTACATTTCGAGTATTTCCGAGCACGAATAACGTAATTAGATCCAAAGATATTCAGCTGTCAAGATAACAAAGCAACTTCGACCCACGTTCGCCCCATAAAAGCTGCTATTGGCTTGGAGTAGATTTATTTCTTTTATCGTACAAGTAGGCACTTACCCCGATAATGGCGTTGAGTTCCGTCATTGTGACCTGTTTCGCCCTCTCCACCGCTGACGCTACTTGCTGCTGGTGCTCTTGAGAGAGGAATGGTAGGATCTGTGCTATTATTGCGTTCAGCCTTTTTGCTATCTCCGTCTGAAAATAACACATTTCATTAGTATCTTATTTCTAGTAGGTTTCAAATCAGTAAATCAAGTGCATTACGATCTATAGGGGTCCGCCTCTTTCAGCAACTGAAATCATGGACTATTCTCGTACAAGTCAAATTAATTTGCAGTTTACTGGATATGAATTGTGAGCAAATGACAAATTGTTTCCCAATCCGAATAAAATTACGGAGGGGATTTCTATCCATCTATCCAAACTTGCAATATTATTACTGTGATATGATTACAAAATGTCAATTGTTTTGAGACCATTATGCACCATTTTAGCAACATAATAAAATTAATATCACACGATGTCATGAATATTATAATTCCTCAATCACCTTTGAATAAAATAAGCGTTTAAATTAAAATAAGTCGTGTGTGAAATAAAACGAGGGACCGCTGTCGCCATGTTTAACATGCAAACAGACAACCGAAACGTTTCCACATTCCAATGCATATTAAATTCAATATTAACGTTTATAATTAGTTGATAAGCAGAGAGCAACAAATAAAATTAACACGATAAACAATAATGCGTGGTCGAATGAGATGATAAATCGTTGCCCGCCCTGCGCGTATTTATTGGCTTTGTACGTATTTTCCGTATAAATGAACATTAATTTTATTCGCAGATTCTCACTGAATTGACTGATTAACATAATTGAGTGTGTTTTATTGGCTCTTGTCGAGTGCCCGGAACTATTTTAATTACTCTATTGTACAAACTTGCGACCACGAATTTGTTGACGTGTTTGTTAGAAACTATTTATCTATTATTTCACTCCGCTACGCTGTTGTAACAAAATTGCATGTTTAATTTCGCATTTTTAATTTAGTAGGCTAAGAGATCGTAGATATTAATTATTGCATAAAATAAAAATCACTAATCATAATGTGTGGGTCTCGATTCGTTTAGACAATTTACTTAGAGTATAAACATTTGTTGATTTTCATACATACCACAACACAACCACAAAACGCGGTTAGACTTGCTTGGTTGACACAGTTATCGACCACTTTACATTAGAATTCTGATACCGCGCCTGCGACAATTTAGAGTTTATCTATTACGTATTCTGACAATTTGCGACTATCATGGTAATGCAGCCGTTATAATATATTATCGGGATTCGGCAAATGTTCGTGCATCTGTATAATTTGTCACATAAAAGACAGGCATAGATTACAAGAAACATTCGCCGAATTCCGATAATGTGATCGCGGTATAACCGATGCACGTATACTTTTTATATCTAGTGATGTGCACGTTATAATGCGTATCTAGCAATAGCGCCTTAAACTTATCTGACGACGTTTCTAATCTCTATTTAAAAGCCACGTTTTATTCCAGTATAATTCTCTCTTAGTATTTTTTTCTTCAGAAGAGATCTTTTTCTTAGCGTGTCAATAGCTCTACCTATATTGTGTTAGCTTATATTTGTGTATTACTTATATTGTGTTCAACTTTAGGTATACAGGTGTAAAGCCTCATGTGCCTGTAATTTCACCGCCTACCATACTCTTCAAATCGAAACACAGCAATACTGCTTATAGGACGAGATAGGTATGGTGGTTCCAATATCATTGGGAAATGGTATGTGTGAGTGAAGCCTTAACGCAATCAAACGTCGACACGTTTCAATTTGGAGTTTAAATTACAATATTGTTGGAGTACGGCCCATTACGGCCGCAAAGGCCAGAGTGCCTGTAGCGGCTGCGTACCAGGACGATATTACTTTGGTTAACTTCGGGGGGTAGTACTTTTACTTCTTCTTTCGTGTCAATGGATGTTTAATATCTAAATTGTATTAGCCCAATAGAGAGCGACTTCTAAATTATTATATACTTTAATTCACCAAGAAGGAAAAGTGCTGATAAGTATAGCTAAGAATCAAAACAGTTATACTAGCTTTCTATTTTAAAAAAACCGAGTGCGAATCAGGCTATGTTGGAGGACGACAGACATAGATGTCAATCTTATAATACCCCCCCTCCCTTTGTGTTAGGGGTTAAAAATAAATAAGCTATACCTACTTATTGGGTGGATATATCCCCTATTCCAGAATGACTCTCAAGAATTAATCATGACGCAATCATAGATTTCTCTAGAAAGCTGTGCTTCTACGCTTGAGTATATTATGTTTTCATCTACGGTATACGTAGATCCGAGAAACGTTGTCATAGGTAAGCTGCAAGACAAATAATTGCGTCTGGTACACACTCATTAATTGCATAGCACTTAGCATTCCATTGACGCAAGCCAATCGCTGCTTATTCGAATGGCACATGAAGCATATAGGTTTCCCATTTTGAAACCTACTTTTTTATCTAGGTATCGAATATTTATTTACAATTGTATACTATATTTGTAATAAGTATGTAAACCAAACAACTTTTCCCAAAATGAAGTACATAAACTTTGTATCACGTCTGAATCAATAGTTCTTGGATTTTGTAAGACGTATCGTAAATTATTATATATTGCAGATATTATTTAAAATGTTTGCCTACGACTTTTATGGAAACAGCTGATTTAAAACAAATGTTTCTTGAAAAAAATCGTAATTCAAAACATTGTCCATGAAATTTAGCACAATTACCTCCTTTCCGGTAAATCTAAACTATTTATTTCATACTGATGTAAATTCATTTAGTTATTGTAACACTTGGTTAAGAGCTTTCATATTAATCACTTTAAAGTACCTATCTGTATTTATTTGTAACATTAATAGAACATGACAAACTACTAACTAAAATAGGGCCGTCAAACTATTGAATTAAGTTTAAAACTATAAAATAAACGGGCTATTATACGTTTATTTACAGGTAATTCAATGTTTATAGCGAAGCGAGAGCGAACGTGGTGTCGCAATGAGGCCGCAAATTGCACTTTGATTCCGTTTTGTTAAATTTGTCGCTTAAAATACAACAGTTTCACGTTGATGTGAAAATTGTGTAGTAACTTTACAGGTTATTTATGCTTCACGATTTATTTAAAGTTTACGCCTGAGATAAGTAAAGTATTACGACTCGAGTCTTAGTTGGAGTAGGAAAAGCTATAAAGGAGAATAAGCTAAAATGTATGCAGCTCGAACCGACTAGTCGTGCTCGAGGCGGCTCGTTGTGCGTGTGAAAGACCATTTCAGGTCTCATTTATACACTATTAAGAATGACCGTTCGTCCATATTTCTGCAGTCCAAGGTAACTTGATATTTCTAAAAACAAACACGAAAAGAGAAGTTGCTATTGTTATCATGAATTGGAAAACAAAGGGCGATTCTCTACTGATTGGATAAACATCTGAGTTCGTGACTGGCGGTCGGTATTGGAATATTTGCAATTGCAAATTTCCTATCTCGACATGCTAATAACGTAAGCCAATAGGTCATTGGCGAAATCATTCTGAGGGTGGTAAAATGGGACAACTCCGTATTTACATTTATTTAGTTTGATGTTGTTAATTATTATTAACAATTACAAACCTTATAAAGGATGCTTGTTCCACCCGTTCGGTGCGTAACGCACTAGATCGGTATATGGAGATCTATGGATAGCTATGTTTAGCCGTGGATGTTCTATAGCTAATATGATGATGATAACAATTTGATTGATGTTTTCATTTTAACTATTAAATAAACACAATGATTGCTGTGTATATAGTGTTGTTACAAAATGCTTGATTTTTTACTATCACTCTTCTTCTAAACGCAATATAAATGCCATTAAATTGTTTGTTACCTTTCTAGGTGCCTGTTTGGCCCATGGCGCACACAGCACGGAAGACCATAATTATCTGTACCTGCCTATGTATATGTACAAAATTTGTATCTTGTATTTTTCCTGTGTTTCTTTATATAATTTTTCTTTTAATCATTTCTAATCTTTATATAAGTAGGTATGTTTGTTCTGTTCTGAATGGTCTGTCCTGTGTGCGTGTCAAATAAATGTATTTTCTTTCTTTCCTCCTTTCAAGGTCGATTTAATCACAACAAAAATTATTTTCTAGTGTTGTTATTTGTTTATTATACCTACAGTAAACAAATTTCCCAGACAGGTTTAGGTACAATCAATTGCTTTGTTTATATTGAATTAAAAAACTTAAAATCTCTAATAAATAAAAATCAGTGCATCTGCTGTGTCTGGTATAGTTATGGATTCAGTACATAGACACTACCAGTAGGCCCTTTTAGGCATCGCCTAGGTACTGCTAATAGCCTTTTAGATACCGCACGATATTATCTTGAAAATCACCGTAGGTCTAATAATGGATGGAAAAGTGAACCGAACAACAAACGAAAAACACAGAAGCAATTTAATGTTTTATTATAAATTCGTATGTTGTAAACCGAGCTGGGGCCGCCGATGCCGGGGTAGTGACGCGAACAAGCCACGAGAGCCACAGAGGCGAGCGCCCGACGCGCCCGAATTACCGCAAATTACATTTTCATTCGCCGCTCGCCGACCCGCGGTTATCCTGAAAATGTACTAGTAAAATGGAAAATAAAATAATGAGTTCAACTTTTGTATCGGTTTGATGTGTGGCTTTTGAATTGGCGAACGACAAGCGCCTCTTTGAGTCTCTGTGTAAAATAACTTGACCGCATCGGTTTTGCATCGAAAGAAAAACCGATGTTACGTCGAATTTTGTGTAGATATATTTTGTTTTTGTAATTGATTTTCATCATCATCGCATAGTTATTTATCACAATTATCTCAAAATTTATTTCTCAAATATATAAATTGTCGGCTTAAGTTGCTTTCCTTTCAGGGCGACGACCGCACTTTTTGAATTACGAATATTTTATGCGCAAAATTAAGTTGTGCAATAAGAATAGAAATAACACGTGACTAGCGTATTTACATAAAAACAATAAAGGTAATTATTTTAAAACAGCTTCGGAGCATGTACCTAAATGTAAATGACTTCATAATTACCTATGCAAATACATTATAAATGCATGAGAAAACTTCTAAACGATTTAATTTAAAAAAATAAACATGAGAACTTAGCTACAAACATAAAAGTCAAACTTTGACGACGCGTTTGTAGAACACATTTCCACTTTTATGTTATTTTGGTTTTTTAAATAAAAACTCACTTATTTAAAAAAAAAACTAGTTCGTCGAATAAACGGGAGCAGTCCAAAAGGAAAATGAACCAATATAATAAAACTAATAGTAACAATCGAATCAAAATCCAACTTATAAATTCAAGTAGAAATACGTTTTATATTTTCTCTTTGGTCCATTGAATCGCTGGAATTCACCGAACCGTATTCCAATCAGGGTTTCGGATAAAGCAGTTTTTCTTATTGCCACGAGTCCAACAATCCCCGCTTCCATCTGCATCTAGCGAACAGGACGGTGGAATAAAAAGCGGGAGCACAAAAGGGCCGCAAAATACGTACTTTTTCGAGTCTCCACAAAAGATATAGTACGGTTTGTCATTAAGGAGTTCATTCCCGCGCGAGAAATAAAAGAGGAACGTTGGTTTCGGGGTGAGCGCCTGAAGCTGGGGAGATAGCTGAGGGAGGGGATGGGGGGTGCACTAATGGCTCCAACACTCATCCGCTAATGCCGCGGGTGACTCCTCTTTTTGCACGATTTTCACGTGGTTTAGTCGTTGGAGCTTTTAATCTGGGGTTGTATCTTGCAATGACGCTTTATTTGCACCGCTGCTTTTGAAATGCATCAACCATTATTTTTTAACGATATCTACGTTAACGAAGCTTAATAAATATTAGTTTAAGTTATCTAAGATGCACGAATACCCTATTAATTGGTTTACGGTCATTATTTTGCACAGTAAAACATATTACAATCCTGTATCAGAGTTTAATTAAAATTTCTATAGAACAGTTTAAAACCAGTACCAAATAATAGCATAACCCTAAATTGCAGCATTAAAAGCCAAAATATAATCACGCAACATTATCCGCCCGCAAAAACAAAGCGTTAAAATAAGAGACTTAAAAACGTGAGCAAAACAACGAGTCATAATTTAAAAGCTTTTACATTCGCAATTTCGTGTAATGGTAAATTACAGTTTTAAGTGAGATGGAAGAGGCAGGAAGGGCTGTGGAGACGCTCCATCTTGACAAGTGTAGTGCAGCGTGGTACCGCACGGGTTTACCGCATTATTAAAAAAAGCGGGTTACCGCTTTTTTTTGAACTCTTTATTGTGTTCCCAGCTCTAACACAACAAAGATATAGTAAGAACTTGTGGTGGTACGAGTAAGTGCCGGCAAACAGTCGGTAGGAACCAGCTTTTTAAGTAAATGCGGTGCTACGGTGCGGTGTGGCGGTGACCTAAATGCGGGTCGCGGTTGCGGCCCCAAGCCGCAATTTATTGTCTCTCGGAGAATGCTCACGCTTGCGGTCGCGTACACAGTAACGACATTAGCGAGCGCGGAATACTAACAACCTTTCAACCGTGAACTGACTCCATATTCCTATACTGTTTATCCGTTGTAAATGTGTTGAGATATTCATCTTAAATAAATTAGCATTCAGTAATGTTTCGGAACAATTAACCAATTCGAGTGAACAGTGTTATAATTATAGAATCAATAATTGTTGGTATTAAATACTGCAAATTAATCAGACTAGGTCTTCTATAAGCTGGACTATTATCTAACCACTAATGGGATATCAGAATCTGCATACATACCAATCGTAGGTATAAAAGTCGCAAACCATTTTTTAAATCCCAATGCACACTAAAAAACAAGTTTATTGTAACGATTAAATTACTCAAGTGAATAAGTCAGAATGGATAGCTATCCCACGACTTAATAAGCCGAGGTCGCCAGTAAAACTTTACCGCTTTCGCCGATTGAATTTCGCAAAAGAAAGGCCGAGCTTCCGCGGTCGACCCCCGTTAATGACTTCCAAGTCTTTCCAACTCTTTATGAATTATTTATGCACCGCATTATGCTTATCTGCCGTTCTAGTACTTTCCACTTTATTGGCCCGACAAAGGAGGTTGCGTTTCGCATATCTACGAGTATAGTCTGACCTTAAGGTTAGAAAAAAGAGGGTGCTACTGTCTTTGATATTATTGTATTTGGTAAGCTTTTTATTTTGTTGTATTTTAAAGTAGTAGGTATGCTCGCATCTAAAAGCACAATGTATTTTAATTATCGAGAGTCGGCTTTGAGAAACGAAAAATAAAATACAAAACGTGGTTTTTCACACAGCTATTTCAATATTGCTTCGAAAATATACGTTTTTTATTTTAATTACAGCGTCAGTAGTTTAAAACAATTTAATAAATGTTTATGAATTTAATTGAACATTGCAAAAGGACTTTTCAGTTTTTAATATTGATAAGTTGTACGAAACAGTTGAAATAGTATTGTATTGAAAGCAACGTCGCACTTATGGCGAGCCAATAAATAATTCCTTTAGCGAAATGGCAGCGGACTCGATAAACGGGCTATTATTGCAGCAGAGAGAGGCCAACATTATCATCGATTCATATCGCATTCCATAATTGTTTAAACATAGCCTGCCGTGGAACATTAGTGGTGGTCGACATCGATAATGCAAAATATAGAGTGCTTTGCGTCGATCGTCACTTCTTGTTAGCTTTCTAATTGATGTTCTAATATACTGCTGTGACCTACTTGATGTTTGTTTTGATAAAAGTAAAGGAGACTCTAAAAAATAACGTAAACTGATACTTAAATTAGTAGGGACGAAACTGATAGAATCAGTAGTTTTTTTTAATCTAGCGTTTGACCCCGATCTCGCCTGATGGTAAGCGATGATGCAATCTACGATGGTACACGCTTGCCTAGAAGAAAGTAAGTATATTGCTACTTTAATAATTCTGCGTTACGAGACTAAACATTTCGTAAAATGCAATCATATTTTATCATATCGCACAAAACAAAATTACAAAACAACACATGATAATTAAACATAAAATCTTGATCCTACATAATCAGCTAATGAACATGCAATATTAAACAACGTAAATTATAAATATTATTATTTATAAACCCGGAATATTGTTTCAGTAAACCGATTACATTCATATTATGTGAGAAATGGGACAAGGTTACGAAAGAAATATCATTATTTTCAAGCAGATTAAATACGCGGCCAGCGACAATAATTAAGTTTACTTAAAATAATTGTCGGCTGAACGTCGATACTTAAAATAACGAATAAAAGTGGACATCGTTAATATTCATTATAAACAAATGGATATAATTACTGTACAAGAACAAGTTGACTCGAGAGTTGAGTGGGTGTAGCACAGAGCACGTCATTATCGATATCGAGTATCGAGTCGTGTCACCTCGTAATTCTAATCGATCGAAAACTAGTCACGCTTGAATGGATACCAGCTGTCAATTTGAAACTCGCTTACAACGACCCATTTTATTTGTAGCTCCTTTAATGCATCACATTTTGAATTGCCGATGTATGCTTTGAGCCAATCGATTGTGACAGAGTATGCGGTCAAAATTTAGTACGCTTTTATACAATCTCCGGCAAATCGCTCCTAACGGAAGTTATATTATTGTTGTTTGCGTTGTCAGAAAATCCCTTTGAATCATACAATGGTATTTTGTTCGTACAAAATCATTTTTTTGAGAGTGATATTTGTAGATTTTAATTTGATTAATCAGGGTCTGAGTTTCCTATTGACAGATTAGTGCGGACATGCTCGCTCGAGGGTGTTTTAAGGCTCTTTGGTTCAATAGCGGGGGGGAGGGGTCGAGTAGGTTCTGTTGACTCGCATGTTTCTCCAAACAAAGCCAGCTTCCTAGCTTCCCCTGTTTGTTTAGGTCCATGCCAAACGTTTATTGCCCTTTGTGTATCTTACCTCTCGGCAAGCGTGAAGCCTTTTCGACTCGGCACTTTTTACAAGAGCGCTTATACGCGTGTAGATTACTCGACTTCCTAAAATAACGTCCGTATTTATTATTGTAAGCGGGCTTTGATGTTTGCTAATGTAATCGTTGTAAAAGAACAAGTAAACACGTACCTATGCTGTGTCATACTAACGTGATAATCAATTTGTTTTTTATTGCAATAAATAGTAATAAATTTTACTAGTGGCTTTAATTTTATCTTTTATAGGCGTGATAAAAAGGTACAATTGTCTGTTTTATTTCAGGTGAGGGGGTTTTTTGATTCTGTATTTAATCTAAATCGATTCAGCTTTTACGGAACTTATAAACCAAGCATCCACATATACATTCGCATTTTTCATATGAGTATTTACACTAAGATAATGATAATTGTTCAACCCTGAGATGCTCAAAATGAGACTAAATATAGATAACTAAAGTCAGGCCATTTTAATAGGTAACATTTGACAATTCATCAAAATTCAACAACGTAACCTTGTAACAGCGGGCATAAAATAATGTATTTTTTCGTTTTTTTAGAACTGCACAATTGCTAACTTTTTTCAATTACGATTACATATTTATTGTAATAATGACCGATACGAGTAATTTTACGATTTGCTTTCACTAATAAACCATTCTAAACATAATAAACAATTTCTGATCTAAAGAGCTGAACGTCGTTAATATGTTGCGTCAGTTAACCCTTTTTCTTTTTAAACACTAGGGATGTAACTCTAAAAATCGAAAGCTGATAAGTTGAATCGAATGCAATGATTACTTGTAAAGAAATGAAAAAAATAACTAAATAGAAAAATAATTGTGTTAGGTACAAATTAGGTGGGATGTTGCTGGCAACACCAGTGCCTGTCGATGACGCCATGTCATGTCGCCATTACATGACGCAGTCTTTTGTCGTTGTGCGAAGTGACTGTGCGTTTTTGGTTTGCTCTCTGTTATTTTCTTCTGACCGGGCTTTTTTATTGGACTGATCTTACTGACTTCGTTTACCTGGCTATAAATTGGACTCCGATTGCTTAACGATTAGTAAACAAGAACAACATTACAGTCTTACCATGTCGAAACGGGGGAAAACGCTAAACAGTCAATCTCGCGAACTAGTGGTGAAATTGTACAATTATTTTGAACGTGAATCAGTTAACGATGGGCCTCTTTTACCATTGACACAACCGAGAGAACGCGTTACCGAAGCATTGGGAATAGGGAAGAGGACAGTAACTCAAATTCTAAAAGAGAAATACGGACCATCAGGCTCAGAAGATAATACTTTACGTACACCGAAAAAAAGAAAGAGGGTCAAGAAAATTATTGGCGTTGATAATTTTGATGCTGCTGCAATTCGCAACCACATTTATGGATATTACTCGAGAAAAGAATATCCTACACGGGAAAAGCTAATGAGTTCATTAAAAGACGCAGGCTTATTTTTTGGCGGTAAATCGTCTCTATCAAAGGTTTTGAAATCGATTGGCTTTAGATTTAAAAAAATCTGACAAGCGGAAAATCCTGCTAGAATGCTACGATATTATTTTGAAGAGAGCAACATTCTTACGTCAAGTAAATAAAATGACAGATTGGGACAATGTCGTGTTTATTGACGAAACATGGTTGAATGCGAACCATACGATTTCGCGGACATGGACCGATGATACAGCGGCCTCCACCTCAAAAGTTCCATCGGGAAAAGGAGGCCGACTTATTATATGTCACGCGGGATCAGCTTCTCAAGGTTTTATTTCAGACTGCCTCCTTGCATTCGCCTCTAAAACTACACGTGATTTCCATGAAGAAATGAACTTTGAGGTTTTTAAAGAGTGGTTTGAGAAGCTGCTAGTCAGCTTAGAAAACCCATCGAAAATTATAACGGACAATGCACCGTATCATTCTGTACAAATTGATAAACCACCAACTCCAGCAAATAAAAAGCAAGAAATTGTCTCGTGGCTGGTAAGAAATGGTGTGGATGCAAGTCCAACTTTATTAAAAGTTGAGTTGTTAAATCTGGTAAAAGCAACTAAGCCGTCCAAGCTCCGCTATGTAATCGATGAACTAGCCCTAGAGCATGGACACGAAGTTATTTGATTGCCTCCCTACCATTGCCAGTATAACGCCATCGAGCTTATTTGGTCACAAATAAAGGGTCATGCAGCGCGGAACAATACTGAACCACCCTTCAGTACTGCTAAAATTATGACTCTGCTACAAATTGCGTGTGCAGAAGTTACTACAGAATACTGGAGAAAAGTAGTAGAGAAAACAAAGAAAATCATTTTACAAGATTTTGAACGAGATGTGAGAATAGACAATATTATTGAAAATGAATTAATAATATCTCTGAGTGCTGACAGCAGTGATGAAGATGAATACAACAGTTCTGATAGTTCAACTGAATAAATGCAATTTTTTTGTTAAATTATGTACTTGTCTTATTTTGCTCCTTAAATTTACGAAAGAAAAAATAATAATGGGACAGGGATTCGCCTGATGATTTTTAAAATTCACATATGTTTCAAGTCCGTCTCGATTCATTCACTTTAATCTATGTTTTTAAGCAGGTCACCTCACTATGAACATAAAACTGACAGACGACAACAGACGTCAAATGTTACCTATTAAAATGGCCTGACTTTAGTTTCTATCATCATAATATCAGCGCATCACCATAATATTGCACTGTCATCGGAACGTAGCAATTTACAACTCAACTGGACAAAGAATTAAATCAAAATTGGCTTGCAAGATAACACCACTCATACCATACAAATAAAATCATATAAAAAACAAACAAGATTCTCTCCTTGGTACATGAATTGACCAATTTTGTTAAGATGTTCTCTAGACGAATCAATAATTACGGCCGTTTTTTGTCGGCTACAAAGCCTTGGTTTCTTAAAAAGCGTCACCAGCTTATAAAAGACTACACTATGTAACGATTATTTCGATTTGCAACCTAATAAGAAAAGTACGGTATGTTACCTTATATAATATATACCACTTTCCACAAAAAATCTCCGACTAGTCACATAGCGGCGGCTACTTCTTAGCAAATTAGGCTATGACTGTATTTCCGGCGCCGTGCACACAATGGCGGTTACAGCACAAATACAAGTCTATTGGTGTTATAGCGGTGCAATTAGCGAGTTAATACAGCGCTAATTTATGCAATGTGGTAGCTCCGATCGCGTCCGCCGCGCAAGCTCTCTCTAATGTTTGTATTAACGTGGAAATTGTATATAGCATTTTATACTCATCCTTTATCAATAAACTATTAGGAGCTTTAAATGTCAAGATCCGTAGAAGAAGAACGTAGTCGCTTTAGATCATTATTATTATTTTTTTATCAATGGTTCTTCGTTTGACCACAATCTAACCTGATGGTAAGCGATGTTGTGGTCTAAGATGAAGCACGAAGATCTAGAAGACACCTATTAACTCTTACCTTAAAAAGGCCCGGGATAAAGAGATCCCGGGATGTTTTAGTTGAGTAGTTAGCGCAGTTGAGTGCGGGCCGCACAAGATCGTTCGCTTTAGAAATCTATAGAGGGGTCTATGTTCAGCTGTAGTAGTCCTAATCCGATAGTGATGATGATGCCTTATATATTTAATCTGCTAATACATGTGCCGTAAAGTCGCAACGTAACACGTTCATTATATAGACCCCAATAATTCGGTATCATATCATAATCAAAACAACAACATTAACATCAGAGATAACGCCCGGGTGTTATCGCACTGGCGGTTAGCGAGCGTGTTTCCTGCGAGGCGATTTGGGACGTGTTTGTCGCGACACAGCAACGCGGACATTGCGTTCGCTCTGTAGATACATTCGCGCTCGCGTGCCACACCTCAGCCAGTTGTATTGTATAAAATATGGGGTGTGGCTGTTTCATGAACACGGCCGTGTGTTGTACGTGAATACGTGTACGTATCAGGTAATATTTTCTGTACAAAATATAAAATACGCTATTTTATGTATTATGTTATAATCATGTTTGAACACAAAATTGAAATCTCGTAACGCAAAATTACCTCAACATAGCGGCGCTTATCCCTCCACGCGCGCGATGCGTCATAGTCCTCACTTAGCGTAACGAATTCTTTGATCTTTTAGCTATCCAATGGTGTAATTAAATTTTAGATGGAGATGACAGATATGTAGCTGTAACACCAAACTTTATCCCCCGATTTTGTTATCACTCGTTATTTGAATTGCCTCCCACTATGGAAGCAATTTTAAAAACGTATTTACGACAAAAACGCTGCGGCAAGTAACGCACACGCGGCGAGCTCGCTACGCATAAACAACGAGCGCGTTGATCGAACGCCTCGCTGGAAATACGTTCACAAATCGCTCGTGTGATAACGCTCTAACTCCCTATCACTTTATTGAAGTATTATCATAATCTCATATGATTTTCATACCTGTCTTGCTTTCGTTACAACATGATTTGTTATCAAGGATTTTGTACTGAAATTGATTGGGCTGATTAAGGTTTGATAAAAGTATATCTGGTTTTTTGTATGAGCAGTAAAGTTGTTGATAAAATTTTAGGTAAAAGCCATGTTTTGATAATGTTATCAGACTGACGATTCGGGAGTATAAAGTGTTAAATCAAGTGTGATCTTATATCACATGCAACGATACTATTACGTTTTCATGGTTAAACAGCTGGACCGATTTCGACGAAATGGTAAATAGAGTTTATTGAGAAACCACGCATGCGAAGCCACCAGCGGTAACTTGTAAAATAATAAAAACAACTATCAAAACCACAACAGTGACATAAACCACGTGGCCTAACTTACAGATAACTCCCGAATTGCAACGCTATACTTTAAAAATATCAGTCTTAGTAATCGGTGTCGACAGCAAAATGGATTTATATTTCGAGATGATCTCACATGATATCGAAAACCTTGTATCGGCTACTAATAATAATTTACTCGATGTATTTGGAAGCGAATTGAATCGAATCCGACTAAAGATTATCGAATACACGTTCGACTACAGAGTTTAAGTTAGCATGAGTTTACTAGCGGGATATTATCGTTATGACTAGCGGGATATTATCGTTATGAAACACATTATTATCTGTTAATTTCAATCTTTGACAAGGCCTGTTTAAAGCCGCAATAATTGCTTGTTTCCTTTTTATTATTTTTACATAATAGAATAGAATAGAATAGAAAACGCTTAATTGTAAATCACACTTAATATTAAAAAAAACAATATAAAAAACAAACAATACATGCAGAAATACAAGTGGCAGTCTTATCGCTAAAAGCGATCTCTTCCAGACAACATTTGGATGGACTGAATTTCACGAGAACGCTATAGGACGGTAGCTTTTAAAAAAATTAATTAAATATTGAATAAACAGTGTACTTACATAAGCAAAAAAAAAAATATATATATATATAAGTATTCATCAATGGATAATTTATGATAGATTATTTTATCTTGACATGGAAACATTATGTTTACTTTCTCTGTGATATTTTAATGTGTAATTGTACTATTTATTTATATAATTTATGGAAAACGAACAGCTTTATTAACTTATCAATAAACTGATATAAAACAGAAAGCCAATTATAGGTTTTCACGTATAGAAACTTTTTAGCAACATAACTAGGTAAGAACATAATTTATACCAATATTCGGTGAAATAATTACCCAACATAATAATATGTTATTAATCTAAATAATAAGTAAATACTATATTAACATTACGGCTGGCAAAAAAGTGTTTGCTCAATCGCTCTCTAGCTGTCCCCCAGAGAATCATTACGCCATAAGTTTAAAGAAATAAATATTATGACATTCCCTTGTCAATACATCTATGAAAATGTAATGTATGTTCCAAAAAATATTAATTTGTTTAAGAAAAATAGCGATAATCATAATTTTAATGCTAGAAATAAGGATAAACCCGCTGTTGCCACTTGCAGACTCCATAAATTTAGTAAAAGGGTAAGGTGTACGCTTTTAAAACAAACTCCCAAGTGCTGTACAAAAATTGACAATTAACAAATTTAAAAACGTAATTAAACAAACTCTTTATAAAAAAGCCTACTATAACATATTGGATTATTTAGATGATAGAGAATCTTGGGATTAAAAATGCTCCAACTCGTTCAAACATTTTACAATTTTGACGTAATTTTTTTTTTATTGTTATGTATTCTAAAAGGATCATTAAAGAAAACCACCAGCCTTGTTTCTTGCCTTTCTTTCCTGATTTGGACGCGAAGGAACAGGCAGTAAAATCGACGTTTCAAAGTTATCCTTGTAATCATAATCGTGAAATAAAAAGATTTCGATTTTATTGAGTTGATACTCGTGCTGAATAGATCGAAATCATTGCTCATGCACAATTTATGAAAGTTACCACTTATTTATATTTCTTTTTCTCTTCTCGTAATAAGCTAATGATATTCTTAGTGAATTTCATGGTAACCTAATTATTCCCGGTATGTGTTTGTTTCAGCTATTCATAAATGCAAACTGTAGTAATTGTAATTTATATAAATTTTGCATGTGACGTAACTTAGAATACTAAGCCCCGCTTGCGTAACGATGCTTAAACGTGTGGCTAAATATGATTTGAGGAGTTGTCAAATCATACAAATACCTACGTCAAAAATTAACATGTTTAGTCGCTAAAAACGTTTAGGGATCGTTGCGCAAGCCGGGCTAAGTATACGTAGTAAGCAAAACACTGCTAAGAGGAAAATAAATGAAATTTTGGACATTGGCGTATAAAGGTTCTCGAGTAGACTATGCACCGGAAAGCGCCAGCGTAGGCCGGTCCCCAATATATGGAAAGATGTTCTAATAAAGGTTACTGGGAGTTGTTAGGTAGGTATCTAATAAAATTGGTAGCTCTGGAAGTATATGGGGAGGTTTATATTCAGCAGTGGACGACCTACAGTTGAAGTATTCCATCATAAATGTCTCTGGTAAAACTAAACTCAGTAAAATTCTGTGTTATTACAAAATTTTCACATTTGTTGAAATTATGCAAATTTGTAGGTTATCGACAAAGATTACGCTGCGCGAGAAAATCATGCTTAGGGCATAAGAGTTAGCGGAATACGGTTATTGTTATACGATCGAATGTCATGCACGAGGTACACAGTCGCTCTTATTTACAGAGACCGTTTGCGATGTATTTGCTATCTCGTTGCCGACTGCCGCCTGCCGAGTGCACGTAGCTATCCCTGTAAATACGAATACTGTGAATCGAATTTCTGATCAAAGCTATTTGTACAATACAATGGTTTCTATTGTGTATAAACCAAAAACCATAAGGATATAAAGTTGGGATTCACAAAGGCGAAGGCTAAGGTAAAGAAGAGCTAATTGGTTTACTATCGCGTATCTAGTTATATGTTTTAAATATGATTTGTTAATTTAAGTGTGGTATACAATAAAACGTTTTCTATTCTATTCTAGACCGGTGGTATAACTATTTATACTCATATTTTACTTATTCTTTAAATATTATTCTATCCTTCTTTGCAGACCTCATAAGACGGCTTCAGGCATGCGTGAGTGGAGCTGACAATTATCTACGCAATAAAATGATATCGAAGATATGAGAAGATCCATGGTCAAACTAGTCTCAAACTGACATAGCCAAAGGCATCCAAATGTTGCCTGGGATAGATCGCTTTTAGCGACAAGGCCACCTATTGTATCTATGATTTAAAAGTGTATTTTATTTCATTTGTTAGAAAGGTTCTCGAGTGGAAACCTCGCACTGGAAAGTGCAACGCAGGATAGACGACCTAATGACAGCACAATGGAGATCTACTGGGAAGGCCTATGTTCAGCAGTGGTTGTCTTATAGCTGTTGTAATGATTATTATAATTACTTACTAGATGCTTGGGGAACAAGCGATTTTACTGGGATGACGGCTGATATAATTATGTAAGATGTATCCCCCTTACGTAGGAAAATGGGCAAGATGATGATGATGATAATGTTACGAACTTACTCCATTAATTAATGTAAATGTTTATAATAAAATGTACCTCAAGGTAACCCTGTAACTCAAATCGTTTTCACGTTTTTCGGTACGATGAAACGTTATAATTGCGTATCAGATCAAAGAATCCAAATCAAGAACCGAGCAAAAAAGATTAAAGGAATGTAGCGGTGCGATTATCTAAGAAACCGCGATATATTAGACTCAGGCAAGAAATACGACAAAAACAAAAGATTGAGATCGCTCCGCATTAATTGCGGGAAATTGTGATTTGGCGCACTTTTGGCGTGAAAAAAAAAGTGGTAGAAATGAATTAAATTTATTTGCTAAAATACTGTAGAATATATTGTAGTGTTATGTACCTATATGTGAGGAGCACGTGTCGTTGCTTCACGAGCATGCAAATGTATTAAATAGGTAGCAATAGGTATAACACAGACAAAAACTAGAACTTTGTGTGTGTACATGAATTAGTTAAAAATAAATATCTGAATACAAGATTAATTAGGTATGTTAAATAAAAACAAATATATTATACGTTGTATATTAATACGTGGAGAGAAAACTTTGTAACCATTTTTAAGCTTATTCCGCGCACAGAGGAGTCTGAGATTTAGCATAGTTAAAGTTTTTAGGGAGAAGGAAGAGCGAATGCTAAAATAAAGCTAACCAGTGGTTCGCCCCGAACTGAGATCTCGCAAGTTTCCTATACAAACAAAAAAATATTATTTGTATTCTTTGACTATCAAAATAGTGCCACGAAATAATAACCGACTTACTTGACCTACAGTTTCATTCAAATTACAGGTAACGGGAGTCCATGTCAATTGGTTGCGCTTTTTTGGGATATAAATTGCAGTTATTCTGGATTTCAGACTTTTCCCTATATTCGTGTCACTAAAGCTACACGCATACCAAATTTCAGCACTGTGGGTCACTGATGTACCCTGTGAATTTTGTCAAAGTTCAGTTTTTATTATGGCTAATGACTTAAAAACTACAAGGTTTAAACTAAAAATAAAAAACGGGGTCGAACTCACAAAGACCTTTTATTAGACGTGGCATTTGACCGGATAGTCCCATTTTCTTTTTTTTACCCCTCTTGACCCCCAATAATCTCAACAACAATTTTTAGCTCATTTGGTCATACCAAAATTGTGCCATCACCTATATACTAATTTCACGATGATCTGATAAACGCTTCATAAATTATCCTCGGTCAAACAAACATACAACGCCGATTTGCCCAAGTTGACTTGGAGATCTCGCTTCGCTCGATCAAAAAAATGAATTACGGTTGAATTTCACTGTGCAATGGAAACTAGTTCATTTATATTGATAGTTGGATTTCAAGTGAACTTTATTGTTACTACTTAAAAAATATGTCTTAATATCATTAAGATTTGTAAGTAAATTCTCAATGGCCTTATTATTTGTCATAGGAAACTTTATAAAGGCTAGGTTAAATATTGGATTGCTGTAGGCACGGAAAGGGGTTGGTTTGCAAGTTTACTCAGCCTGTGTTTGCACAGCCTGTTTGCCCGCTGCTTATTGTGCTCGGAGGTACAGCCTTTACGAGACAGCTATCGCATTAGGCATGTAATACGTGTAGCAATTTAGGTAGGTATTCTTAATCCGAAAGACCTAAAACTTTAGGCATTTTACTTCTTAGACGTATTGACTACTAAATCATTGCTTCTACTAACGTTAATTTTTTTTTTATTGTAAGATTATTTAAAAATTTATTGTTGGTGAATTGTAAAATTGACCACAATTTGTATAAGTTTGCAAGCCCTAACCGGCAGATAATATCTTTAAGCGCTTTATCATATTTAATTTAAGACCTTACTTTGTAACATACTAACCTAACATTTCTGATCAGGATGCAATTATTTTGAGGCATTAATTACGGTACAGACTACTAAAAAAAAAGTCAAACTGGTAGTAAGAGAGCACAAAAGAACATTAGGATATAATATAAGTAAGAAGGTGCTTATAAGTAGGTAGGTGTTCCATGCTGTTAATTATTAAAATTATAGGAAAGTAGAATGTGTTGATTTCTTCAGACATCTTCGTTGAGACTCTACGGTGTAAATTGATTGATTGAAAATACTTTATTGCACTTATAAAACTAGTATAAAGGCGAACTTAATGCTAAAGAGCATTCTCTTCCAGATAACCTTTGTGTATTAAATACTTTGTGTAAATCATAATAATTTTGGTTTAATGTTTGGTTATTTTGTTAGAGGCAGTTTTACTCATTTTGAGGCCAATAGACCTGGGCCTCGTGCAGGGGCCTTGTTCCTAAATGTAGAATGCAATTAACAATTAGTCGTTTTTATGTTTGTTAGCTTTAAAAATCTTCTTATGTATGTACTATGTACCTAATATTTTAAATCTCTATTTTTTTAGAACTTTTACATGTTTCGTCAATCGTCAAAAAGAAATACCAACTTTCACTTTACATACTTTGCACAAGAGGGAAAGAAGGGCCTTGCAAAGGTATGCCGCCCAGGGCCTTGCAATGGTTAAGGCTACCGCTGTCTATTAGCATAGAGTGATCTAGCTGCTTCTTTCCCCGGCTGCGTCAACAACGGAACGCCAACTCGGAGAGGACATGAATATTGTTTAATTTGTTAGATGCACTCTGTTCTGAACGAGTTCATAAGTTTCATTTCACGCTAATGCGAGTTCTAGCATTTGCAGCAAGTTAATGTTTTATTTATAAGTGCTCAGTTTTATAATGTTTTTATTCAAGACAAATGTAGGTAAAAAAGTAAGTTCGTATAAGTTAGCCTTTGGTGTCGGAGTTATTAGGCCGCCCGTAGACTGGGCGATTTTTATACAAAAATACGCTTGGTTGTTTTTTTTAATACGACCCCAACAAGCGTATGGCCTACCTGATGTTAAGTGGTAACCATCATCTATAACAAAGTATTGCAACGTAGATCACGAACCCTACAAAAGAATTTCTTCAAATTTCTATATCGGTCGAAACACCGATAAAATGGTACGTGATAAATCCCGTATTTATAATAATAACTTATTATCACTCACCATCCGACCTCACTCACTGCTGGGTTCACTTTGACAATGTCAATTCACGGTCTTGTACAGTCCGCGAGGTATAAGCTGAGCTTTGCATTAGTGTGAGTGATCACCAATCACAAGAGACAGAATGGCGCCGCGCCTCAGGCCGGTTACCCAAAATCAGTTTAAACCGGTTTTTACCGGGCGAAAATGGCGCCGCGCCTAAGGCCGGTTGTCACACCTACACTATCCATGTACACTCACACAAATGCAAAGCTCAGCTTATACCTCGCGGACTGTACCAGTTGTATCTACGAGAAAACGTTTGTCAATTACTACCATAACGATTTTAAAGAAATTCACTTTCTATTTCACTGAACAAGCCTTAAATACCCCCTTGAAAAGCCCATAACCCAGAACATAAAACATCTAACCAAATGACTATCTTCATAGAGTCCATAAAGGGGTTTACTGTTTCCCCGCCTTTGTCGTTCGATAGTTAAGTTAACGCTTTTGAAATTCTAGATTGCGTTTACCACTTTGTGATTGGGGTTATATTGTGATGTCGACGTATGTTGAAATGCGTTTAAAAATTTAGAAAGGAATGTTTACAACTGATTCATAATTCATTTATTTGCCGCAAATTAATATGAGATCTATCTATTTATCTATCCAGCCTGCAGCCCCTCCTGTTGAGCAAGTCTGATCCATTGCTATCAAACTTCCACTATGAGATTGTCAGACCATCGGGCCAGTGATCTGCCCTGCGGTCGTCGTCCATCTTTTGACCACCACTCTGTGACTGCCTTGGTCCATCTGGTTCATTCCGCCTAGCCAATGTTCTGCCCATCTCCACTTACGCCTCATGATTCGGATTCGTCGAGTCTCGACGTTTGATATACGATCGATTTGCTCTTGCCAATGCTCTTTTAGCAACTCTGATGGTGTATATACGAGTACGCTTCGTTGGGGCCATGTTTCGGATCCGTAAGTCAGTATGGGCAGTACGTTTAGGTATTGCAGAAGACATCTTCCAGTTTTCCAAAGACAGCCCAACCCACCTAGGTATTTCCTTCATTTGCGAGTCCACAGTGATCTTGAGAGCCCTTGACGGGTGGTTTGTCATCATTTTTGAATTTTAGTCTTAGACATATTCATCCTAACGCCAACGCTCATTGATGTGATGATACATGAAGGTCAGTTAGCATGCTCTGAAGGTCAGTTAGCATGCTCTGAAGGTCAGTTAGCATGCTCTGAAGGTCAGTTAGAATGCTCTGAAGGTCAGTTAGCATGCTATGAAGGTCAGTTAGCATGCTCTGAAGGTCAGTTAGCATGCTCTGAAGGTCAGTTAGCATGCTCTGAAGGTCAGTTAGCATGCTATGAAGGTCAGTTAGCATGCTCTGAAGGTCAGTTAGCATGCTCTGAAGGTCAGTTTGGGTGAGATGGTGTCGTCGCCTTGTCGTACACCCCGGCCGATAGATATGAAGTCCGACAGTTTGTGCATACGAACCTGCATTGTGGCGGATTTGTGTAGCTCCCGGAGGATGTCGACATACCGCTTGTCAATATTGCAACGATGAAGAGAGTGAAACACCGCCCAATGTTCTACACTATCGAACGCCTTCTCGTAGTCGACAAAGGCAAACGACAATGGGTGGTTATACTCTCTGCATCTCTCCATCAGTTGCTTGACAGTATGGATACGGTCCATTGTTGAATATCCCCTCCGGAAGCCAGCTTGTTCGATGGGTTGATTTTCATCTAGTGATCTTGACAGTATATTGCGCAAAATCTTCGCGAATAACTTGTAGACCTGCGAGTGGAGGCTTATGGGGCAGTAGTTTTGTAATTTAGTTTTATCTCCTTTTTTGTGTATGACATATTTTGGAATATTTCCCAGTTAATTTTTTTTATAATGTTTGCTGTTTTGTGTTATGTAAGAAATAGAAGAGGATTAATAAGAATAATGTAAGAAAAAACTATACAATAAAATAATTAGAAGTGTACTGTAATATAAAATAATATAATATTAAAATTTCAATTGAAATAAACAAAATCTCGAAGTGGAATCGAACCCGTAACCTCTTGCGTCTCAATGGACATTCGCTTACTTCGCTTAAACCGTCTTCATAACAAAGTTTATTTCAAAAACCCTAAGAGATTCACAAAGAGCGTAGTATTTTAGTAAGCGAGACGAGTGGGGTGCGGGATGCCCGCGGTCGCGCGACCACGAGACCGCAAACCGCCGACCGCGGCCACGGCCCTTCCGCCCACTCTGTGTGCGCCTACCTTAACCGGGGACATAGTAAACTTAACAGTAAGTAGCATGCTTACAAGTTTCACTTGTGATAACTTTACACTGTTGGCTTCATGTTTCTGCAGCAAATGCTGAATGATGGCCGATTTGGGCACATAATTTTTGTTTAATTATGTTTTTTGTGTATATTTTATATTAATTTCTATTTCCATCTGAAAGTAAATCAGTAATTTTTGACATTTTAGTATTTTTCTTGACTTTTCAGTAAGATCTCTTGCGCCTCAATTTTGCACAGCGTTTGTTTTATCGAATTATTTCTAGTTTGTCCCCTTGCTTTATAATTAACATAATTTCGCTTTTCGAAAGTAAAATTAAATCCAAAGTCAACTCAATAGAGCTCATTTTAAATTGAACGATAATTCTGGTGACCCAGTCCATTCAACGCCTGCCCTCACGCTGGTCCGGACTTGCGATCTGACACGCTTTACGCTCGGTTTCCACTTCAATTAAATATATCTGGTTTGTTGTGACACTGCTTTACATATCAACTTTGTGGATTAATTTACTTCGTACTAGTCATTTAAAATTATACCTACGTTTATACCTTAATTTATATTTTGATCAAATAAATAAAACTAGGGGTGTCAGTTTCTTTGGCAGAATTGATGATTGCTGGTTCGAATCCCGTTACTCCTGTAAATGTTTGCATAATGCTCTGGGTCTGTGGCTTGTGATACCCAGGGTTCAGAGAATCTTTGTCTGGGGTATATTTACCACCTGCCGCTAGTTGATTAAAGGGTTACCAGTATAAAAAATACGGGTTTTAGATATTATTTACGGGAGACAATTAAAACAGCAATGTTTAATGAAAATAACCTATTTTTTTAAATTGACATTTATGATTAGAAGCTTTTAAAGCTCTTCATTTTGAGCAAATATATAAAAATCTTTGCTAGATAACTTAAAATTACATTTGACTTATAACTCCGCCTTGAGTCTCCATATTGAGTCGGTTTCGGCTATCTGTCCATGCATTGCCGCAAATATTCTTTCTACTGGAGCGTTAAAAGCTGGAATAGAAAAAACCAAGTGTAGAATATGAATCACAATTTTGATGTAGTCAGGGGTCACGCTTATGCCGGCGGGCTTTTCTTGTACATATTTATTAATTAACGGTGAATTCACACAAAAACTCTTCATCTAAGTTGACTTTGGATATATTTAGCAGAGTTAAAACGCTTCTATTTCTTTAAAACCCTTTTTTAAATAAAAAATACGGGAGCTTTATTTACCCCGTATTTCATTTTTGAAATTATGGGTTTTTGTATTATCTTAGCCTGAAAAACAGGGTAACCAGTAAAATACGGGGCATCTGACAACCCTAGGTATATTACTTGGAATTGTAAGTTTGTATTACTTTAGAAGTTAATTATTATTTGGTTTCTTTTCATAATCAAATGAAAATAATATAAATATACAAAAACAACACGAAATTATTAAAAAAATATATCGAACAGATCAAACATGACGCCCGGTCAAAAATAAAAAAGCTAATTTGAAATGGAATATTGGCACAAGTGAAGAATTTTAATGTCTTTACTAGCAATTGCAATATAATTGATGAAAAGTAGTCAACGATAGCAAATAACATTCATAGATTTGTTTACTCTGTAATTAGTCATTAGTAGAATGGCATTGCGTGCTGCACGGTAAATATATTACTCTAGGTATCTATGGTATGGTACCACACAACGGCGCCACGCGAACACTTGGATATACAATTATACAGGGTGAAAAGACAAATCTATAAACAAGGTACCTGTATAAAGCTCGTTATGTACAATAAGCATCCGTTACAAATAACACGACTTCCTTTGAAAGGATTTAAACTAAAACTAACTAGTGGTTACGTTAAAACCAGTGTTATACACCCCTTGCATAACGATCCCTAAACGTAATAAGCTACTAAACATGTTTAAATTTGTACGTTTATTTCTAATGCTATTGTTATGTCTGCCTAATGTTGGCATTTATACTCCTTTGTACCTATCTATTTGTTACAAATAAACATTAATATTGAATTGAATTATTGAATTTGACGTCTACGATTTGATAATGCTCTTAAATATATTTAGGCACTAAATATGATTAGGCATCGTTGCGCAAGTTGTCCTAAATGTAACTCTGTTAGCATAATTAATTTTAGGTTTGGCAGCATAAAAATTATTGCCATCCTTTTTCATTTCATACGTACAGAGAGTGGCAGTTGTCATTTTAGTACCTACTGTTTAACATAGATAAGTTTATGTGAACAGAAATGCCATTATACGTGTGACAGCGCTGACTACATTATACTCACCTACCTAACCTACAAAGCTAACTTCAAAGAGCATACTAACGCACGCTACAATACCTACACGTGACGACTCGCTAATTAGAAGGTGTTGCTAAACATTTATGTCCCTGTTATAATTATATGTCAATTAATGCATATATGTATTTGAATATTTATTTAAATATATGCATTATATTATGCGGCTTCGCACGCGTGGTTTGTCAATAAAAACCATACCCTCGTTCTGCGCAGTCGGGTAAAAAGGAGCATATATATAAATCCCGGCCCTAATCTATTTATATACCAAATTTTATCGAAATTGTCCCTGCCGTTTAGTAGTGAATACGTAACAAACAGACAGAGGGACATAGTTACTTAATTAAGTAAACTTATTTAAAATGCGAGGTTCTATAAAGAACTAGCTTCCGCCCGCGGTTTCGCACGCGTGGTTTGGCGATTCAAAGTAGCCTATGTTCCCAGTTATGATATATCCAGGTTTAATTCTATGTACATAACAAATTTCATCAAAATCGGTTCAGCTGTTATGACGTGATTGAGTAACAAACATCCAGACTTCGCATTTATAATATTAGTGTGATAGTGGATATTATTCTGGTCAGGTTTTGTTTTGCGTCGACTTCCGATATCTTTGGGAATACGTGTTTCCTGTGACGATTCTAGTAAAAAGTACAAGTCATAACAAAATGGTGCGTGGATTCCCCTATTTATAATAATGATTAAAAAACACAGGTGTAAAGTTTCCGATTCAGAAATAAATATATAAATATTGTGAGATGGACATTTCATACAGCGCTATCTATCCCCAAACTAAGCAGAGCTTGAACTATGGGAACCAGATAACTGATAGAATACTTTATATTAATTTTTTGTGAATACATACTTATAATGTATAGCAAAACATCCAGACCCGGAACAAATATCTGTAGATCATCTGTAGAAAGGTTAGCTATTATTATATATACATTTTTTTTTGTTTGTGGGGAAACAAGCTTACGGCCCACCTGATGGTAAGCGGTCACCGTCGCCTATTGACACCGGCAACACCCGGGGTATTGTCAACAATTGTTGATCGAAGATGTGTTCCTTACCCTGTAAAAACCTCTTTACATTTCTCTTGAAGCGTACCATGTCGTAGACTAACGGGACCACCTCAGATAGGTAGGTAGCTCATTCCACATCTTGCAAGTATGGCGTAGAAGCGATGGCGTGAAGCGTGTGGTGCGCGATACCCAATTGTCGACGATATGTGGATGAGCTTTTTTCCGTCTTCGAGAAGTGTGGTGGTAAATCTCAACGACGGGATGAGATCGGATAGCTCCTCAGAACATTCCCCATTATACAGGCGGTAAAATACACTGAGCGATCCGATGTATTCGTAAACTAATAAAAAATACATTAAACTTTTAAATAATATAAACAGGAAAATTAAAATGTAAATTCTTTAAAATACCTGTATTTTTTAAATACTATCGTAACAACCAACCTATTAACTCTTGCTTATATCGTTGTAAAACACGATACCTTTAATATTGAAATACCTAATATTTAGTTATTTATTCTCCGACGACCTCCGTAGTGCAGTGGGCGAATTGCCAACTGAGACGCAGAAGCTAGCAGGTTCGATATCCGCCGCGAACCAAATGTTTGCATGATCTACAGATATTTGTTCCGACTGGTCTTTCTCTTCTTTAAGAGTAGGTATTTATTATAAAAATGTGTATGTTATTAGTATAACAACAGTTATCTGGTTCCATTAGACTTTGCTTAGTTTGGGGCTAGATAGCGCTGTATGATATATCCAACATTGTTTAATGATTCTTGTAACCATGAATCATACAAATTACCTGTAACTAATTGGTTAATTTCTGTTATTAAACGTACAATAAAATTTTACTCAACAAATGTTATTCCATATTTATAAGCTATTACTAACTATGTATAAATCATTATATTTAATTGACTAGCATTTATATTTATACCTACTTCACTACAAAAATAGGTAGGAGGAGGTGGGGCACAATGATACAAGGGGCACATAGATATACAATCATTATTTAATAATCAATTGAATTTATTTGATTGGTGACATCTCTTAAACTCTCCTAATAAATGTTTGAACGCACACACACACGTACACATCCTACACATATACACCCACTATATGTGCTCGCTACTGTTGGATAACCTATTATCCTATTATACTATGTAAAAATCTGTTACCTGTAAAAAAAAATGTATGGCTATTGAAGAGCGGGTCTTCTGACATAAGTATATATAGGTACTTAAAAGAAGATCCCAACAACCTTCTTATAGTTCAATATTTTACAGAAATAAAAACATTTTGATTTTTTTTGATTCGGTGCGATCGCGCTGACGAATACACTCAATCGATTAAAAAAGTACGCAATAAATGTTTAACTTTGACTTTAACGTTTGTGTATCTATGTGCCCCTTGCATCATTGAACGCCACCTCCCCTTACCTATTAACACCTGTTATGTGGATACAGATTATGCTAATTACTGTTAAAGTTCAACAAAATTAGAATAAATATTTATATCTTATGTATTCAATTAATATAGAACTTTTAGCAACTTTCCTGTTCTTTTAGACGAATGTTGTCTTATTTTTCTACAGTTATTTAAATGAGATAAGTAACGACGGAGTAGAAATATCAATAAAGCTAGAATATCATCAAGCAAGGTTTATATTGCATTTGCAAATCATCATTATGCAAATCGTTGTATAATGAGCACGGGGATTAAAGTGAGTCGCTGGCTCACTTCACGGAGTTTATATCGTTCTACTCATCATTTTCATAAGCCCGTATGCCACACGTCCGGCCTGAGGGGCTATTTTAAAACGTTGGAAGTTGTCAGTTCGTAAACCTCGGTTTTTATCACATTCAATTTCGTATCCAAAACGATATTTTAAAATGGTTTCGCATTGACCATAAAGCTCGGATAACTTTCCGACATGGATTCAAGGTTGATAGTTCAGAAAATAGCGTTGTCGGATTCGAAATCGACAGCTTTCCGACGTTTTAAAAAAGCCCCCCAGAACTTAAAATTGAATCGAGGTTAATCGTCAATTTTTATCAGTTATTACAATGCAACTCAGGAATAAAATGACATAAGCTCACGTGAAGTGAGACAGCTAGTTACTAGAATCGCAAGGCTTGTTTTTACAGAGTAGACTAATGTATCATTGGAATAGGTTTAACATATTAATAATATCGATATCCTGTTTAATATGGGAGTATCGAGTTTATTGTAGGGTAAGGTTAAGGCTAGCTAAATCATTTAATATTTGACTTTTTTATTTCTTATGCAAATGTAAATTAGTCTTCTAGTAACTACTTTACAAGTTTTGATATTTTAAAGACTTCTTTAACTAAATGCTTTTTAAATTAAGTACCTAGTTATTTTGCAAATTATGCACATAATTATAGTAAATTAATATATAATAGAAAAATAGTCCGTAGTAGTAGGTATAAGTAAGCCGATCTTTAAATGGGTGTTAAATTTGTTACAAAACATTTTAATATAGAACCTTTTAGGATACAAAGGCCGCTCACAATCCTACGTCACACAAAATAGTTTTTCACAAGCGTACGAATTCATTGCTTCAGAGCATTTAAAAGTGTACAGTCACGAACTAAAAGTCAACGATTCCATACACGCCCTCATCGAATTCCGTTTGAACAGTTCTCGACACTCACAAAGTGCACTCTAATGCGTACAAAACCAGCAAGTGTAGTGAGAGCAACGGCTCCCTACAAGCCGTCAATAGGGTCGCCACCACCCCCTGTTTGTTCTTACCCCTTCAACCCCTGTTTGCATTGTTTCCTTCTATTTGAATAGACTACGCTGAACGTACAACTGTTACCGTTTTCATGATGTAAGCGAGATTTAATGGTGGTATATATGCTCGATGTCGTGTGTGGCCAGGGGTTTAAGTAGATTAATAAATTTGTGTTTTTTCGTATTTATGTCGCCAAGCAACATGTTTCGGTTTGAGGGGTATGGCTAGTGTAATTACAGGCTTCTTCAAGTGGACGCAGGGCAGTGCATCGTAGGCACGTTTCTAAGATTCGTGACTTACGACGCAAAACTTTGTTATAGGCGATATGGTTACATAACATCAGTGGGCCAAGCTTTTTCCATCTCCAAGTCGTATAAAAAAAATATTTACAAATATTTTGGAAATTAGAAATATTTTTAATTTTTGTATCATTATGTCGTCGTTGTGTAAAGCTTACTTTATGAATGTATTTTGTAGTAACATATTAACAATGAAAGGGTTTAAAAACAAATTAATTAACCGGTAAAAGAACACCTTAAAAACGGGAGAGCGGAAATAAAGGACATTTTGCCCTGAAGTATAACAAGCTCAAAAGATTAATAAAATCATTGCATTATCATATAAAATAAAGAAAGTTCATTAATTCATTCTTTAACCCATTCATTCTTTAAACTATTCATTTTTTAAACCATTCATTCTTTAACCCATTCATTCATATAAGCCTCTCTGTCAGTACGCCAAAGTAATTTTATTTAGTATGCAAGACGAGAACGCCGCTTCTTTAAATTCTTACAACACTTCGGCTGCAGTTTTACGCGTAACTACATAGAATGGGGAATGAGTGAGTCAGTAGTTTACGCGTCAAATAGAAATCGTTCGTTTAAATGAAGTCAGGGTACAGGCCTTACATTATTCATGAGGCTTCAATCCACCCCTAGTTAGTACCGTTAGCTTATGTCACTTATAGGGTTACTATATATATATAGGTTATAGGGTACTTAGGGGTTAGGTAATGAGATGATTATGTCGAAGCGCGTTTAGTTTATACTTTACTAGCTGCCGCCAGCGGCTTCGCACGTGTTGTTTGTCAAAAAAAGCCTATACAGTCAAAACCGTTTATAACGACATCGAGGGGACCGTATAGTTGCCGACGTTATATCCGATAGTCGTTTTAAGCAATACAGTCATATAAATATACAATGGAAGGGACCATACAATCTGGCTGTAATAACCGATAGGTCGTTGTAAACGATGTCGTTATAAACGGTTTTGACTGTATTTGAATCCAGGTCATAATATATCAACACACTAAAATTTATCGAAATCGGTTCAGCCATTACGACGTGATTGAGTAACAAACAAACAAATAAATAAACATCCAAACTTTCAAATTTATCATATTATTGTGATTAGTGTCAAAGTCGCATAGTGCATAGCCATTTGATGAGAGATGCAATTGAACTTTTTTGAATGCAATACTCAGCACTCACTCATATGGTACGCAACTCATAAACAGTAAAATAAGCTCGCGATGATCCATATCACCGCTTACCCCAAATAGAAAGGCTACCCTACCGGGTGCATCAACAACTATTTCAGAATCAATATCCGTGTCTCAATCAAGACAATTATCTTGGCCATAGAATAGGGGTCGTATACAATATAATTACCCGCTTGCCGAAGGAGGGTTATTAGTTTCACGCCATCGCCGAAGGGGGTAAACTGGCCTAGTAATTAATTATAAACTTTAAGTAAAGGGAGTACGGTTAAAAGTCCGGTAAATTGTTTAGTGATTGCATTAAATAGCAATAATATTAAGGCGTTAATACGGCGTGCATGTAACTAGCTAAAGGTATGCTAGATACTGGCAAGTGCGATCTACTGGCAGGTATGCTAGTTAGTTTATGCTTAGTAACTTATCTTTTTAACTACTAAGCTTATATGTACTAGAATATAGAATAGATCGGAAAAACATTTATTCGACACAAGAACATACTTTAAAGGAAGTATGATTACGAGTATACTTATATTATGTAAAAATATTGAATAATTCTTTTCTTTTCAGGTGCTTACAAGGGGGTTCATTGATAAATTGCAAGATTTGTAAGACAGATTTTTCGTCTGCGCAAGTATACTAGTCGCAATTTTGAGTTTCTCAAGTGTCACCACTTCCGTTTCAAAAAGTAGCATGCTATAAACTCGACAAAGAATGCCAGTACCTAGCAAGCCTAACTGCCAGTGCCTAGTCACTCGTCATCACGATTATCATTATCATCTTTGAGAGTGAGTGGAGCTTGTATTATAATTATAACGCCTTGAGTATAACACAACAACGACATGAGTAAGAACAAGATATCGGGATTAATGTGTTGGGCGATAGTAGGATCTGCCGCGAGCGTCTACTAAACACTCTCGGATTATTAATGTGCTTAAGATGCCGTGAACGTTTTAAGGCGACCGTAATAATACCGATGACATACTTAGATGACGTGATTGTGGGTGGGATCTCAGGGTGATAGGCGCAATACAATGCCATATAAGCCAAGTCATTGTTCCACGAAAAGCACATTGCCAAAATATTTAATTTCCAGAGCGATCGATCTCGTGCGGCCTGCCCCGACGGCTCCCAGCAATGTTTATCAGGTCATCTCTCCATCTAGTGGGGGGCCGTTGCTGCTATCTAAGTGCTAAGTCTTTACTCTAGAACCTTTCTGCTCCAACAGTCATCAGTTCTTCGAGCTATTCCCCTGCTGACTGCAACTTCAGCTTGATAAGCCTTTATGAAATGTATATAACATGACATCACCTTATCTTTTTCGACATTACGGCCGCCATAACAGTCACCGTTTTTTAGGAATCTAAGGCACTTACACACTTTATTATAATGTCGTATCAAGTTGTGCCTCGCGTGGCTCAGCCCCGCCATAAAGCTATGTTTATTAGTCACGACTCACCGTTCATGGTTTCATTACAGAGATCGACTTCAATACGCACGAACGCTGATTACAATAAATTACTATTTATGAATTGGTGCGTTCGGTACTGGTTGTTTCTTGGGCACATTTTGGTATCAGTGACCTTTGGAAACTGAGACATTTACGTCTTATCCCCTCAGCTTAATAAGCTTATGAGAAAATCTTGTCCCGGACACAAAAATTGCACCAGGAGCGACCAGGAGCTGCCTAACTCCTTTTCATTGATAGCTAGTTTTTTAACCTCCTACGTAAAAAGAGTAAGTATAAGTTTGTAACCAATGTAACTGTGTGTCTGTCTGTTTGTCTGTGGGATCGTAGTCCCCAAACGGATGCCGATTTGGACGCGGTTTATTAAATATGTGCCATTTAAATACAAACGATTTCTTTCTTCTTATTAATAGAAAGCTAGTTTAACTGGGATTGTTCTTAACGATGTGACGTGAGATAAGGTTAACCAATCCGAAGATTATCAGCATTTTTTATTTTTGGTGAAGGGATCTCAGCTTTGAATGAATCTCTAGAATGGAAATTTATGATGGATTTAATGGGGTTTTTTTATTATTCAATACATGTTTTCATCTATTAATGTAGCCAGTGTCAGTATTAGACAGCACAACTGTTTATTTTTAAATTTAGGTATACTTGGAAAATCCGTGTGATGTCTACCCTCTACTTATAAATCAAATTCCAGGAAAACATGGAGTTTATTAGTAACGCAGTACGACTTTAAAATTAAGACCAGAAGTCGAGGTCATTGCCACCACCAATGCTCAATTTACAAATGAAACTTTGAGCAAACGGTAAGAGCGTATTTAATAAGCGCGAGGGGATTCCCCTATTTTTTCATAACGTGCCCTATTCTAGGGGCAGGATTTGAAAACACAATTAGACTTAATACAGAGGTGATTGTAGAGGGGTCGCTTGTGAGGGGTTACGAAAATCCTTTAATTTGGCTCCCCGATCAAATAATAAAGCGGAGGGGACGGTGGGGCATAGCGATATCGCGTTTAGTGGTTTTATTGCGAGCGGCATCTGCCAACTCACCCCTGCTCAGTCGTACCACTAGATGGAGAGATAATTTCAGTTTTAAAGTGCGCCCATACGGGCAATTTTTAAGCAATTATCGTCGAGCAACACTATGGAGAAAACTGGTGCAATATCTTCAGTAAATAGTGTTGCCTACGTTCTTAAAATTTTACACATATGGCTTTATACTATTTTTATACAGTTACTAGCTTCCGCCAGCGCGTTGTTTGTCAACAAAAGGTTTGTATGTTTGAGTTCAGGTCATAATCTATCAACACACCAAATTTCATCGAAATCAGTTCAGCCATTCAAGTTTAGTTATTCAAGTGGGTACAATGGTTTACATGTTAATATTGTAACTTATTTAAAATGATAAGGGCTTAGAAGAATAAGATAAGAGTATTAATTTCTAGAAAATTGGGCATGACTGTTATAACGATAAAAGTAATTATGATAAAGAAGCAAATAACTGTATGATTTTTTTTTATTTTTGATGAGACGACCTCCGTGGTGTAGTGGGCGGATTACTGGCTGAGAGCCTGAGACGCAAGAGGTTCGATTCCCGCCAGGGAACAAATGTTTGCTTAATCAACTGAGATTTATTCCTCCATGTTTTTCTATACATACTACATACTATAAGTATGTATTAACAAAAGAAAATGTATACAGCAATATCCCGGACTTACGCGATAGGTGGGACCGAGCGATAACCGTGTAAGTCGAATTCGCGTAAGTCGGGGGGGGGTTCAACTTTGTATATAAATATATGCAGTTTTTGTTTTTTTTAATGACATAATTAGAGGTTATCAATAAAACGCACTGCGTACGTAAAACAATTCCACGCGGAACACGTTGAACCTGTCGTAAACGGAACAATAACAAGGCGGAGTGGGAGAGCTGATGCGCGCGCTCATACAAGACTTCGCGTAAAACGGGGTTGCGTAAGTCGAGAGCGTATTATTATACGAGTATTATTGTATTAGTATTCTATCAGCTATCTGGTTCCCATAGTACCAAGCTTTGTTTAGTTTGGGGTAAGACAGCGCTTTGTGAAATGTCCAGCATTATTTATTTTATTATCAATATTCGTGTTTTAATTATGAGCTTCGATATAGTATCATTGGTGATTTAATGATGACGTTTAATCATATTAAGGACTGCATTCCTGATACTGACCTTACTGAAACTAGGTGAAAAGGTAGTGTAGTGACATTGTTTCAGAACTAGTAATACCTATTACATTTGCAAAAAAACAACTGCATGCGACAAACTGATTCAGACTGAGTGAATTGAAATCATTATAATAGTGAAACAAATCCGAGTTGCTGTGACTCGGCCTTACGGCCCATTTGGTCTAAATCGCAGCATTACAATTTTTTTATATTTTCATGCTACAAATTCGTCCCATTTCATTTTTGTATGTAATTTATGCCTATAAACATCAAGTATCATCAGTAATAAAAGGGAATTCGTGCGTTAAATATTTAGGGAAATCAAAGTTTAATATAAATATAATTGCATGGTTATGCTTTATATTACTTTAAATCAACTCTAAAATGTTATGTAAATTAACAGCTTATTTATTTATATTTAATACAAACCAACAAAACTCCACAACCAATTATTATTAGAATATTTTAAAGTAAACGCAATAATTTTAATGTTTCACTCACCTAACACTTTTGTATCTAACAATACTGAATCTAACTACTATTTGAACGTGGGACGAATCGGAACATGAAAATATTAAAAAAATTGCAATGCTGCGATTCGGACCAAATGGGCCGTAAAGCTTCTATATATTATAAGTATGAGTCGCAGTATAACTCACAAATCTCTCCGAGTTACAATTTTGGGTGACGTTGGGAATTATTCGTGACAAAAATGTCCAGATTAAGATAAAGGTTGGTAAAAGTAAGAAGACCAGCTGTAGATAATGATGTTTATGATGATAAACGTACGACGGTTTTAACAATGATTGCATTGCTGATATTAAAAGACCACGTTTTCAATATCGAAACTCAAACAAACAGATATAATGGGAGATTGGAGGCATCAACCCCTCACATTATAAATAGTAGGTAAGCGGATAAGGCACGTGCAGGTCGTGCATTTTACCATTGAGGGTGTGTGCACGCACCCTAAGTAGGGATGCCATTTTATTTCCCGACTCCGAAAAACAAACTTTAACGTCAAAATATGTTGTGTTTAGTATAAGTGTTATGGGAAGGACGAACTGATATAAGTTATTGATTTAAACGGGTATATATCACACATCTACCTTTTTTTAGTCTGCCTGCGACCACGCTTGCTGCAACACAGCCGAAACGTTGAGATATCAAACAAAAAAGGTACATACGCGATAAATATCCGTTTAAATTAGTAATTATGTACAGTGATCGCGAAAGTTTGAAAATACTACTGATGCCGTTTTTATAACAGTCGATATAAAAAGTAAATTTAAAAAAGGACCAACATGTGATACAATATCTTAGAGCAAAGGTTAATATAAAACTGGCTTATCAGGGCGAAGAATTTAAATACAATAACAAAACTATCAGTTTTATTTATTGTTATGTTATGACACTTTTATCAAGATAAAAAAACATGACATTCCATTTTAGCATATAATTAAAAACTTTGACATATTTATGACATGAGACTGTTATCTAACTCCGAAAAAGTAAGAATAATAATACGTCAATTCTAATTTTGAACTCTGAAAAACAAAGACTCCAACGGTTATATGGTTTTTCAACTCTGAAAGATTATTTTACTGATTTCGGACAAAACGAAATCTAATAGTAGGTCCGATTTGACGTCTGTCATTTTACCGTGATAACTTTGTACGAACGTCTATACTCGAAAAATCAACCCAAAAATGACAAATAAATTATGTTACTCTATATTGCAAAATGACATTCAGTAACACTAGTTGTACCTACTATGCCATTTTGACGATTGGCCGAGTTACTGGATATTTTCTTAACGGATTTCAAGACATTTTAATAAAGACAGATCTGCCTGATGTCTTGAGTGGTAAATTCGAGGAGAGGGGGCAGGGAACAGAGCGTAACATCCAATAGAAATTAGTTTTAATTAGTAACGTGATGGTGACCTGAGTGGATTGGTAGGATAATAACATCATCGTAAGGAAGAAAAACTGAGCCTTGAGTACCTATTGCGTAATCGCGAACACTAGTTAATCCTAGACACTAGTCGACAAGACGATTTCTATTATTGTATCATTTGGTTCTGTTGTTCGTTGGTATTTTTGACACCTGTCAAATCCAACTATTAGATTTACAGGAGTTTAAATAACATTGTTTTCGGACTGCAAATTTCTATTTAATGTTTTTTTTTTATTCATTATAGGCTAGCGTTTGATCACGACCTCGCCTGATAGTAAGTAATGATGCAGTCTACGATAGTACACGATTGCCTAGAAGAAACCTATTCATTTGCGACTTGAAGACCTCTAGGTTGTAGTTATTAGGAAACACAAACTCAGGCAAGGCGTTCCACTCCTTGAAATAAGATTTCGGATTTAAAATTTGATTTCGGAATAAAAATAATGCCAGAGTATTGTGACGTCACTAGCTGACAATAGGGAGAACCCTCCAGCTATGCATGAATAATTTGCGCACATCAAGCCGAGGCCGAGGGGACACCGCATAGCAATAACTCCGAGATTATTAAATTATACGGACACGTACCTTTCGGATTTCAGAGTAACTAGGTTAGCCGTGGCAATTTCATCACATTTTATTAATAAAGATTGTGCGAGAAACTAGTGACCTCTATAGTGGGGCAAGGAGCCGACTGAGAAGCACGTCTGACTTTTTTGAAGGCTTAAGAAAAGTCACGATTTTGTTAATTCCCATGATATTATAAAGAAGTAAAGTTTGTATGTTGGGGGTAATCTTAGAAACTACTGACCTCTTTGACCTCTTTTGACGATCTCTGTGGCGCAGAGGGCGAATAGCCAGCTGAGACGCAAGAGGTTGCGGGTTCGATTCCCGCTGCGGGACAAATGTGGGCATGGTCTACAGATATTTGTTCCGGGTATTTTTCTATATATTATAAGTAGGTATGTATTTACAAAAAAATGAAATGTATTACCAAGTGGTACGAGCTGTATGCAGGAGCTAGTTTTAAACAGTCTACAATAACTTGCCGTGAATATGCTAATACTTCCATAATCTATCTGCGGCGAGTATGGATAGAATTCAGTCGCGTTCATAAAACAAAGTCGGGTTAGTTACACCATTTATAACTTAAGAACGGCTGGACCAATTTTGATGATCTTTTATTTGTTGGATTTGCCTCCGCCCCGAATAGCAGAATAACTATTAAAATATCGGAAAAACTCACACAAAAAGAAATTATGAAGAAAATTCATTTTCTCATACATAAATGCAGCTAATGATGGCCGATTGACAATTCTACCGGGGTGACGAACATTGGCAGCCCGCGTCGTATGCATGTCAAGGCGGTACGAAGTTCGGCGGGTCAGCTAGTAGAGTATAAAAATTACAGTGAATCGTGCGAGACAACATTTCATGAATTGGCTAATTATCAGCCATATAATGTCCTTGCTGAAATATAGGGGGCATAAAAGGTCCCTAAATATATCAGGTAAAGAATGAGGGGTAAGGAAAGGTAGGTACTCTACTTTTCAAAAATAATTCATTTTAGTTAGCAGCCTTTTTTCTTTTGAGTTAAGAGCCAGGATGTGAATAAAATGACCATTTTGATGTTAGTCCTTACAAGACTTCATAAGACTAATAGAAATGTTGGACACAAAGAGAATAGCGAATTATCAGTTGAGCGCGAACTACAAGTTAATTTAGCGAGAGCTAAATCACTATTGTATTGATACAAAAAGCAGTAATGCTAGTAGAACCCTTACTCGTATTTATACAGTGATGTGAGTTTCTATTGATATTTCATAACAAGGGAACGTCAGAGGGTGAATGCGTGCAGTGAGGCGGATTCAGGGGATGTACGGATCTATCCGGAAATGTTTTATTTAATGTCCGGACTAGAGTATCATAGGACGTCCGTAGCTAAACATAGGTCTCCTCCATAGATTTCCAGAGCGATCGATTTTATGAAACCTGTAGGTACCTTTGACCGGAATATCAAGAATGTACACATTGCTACTGGAAATTATAAAAAAAAACACGGAACCCTATCGTTGAGACAGTCGAACAACCTTTGATATTACAGGCTCAAATGCATCCAAATCTATACAGCCTGTTTTGTTATGTACGACATTAATTTAAAACACACACCCGGAATCGTATTAACTGATTAATACCGGTGGCTTGAATATTTATCCAGTAGTTGATACATTTTCAATAAACATTTTTTAACGTAAATTGGCGGCGCCTTTGCGACGATGCTGCTTAGTCAGTTTAACAGGTACTTACATGATAAATGAATATGATTTGTTTACCTATTTTATACAGAGTGTTTCATTGATATTTTAAGACTTGATTTTAAGGTTGTTTGAAAATTTAATATTTTCTAGGGTGATGTATGTATTTGAAAAAAAACCTATTTGATAACAATACTAGCCATTAAACCTACCCGTGTTTTCATATAATGTCGTACATAACAAACCACGTAGTAGAAAAGACAAATAGCATATCCGGCCTTTAGTATTTTTCAAACTTTCGCGATCAATGTACATAATTACATAAAACGGTATTTATCGGGTAGATATGTACCTTTTTAATTTGTTTTCCCGAAGTTTTGACTGTGTTGCAACAGCCGTGGTCACAGGACACTCGTTTTAATGAGTAATTATCCGGCCTCTAGTCCGGACTTTGCATTTCGGTAGCCCTATCAGGGGTGTCGACGCTCGTAAACCTCGACAAAGTATTCAGACAACCCCTAGCAGCCTTTCAGTGCGACCCTATTGTCTCCACTCGACATTTGCGACACTTCATGAAATCATTCCACCGTTATGAGTTTACACTCCAATTTTATCAATGAGGCGTTGAGTATCATATTGCACCTAAAAAGGGGCATTGATTCATTTACTCCCGGTCACAGTTCTTGAGAAACACTGTCTCCATTCTAAGGTCTGACTGTTAGCGATTAGACGGGACATTGTTAATTTCCATTGTTATTTATGTATTTCGTTGTACTGCTTTGTTTAGTTTTGGCGTAATAATAATCGAAAATCATTTGATTCGGGCAATAATAAAATAGTTACAGTATAGTAAATAACTTATTCTACGGCTCATAATGATATATACCTTAGCCTAAATTACATCTATTTTACACCGTTTATAACTCAAGAACGGCTGGATTTGATGATCTTTAATTTGTTGAATTTGTCTCCGCCCCGAATAGCAGAATAACTATTAAAATGTCAGAAAAAATCACGCAAAAAGGAATTATGAAGAAAATTCATTTCTCATACATAGATGCAGCTAATGATGACTGATTGACAATTCTACGGTCACTAATACTTGAATTGGGACCGGGAATTGGGATTTGGAAGCGCTTCTTACATGTTTTGGACGGGATGTCATCACACCAGATCCTACACACGAGTTGACAACTGGATGATACTAAGATACTTTTACAAAGAATGAGTGATAGAATGAACGTATGAAGGAACACATTGCATCGAGCATCGTTCTCTATTTCGTCAAGGATATGTGTTAACGTTTCTAAATAAGGAAACCGTTGCGATAATCAGCAGCGTGAAAGTCAGTTCGGGCGTGAGTAATAGTTCGAAGCACAGAACAATACATAAGCCTCCGTGTCGATACACAACAAAGACGAAACAATCAATTCACGGCGTAAGTAGGTGTGATTCGGCACGGCGCACTACGGTCTAGCCCCGCGACTAACAAAAGAAAATCTAAGCAATTAGTCGTCGTCAGAAAGAGCGGAAAACGCGCGTTAGTCGCGGTCACGGCAACCACGCGGAGCGGTCACGACGCTAACTGCCACAACTGAGAAACTTACAAATAAAACAAATAAAAGTGAATTCTCTGTGAGCATCTTATTTTATGACGTCACTGATGACTAAACGAAAACTGTCGTCGACATCTACACAATTGTTGGCTAATTGAGTTTCTTTCTACAAAAAAAGTTGAAAATCATTACACGCGCGCACTATGCTATAAAAGCTTAACTAAGTCCGAGGGTACATTTCTGGTTCTCGCTCGACTGAGCGCGTTAAGTGCTAATGTAATAATGTATTACAATGAAGGCTGGCAGTGTACGCTAAATAGCGCATTCAACCATTGAGCCGAACGGGCCATCTGTCGGCCGCAACGGCAAACAATAAGACCCTTCGTAATCACCCCTTGTTGCTAGTTTGCTAGACCCTAAACAAATATTGCCATACAGCCGGTGCTCTGCGGTCTTCAGATCTCAAATATCGCATTGTCCATTTTTATATCGTACAATAAAATTTAAGAATGCAATCACATTTTTGTCATTTGCATTTTATGGCTGTCGATTGCGGCCGCTATAAAATATTGCTCGCAATCATGGCCATCATAAAAAGCAAGTTGATGTTGATATTGGCCGATATTCATTTTAAAATAATTTAAATATTCATAATAGTAACCATTGAAGCCTGTGTGACGATTGTTAAAATAAATAATAATAAATAAATATTCCTGGAGATTTCACACAGCGCTATTTAGCCCCAAACTAAGCAGAGTTTGTACTATGGGAACCAGATAACTGATAGAATACTTTTATACTTTTTTTTAAATACATACTTACAATGAATAGAAAAACATCCAGACCCGGAACAAATATATGTAAACCTGCAAACATTTATTTCGCATCGGGAATCGAACTCGCTACCTCCTGCGTCTCTGCCGGCTATTCGCCCATTGTGCCACGGAGGTCGTCAATAATTAATATCATGACAAGATTGTATTATACCTACTTTAAAATGTTCGTATGTTTATTACCCAGTTACGAAGCACTACAAAAGACGTCTCAGTACATAATTTTAACCAAATTACTGCTCCAATCTAAACATTTTATTTTCCAATCAGAACTGAATCCGCACCTGTATCACCGACTCATTATTTTTAACAACATCAAAACACTCCCTTCAAAACAATAACACCGTGATTTCCATTCCCAAATTGATTTTGAAAACGTGTTAAAGTATAGCCCTATTATTAAAAAGCTTGTGCAAAGGGGCAGTGAGCGTAAAATCTACAGATTACCGAGTACCCCCCGGACTCACCCTTAGGGTGAATTCGACCCAGTTGGATATAATAATAGCTACTATTTGTTACGATAGCTTTTATACCGACCGTCAGGGTTGGCGACTAGACTAATCGGGATTTAGTGGATGATACTGTTTATTTGAGAGTTCAGTTGAGCGAAAACTTCAGTGATGAAGAGAATCGGTGAAGTGAGAAATTCATCTTCGTCTATCGTCTAACATTTATAGGCAATATTGTTTTATTACTAGCAAACATACGAATAGTTACTGACGTTTCTGATCAGGTGACTAGCTAGTACATTGTAGACATACGGCATATATAACATGATAAAATTCAATGAAATTCCGTCATTTAATAATTAGAGCTCTTAACATAATTGCACAATCAATAGACATTACGTTTATCAAGAGATAATCCAATAAGCTTAGAATTACTGCACAATATCTTTTTGTTTTATTAAACGTAATTGAAAGATAAATTAATAGAGACAGCCCTATAAAAAGCCCCAACTTGTGATTTCGACTAAGCGTCAAATTCATAGTACATTTTCCCCGCTTAATGTTGCACATGTTAGGGGTGGCACTCCCCTCAGACCATATTTCAACGATATTCCTATTGAAAATGAAACGCTACCCTAACATTTACTCGAACCGCATTCAGTTTACACAAAATAACGGTTTTGCAAATTAGAGAGTGAAAATTCTGAAACGGTTAAAATTACACGTTGCAAAATTCACGGAAATTAAAAACCAAAATGCCAACAAAGCGGTTTGACCGAAGCGCGGTTGACATTGTCCCCCCACGCCCCTAAACAACCCCCGCCCGTCAAACAACGTTTATCAAACAAACTGGCACATGGCGCTGGCAATAATACGATTTTATTCTTTTACAACATTTCCTCGTGCGCCAATTCGACCCTGGCGAGTCTCTCAAATATACTCATTTTTCTCTTTCATCTTAGTTATCATCGTTTTATTTTGAACAGCCTTTCGTTGGAATGCGGAAACATTGTCATTTCGAATACCGTTCAATAAGCGTGTAACCTTACAGTGTACCTTACAATCGAGTGTGTGTGTGTGTTTATGTACATACCTGCTTATGCATTTCCACGTTGAGTCCATACGACATTTCATAGTACTGAAACATAAAAGCACGCTTTAGCAAAATCGATTAGCAATAAATTAATGCGCGAAATAGTAACGTTGGAGTGCGCCGTCACACGGAAAGCTTTTGGCACAGATTAGCTTCCTCAAATTATAGGAGTCTTGTGACTAAACATCCGCACAGTTTGGACGGAGGCCAGAAGTGTTTCCGACACGTAAAAATTCTTGCGAAAATTCCCCCCCGAGCGTATTAAAATAAATTGCGAGCGATTTGGCAACACTTAATCGTGATTCATAACTGAATGGAGCGAACATGCGGGGATTAAGGCATGCCAAAATATCTGTTTGTAAAATGTATTGCCAGTGCTCGGCAATAATACGTTTACCCACGCGTGTTCCTGACGGAAAACATGCTGTTTTGATCCCGACTCGACTGCTATATACATCTAACGTTTTATTGATCCAAATTAGTGCACAACTTGTAGCATTTATCCCACACGCGATCGTAAACAATATAGTCACACGCACAGTTGACTTTAATATGTGGTCTGACTGATGATGGTGCCCCAATGAAAATAATTATAATGGTTGACATGCGGGCGGCGGCAACGCAACCTATTATTGATTTCACACGACAAAAAACATGTTGTACATGTGGATTATCATGATCTAACCAATACAATGTTTCAGTTAGTTTTCGAGTTGCCACTTGCCACCTGCCATTTATATTGACATGGTTGACAATTATTTCTGTATCCATGAAATATTCTGATGATATTAATTAAAATAATGTTGTAGTAACGAATTCCTATTAAATTTGAATAACAATATTACTTACCATAACATAATGTCTCTGTATTTCAATTTTTTCACTAGCAAGTTTTTCGCATTCTAACTTCAAACTGAAACAAAAGAGAATAACTCGTGACATTCTATTATACTGAAGCTATTTTTATACACCTTGGAGTTTCAATCATCCATACATTTATTTATGTATTAGTTGCATTCTCTTCATCCATATCGTAAGTGCACCCCCGACCATATTTTTGATTCAAAAGTTCTCTGGAAGAAGTCGCTTCAAAGCGATAAGACCGCCCATTGCACTATTTGCTTTGTGTCTTCTGTTTTGTCTGTAATTTTTATTTAATAATGTGTACAATAAAGTGTTTTCATTCATTCGTTCTTCATTGCCGCTGTTACTCCAGATTGGTAGAATGCTTTCTGGATCTTAATATGCTTGCCAAAATATTATATGTGAGACTTGGCAGTCTTATACGACAATTATACAGGGCAAAGGATCTTAAACATGATGTAAGTAGGTACTTGTTCGTTCCATGTATAAGGAGCACTTGTTTTATTAAGATAAGAGGTTCATAACAAACTGTTGTATAGCTGTTATCGATTCCAGGTCAGAACTGTTCTGGTAAAGTTTATCGTCTCTTATAATGATTATTGAGTCTTATTTTTAGATTATGGCTGCCATGTTCCGTCACACTTATTGATTATAATAATAAGGCTTAGCCGCATTCTCGTTGGCTTTGGTCCCGGTAATGCCTATGTAAAGATCGAGTATTAAAATCAAAATCTTTTTATTCATAACAATCACAAGGATCACTTTGAAACGTCTATTTTACTGCCTGTTCCTTCGCGACCAAGCCAGGAAAGAAAGGCAAGAAACAAAGCTGGTTGTTCTGTTTAATGATCCTTTTAGAATAAATACAAAAAGTAAAATAAATTACGTCTGAATTGTAACATTTTTGAACGAGTTGGAGCAATTTCAATCCCAAACTTCTTTATCATCTAAATAATCCGATAGGTATGTTAAAGTTGGCTTTTTTATAAAGATTTTGTTTAATTACGTTTTTAAATTTGTTAATTGTCAATTTGTGTACATCACTTGGGAGTTTGTTATAAAAGCGTACACCTTGCCCTTCAAACGATTTACTTAGTAGTAAATAAACTAGTGCTTGGAAGTTATTTTGTAATATCAGAACACATATAAGCTTAGGGAGGGATAGGGATACATTTTAAAACTTGCAGCTAATAATAGATTAAATAAATAATGCTGGAAGAATAATAAAAGCAACTGGTAATATAACTTAAATCCCGATAATTTCACCACAATAGGGGGTACAAGCCCATAAATCAATAGGTACGGACCAGATACTTTTTCCCAATATCGGCCCATAAAAAAATGATTGTAACCGTCCATCTTATCTCTCTACACCATGAATGTTCATAAAAAACACTCAAGTTATCTGCGTTTAAGAGAACAAATAAATAAATAAAGCATTGTGTCCCCTTACTAAGATAACAATGGAAGGCACAAAAAGGAGAATATAAAAGCCTGTATAAAAAAGGCCGGTTGAGTTCTCAAAGGGACGGGGTTCCTGATTGCTGGCGACATGAAATATCGGCTTATTCACTACATTTGGAATTGATTCAATTTGATTCAGCCTATCAACAAATAAACCAGCAACGATTAAAATGTCAATTGACTTTGCAGATATATTAGTAATTGTTTTTGGAACGTATAATATATTATTATGCAATTTATTCGATGGGATAGGAAATTAATATTGTAAGGCTATTACGGAAAAGATATTATAACTATATTAAATTAATGACAACCTGTTTTGCTATGTACGACATTAATTTAAAACACACATCCGGAATCGTATTAACTGATTTTAGAGGTGGTTTTAATACTTAGCTTGAATTAGGTATATCTAGTAATCGATACATTTCCAATAAACCATTTTTAACGTAAATCGGCGGCGCCTTTGCGAAAGAATAAAGAAAGAAAATACATTTATTTGAACCCACATGACATCACACAAAGGAAAAGACATAAAAACACAATAAAAACAAGCTTCACACAGACAGAAAATGATGGTAGATGGCGAAGATGACGTCGCTTAGTCAGTTTAACAGGTACTTACCTACTTACATGATGAATGAATATGATTTGTGTGCCTATTGTATACAGGCTGTTTCATTGATATTTTAGGACTTGATATTAAGGTTGTAAGAAAATTTAAAAATGTTATTGTAATGAATTTGAAAATAACATTTTTAAAACAATACTAGCCATTAGCCCTACACGTGTTTTCATTTAATGTCGTACATAACAAAACACGTAGTATAATATTATAAAGATGTAAAGTTTTGATTTTGTTTGGACGTAGGGGGTAGTCTCTAGACGTCTGATCCGATTCTGAAATTTCATTCTCTAATACGAAGCTACGTTATCCCTAAGTACTATAATTTATTATAAAAAAAATGAATGAAAACGTATAATAGGCCTTTAAAAATTGTTTGTACTGATTTTGAGAAGCTATTTTTCTTGAACAACCTATTCAAGAAAAACTGAGATAAATTGGAAATAGATTATTATTCAGATCACTATTATTGTTTCAGGTATTGAACTGTTATCGCGAATAACGGCGACTTTTTAGGGTTCCGTACACAAAGGGTAAAACGGGATCCTATTACTAAGACTCCGCTGGTTGCCTGTCAGTCTGTCTCTCTGTCACCAGGCTGTATCTCATGAACCGTGATAGTTAGACAGTGGACATTTTCACAGATGATGTATTTCTGTTGCCGCTGTAACAGCAAATACTAAAAACAGAATAAAATACATATTGAAGGAGGCTCCCATACAACAAACGTGATTTTTTTGCTCGTTTTTGCACGATATTGATAACGGCAACAGGTAGACGCTTGAAATATTCACAGAATATTCAGTTTATATTCTCTTTAAAAATAAATAATTAATAGTGGAGCTTTCCAGTTGCCTCTTTTACTAATAAGAAATAAATAAATATTGCTGGACATTTCACACACTCTATCTAGCCCCAAACTGAGCAGAGCTTTTACTATACAGTGTGTCCCTGGATAAAGTGCAACCCCGAAAGGGGGTGAAACTAGATCAAAAATTATCGACAAAAAAATAGAAAAAAAAATTAAAAAAAAAATCGTATATACTTTATTGATGTATTAAAATTTTTATTACTCACTAATTACTCTATTTAATAAAAAATATATTTCTTCCAAAGTAGTAGGTCTATTTTGTTAAAATAAAAACCATAATCATGTCAGATATGTGACGATGACGATAAAATAACAAATAACTCACAAACGAGTGGCTATCGTGACTTAAAGTTTAATTTTTGTATTAAAATTACATTTTTTAGGCTGTTTTTTTCCAATAAACTCCAAAAATCTTAAAATTAAGCCTATAATACTAGAAATTTTTATGACTTTTTATTATTGTCTATCATAATAGCTTTTAAATAAAAAAAAAAACCTACGTTCTAACATAAAAAATGTGCTGGCGTGTCAACTTTAAATGCTCCTAGCCAGCACATTTTTTATGTTAGAACGTAGGTTTTTATTTTATTTAAAAGCTATTATGATAGACAATAATAAAAAGTCATAAAAATTTCTAGTATTATAGGCTTAATTTTAAGATTTTTGGAGTTTATTGGAAAAAAACAGCCTAAAAAATGTAATTTTAATACAAAAATTAAACTTTAAGTCACGATAACCACTTGTTTGTGAGTTATTTGTTATTTTATCGTCATCGTCACATATCTGACATGATTATGGTTTTTATTTTAACAAAATAGACCTACTACTTTGGAAGAAATCATTTTTTTATTAAATAGAGTCATTAGTGAGCAATAAAAATTTTAATTCATCAATAAAGTATATACTAAATTTTTTTAATTTTTTTTTTCTATTTTTTTGTCGATAATTTTTGATCTAGTTTCACCCCCTTTCGGGGTTGCACTTTATCCAGGGACACACTGTATAACTGATATAACACTTATATGTATACTTATTTTTTTGTAAATGCATACATAATATGAAATACATCTAGGCCCCGACCAAATATCTGTATATCATGCAAACGTTTGTTCCGCGGCGGGAATCGAACCCGCCACTTCCTGCGTCTCAGCCGGCTATACGCCCACTGCGCCACGGAGGTCGTCAAATTAAGAGTGTATATCAACAGCCTATGCTAGTGAAGCTCTTTATAAACTTTTACTTTCCATAAATAAACCGAAGCACTAGAAATTATTTCAAGAAACTCGATCCTTTTAAAGTATGCACCTGTGAGCCTTTTGAATTTCTGAAGGGTGCCTGAATGTGCAAACTGATGGGGTTGGAATTTTAACTTGAAAAGGTGAATAAAGTAGCACAGTAATAAGAAGAACTACAAATCTGGTACTTGAGTTTGGAAAAACTTGTTTATTTAATCGGCTAAAAATAAATTTGAGATTAACATAAAAGGCTAAAGTGGTTCTCAACTATACATTTAGAAAGTTTTATGAATATGCATATACTTACGTTTACTATTTCAAACATCCTTTATAATGTACTTGCCTACTACAGATGTGTTAAGTCAAAACACTTAATGTTTTTATATGACATATTAAATGAAAATTTGTCGGATGGGGCCCATAAATTAAAAAAAAATATTAACATCTCAGCGTATAACTGTTAAGATGTCGTTTGAAACGTCAAAAGCGACGTCCAAGGCGTTATATTATTATTTATTCTGTGTACCCTCATTAATCATAAAGGAAACTCGAGACACGAACAAAAACATCAGCCTTTTTGTTCAGATATTTTTTATTGAACAAGCTTAGCCCCAAATTCTACAAGTTGTAATGTAACCATCCAATGTTCTGACGTATGAATATTTTAAATTAAAAAGTAGGTATAACTTACTTGTGATATTGAGCCTGAAGGAAATTAAATTCTTCTTTGATCCGATCACAGGACTCTCCAACTGTGAATTTAATTGGTTGACCGGGCTGTGGGGGACCCTGGAAACAAAGGGGTTTGTGTAAATAAAAATTCAAATGACGTTAGCAATAAGAATTGATATTATCTGAAGAACTCTTCACGGTAATCGTTTATAGCAACGTTTAACTTAACACGCAATCTCAAAAGCGCATCGTAACTCATCAATCACGGTCTCCGAACAAAAACATTCCTATCACGAAACAAAAATTATACGCATCCCAAATTACCATAATACAAATTATCCTTTAATGACCATAATTCGGTGTGAGCCTCGATTAATGGAAAAAAAACAAGACCACTCGCCTCTTAACACAGAAATAAAGCAACGAGAACACGCGAGCACGTAATAATAAAGAAAAAACCAACTCCATAATAAGAAGCACGAAAATAAAAATAAAGCGAGGGACACAACAACACACGGTCGCCGGGAGGCCGAACGAACGTCGACGGCAAAAAATAAATAACCGGCGAGCCGGCGCGAGGAACAAACGGACTTTAAAAATAATAAAAGGAGCGTAAATAAAAGCGTAAAAGGAACTGGCGCGGCGTGTAGACGTTGTAAATGGAGTTGCGGACAATCGGGCTCGAGAAAAATGTGGCCGGGAATTTAGTGAATGTAACCGCCGAAGAGATAGGCCTGCGGTCGCGCGCCTGTCTCACGCTGTAACATATGATCTCTGATCGCACTTAATATCGTAATAGTGCCTACCGACTCGCGGTCTACGAGTAATCTAACCGCAGCTCAGGTCCGTTAGTCAGTGCCATATTTAACGCGAATAAATGCGCATATATTTTACCGAGACATTATTAATTCAGATCGTATCTCTATCTTGTTGTATAAATTAATGTTGAAATTTCATTCCAACTATCAAAGAATGCTAATAGCATCTAAGTTACTTCAATAGGGCAATAAAAAGGAATTATTGGCTAAAAGCATTCGTGTTTGAAAATGTGAATCGCTTTGAGTAATTACTTATCCTTGTTCATATCGGTGAATCAGAAAAAAAGGAAAGTAAAGCAACATAAAGTGTTGTTTGAGGATTAAAGTAAGAGTAAAAAAACGATAACAGACGGTAGCGATGGCGCGGCGAGAGGCGGCGACCGAACGCGACGGCAACATGGCGCCATGTGTGGCATGCGATATGTCGCGCAACACGCAGTGTGTCGTGTGTACACAGCCTTATATTCATTAGACAGTTTGTATGCGCAGGATTGCTTACGTTTAATTGGTTTCATGCTATGGTCGCGTTTGTTTTCTTAATTACTTATGTTAATTTATGAAAAATACGATTAGCAAAGTTTACTTAGTTCTCTCGGTTTTCTAAGAACTAGAACGTACATAAAAATATTTCTAGAATTAGGTACAACTATTGGGAAAATGGTGATTGTTTTAAATGGCAAAGGAAAATTTGTATTCTATTTTATTTTTCTTTATTAGGGATAACAAATACAAAGGTAAGTACTAATGCATGCTTAAGAAAAAAGACAAACAATTTCTGTAGGTACATATTTATATACAAGAACAAGATAATTTTTATTTTAGTAAAGGAAAATGTCTAGAAACCAGTTTACCAACTAAAATTCAAGACATTGGTACATTGAACGCCTAGATTGCTTAGGAGTTCCAGGTTTCTAATAAATAAAGTTTCGCGCGGATACTATCGGAATAGGTGACAACTAGTGGAAGTTTGAGTGGTTTTGTTCTTAGGAGCCCTGATAAGAACATAACCGCTCAAATTCCACTTTAATATGATAACACCATGTCGAAGGCCTCAGGCGCGACCTTTAAACTCTCTACACTCCAGTAAGTCCTTAGGGTCTACGGACTTACTTTTTAGCCGACTACGGCAAAACCAAAAGGAAGGGTTATGTTTTTAGCAGTCTATGTATGTTTGCGAGTATGTTTATATGTAGCTCCTAAACTACCCATCCGATTTTGATGAATGAGGTGTAAATCTATTCGTATCAGCTGAAACGCAGGAGGTAGTGGGTTGAATTCCCGCCGCGGAACAAATGTTTGCATAATCTACCTTTTTTCCGGGTCTGAATGTTTTTCTATGCATATATTGAAGTATGTATTTACAAAAGAAAATGCATATTAGTATTCTATTGGTTATCTGGTTTCCATAGTACAAGCTCTGCTTAGTTTGGGGCTAGATAGCGCCGTTTTTATTTTAACATCGCTCTCCTTCTGCGCATTTGGGTATACAGTAGTCTATATTTCAATCCTAGTCATAATCTATCTATAAGTATACCAATTTTCATCGATATCTGTCCAGCTGTTTGTTCGTGAAAACGTAACAAACAGATAGGGACAGTTAATTTTGCATTTATAATATTATTATAGATATACCACGGGTACAAAGCTGTGGGCCGAATGTAGTGTTAAACATATTGGCCGATGCCGGCGGCTCTCCAATGTTATTGAATGGCCGCCACCCGCCACCACCCGCCACCTCATTATAGAAGTGTTTTACAACCACTGTTAAATTACTCGAAAACATGAAAACATTTGTTTGGACAAAGAGCTTCGAAACTTATAATTAACTCCAATCAGACAGAGGCGATTTTAAAGTTGAGGAGTAATAGGCTAGGGTGGTGTGGGCATGTCATGCGGAGGGAAGAAAACCATGTGATTAGAAGAGTGTTAGTTATGAGTGTGAATGAATATAGAAGTAGAGGAAGGCAGAAGAAGAGATGGATTGACTGTGTGAAAAATGATATGGGTACAAGAAGTGACAACGGAGATGACGGCTGATAGAAAGGTATGGAAGAAAAATACATACGTAATATGGGGTCGACACAAAAAAGGCAGGAAGAAGAAGAAGAAGACAGGTGCGATTCTATCCATGGTAATTATTAATGTTCCTAAATAAGGTAAAACCACAAATTACCTAGCTAACTACCACCTAGCTATGTGTTGTAAGAAAGAACCAGTATAAGATAATATAGGTGGGTCAAATACAGACCTATATTGTATGTCCGAAAAGGGCAAACTGTTTGTTTAAGTATTTTGAAAAACTAACCACCGTTTCTTAAAAACCGTTTATAATGAAGATATCCAATTCATTACGATTAAGTATTTATATTTTTCTACTTGACATAATGATTATTATTATTTAACTTGACATACCTTCACCTTGTTTTGTATATTTGAAATATGTAATATCTCGCATTAATTAATTTTTATTTGTTTGATTTGACATGTCTTATTTCTTTTAATCCTATTTGATAAATTGTTTAATTAATTGAATTTTCTTCAAATGACTCATACTCAAATTGTGCAGGATTCCTGTACTTTCTTAGAATCTACTGCTGTATAAAATATGTATATAATGTGTAGTATTTTAAACTGTGTATTTTGAAGGTACGGCTTCTACACAAAAAATAAAAAATAAGTAAATGTATCTATATAATGTAATCTGTCTGTGTGTATGTAATTTGTCTAATGTATCTGTTCTGGTTCGACAGGATCCGCAATACCACACTGCGCGCGAAGACCGGCATCGCAGATGTTGGCGACAAGACTGCCAGGCTGAAGTGGGACTGGGCGGGTCACGTCAGTCGTATGGTCACAGACAAATGGGCAACAGTCGTCACACAATGGGTGTCTGCAGATGGGCGTCGAAGCCGCGGCAGGCCGAGGAAGCGTTGGCGTGACGACCTCGATGCATTCCAAGATGGCTGGCGGGACGTGGCGAGTGATCGTGAGATGTGGAGGAACATGGAGGAGACCTTTGCCCAGGAGTGGAAAAGTATAGGTTAAAAAAATATATCTATAAAATGTTCTTGTTTTATCAAGATAAATCGATAAAATTATGCTCGATGAAATGTTAGAGAACTAGCATATTGTACGATGCCACACATTACTAAAAAGTTACTGCGAGCGACCTCGCTTCACTGACCCTCTCAGTCAATGCACCCAACCAGTCAACAGAGCGCGTATGGTGCATGTTAAACAAAAAAAAAATCAAAAATATATTTTTTTGGATTTAAAAAAATGTAAGTATTTATTTTTTACTAACGGTTTCAAAAATATACTCTGTCATAATTTGTAGTTTAAATTGCAACGCCTTATGTATGCGTGCGACTGTTTTCATTGGTTTTACAAAGCTTTAATTCTGCACCTATTTTGCGGCATTGTATGTCGCTCAACACCCTGAGACATAAGTGAAGTCCGAAGCACTTTGTACCGTTTCAATATTTTCAATTCAAGCCTTTTGTTTCAAATTATTTAAAAATGGCAATTGGTTCCCGCTCTATCTGCAATCGATTTATTGCAAATGATTTGTGGGTTTCATATTACCTGACCGATGTTATTGTAATTACTCGAGTATTGAAGCGTTATTTATGTTTAATTTTAGTTATCGGATTGTGGTGTAGTTTGCGTTTTAGATAGAATATCGCTTCACCAGAATTAATTTAGAACTAGGATGCGGTTTAACTGGCTTGTGCTTAGGCTAAAAGCATTAACAGATGACCCAGTTTGGGTGGACTCAACCACCCGATGTGACGTCTCGGCCCGACCAACCAACTAGTAAAAATAAAGAAATAGACCCGACAGCGCCCGAACAGCCTACACACAATGCAATATGGTTTTATGTACATGACGTCACATCGGATTGTTGGGTTCAGCCAAACTGGGTCATCTGTTAATGCTGTAAGTTCGTAGCAAAGTCAACAATCGGACCATATTAAACAGTTTGCTCCTATATGCCCCTAATAATGACGTTAGGACGGGCCGTCACCACACCGGTTGTTCGTCACACACGTAACACAACACGCTAATAGTGCACCTACTCAACTTTCACTTATGACTTTTCACAAGAGTTCCAACATGTTGACATATTTAACGATAGTCTTTAACTTAAGATCAATTTTTGTGTCCCTTAGGATATATTTAAGTATTATATATCAGTTAGTTTTAAGACAGTTCACGCTTTGGGTAAAACTGTAAGCAACTGTTTAAAAGATTGTATAAAAGATACATTTTAATGACTTAATGTCTTTTAAATGAGAATTTCCGTTAGAGATATTTAAAGGTAAGTACTTAAGAATCATACTAGAAATTACTAACTAGCCGGGATTTGAACCCGAAACATTACCCCCTTATACAAGGACGCAGGGGCTTGATAATTACATTGTCTAGAAGAGTCGGAAAACCACGATATTTTCTACGATGAACTACTTTATTAGTAACGCCTTTATTAATTAGCCATCATTATTATTCAAGGATGTATACTTAACTAGCTGACCCGCCCGCGACTTTACACGCTTGATTAGTCCATAAAAACATTACGCTCCTTCTGCGTAGTCGAGTAATAAGTAGCCTGTTTTAATCCCGATCATAATATATCTATATACTAAATTTCATAGAAATCGGTCCGGCCGTTCTTGAGTTATAAAAGGTGTAACTAACCCGACTTTATTTTATATATTTAAGATTCTTCAATAACAGTTGAACTCGGTTTTAAATGAGCATGTGCCACTGGTTTTTTTATTTGCATAAGTAATAAGCCTTCACTAGTAGATCAAATATTAAAATTAACCGTAAATACGTCTAACCTAATTGATACTTTCTCACGAGCTAAAACTCGTACACCCTTCGATAAACGGCCAACGATCGATTCAAAATCACAAAAGATTTAATCCCCGGCATTAATAGACTGAGTAAATGTTCCCCAAGAAAAAAAGATTCCCATAAATTATCGCCGAAAAGGTCAAATTAAAATACAATGAAGAGTTTTTGAGTGCCAGTATTGTGTAGGGCTAAAAGGCCCGCATCCAGCGGTTACAAAAACAAAACTATGCGTTTAAACGGATATAAAAAGAAATACGTGTTCTTATTTCAAATTATTGAATACGTCTGTCTGCCCACGTCTACCTGCTGAACGAACCAATGAATTATATTCTTTTTATTTGGAATCCGTGTACTATCCTCGATGTTAAATTGAATCGAAATTCAACGTAAGGGCCATGCACACGAGGACAGTGTACGAGTTCAGTGGGCCAGTTCATGACCTCGCTTACTCACTGAACTGAAAAGTTACTGGAATGTCAATTGAAGCGGACCTTTGCGTCGCCGTCGTCTTGTATTTTAACAATGACGTCAACTTCCGGGAAAAATCTAAAAATGGATCGATGTCAACTATTTAATATTAATATTAGAATCCCGTAGTACGCACACAAGCTCAGCGGCTCGGTAAACATCTAAACACCATTCGCACTTACAAACCAAACAAGCATAGACAAATATTTGAACATCGAGATTGCCTTTGTAACGCAACGTTTCAACGTTAGAATGCATGGAGCTAATTTCTGCTGTATTGTCTGCGACTTAGAGCTCAGAGAATGCAATCTGGGGTTGGATTTGGTACGTTTCATTCGGGGGAGTAAACAAGCTAGTAAACTAATATGGTAGCGCTGACTTGGATCAGAAAGCTGATTTTATTTTCTTAGAAACACAACACCGGCTGCCTCCCAGTGTGTTGTGACTTGTGGTCGGTTCATATTGCTTATTCTACGAAACCGCTTCACAAGACTAATTGATAAACCAAAAGCAATCAATTTAGGTGCTGTATTCCAACACAGAAGTTAATTTTGTAATTACATCAAGTGCTCTAGTTCACTAAACTGAGCAAACTAATTAGCTGTAAGTTAGACGTGGTGCGGTTATCTTAATTGTAGATAATAACTTGCACAGTCTATTCGTAATTAGCCGCACTAATATAATGAAACATCGGTTTGTTTGTTCGTCATTTAGTGCGATATTGATTGCTTTTTCAATTTTATGGATGAACGCGGTGATCACACCTTAGATGAGATAACTTTAAATATATTTATATTTTTTCGAAACTGTTGTTTCAGTTGGGGGAAAAATGGCAATTTAATCCGCAAATATGTTTGTTTGTCTTATACGGTAAAATGGGCATATGGATTTTATACCAAACTTTTTTGCCTGTAATCTATTTGTGTAATAATAAAAAAATGGAGTGTGGCTGTGTCATGGGCACGGCCGTGTGTTGTTCGTGGATACGTGTACGTAACAGGTAATATTTTCTATATAAAATACGCTATTTTATGTACTTATTTTATAATCATGTTTCAACCCTAAGAAGTCCTTCGGGTCCCACTAAATGGAAATCTCGAAACGCTGCAAAATGACCTCAAAATGACGGCGCTTCCCCTTCCACCGCGCATGATGTATCACAGTCCTCACTTAGCGTAACGAATTCTTTGATCCTTTAGCTATCCTGTGGTGTAATTTAATTTTGGATGGAGATGATAGATACATATCTATCATCTATATATATGTAGCTGCAACACCAAACTGTATTCCCCGATTTTGTTATCATTCGTTTTTTGAATTGCATGGTGGGCCATGGAAGCAATTTCAAAAATGCATTCACGTCAAAAGAAAAATAGAGTATCTTTCGTGTAAGTAAATCCTCGAACGAACACTAGTCCATAAAGCGCGCGCCACAGAATACCAGTAACTGTCATGTTTATGCTCTCCATTCCAGCGAGAATTGATGGCATGATTAGTTTGTTTGCATACTCCAAATGTCTTGTTTGCCAGATAGCTTATCAGAGAACAAATGTTGGAATCATTTTGGATGAACATTGACTCAAGGCGCTTTTTATCAGGCTTGATAATCCTGACATGTTTCCGCTGACGAACTGCACTGATAAATCGGAAATATGTAGGGTCAATACTTGAAGTCCTTGACATATCCATTTGCATATAGCTCCGAAGAACGGCGGTTGGGGCAGAAATGTTTTCGAGTGGAGACCACGCACTGGAAAGCGCAGCGTAGGACGGGCCCCCTCTAGATACATAAATAATGCTGGACATTTTAACACGGCGCCATCTAGCCCCAAACTAAGCAAAGCTTCTACAATTCGAACCAGATAACTGATAGAATACTTATGCACTTTTTTAAAGAAACAACCAGACTCGGAACAAATATCTGTAGATCTTACAAACATTTGTTTGCCCCGAGGAATCGAATCCGCAACCTCCTGCGTCTCCGCCGGCTATTCGCCCAGTGCACTACGAAGGTCGACATGATGAAAAGACGACCTATTAAAGGAGTCGTTGGGTACAAGACCGGTCACTCTGTAAATCTATAGGGGAGTTCTATGTTCAGTAGTGGAAGTCCATGGCTGGTGAGATGATAAACACTGGAAGTTGTACATTGGTATTAAATCCCATGTAATTTTTCCACCCCGTATATTGTAGTTATTCTAATAGCCACTGAAATGTGTCAATTTATCCACTCAATGCAATTATGGTGCTCGTGTAATAAATTAATTGATGAAACCGCCGATTTACCAGTTCTATTGTGTAAACAAATGATCAATTAGTTGCGTCATTGGGTTTTTCTTTGCCACTCTATTATAGATAATTAATTCTCACTCACCACAGGAAATTATTAAAAAAAAGCTAATAATATAAAGAAACGATAAAAATTATGATATTACGTTTTTTAAAATTATATAAAAGAGAAGCACCCGAAGTGTTCCAACACGCTTTAAATACGTTATTTGCAATAACTGTGCCGATCTCTAATGCGCTATTTGTGAAAAAAACTTCGGATTATAATTACCTACGCTCGACCTTATCTGAATATATTTTTTAATGAACCTATATTGCAAATGTCTCCCTCAAGTCTGGATAATAAATGAATTAAATTGACTGATGCACGGTGAAATATCTAGTGTAGTGGTATGATTCAGGACCGATGGTGAATGAGGGGCTTAGCCTTTCACTTACAAAGTCGATATTTAAGAAAATACAAAAATGACATGTAAATTTCTATTGTCTTTGCCTCCCTATTGCAATAGTACTATGTCATGGAGATCGTAAAAATGGACGACAAAAAAAATGGCGCACTACTTTATAAACTCCCATGGTGAACATCTCCAAATCATGTACACAGTATGATGGATGACCCCTGAAGATACCCTACTGTACACCTTTTGCATTGTAGACAGGCTCTTAATTTGGACCGAACAAAATTAGGAAAACCTAGTGAAACTAAAGAGGTTGAGGAAGTTTCCGAAGACGATAAAAAGTCGTGGAGGAATATAGGTGTTCGACTATATGCGCCTGGCGTTGTCTAAGGACTCAAGAACGGCTGGACCGATTATGATGATCTTTGATTTGTTAGATTTGTCTCCGCCCCGAATAGCAGAATAACTATTAAAATATCGGAAAAATTCACGCAAAAAGAAATTATGAAGAAATTTTCTTTTTTCATACATACATAGATGCAGCTAATGATGGCCGATTGACAATACCGGGGCGACATTGGCAGCCCGCGTCATATTTGGCGGGTCAGCTAGTCGAATATAAAGATTAGAAAGGGGTCCGCCAGATTTTCTAAATGTTGCTAGTGGTCCGTCACTTTAGAAAGGTTAAGAACCCTGCCGCAGTCCATTTTGTATTTTTCTTTTGTTGACTTCAAACCGATTAATTGTCAGTTTCTCATTCACAACATCCAAAAACGATTCTTAAGTGATTAGTGTTTGAAAGTTCTAAATTACATAATTTAGACTTTGCTTCAAAGTCAAATATTTTTATTCATTAAAATCACAAGGATCACTTTGAAACGTCAATTTTACTGCTTATTCTAAGTCTGTCAAAACGATCGCCATTTTCCAATTGCAATTAGGGACACTGGACAGAAACAAGTACTTGAACGTTGTATTCAAACAAATCTCCGTTTGTCTATAGCGGTAATTCCAACGATCAAATATTGACAGAGTAGACGCGACACGGATTTTGAGTAAATAGACAAAATAAGCATTTACATTAGCACCCTCCTCTTAAGATTAGAGTTCCTTTTGAAAGGGCTCGCTATGGAAAGTACACCATACCTATTTCTGCCACCAACTAGCATTGCTGGAAGGGTATCGTTGTCCGTGAAATTACAGGCACGTGAGGGTGTACTCACACCTATATGCCTCATGTTGAAGAACGCAGGGCAGTGCATCGTGGAGCACGTTTCTATGGTACGTGACCTACGAGCTACTTTATTATAGGCAATGGTTCGCCACATCACATCAGGTGAGCCATATGCTTGTTCCATCTCAAATTCGTATAAAAAAACCTCACACTCCGCGATGACCGTAAAACTGGTGACAGTCGAACTAATAGTCGTACAGTCAGTGAATTAATCAGAGTTAAGGATTTTTTTAAACACGCGTTAAGCAGTTGTTTTTTTTTTGCGGTAACAAGGATCATGTTTTAAGACGCATTTTTATGGGTATTTAGGTATAATATCATAGTCTTGGCAACGGTCAACTTGAGCCCGCAAGGGATTTAGGGACTCCGAGGGATGAAATCGGAGAGTTAAAGGGAAAATAAAAAGGGGTGATCCTATCCAAGAAATTAATAGCTTTTTCTAAAAATAAAACGTATTATCAATAACATTATTTTCATATGACTTTTATTAAATTATCTTATTCTTGTAGGTACTTTGTTTTGTCTATTGCCTAATCCATCCAAGAGATCGCTTTTAGCGATAAGTCTGCCCATTGTGCCTATGATTTAAAAAAATATTTTCTTTAATTTGTTTAAGGTTTGCAATAAAGACATTATCTATCTATCTATCTATCTAATAAAGGTTACTGGGAGCCGTTGGGTGCATAATATCGCTTTGGAAAATTTGGGAGACCTATATTCAGCTATGGAGGTCCTAAGGCTTAGATGTTAATGAAGTATATAATCCATTATTCGTAAGCCTTAAACCCTTTTTCATCAATTATATTATCCCCACAAAGACTTGAAGTTAGCAGTTCGACATTCCGAAACGATCCTTATCTAGCAACAAATAAAGATTATTTTGAAGTAATGAAGTAGTATCGCTACTTAATAATTCTACTCGCATTGTATGGACTGCATCAAGGGACGACGCGCGATTTCCTGTCACTAATGACCAGTTTAAGATGATCCAGAAAATATTGATGTCTTGTACAATTCCTGAAGGAAGGATACGAAGAGGGAGGGTCTATCTTAAGTGGTCCCTCGACAACTTGTAAAGTGGAGGGTATGAGAAGTAACGTATGATTTGTTTAAAAGCGGTAATCTGCACGTGACGGTCGTTATGTTATGATAAATTAATTCCACAATCCATACTAATTTTACTCCAATAATAATTAATATAATAATAATTTTCCATTTACTGCTGTAGCACACAGTATCTACCAGGTTCTCCCTTGTGTTTTTGTTTATGTTTTACGTTTATAAGTACTATTTAATTGTTTCTTTTTTGTATTTTCTCAGTTTTTAAATGTAACTGTATTGTATATTGTGTGCTAATGTAGTGAATAAATGATTGTCTATGTCTATGTCTAATTTATATAAATGTTTAGTATGTAATTTTAATTTGAAAGTTCGTAAGTCTGTTACATAATAACGCCAAAACGGCTTAACAAATGTTAATGCAAATTGGGACTCACTGCTAGGCGCTATTCAATTGAAGCCGTGGGCAAAAATTAAGTAATTTAATAAATAAGACTGATATGTAGTCAATCATCGCCGATTATTAGAATATTAATACGATGGCATATAAATAAATAAATAAATAAACATTGCTGGACATTTCACACAGCGCTATCTAGCCCCAAATTAAGCAGAGCTTGTACTATGGGAACCAAATAACTGATAGAATACTTATATACATTTTTTTTTGTAAATACATACTTATAATATATAGAGAAACAACCAGACCCGGAACAAATATCTTTAAGTAATTAATATCTGTAATATGACTTTGAAGTTAGGTTCTATGACATACCGGTTCACACATCATATCTTCGACCATCACTTGTCATCAGGTGAGGTAGTGGTCAAGCGCATCTCAATAACCAATAAAATAAATAACTAAAAGTGGCACTCCGGGAGTGCCGACAGAAGTGAAAACTTGAACAATTACGAGATACTTATATACACAGGTGTCGGTAACGGTAACAGTGTCGCGAATACAATGTTTTTTCCCCATCTCAAAAAATGCCCAACGCGCTTAAAGAAGTTTTCACTTCATATACAGAGGTGTCGGTAACGGTAACAGTGTCAAGAGTTCAATGTTTTTTTTCGATCTCAGAAAAAATGCCCAACGCGCCTAAAGAAGTTTTCACTTCAATAAATAAAAATATAGATAACTCCGTAATTTACATCACACTACAAACTAAAGAACAATATAAAATAAAATAAAAACATTTAAAACACTTGTAAATAAAAGTGGGGGTGTTTACTACCATCAGTTTATTTTTATAAAATGAGGAAACGGTACATGCCCGGCCCAATGTTAAGCGGTAACATCATCTGACGGTCACCGCTTTTTATAAAACTAAGGTTGAAGAACACGTGGGAACGACATAATAGCATTGTAGACATCTTATTAGGTAGATAGGTATGTGAATTTACATAAGCAAAGGAAAATTGACTTTGACAGTTACAAATGACATCACCTTATATGAAAGTTACAAAGTTAGTTACGTCCACCCACAACTGTTAAGACAATAGACATAATCACACTAGTTTTTATGTCTCTTTTTTATAAAAAGGTCTTTTTGAACCTCCAGCGCAAAAAGGAGGGATTTATAAGTTTGACGCCTATGGCTGTATCTTCTTCCAGCTATCTGCAAGGCTTAGCAATTTCCTTGTCTACTCTTCGAAGAAAGGACAAGGCTCTAACCGCTACTTGTACTTCTGCGAGATTGTTATTTGTTTTTATATATTGTTTTTTAATTTAAGTGTGTTGTACAATAAAGCGTTATTCTATTCTATTCTCTGTCGATTCTTCCGAAATTGTTTTTCTCCCGAGCAGCCTCAATAAGGTTTCTTCCTGCCCAAGAGAAGGATACTCTGTCTATAGCAACGTACGCTGTATATTATATAAAAATATCTAACCAAAATTTGTTGGCAAGCGCGCGATTGAGAAGAGTGCGAAAGAGACAACTTGAGAAGACAGCATCGCCTAGGCACCGCAAGACCCAGATAATTTCAGAAGAAATTGTCTATTTTTAAATGTCAAAGATATAGAGAAAATGATGGCTATCTTGCTCGGCGTTGTAGACTACTGTCAAGAAAGTGTCGACGTTTCTTCCCGTTCACTCTCGCAATCGCCGTGCTCGAGACGGTCGACAAGTGTTTTCTTCCGAAAAATGACTCAAAACAAAACCCTTCTCTACAGTTACTGTGAGCTGATCTATCCATCAACATGCCCAACCCACCTAAGCATGCTTTTCTCAATTCTCATTTGTAATTTTACCTGACTTTATCAAAATTAATTTATTCATTATAATCCCAAAGATCTTTACCGTTTGCTCCTCCGTGACCAAGCAAGGAAAGAATCATGTAAGAAACAAGGTTGGTTATTCTTTTTAATGATAGTTAACAATAGTAAAAGTAAGTGAGTGAAATAGTTTTGTTCCATTTAAGCTTGTTAAACGTCGAGATGGACTTCTGTGTAATTTCCTTAGCAATCCTCTTATGTTCCTAACCCTTACGGCGAAGCCTTCTAACCACATAATAACTAATAGACAGCCATACAAAACACAATGTCTTCCGGTTCTAAAATGCACAATTTTCTATAGCTTTCTCACTGTACCTTAAGAACACTGGTTCTTTTTGGAGTTATTCGGTGCATTGAGGCCTAGTCACCGGATTACAACAACAACATGCTTAAACACGGGTAATTTCTAAAATAATTTGAAAATTGCCTAGGTACATGTTTGTAGTAATTTTCCAGTTGCAAGGGCCGTAGCGGTGAGGATTTCAAGAATCCTTTTTTTGGTCTTCTGTTTCTGGATGACCTTGACTCGGGACACGTTTTTATGATCAAAGAACATTGTCCAATACCCAAAATAAATAAAAATAATAATTACAGTAATAAAAGCATAAAAAAGATTGTGAGGAAACCAGTATGTCCTAACATAAAATCGAAGGCATGTTCCATCGGAAAAGTATTATAATAAGCGGTGTTGGGCCTGTAACCTGTCACGTGAATTATTTGTGCAAAAAGTGGGCTGATGCAGTCTATGATGGTACACGCTTGCCTAGAATAAACCCACTCGCGACTTGAAAACTCCTAGGTTGTTGTTTCAGGAAACACAGACTCAGCAAGGTGTTCCTCTTTGGCGGTGCGCATAATAAAGGTGGAAGGGAACCGCTTTGTGCGTATGGGAGGTATATCTTCACGGGTATGTACCTACGGTGTAAGGGATCCGAGGATATCCATCATGCGGATAAATAAAATCGTGAGCCATTATTATTTTATTATTATAAAGAGCACAACAGATTCCATTAAAAAACCGCACACAATTCCAAGAATAACACTTAATTCATTCTTAAATTGTGGTTAGTTCACGTTGGAAAATGCGGCGACAGATGCTACTCGGCTTGCGGTCGCCTTTTACTCCAGCGCCTTCAAAAACGACTCTTATCACAACATACTAAAAACCATTTTAGACTACACAAAACTTGTTCTAACACATGGTCAGTTATGAATAAAAAATTGTTGGTAGAATTTCTTCTGTATGATTTGTGTTCGTGCTAATTTTACTGTCGAGTTATGACCTCCTTGGTTAAATAATGAGTTTGAAAAGTTGCTGTTTGTACATATAAATGTGGAATTTATTACAAAGGTTCTTACTTTTTAAAATATTTGTTAAAATTGATTATTTATTAAACGAGTGAGATTTGAAGATATTTTATGATCTAAATGTTTTCTTTCGACTTGCCCCTGGTTACATCCCAATGGGAGTTATGGATCTCGGTAGGTACGTAGTGAAAAATCTATCAATTGAAGTACCTACTAGTACCCGCCAACTATTTTTTACTCGGTACAATGAACTAAAAAAACATTTGTTCAGTCTGAGTGTTGTAACAGGAAATCCTAGTTTGGTGTCGAGACTATGAGCCCACGTGACTGCTGGGTATTAGGTATTTAAGCAAACATACATAATAATATAGTTTTCATTCATATAGCACTTATTTTTCCAAATTGCAGTGGATTCTACGTACAGCGATAATATTTCGCCGGCAATTTCACGGGCAATTGAGTGTCTGACGACTCAGCCCCCCCACTGAAGCCGACTCTCATTTGTTTGTTACCCTGCTTTATTACTATAGCTTTTATCGCCACTCCACGTTTCTTGTTAAATCTATTGTCACTAATGTTCTAAGGAACTTTTCTGTTTTGACAAAACATAACAGTATTAATTATCAAAGAAAAATTCATGTCAAAGTGACGCGACACTATATAATGACTTCACGTCAATGAACGACGGTTAAATTATATGGAACTTTCAACTCTTATTTCATCCCTTGAAGATTATTTTTTAAAACAAAAGATAGCCTATGTCCTTCCCTATGATATAATCTATCTTCTTGCCAAATGTTATTACGATCCGTTCAGCCCTATAGTCGTGAAAAGATAACAAACAAACAAACTTACAAACAAATAAACAGAGTTACTTTCGCATTTATAATATTAGTATGGATTGGCTTATGATAAAAATTAAATGTCATTTCTACGTTTATTTATTAGGTCATAAAGCAAGTGCTACGTTATGGTAGCTACTTGCTACAGGGTTCTACGAAAGCGCTCGTATAATGTCTTTTGAACTAGCTCTAATCAGCAAAAAAAAGATTTGAACGCGCTCAATTGTAATTTGAAGGTAGCTGGCAGATTAAGAGGTATCTTTTTTATCGTGAGAACATAAATTGTTTTAATAATTGTTTTAAAGCAAGTACAGTTTGTGTATGAAATTAAAGCGAACTTTCTCGCGCTATTTGTAACGGTACGCGTGTTAAACGTTGCTAATCCGAGAGAAGTGAATGTTAATAAGATTGTTTGGTTACCGGATGCCTTGCGGCCGCCACGGCAGCGGCGGCGGCGGCGGCGTTCATGGCGCCCGCGCTGGGATACATATCCTTGTCAAACACAGACGGTCATCGTCTGAACACAGTATAAAGTAACACAGTACACTTCACTTGATCCACACTACACTCTGCACGTTCTCCGCACGGTCAGTCACACGCGATTCACTATTTATCAGACAGCGAGACGTACATCCACACTCCTCGGGCGCTGCGAACGAACTGACGGCGGGGGGACCCCCACCCTGCGGCCCTCCTAACCCCACAAGACCCGAGACTCGAGACCCCGCATGCCGATTGCCACTGCCATACATATTTTCTCCACTCGAATTTTTCGTCGACTATCTTCATGTTTGAGGAATACTTTAGAGATATACGCTCTAATAGATACGTATTATTTGGGGATTTTCTAGAAGGGGTGAGTTAGGGTGTCGGTGTCACGGTTGAGCGCTACTGCGGCTGAGTTATTTCGTGTTATTTCTGTGCGATATGCAATTTTAACTAGGTTTGTAAGGGTGAGTTTTAATCAAGTGAATAAGTATTCAATTATTTTCTTTAAGACATCAAAGAAAATGCTTAGTAAACAATGTTCAGAATCATAATTAAAAATTTAGATTGAAAGGTCGCAATTTCAAGTATTTGTAAAATAAGATAAACATGGATGTTGAACGGTGATAAATGTGGGTGGTCAGTGGTTATCCGCGAGACCGGGGTCAGCGTAACTGATATCGATGGCTGGGGTAAAACGATCTAGTGCTTTCTGTGTCGGTAAATTTATTCTGTGCCAGGTCTGATTTTAGGTAAGTAATAAGTAATATTTTCATTATTTTGACAGTTGTTATTTCGAACCTCTGTCACTAGAGAAGGGGGACAATAAAAGTCGTGTTTGTCACCCTAAAGGGACATTATTTAAGGGTTAAAACAGAAATAATTTTACTGTTGCTCGGGTCAATAAGTGGGTGATAAAGTTTTTTTGTTACAACCAAGACCAACATTTTAAAATCCTCTTACTAAAAAAATTTAGACAATAATTGTCTCGAAATCGGTAGAAAATTTTGCGATTCCCAACAAAATAATGACTGGATTAAAAAGTTCAAAGTGAGGGCAAAAAGCAGTCCTGAAGTAAAAAAGTGAACAATGCCCCTTTTTCTTTTAGAACGACAAAGTCCTTTCCATTCCTAAGTGTCGAGCTAAGTAATTAATTTAACATAAATATTTAATTTAGTCGACTTCGTGACAATTAGTACGACCTTGCACTTATACATTGAAATTTAGAATGTTTTAATGAAAATTAATAGGTTGTTCATGGTCCATGGTCTATGCACATGCTGTTTGTAACATTAAAGGCATAGATAGATCGCGCGTTGGCGACCCTTTAAAAAATATAAGACGCCCTTTTTGAAGGACCCTGTACAATAGTCGCTCTAGGGAAAACCTCGGCTGGGAGACCATTCCACAACCTTAGTTAGAGGAAGCAAATTCCTCTGGAACCACACAGTGCGTGACCTCATCGTCCCCAAGGTATAAATGGATTCCCTGTCTATGGCAACTCTTTAAAAACTCGAAATCTGATAGATTTGGAATACTAAAAATTATCCTTTCACTGTTATCAAACGGAAATTAAGTTTAGTTTTTGCAAACACAATTGCTCCATTATATTTATCCTGGTACCACGCAAGTAAAGCTGTAAGACGAAGCTAGTATCCAATACACCCAAGGCGTCCATGTAATTTACGTGGTATTCCAGTGGGGGAGGCAACGATCCACGACAAAAAGCCTCGCCGTTGACGCTCGTTGCCTTCAAATTGTTTTCTTTCGGCCAATTTTCCCTTGGCCGAATCCTTTAAATTCTTCATTTGAATTTTTGAACGTTCCACTTCGGCGCTGCCACATGTCTGATACCAATCACGTGAAAATGGATACCTTAGTTTTATGTAAGTCGACACGGGTCGCGTAAGACGACACCTTTTTGCGAAATCGAATTTGTGTAGGTCAAAGACAGACACAAATAGACATACAGTGCTTTTTAAAAGTACCTAGTAGAAATATGAGTTTGTCAGTGTGACATGTTCTTGCTTGGAACGAAGCATTGAAAAAATGTTCTAGGTATAAGATATTACACAATTTATCCTCGCATCTGCTGTTATAAACATCTGTCTAAGCCTACTAGAGAAACGCCAGCAATTTATTTATCTCTAGATCTCCGATACAGCGGTCGAGTTAACCCGCTCCCTGCGCAGGCGGTCTCGATCGAAGCTCGATAACGGATAAATAACAATCATGCGATATCGCCACGACATCGCTGGCTCTACCCCGAGGGCGGCAGGGACCGCACCCCCCCTTATCTACCTGAAACAAAATTTTTACGATCCCATCGCGTTCGCGTTGATCGCATCGGAGGGGCAAGAGATAAGCTCTAATTAATTAGGTGGACCGGCTTAATCGACCCTTTATTTTCATGTCCATTTAATTTACACAGTTGATGACTGTTATAAACACCTACATCAAGATTACCTCCCTCAATTCCAGCTTTTATATTTATATCTTGAAGTAATAGCTATGTGGGTAGACGTCGGCTATCTAAATGAAAGAAATTATCTTTCATTACGTTTGGTTAATAGGACTGTATTCTCAAAACTCGTTTTTTATTGCTCATGCGAGATTAATTTAATTATGAAGAGTATTCGTTGAACGAGGGCTTTATGTCAGACGGATGTTAAAGATCATTCAGTAAATTACACGTCGGGTAAATAGCCCGTGTATTAATTGGCCGTGGTCTGTCGGTAGTGGCAACAAGGGTTGCCTTATCTCGCGGGTGGCAGCGCTGTGACTGCAACCGGCCACACACACGGTGCAAACAAACTGCACAAACAAAACGCACTGCATAATTAGCCGGCGCGAACAATTAGTTGTATAAAGTCGCTAACCGGCTATTGTGTCGCGGCTATTCCTTTTTTTTTAAACCGTCCGTTTCCCAGAAGGCTCGGATTCTCGCATACCCCGGCTATTTTTTGCTCAGGAATTAATATTTAATGGTCCTGCAGTGGAATCGCATGCGATTGTAGTTTCTGATATCGCCCACGCTCGCTTACTTATGCGAAAGGTGTGAATCATGATCGTCGCTTTTTGTTTGTAATGACATGTACCTTTATAAGAGTCTACAATGCGCATTGAGATTATTATAAGTATTATACGACTTCTGATAGCGTTTATTGTGAGTGCTAAAGTATTTTAAATGAAACTGTTAATGGAAGTTCTCATAAAAATGAAACTGTTCAATAAAATACAGCACTCAAAGTGGAGTGGCTATCGATATAAACAGTTTACGAGAGGATAGGTATTCCGTAACTTGGTATAAGTAGCTTCGTGAGTATGTAAACTATGTAAGAGCACATAATAGGTCCCTCAAAAATAATCACCTAGACCTTAAGTGCTTGACCTCGAGGTAACTAACTTGCAAACAATCTGTCCCATTTGACTTCGTATGATAATCTCACTCGAACAATGAGTGTAATACCACACGAAATTGCGCCCCAGGCTGCGATAATGATTGACACGTCAACATGGAGCAGTACATTGCGGATACACCTCTATTTATGAAGTTTCTATTAAAAGCTTTTATTATTTGTGCTAGTTGTTTATGTATGTTTTGCTTATATTTATCTACACAAATCTCTAGATATCGACATATCAACTAGCTGTTACCAGCGGCTTCGCCCGCGTTGTTCTGGGGTGCTAAAATACTTATAGAAACTTTGACATTCCAATTTTATCCTACGGGAACTGATTTATGGGATAAAAGTAGTACATATATGTGATAATCTAAGTTATAAGCTAAGTATATACCAAATTTCATCGAAATCGGTTCAGCCGCTTCGACGTGATTGAGTAACAAACAAACAAATAAATAAACATCCAAACTTTCGTTATTAGTGTGATGTGAAGTGTGATTGAAATACAATATATAAATAATTTATTTAAATTATTTGTATTTTCTATTGTAATTATCCAGCTGACAACTGGATAATTACAAATATAAATATAATTATTAACAATAATTCTGGTAAAACTAAAGTTCTGGTCTTCTAGCGCTTGACTATCAGCAATAAAAAAATAGATAAAGGTGAAAGGTTTCATTTTCTACTACAGATTTGGTTCTTTTAAGTTCCATAAATAACGCCTGAAACTTACAAGTGTATCCAAATCTATTCAGTAGACGACGCTACGTAATAGCGCGATATACATTGCTTGCTCAGAGCGGAAGTGATTCAATTATCGAGCTGCGATGAAGAGTTATCGCTGGAATACGCGATAAAGACGAGACTGGTTTCGCTGCTAATTAACAGATAATTATAGTACACGTTTTAAATTATGGCATAACTAGCTTCTGCGCTTGGCTTTACTGGCGTTGTACATTTTCATCAAAATCCGTTCAGTTAAGGCTTAAAAGAGTATCTAATAATTGTTCATCTATGACTATACTGTACCTACCAAAGAAAATAATGTATAATGGGCGCTTTTATCGCTAAAAGCGATCGCTTCCAGCTATTTTTTGGATGGAGTGTGATTGATTAGTAATGGATTATTGCGATTTCGCTTGTAATGGTTTCGTCTACGCGTTTTTATTTTACGCATTACAAGTAGGTAGTTATCAGAACAAATTGATATACGGATAATCACACTACTATAAATGCAAAATTTTGGATGTTTGTTTATTTATTTATGTATTTGTTTGTTTGTTACTCAACCACAACGTACCGGCTGAACCGATTTCGATGAAATTTAGTAAGTACCTACGTAGATCATAACCTGGATTAACACATAGGCTACTTATTATCCCATAAATCCGGTTCCATGGGATAAAAATGGGATGTCAAGTTGCAACAGCAAGTTTAGCTTTATAGGTATCTAGGTTTCCTACACATTTAGTAGTGCAACACGTAGTAAGTCGCAGGCATCAGCTAGTATCTGATAAAGCAATGTAATTTAAACCCCTGTCAATATCAAATATCACAACGTTAATAATAAATTAATTAATAATGACCTGCTTGGACAGGTAGTTCTTGTTGTGTAACTCGTTTATTGCTAAATACAATGTAATGTAGGTAAATTAAAATACCGGCGGTCTTATCACTATAAGAACATTCTGAACTAAAAGCTCCAGTATGCTTTTATAGTGATAAGGCCGCCTATTGCACATTTCTTCGCTATTTTTGTTGTTAAAACTGTTTAAGGTGTCCATAAAAAAGTAGCTCTGTTACGTTTTCACAACTAACGGCTGGATAGATTTCGATCAAATTTTTGGGTTTGGGCTACCTATTTTTAATTGATAAACCACACGTGCGAGACCGCGCGCGAAATCTTGTTTGTAAAATGACCCCGCACAAGGATTCCCAGCATCACATGATAACATAACACGGTTGGACCAAATATTTGTAGATCATGTAATCATTTGTACCTACCGTAGTGAGAATTAAACCAGCTACCTATCGGAGTTACTCGCTCACAGCGCCAGTTCGTAGAATTCGTAGAAAAAAAAATACTTCGTTTGTTCGTGTTTCTACAAAGGAATATAAAAAAAAATAGATTTACCGTGTAGAATTTAAATTGATCTGATAAAATAAACTGACATAATAATGGTTCAATGCAAATAAGATTTTTTCCTTATGCGACTCCTTCATAAACTTACTACCTACCTGGATAAAGAAAAATGAAAAAATAAAATATAAAAAAATATTCAACAATATACTATTTAAAACAGGTACCTACCTACTACCTACATAAGTTATTAGTTTTAGGTAAATATAATATGAATACCTATAATTCGTCCGTATTTTCTCTTAAAATCTATTTTGAACAATGTTCAATAGCTCTATTACCAAGAGGTCAGCACAGACCATAACTTTTTAGCAGCGAAAACTTTAGTCGCTGCTTGTACAGTAATAAATGTTAGTGAAGCGTAAAAAGAAATAACAGAAACCGGTCTACCTGCACTCTTGAGTACATATAGTAGGTACATACAAACATAAATAGTTATTTTTTATACGAGAAGTGTGTTGAATGGCGAGTTCTCGGCTACCGGACAAGCATACCTTATCGGATGGAGGTCGGCATACATATACGAGTACAACGTACATATTTGGCCTTTCTTACTTGTTTATTCTTTTTAATCAACTCTTTTGGAGTTAGAGTAATTGGCTTAGAAAGCTCATTATACAGGCAATCAACAGCACTGGAATGCCACGCTTCACTATCTGTCTCGAGTGAAAAGGTCATCATTTATGCTCAACTAGAGCCGTGTACTGGAGGAAGCCGGGCCACAGCACCCCGCGACTGCCATTAGCGCCGCGCATTCAATAATAATGAACGAGCCGCGCCGAAATATCCCCTGTTTACACCCACTCGCTCGCTCGCTCCGCCGCCGCCGCACCGACCGACCGCATTTTATTTTTTCGCTGTCGCACATTTCGCCGTCATAGCTATTTCCACTCCAGGCATTATACGAACGTCTGTGTGTGCGTCAGTCCACGTGGACTGAACCGTCGTCGGTGAGCAGAACTCCACGATCCGAGCCCTCCCATAGGACGATACGTCGAGATCGCTTATTATGGGTGGAGTTACACGCGTTTGAGCGCACCGGTTGGTCGGATTGTAGCGCGGTACCAGCGCGATTGGTAGAGTCGGTTTTTATAAGAGCGACAGTCCACGTGGACTCGTTTATCTATTCAGACGCCGGCGGCGCGGTCGCGGGGGGAGACCGGGGGGTATACGGGCAATCAGTAAAGGCGGGAGGAATACGGCCATATTTATAAGAGCTGCGGGGATGCAATCACGAAGCGGCGCGGGGGTCGAGCGGGTGGTCGGGGGAGGCGGCGGCCATTTTGAGGGCAGCTCTTTTTATTCGTTTTTCGCGCGGGGTGCGTCGTCGTCGGGAGCGCGCCGTGCGCTAATTGCGGGGGTAATGAGGGCGCTCGACTCTGCTCGCTCACTCTATTAAACTCGCGCGCTATCGACTGCCTTATTGATTTGTCCTTAATCGAGGCGCGATGGAGTGGCAGGGCACAGCGGCAGCAGGCACGGTGCCGGTGTGTAAACAAAGCATCGCGGCGGACGGGGAAACCTTCGCGCAAATTGAATTAGAATGATTACAGCACAGCGCTGACCTACTCCCGGCGCGTCTCGAGTCTCGCTACACCGCGCCGCGCCGCGCCGCCCGCTTCTGATCTTCAATGGCCTTTCATTACCCCCATTACACTTAATTCTATAGGTACCTACAATCCAAGTATCAACTAAACTCTTAACTTAACCTATCAAACCACATTCAAGCTCATTCATCTTTATAAAAGGGTAATCTTTTGTGATGTAATCAATTTCATTTGCTCGTATATTTTAAAACCGGTTGCTACTTTATGATAGCACTTTTGTTATTGGATGTAGGTACCTTAAATCAACTTTTTACACCTTTATCATTATACTTATGTACTTATGTAAGTATTTTTTTATGATTATTTGATTACTTAGCGTACCTGCCTCATAATTAAGTGTGATTAAGTCTTGTAATTATGAACCAATTAGCATTAAAAGTTGGGTAATTGAAATAGCTGCAGACATATTTCAGTTTGCAAAACACATAAAGCTTTTGCTTTCTTCTTTTTGAATGAGTTTTTTGAATCAAAGTAATGAAAAGCAATCTTTTGATTTAATTTTTTTAATTACCTACCAATTCAACACATTTTTTAAGATGGAGAAAAGAGATGTAGAGTTTTATTTTTATTTAGGTTAGGAAGTTATCAGCAGCCTGTGGTACCACCATCTGGGGGCGTTAAAGTATGCGATCCCGTATTTCGATATACCTACACGGATATCAGGCTATACCACGTCCTCAATTACGAGAACAATGGTTACTTTACGAAAAAAAAAGATTTTATCATTCAAAGACACATGGTGTTAACACATATAATATTTTTACACTAAATTAAAATCCGAATTCGGGGAAGTACGATCAAATGTGCGATGAAAAATCGAAACATGCTATTTAAACTCGCTCAACCATTTAAAGGCATAGTACAAAATTGATATATACCAGATTTTTTTAACTCGACATAATTTTGTCGAAAATTAGCTAATAGAATGATGTATTATAATATACAAATTTCAAAACACGAAAGAAAAAGGGGTTAACAAACACCTTTCATTGTTTGTTCCGGGTCTGGTTGTTTCTCTATAAGTAATAATATTCTTCGTAAAAAAACGTACCTATATAAGTATTCTATCGTTCGGTGACAGGCATTGCCGATGTTGAAGAAAAGACAGCTAGGCTCAAATGGGATTGAACGGTATACATTAGCAGGATGCACCCCGATAGGTGGGCTAATCTAGCTACAACCTGGAGCCCTGATGGAAGACGCGGTCGGGGTCACCCATGAAAGCGTTGGCGAGACGATCTTGTTGCCTTCAAGGTGGTAGAGTGTCGCACAGGATAGAGATAGATGGAAGGACTTGGGGGAGACCTTTGCCCAGCTGTGGGACAATATAAGTTGACAAAAAAATTATTCTACCTATTAGATATCTGGTTCCCATAGTACAAGCTTTGCTTAGTTTGGGCTAGGAGGTGCTGTGTGAAATGTCCAGCTGTATATATATCTAAATATATAAAACAAAGTCGGTTTAGTTACCTGCACCATTTATAACTCAATAACGGCGTCCGATTTCTATGAAATTTGGTACGTACCTACCTATATTATTGTTACGAGCTGAGGGTTCGGGATAAAATAATGGGAATCGATCTAACCAAAATAACACTTTTATTCAGCATTAAACGATGAATACACGAACTTGGTCACACGTAATCACAACACACTAATTCACAACTCTGTTGCACCACTTAAAGTCACCGAAATGTCCGCACGTATAGCTTAATCCAGACTGACTGACGAGCAACTATTGTTCACGCGAGACCCTTCTCCACGTCAGTCCTCCAGGGCCTCGCTGAGACTAACTCACTGACTCAGACTGACTGTCCGGCCATCTCTCCGGCCTATTTATATCGCGCACATTTCGATTGTTCGAGAACGATCTTGATCGTTCCAGGAAAGGGGTCGGTGTTTCGACAGAACGACCAATCCCCATTGTGCGCAACCGCAGACAATAACAACAATAACACAGCAAGACAAAAGCGTTCGAGAAGTTTCGATTATTACTCATTGTTTAACAGCCTCGGCGTAACATTATGCTCGAGATTGAGACAGGCTACTTTTACCCGACTGCGCAAAGGGAGAAGTAGTGTTTTTATTGACAAACCACTCGTGTGAAGCCGCGGGCGGGTCAACTAGTCACTCTAATATTATAAATGTGAAAGTTTAGATGTTTTTATGGAATGTAGTATTATATATATTAACATACAAAACATCCTGTAGACAGCTAGTAATCTCTAGGTATTGGTATTCGAAAGACGTCAGAATGTTGCAACTAGACAATGGTCTCAATTGACACAGATGTATAGTATTGGATGTGTTATGCAGATGGTAGAGTCACTGTGCACACAGCGTTACTCATACATAACCGACCACATGTCTGCTTATCATAACGTATGTTGAGGGCGGGAAGCGATTTACTAAGAAACGGTGAATGTTATTTCACGGCCGTAGTTCATGAAGATTCCCACTACATGGAATAATGACTTAATAAACACCAAATCAAACACCGAGACCTCACTTCTAAAATTGCAGTGTTTTAAAATTGCGTTTTTTTCCCATGGGAACCGATTTATGGGATAAATGATAGCCTATGTGGTAATCCAGGTTAAAATCTACGTACATACCAAATTTTATCGAAATTGGTTCATTTGTTACGTCGTGATTGAGTAACAAACAAACAAACATCCAAACTTTCGCATTTATAATATTAGTGTGATTAATAAAGAATAAAGATGATTGCTAAGAGACCGGAGTCTGCGGGGCTGGGGAGATTCAGTGGGCTACATGTCTTGTCGGTGTTTTGTTCTGTGTATTTTATAGTGTGTCTGGTTGTGGTACTAACTTAGCTGTAAGAAATAATTGTTACTAACAAATTATGTACATAACATAACCAACCTTCTTTTTGCCGACGACATAGTACTCTTTTCTTCTTCCACCGCAGAACTTGGAACCATGCTCAACGACCCTGTCATAATAGCTACCGATAATTGCGATAGTCTTCTTAGCATAATATTGAAGGCGTTAAACTAGTTGTACTAAGAAACGGTAACTTTTAACTACCTCCGTGGCGCAATGGGCGAATAGCCGGCTGAGACGCAGGAGGTAGCGGGTTCGATTCCCGCCGCGGAACAAATGTTTGCATGATCTACAGATATTTGTTCCGGGTTTGGATGTTTTTCTATATATGATAAGTATGTATTTACAAAAAAAAAGTATATAAGTATTCTATCAGTTATCTGGTTCCCATAGTACAAGCTCCGCTTAGTTTGGGGCTAGATAGCGCTGTGTGACATGTCCAGCAATATTTATTTATTTATTTATTTTAAACGGTGGGTATAATACGAGGACGGTGATCCGACCTCAAAAAATGCCATCAATGGTGAATCGGCTAAAACAGCTGCCATGAAACTGGGCATCCTCAACAAGATCAGAAGATAATTCACACCAGGACAGCTTCTTAGTCTTTACAAAGCTCAAGTCCGGTCTGGTATGGAGTACTGCTGCCACCTTTGGGATGGTTCGGCCAAATACCAGCTCGCTACCTTAGACTCGATAGAACGTATGACTTTTAGGCTTACCTACAGGTGAGCAATATATAGCGGAGACTAAGAACCAAAGCCTCGAATACCGCCGAAAAGGAGCAAGGAGCAAGCCTATCGATCTTTACAGAATACATTTTGGGGAATGTGCCCAGGAACTATACGATCTGATTCCGAAATCTCCCTTCCATCAAAGGACAAGCAGGCACACAGCTCAGTACCATCCGTACCTAGTTGATATACCACCCATTCGCTCACACCGGCACCGTTTTGGTTCTACATTCTTGATGCGTACATCTAAGGTATGGAGCACTTTACCGTCGCCTATTTTTCCCAAAGAATACAATCCGGGCCTCTTTAAGGTAAGAGTAAATAGGTTTCTTCTAGATCTTCGTGTTCATCTTAGAACACATCATTGCTTACCATCAGGTGAGATTGTGGTCAAAGGAAGATCTATCCAGATTAAAAAAAAATCGGGATCGGTAAATGACTCAATTACGTCAGTATTTTTTTAACATAACGTTTGATGACAATTTTACTCCTTATGTGGACTAAGATAGCCTCACTTATAACAAACTCAATATCTGGAGTATAATAACCACCTCACCTGATGATGCTATTGTTGTGGCCAAACACCTGTCCAACATAATATTATAAAACCAAACGTAGAACAATTGGCACGCCAAGAAGAAGATAAATTATCTAGAGTTTAATTAGACATGCATCAATTATTTTATCGATAAAAAATACGGTCTTCATACCACCGCGACCGCTATATAGAAAACCAGAGCCTAACAGTGTTGTGCCTGTTCCGATTTTTGTACAAAATATTTTAGGTAGAGTCCGGTTTTATCGTGATGATATTTTTGGTAAACAATATGTAAAGCAAAAATCTCTGTTCTGCGTTGTTATGACAGGCTCTTTCTTGGTCACTCTATAGTAGTTAAATGTACTTTTATTACTCATATTTTGTCAACAACTTTCTTATGTTTTGTAATTTATAAAAATACTAGTTGACCCGGCGAATTTTGTACCGCCTTGACATGCATATGACGCGGGCTGTCAATATTCGTCGGCCATCAATATCTGCATCAATGTATAAGAAAATGATTTTTCTTCATAATGTCGTTTTGCGTGATTTTTTTCCAATATTTTAATAGTTATTCTGCTATTCGGGACGGAGATAAATACATCAAATAAAAAATCATCCCGCCGTTCTCGAGTTATAAGTGTTCGAACAAAACCGACCCGCCGAACTTCGTACCGCCTTGACATGCAATTGTCAATCGGCCGTCATTAGCTGCATGTACGAGAAAGTGAAATTGCTTCATAATTTATTTTCCAATATTTTAATAGTTATTCTGCTATTCGGGACGGAGACAAATATAACAAATCAAAAACCATGAAAATCGGTCTAGCTGTTCTCGAGTGTTCGAACAAACCCGACTTTGTTTTATATTTTTTTTTAACTAGCCTACATTTTCCCACTGCTGGGCAAAGGCCTCCCTCAACTCCTTCCACCTATCACGATCCTTGGCAGATTCCCACCATTCCTTCTCGAATCCATTGATGTCGTCACGCCAACGCTTTCGCGGCCGCCCCCGACGTCGCTGTCCATCTTCCGGTACCCAATCTGTTACAATATGGGCCCATTTCTCCGGAAGCATTCGACTCACGTGCCCGGCCCAATCCCACTTGAGCTTCGCGGTTTTGGCTCCCACATCGGCAATGCCAGTCAATGAACGAAGCGTGGTATTCCTCACCCGATCGGCTCTCCGGAATCCTAGAACGCTGCGTTCCATTGCCCTTTGGCAAATCTTGAGCTTGGACTTCTGCAGCTCGGTCAATGACCATGTTTGCGCTCCGTAGGTGAGGATAGGCAGGATACACATGTCGATGAGTTTGCGCTTCAGATTCATAGGAAGGTCACCCTTCATGTGCGCCTTCATGGACCAGTAGCTCTTCCAGGCATTTTCGATGCGGCGATCGATTTCCTTATCATGCCTGTTTTCGAAGCTTGCTAACTGGCCCAAGTAGATGTATTCATCGACATATAGTATTTCCTGCCCATCTACCTCGACCCTACGTTTCGTGGCATTGGTCATTATTTGCGTCTTCGACCGATTCATTTGCAGTCCAACCTCAAGACTTGCCGCGCTCAGTTCTTGGAGCATTTCTTGTAAGTCATGTGCTGTTTGGGCAAAAAGGACAATGCCATCCGCAAAACGCAAGTTAGTTAGGTGCTTGCCACCGATGTTTATGCCCCTTGTTGCCCAAGATAATGTTGTGAACACCTCCTCGAGGGTGCTTGTAAACAGAATGGGAGATAGTGGATCACCCTGCTTGACTCCTTTCTGTATGTGAAATGCTGGACCAGTGGACTGGAGTTTTATATTGGCTGTGCTTTGGCGGTAAATAATTTTAATAAGATCAATGTATGTTTTGTGAATTTGCTGGTTTTCTAGTGATTTGAATATTGCTGAGTGCTGAAGGCTATCAAAAGCCTTTGTGTAGTCCACAAAGGCTATGTAGAGTGGTTTGTGAAACTCTGTGTACTTTTCAATTATCTGGTTTAGTGTGTGCAGATGATCTGTTGTGGAGAAGCCGGGGCGAAAACCTGCTTGCTCAGGCGGCTGGTGTTGGTCTAAAATGCCACTAATGCGGTTTTGCACAACTTTTATAGATGCCTTATACAAATGCGAGATCAGGCTTATTGGTCTATAGTTGCCTATATTTGTTTTGTCTCTCTTTTTGTGTAGGAGGACAATGTTCGAGTGACACATTTGTTTCGGTATTTGGCCAGTTTGCAAAATGGTGTTGAACAGGTTGGTGATATGCGGAAGTAGGGTGGGCGCGCCGATTTTCAATGCCTCGGATGTTACTCCATCTTCTCCCGGACTTCTGTCATATTTCATCGTTTTTAAAACATTATGAACCTCTTTACCTGTTATAAATGGTATGCTATCAGGTTTACTATAGTCTAAATTTTCGGTTGTCTTAGTGTTGTCGGAGTATAGCTTTTTGTAGAAATCTGTACACTTTTCCATAATTTTATCGCGGCTGTTGTGTTTGATTTTGTTTGGATCCTGAAGACAGTTAATCCAATGTTTACTTCTGAAAATTCCTTGTTTAGCGGTTCTTAATGAGGTATGTTTCTCAATTGCTGTTTGAATTAAGTATAAGTTTAATAATCTAATATCTTTTCTAATACTGCGTTTTACTTTTCTGTCAAATTTATTATACTCTTCAGTGGCTATTTTCATTTTCTCTCGTTGAGAAATAAGTTCCCTGGTGTCTTTTGAGAGTTTTGCTTTATTTTAAACAGTGTTTATGATAGTCTTGCTGCCTGACTCTATTCCTTTTATTATCGTTTTGTATTGATCATTAACGTCTTCTATTTCATTTATTCCCAATATAGAAAATTGGTTTGAGAGTGCAACGTTGAAGTTTTCTGAATTTTGAATAAGGATTTGTTTTGAATGTTGTCTAATTTTATTTCTAAATAATTTGTTTCGGTGGATTTTGAAGTTAAACTTAATTTTTGCGCGGATAGGTCGGTGATCAGAACTATATTTTATTTTATTGATTACGTTGACATCTTTAACTATACATATGTAAATCCGAAGTAAGTACAAAATCTATCTCGTTACGCGTGTTTCCACCAGGAGATACCCATGTCCACCTTCTTTGTGGTCTTTTCTCATAGAAACTATTAGCAACGCTCATATTCTGTCCTAAAGCAAATTGGATCAGTCTTGTACCTCGCTCATTGCGGTCTCCTAAGCCAAATTGGCCGAGTATAGCGTCGCTATCTGTTGCTTGTCTTATTCCTAGTTTTGCATTGAAGTCACCGAGGACAATATTCCATGTACCTCGGTTTTCTTCACAGGCTATGTTAACCAAGTCATAGAAAGATTCAAGATCTTCGATCGAGTGTGCAGAAGTTGGTGCATAGACTTGAACAACTGTCAATGTAGTTTTGGGGGTCACTCGAAATCTTAGTATAACAATTCGTTCGGAATAGCCCTTAAATTCGATAATATTATCCTTCCACTTCTTTGCCACCAGGAACCCCACACCGTGATGTCCACTAGTTTCACCGAAGTTAAAGAATATGTTATCATCACGTTCTTCTGTATGTTCGCCTAGTCTTCTGACTTCTCCTTTTTTTTTTTTGTTGACGAGGGGGAAATCTGCAACCAGATACCCTACTGCATAGAGGGTACAGTAGGGTTATGTGAGGTTCACGGACTCGTGGACTCACTAAAACCCCTCCGGTGGCCATCCTCGACGCATGTTGGGGGGCTCCGGGATTTCCAAGGGAACGCACCGGTGCCCCCCTCGCGCTGTGCCTTTGCACGTCCAGGGGGAGGCTATCCAGCCACCCCCGAACACCACGGTGTTCACAGCAGCACGTTGCCGCCGCCCTCCCGGGGCCCGTTTAACGGACGGCCGAAGCCCTTACTCCGACCACCCACGGACCCGAAAGTTCCCCTGCCTGGCAGGGGATACCACACAAAAGCCCCTTATGGGGCAGGCGCAGCGGGGCGGCCACTGCCGCCTCGCCGTCTCCTCCTTCTCCGAGCGGGATCAGCCCTCTCGCGATCTCGCTCGGCGGCCTCTTTCCGAACCATAACGGTCTCACAGAAAGAGGCCACCGCCTTCCACGCCATCTCATCTACCAGCATAGACTCTAATACGCCTGGTAGAGAGAGGTCCTGCCCGATCCTGGCGATCAGGGTCCGCCGCTCCTCGCACCACGCCGAGCATTCCTCAAGCGTGTGCTGGGCGGAATCCCAATCCCTCCCACAATGGTGGCATTGCGGTGTCGGTTCGCGTCCGATCCTATTCAGGTACTCACCGAAGCACCCGTGCCCGGTGAGTACCTGAGTAAGTCGATAGGTGACGTTACCCATTTCCCTCCCCAGCCAAGCTTCGAAGCTCGGCACAATCGCGCCGACGGCGCGTTGGCGCATGTTCCACGGCTCCTCAAGCCGCTCGCGCCACATCCCGAGCGCACGTCGGCGCTCTTGCACCCGCACTTCAGCCAGCGCGACTCCGCTCCCGTCATCCCGGTGGAGGCGCACGTACACACGTGCGTCCATCTCCGCTAAGATGTCGAAGGGCGGGAACCGCGCCAGGAGAGTTGCTGCCTCGAAAGATATCGTCCGATATCCTCGTGCGATCCGGATGGCGACAATACGCTGCAGGCTATAGAATATAGTCCTGCTGCGTCGGAGCGCCAGTCGCACCCACCAGACGGGCGCTCCGTAGAGTGCCATCGACCGCACGACTCCGGCGTAGAGGCGGCGAACTCCCTCCCTAGGTTCCCCGAGATTAGGCAGCAGTCTGTGCAGAGCACCCACCACCTTCTGGATCCGGGGGACGGAACGACTGAAGTGTTCCTCGAAACCCCAGCGACTATCCAGGATGAGGCCCAGGTACTTCAGGTACCGCCCCACTTGGATGTCAACGTCACCCACACGAGCCGACAAGCTGGGTGGTTCCCTTCCCCTAGGGAACTTGTGGAACCACAGCGCCTCGGTCTTGTGCGGCGCTGTCCACAGACCCAGCTCGTGGACCTTGTTCACGACACAAGCCACCCCAAGCTCGGCGAGGTCCTTGGTCCCGTCGAAGGAGTCCCCGTTGGCTAACACAAGAGTGTCATCCGCGTAGCAGACGACGTGTACGCCGACGGGGAGATCGACACGCAAGACCGCGTCGTATGCGAGGTTCCACAGAAGCGGGCCCAATACAGAACCTGCGGAACCCCGCAACTGACATCCCTCTCATGCAAGGTACCGTCCCTGCCCACGTACTGCACACATCTGTGCTGCAAGTAGGCTTCTGACTTCTCCTAGGCCAACAATGTCCCAATTGATGTTTTGTAGGGCGTTTTCTAGTTCTATCAAGCGCTCGTCTTCCATGAGCGTTCGTACGTTGTAAGTAAGGATGTTGAGTGTATCGGTGTCCTTTATAACGTGAGCCGGGGTCGTTTGACGGTAGGATCTCGCCCGGAGATTCTTAGCTCCCCTGACCCCAGGGTTGGTATGGCGCCCGTCAACGCCAGCACAACCGCTGGAGTCACCGGGCACTTGGGGCCTTGGTTGGTTGTGTCTATTCATGGTTGAGGGGTTTGGACTATGACCCACCACGCTGGTCCAATTGCGGGTTGGTGGGTGGTTTCGCCAGAGCCTTGTTCGTTGGTCAGCAGGGTGCACCACGGGCAGGTAAGGTTGGCTTGAGTGCCGAAAGATGTTGTTTGGCACCCCTTATACCCCATATATATATACAATATATATATTGTTTTATATATTAAAAGATAAATCTAAACGAGGTAAGTCAGGATAGTAGCAAGTCTGTGGTATCTAGCCTCTGCAAAACCGACATAGCTATAGGTATAATCTTCTAAAACTACATCATCATCATATCAGCCATAGGAGATACACTGCTGTATACATGGGCCTCCCCATTTCCAGAGCCATCGACCTTGTGCGGCATGCACCCAATGGCTCACAGCAACCTTTATCAGGTGGTTTTCCATCTAGTATGAGCCGTCCTACGTTGCGCTTTCAATTGCGTAAACATACCTTCATCTTAAACTACAATAATTCGTCAGAATCCGGGAATTTCGCCTTCGATCTTAGATCAGTCGCGATCCCAGGGCTTTCATTGGGTTTATTTTTTTGTTACTATTCTATAATCCCCGACTCTGATCTTTTTTTATAAATTACTAGCTTCCGCCCGCAGCTTTGCAATGAACAATGAGCTTTCGTTTTGTCAATGAAAAGTAGCCTATGTCTTAATCCAAGTCATAATCTATCGAGATACCAAATTTAACTGAAATTGGTTCAGCTGTTATAACGTGATTTATTAACAAGTATCCAAACTTTCGCATTTATAATACTCGCTTCCGCCTGCGGCTTTGCACGCGTGGCTTGTCAATAAAACGTAGCCTATGTTTCAATCCAGGTCATAATCTATCGACATACCAAATTTCATTGAAACTGGTTCAGCCGTTATGACTTGATTGAGTAACAAACAAACATCCAAACTTTCGCATTTATGTGTGAAGTGTGATAGGCTAGCGTTTGACCACGATCTGACCTGATTGATGGTAAGCGATGCGATGAGCTATCTGCTACGTTTTATCGTCCGTTTCAAGACTGAAAGACTAATGGGTTTCTTAAATAGCGATAACAGCGATAAGGCCGCCCATTGTACTATATTTATTTAGCTAGTTCTTTAAGAAATGCTAAGAGTACAATAAAAAGTTGATTTATCTATACATATACATATAGTTAATATTTTTCAGCAGAATGATATCCAGTTACACTATTATAAAAGCGAAAGTTTGGATGTTTGTTTGTTTATTTATTTATTTGTTTGTTTTGTTACTCAATCACGTCGTAACGGCTGAACTGATTTCGATGAAATTTAGTATGTATGTAGAATATAACCTGGATTAACACATTAACTACTTTTATCCCATAAATCAGGTCCCATGGGATAAAAATGGGGTATCAAGTCAAGTTGCAACAGCAAGTAGTGTAGGCATGTATAAAATTTTAAAATGAAAAAGGTATAATTTGGATAAGGATAATAAACAAGCCTAATTATTCTTTTTACATAGCTATTGCTAAAAGTATTTTAGTTCCATGTAATTAATTGATAAATTGTGTAGTATATAATAATTTGTTGAAGTTGGTATTTTTTTTTAATTACCTAGTAGCTATTTAGTATTGGTACCTATTTTAAACTAATTAGCGGTGCTTAGTTTGGGGACTAGATAGCGCTGTGTGAAATGTCCAGCAATATTTATATTTACATATTATTTATCTACGAATAAAAGGGTCGATGTAATTCGATGGATCCTGAGACAGGATTTTTAGATAGAGAAGGCTCATCAAAAACAATATTTTAACAAGGTAGCAAGGTTTATACCTTGCTACCACAAAAAAGTTAAACAACCGTTTAAAAAAAATCTTTCCAATTGTTGAATAGGATTTTTTAAATACAGTATTTAATTTTTTTTGTAGTAAGACCCTAAAAGATTAAATCCTAGTTAATTTTACTTCAAAAGAATAACGTAGGCAAAGCCGCAGGTCACAGCTAGTTTTAAATATGGATAAGGAAAAGCATCTAGTTCTTGTAAGTGAGGTGTGGTTCCCCTCAAGGTACGCAGGAACACGTGTCGACAAATTGAATTGTAGCGGACGAATGAGAGGAAGCAGGGACCTAAGTGGACCATTTCAGTCCAGTTCATTTATTTCTCCTTAGGCACATAAAACATTATTTATTCTTTACTAGCTGTTGCTCGCGACTTCGTACGCGTTACAATACTAAATGTGGAGGTAACCTAGAAATAAAGCTAAACTCGCTGTTGCAACTTGACTTGACACCCCATTTTTATCTCATGGAACCTGATTTAAGGGATAAAAAGTAGACTATGTGTTAATCCAGGTTATAATTTACGTACATATTAAATTTCATTGAAATCGGTCCGCCGTTACGACGTGATTGAGTAACAAACAAACAAATAAATAAACAAACAGCCAAACTTTCGCATTTATAATATTAGTGTGATTGTACACAACTAGATTACAGACAAAACAGCTTACAAAATGTATATCGACGGCAGAAAGCGGAAATGGCGTATCTCAAAAATTTCCGCTGATCGATATTGAAACATCAATTGCTGTAACTAGTTAAAAATCAATGAAGCAGTAACTTTAGGACATTCCAATTAACTGTATCAAATAAAACTTAGATTGACAAAAATATTTTCCAAATTTCAACGTTCTATCTTTATTAATGTACGAGTTATGATTTTTTTAAATAGTTTTTTGGCTCTGGTGTAAAATTACATATTTTGAGATACAACAAAATCGCTTTCTTACATCGATATGTACAAAGGCGAGCTTAACCCTAATAAGAGTTTTCTTCCAGCAAACCTTTGAAGATAGAGATAGTTGATTATAGTGGTGGGTACGTGCACAGAAACGGACATTGGAGTAAAATACTAATAAATACCTACAGTTATCATAATATATACCATGATAAATATAATACTTATACATTTTAAAAATAATACCTAAAAGCTATACCCATGCCTTTGCACAGCAGTGGGAAAATTTAAGCTAGTAAATAAGAACTATATCTACATTATAGATAAACATAATACATTATAAAAAATATACATTGCACTTAGATAATGTAAATTTTACAAGAATCTCATATCAAATTAGAATAAACAATGTCAACTTAAATATTAATATACATAGTGTCAATCTATCAATAATATTATAAATGCGAAAGTTTGGATGTTTGTTTATTTATTTGTTTGTTTGTTACTCAATCACGTTGTAACGGCTGAACCGATTTCGTTGAAATTTAGTATGTACGTAGATTATAACCTGGATTAACACCTATTTTTTATCCCATAAATCAGGTCCCATGGGATAAAAATGGGGTGCTATTATTAAAAAGTGTTTGGTAGTGCGAGGAAAAGTCGGAGTTTTGGGGATTTTTAGGTAACTTCTTGTTTATTTATATAAATTATAGCACGATACTTTCTGTTTACGTTTTAAATAGTTATTGGCAATGCGGTTTTTGCAAAATTTGCGATATTTTACAGTGCAAACTTAGTTATTTTACACAAATTCGGTGCATTTTCGCGCTTTTACGTTACTTTTATGTAACTGGAGACGTAAAAGTAACGTATAAACTATTCTAAGGATTGGTGCATATCAACTGGCGGTTAGTGGATGGCAATATTAAAAATAATCTCAAACGAATAAATTGTGAATGTTTTATTATTATTTATTTAATTCAGATTTAAAATCCATACAAAAATTCTTAACCGCTAACATACAATATTTCATAGTTATAATCATCAAATAGATAGATAGATAGATAGATAATTCCTTTATTGCACACCATTTAAATACAAACATTTATAAGAAAATACACTCATAAATAATAGGTACAATAGGCGGCCTTATCGCTAAAAGCGATCTCTTCCAGGCAACCTTTGGATGGACAGGATCTATGTGAACAAAATAAGGACAGCGGCGTAAATCCGATATAGTACACGTATATTTATAAAAAATATAGATAATATAATATAAAATGCATAATTATAATGTATAATATAATCATAAAATTACATAAATATTAATATTATAATACATAAAATATATATTGTCATACCTACATGTACATATAAATTATAAAAATGTAAAAATTAATAAGTGGCCTAGTGAGCGATGGATGACAGATAGTGTTGTCTGACCAAGTTTTTAAAGATAGGGAGAGATTTAGCATGGCGAATTGAGACAGGTAGGGCATTCCAGAGCCTGGTAGCCTGCAAAGTAAAAGAAGAACTATAAAATAAAACTGAGGTATGATGGGGAGTTTTAATATACAAATAATTATACAAAAATTAAAAATTAATAATACAGATAATTGAATAATTTAATAGCAATATGTCAATATATATATATATATATTGATATAAAGAAATTCGTGGGCAACTCCTGGATGCGCCCAGCACAGGACCGGGAAGGGTGGCGTTTAAAAAGGGAGGCCTACACCCAGCAGTGGGTACTTATGGGCTGTAGATGATGATAATGTCAATAGTTTAATAATGAAATAAATTGAAATAATTATAAATAACATACGAACTTAACTATTACCTAAAAGTACTTGCATCCATTTGGTAAGGATGGGGCAGTCCAGACGCGAAACAATCATCTTCAGAATGCCGTTGCTACTGCCGCGCGCATGCTTTAGTATTGTTACGAGCTGAGGGTTCGGGATAAAATAATGGGAATCAGTCCAACCAAAATAACACTTTTATTCAGCACTAAACGATGAATACACGAACTTGGTCACACGTAATCACAACACACTAATTCACACCACTTTTGCACCACTTAAAGTCACCGAAATGATCGCACGTATAGCTTAATCCAGACTGACTCGGGAGCAACTACTGTTCACGCGAGACCCTTCCCACGTCAGTCCTCCAGGGCCTCGCTGAGACTCACTCACTCACTTAGACTGTCTCGAGACTGACTGTCCGGCCATCTCTCCGGCCTATTTATATCGCACACATTTCGATTGTTCGAGAACGATGTCGATCCTTTCAGGAAAGGGTCGGTCCCTCGACACAATGGCCACTCCCCATTCTGCGAAACCACAAACAATAGCAACAATAACACAGCAAGACAAAAGCGTTCGAGAAGGTTCGATTATTACTCATTGTTTAACAACCTCGGCGTAACACTGCCCCCTCCTAAAACATGCTCGTCCCGAGCATTCTTAGCCCCATATCGCGGCAGCCGATCAACATGAACAATTTTAGGCGCACCTCGCGCTGAAGATGTAGCAACTAGAGGAGCCACATTGCCGTCTCCAGTACTTCAGGACACCCAGAGTCCTTTTCTCATCAGCGATCCCAATTCCAGCCTCCAAAACACGGCTCTCATGATTTCTATCTGTTCTTTCACTTCCTGGAATTCCTTTCCAGATGAACCGAACGATTCCCTCATCAGTCGAGCACGCTCTTATGGCCAACGTCACTGATCTTCCTGTTGACGACGCTGCTCTTCTTTATCCAGACGTCGCTGTTCCTCTTGCAACCGAGTCTGCTCCACCTGTTCACGTCGCTGTTCCTTCTGCAACCGAGCCTGCTCTTCCTGCTGACGACGCTTCTCTTCTTTATGCTGACGGCGTTCTTCCTCCTGCAACCAAGCCTGCTCTTCTTGCTGACGACGCAGCTCTTCCTCATCCTGACGTCACTGTTCTGCCTGCAATCGAGCCTGCTCTTCTTGATGACGACGCTGCTCTTCCTTATCCTGACGTCGCTGTTCTTCCTGCAACCGAGCCTGCTCTTCTTCCTGACGTCGCTGTTCTTCCTACCAACGTCGCTGCTCTTCTTGTTAACGACAAAGCATGGCCATAATAGCAGCAAGATCGCCTGTCACAGGAGCTTGCCCCACGGATGATGATGATGATGCTCCAAATGATTCGGCGGCGGCTAATTCCATCTCCATCGGCTGACGACTCTGCCGAGCTTCTTGAACCGGAGACTCCCCAAACCGCCTTTCATCCATTTCCTGTTGTCGTTGACCTCTCGTCCTGACACCGTCCACGTTATCCTTTGGTAGAACCGGCATTATTTTATCCCACTTCTGACACCAAATTGTTACGAGCTGAGGGTTCGGGATAAAATAATGGGAATCAGTCCAACCAAAATAACACTTTTATTCAGCACTAAACGATGAATACACGAACTTGGTCACACGTAATCACAACACACTAATTCACACCACTGTTGCACCACTTAAAGTCACCGAAATGATCGCACGTATAGCTTAATCCAGACTGACTCGGGAGCAACTACTGTTCACGCGAGACCCTTCCCACGTCAGTCCTCCAGGGCCTCGCTGAGACTCACTCACTCACTTAGACTGTCTCGAGACTGACTGTCCGGCTTTTTTTTTTTTTTTTTTTCGAATGGACTAATCTCGCTGTTGGCCTCTGAGGCCGTGACAGCTTAACCGAACTTTTGGCGAGCGCAGATGGCGCTCAGCCCTGTAAGTTTTTTAGGCAACTAGCGCAAGGGCACCACTTGGGTACGAACCTCGGCTTGGGCTGTTGCCGGGATGGGGATAGGAGAGAAACGCCCGGGTACATGTCTGTACCTCGTATAAGCGGCGACTGAAGGGACTCGTCGACCTCGCCGGCGAGGTCGGTGTTTCTGTGAAGTGTTTGCTCTGTCTGAAATAGATGACTCACCTTCCGCATTAGCAGAGGTGATTTCGTCATCCGGGTCTCCGAGAACGTGTCTCGGACGACGGAGCTTGACTGTCCGGCCATCTCTCCGGCCTATTTATATCGCACACATTTCGATTGTTCGAGAACGATGTCGATCCTTTCAGGAAAGGGTCGGTCCCTCGACACAATGGCCACTCCCCATTCTGCGAAACCACAAACAATAGCAACAATAACACAGCAAGACAAAAGCGTTCGAGAAGGTTCGATTATTACTCATTGTTTAACAACCTCGGCGTAACAGTATGGACGCGACTTTCTTGCGCATGATCGCATGAAAACCGTCCGTTTGCGCCTCTGTAAACATACCCGATGCGCTGCAAAAGCGAGGCAGCCACATCAACATCCTGAACATTGTTATATTGGACTCGTAGAGCGCTGGCCACCCGGCGGGTGTGGTTAAACCAGAGGCTACTCGAGTAAAAGGACTAATAATTAGGATAATTTTTAGCTGCTAATAATAGGTTTAAGTTAAGAACTGAGGTATGAATCATTCCATTGAGATATTTTTCTCAAAGCAAATCTCTGCTCTGTGGCACCAGAGTGGCTGAGAAACCCGGATATACGCAAATGGTGCGGGTTCGATTCCCGCCGCAGGACAAATGTTTGCATGTTCAGCAAATATTCTGGATCTGCATGTTTTAGTACTACAGTAGGTACTAGTAGTCCTTATACTCATGATATAAGGAAAGGTTAGTAAAAGTAGGTAGGTAACTAATGGTGTTCTAAGTGGGAAGCCTATACCCAGCAGTTGGTGTCTACTGACTAATATGTTGATGATGATGATGACGAGTTAAACATAATCAAGTACATTTAATGAACAGTATTCCATTAGCTTTAGGACACTTTTATGTTAGTTTTACGTTACCGTAACGTAAAAGTGGCTATGTCACTATTAGGTATGCTACAAGTGGCAAAATCCACTGCCGAACCCCATTACGATCTTATTTATCAGGTCAGCTGGTAAGCTATATTTTAGTTTGATAAAAATCTGAGCGAAGCCGGGGCTAGTCAACTAGTTAACTGATAAAAAGGTAGTGTTATTATAATTGTTCAAAGCCATTGAAGCTGAAAGAAAGAAAGAAAATACATTTTATTTGATACAGATCATACTATCACACTATCCTTATAAATGCGAAAGTTAGGATGTTTGTTTGTTACTCAATCACGGCGTTACGGCTGAACCAATTTTGATAAATTTTGGTTTGTAAGTAAATTAAAACCTGGATTAACACAGGCTACTTTGAATTGGCAAACCACGCGTGCAAAGTCACGCACGGGTGGAAGCTAATTAAGTATATTTCTAAGGACAACAATAATACTTTGTGTGTCTGTGGTATCTTTTTTTATGCTACATGGAGTTGGAACAAGCTTATGGCCCACCTGATGTTAAGTGGTAACCATCGCCTATAACAGAGAATTGCCTCGTAGGTCACGTACTGCCCTGCGTCCATCAACTTGGGGCATACAGGTGTAAAGCCTCATGTGCCTGTAATTTCACCGGCAACCATACCTTTCAAACGGAAGCACAGCAATGCTGCAATGCTTGGAGGCAAAAATATGGTTGGTGGTAGTACTACTCTAATATCTAATTATCAAACAGATGGAACGGTGAACAATTTGCTTGTTTTGATTTAAGTTTAGTGGAAGTTGGTTCATCTGCTTTTATCTAACCGAGGTTTATAAAAAAAAGCGTGATGGACAAACGCTTTTACGATACCTAGGTATTTTGTTTCATAAGATTTCAGGCACCGATTTAGTGAGTTTTAATTTCTTTTTTAAAGACTTTTCTTCAAAATAAAAAATTGCTTAGCTTATGCTATTTACTTTGGATAACATCCCATTCCTGGAATGTCCAATTCCCAAAACTGTTCAATTCCCAGAATGTCCAATATCCGGTCCTTTAATGATGATAAGGGTCACGTTAGCGAATCGTTATTAAATGACTACCTATAAACGTTGATGTAAATTAAAACCTTTCAGTATATTTTAATTAATGGAATGTCGATCAAAGCGTAATAACCTCAGTCCGCAACAATCGCCTCCGTTGAATTCCGAGACCGTTCATAATTTCTAGGCGAGTGCCTGCGAATGCAAACAATAGGCAGCTCAACCTCAACAGTCAAGTGTAACAATTCAGTAGTTTCAATAGCGAGAGCAGCCAGGCCAACAATGGAATGAGACGATATGAAATTTCATTAACGAGGGTCGACTCGCACTCCGCAAGACGCCGGCAAACAGCCCGCGTGAACCCACGAATAATTCACACGCGAGCCCTACAAATAACGCACCCCCCGCACCCCCGCACCATCCCCCCCCCCCGTCGCCCCTGCGGCCGCAAACTGAGTTATTTATCGCCCCCCGGTCACAAGGACAGGAAATACTCGCACGTATTTTTACTGCCGACTGAAGACCGCTAAAGCTAGCGACATCTCTCGGGCGGCGCGCGGCGCCCGTAAACTTTGCTCGATTACTGTTCGGAAATTGCAAAACGGGTCAGGTGACTCCTGTCGAATTTAATTTCACCATAAACGTGAAAAGTTTACCAAGTTTGCTAATATACTTATCCGTGTAATTTAAAACGCGTCATAAACTTGATCATAATGTTATGCAAAGCTTCGAAGCCAATTAAATTATTTACCAGACAATTAAAATATCACTTATTATTATTTTAAATTGCTTTGAGGAAGGAAAGAAGTAGTGTTTGTTTCAAAATAGTGATAAAGGTAGAACGTGACTCATTGTTTGGCAGTGAGGCTGTAATATCTGTGTTTGCGGTTTCTGTGTTATTTGTGGGTCAATTAGTGGCTTATGTACGCGAGATGTGGCCCGACCACCCGCCGGAAACACATACCTACACAACAAGTAGGTACGTACAAGTAAGACTATTATTTGTAGAGTTGCCTAGTGTTATCGGATGTAAAAAATTAAAAATAAAATCCGTGCTGCCTCCACGGTGCCACGGTGCCACGGTGCGGGGTGGTCCCCGATTTTTTGCGGGTACGTAACGTGCTCGGTGACACCTCGCGGGTCAAGTGCGGGGGGCGCTAATTCCGAGCGCGTGACCGCACACCCTACTCTCCCCCGCCCAGCGCCGTTTTCCCGGCGGATTTGCGTTCATACAGTAAAATAAAAAGGGCGATTTGGCGCCCTCCATCGAAGCGGTCCGATTAGCGGCGCCCGGGGAAATTAAAAGTATTTTATTCCAGCATTTATTCCCTTTTTGTTTGCGTTGAATAATGTCTGCAATGTGGCTGGGATCTACCTCTCAATTGCACTAACGAGATAGCAATGGATAGCTATCACTATGGCAGTCTTATCATTGCATTTAGGCGGCAAGTAAATTAAATGCCTCAATTCAAATTTATGGTAGGTATTTATTTCTATGCGACCTATTCAAGTAAAGTTGTATTTGTACATTTCTTGTTGCTCGTTTATTTGATCGTAATGTTGTACCATCCATTGCCATAATGCTTGTGCAATCGAGGGTCTGAACTGCACGCCGCTCCACTCCATGAATGAGCGATGAGATGCTGTAGGCGAGATGGGGATGTTGCGTGTTTGTTATCGTTTTATTTATGCTGATTTGTTTGGATGAGGATTTAAAACAGTGACTGAGCTTGCTCGGTGATCTACATGTGTTTATACTGTGACTCAGCACGTGTTAGATAAGCAGATATAATGATAGGTGGGACTAGTTTTATTTATAAGCCCTTTGAGTTAGATATTTGTAAGCCTCTAGGTATGATATATTTACACGCAAAAAGTTTTTAGAGACGAACGGAGATTTGCAAACTTCTACGCACGTGAGACCCTTTCTCTAAGAAATCACTAACCTTTGACATAATATTTTGAAACATTTTTAAGACTAAATCGTAAATCGACTAATAGTCAATACGTAGGTATAGTAAAAAAGTATCATAAAACGTTTAATCTCAAACAAATACTAAACTAATCTAAATCATACGTAATTACTGTTTTTAACGGGTATTTATCGCGTATGTACCTTTATTATTTGTTTCCCGACGTTTTGAGTCCGCCCGTGACCACGGCTGTTGCAGCCGAAACGGTACGTGAAAAGGTACGTGCGCGATAGATACCCGTTTTAATCAGTAATTAATGTACCTACAGTGAGCGCGAAAGTTTGAAAAATACTAAATCATACGTCTCGTTTTAAGATAATTGAGATGTAGTTTGAGAAGGCAAACATCCGTTTGTATATTAATTTAATAAATTAAAATCGTTATATACTGACAATATTAAGAAGGCATATGTACAAATGGCGCATCACTCACGATAAAGGTGCAATACTATTTTATGTTACTATAAGATACTTTATAAATTATAGTGTCTTAATGGGTAAGATATGTTTTTGCGCGTCACAGACGATGCAGATGCTTATAATATTTTATGTTAAAATAAATGACTGCCTCCGTGGCGCAGTGGGCGTATAGCCGGCTGAGACGCAGGAGGTAGCGGGTTCGATTCCCGCCGCGGAACAAATGTTTGCATGATCTACAGATATTTGTTCCGGGTCTGGTTGTTTCTCTATATATTATAAGTATGTATTTACAAAAAAAATGTATATAAGTATTCTATCAGTTATCTGGTTCCCATAGTACAAGCTCTGCTTAATTTGGGGCTAGATAGCGCAGTGTGAAATGTCCAGCAATATTTATATTTATATTTTATTTATATTTAATATCGCTCGCCATGCAATCCAATGTAAGATGAATATATATATATATATATTCCTATTATCTTCGCCGTGTGTGATGCTGATGGTTCATTGGATTGCATGGCTAGCGATATTTTATCGTAACATAAAATAATATAGCATTTCCCTCGTGTGTGACGCGCTTAAAGCGCATAAACATTATAACAAACGCTTTAGTGCTACTATAATTAAAGATGACAGACTGCTTTTTTGTTTCATTTTCTGACTAATTGAAAAATCAATCATAGGTATTATAATTAGCAATTTACGATTTGCACGTACGAGTATGATGATGATGATGATCATGAACAATTTTTAACCGACTTCAAAAAAAGAGGAGGTTCTCAATTCGTCGGAATCTTTGTTTTTTATGTATATTCCCCGATTACTCGAAAACGCCTGGACCGATTCGAGAAATTCTTCCCAAGTGGTCAAATTGGCATCAAGTCAGGATCTGATCATGGAATCCAAAAAAACCACAAAAAACTCTCAAATTTTATAGGGACTCATAATGTGTTTTATATAATTTCTATTAATAAAAAACGATTGTAAAGCTGGTTATATTTTTGTTAAAAAGTTACCTACTTGTTTAGCTAGTTTGGTCTCCCCAATCTACTTTAATAAAAATATATGACAAAATATAAAACCGGTATCCATTACATCGCTTTGTTTGTGTTTCAAAAAAACAATATTGCTCTTTTAGAACCGAAACAGTGCAATACAAAAACAATTTTCTCTTCGCGTCTTCGCAAGAAACTCCCTAATAACCATCAATAAATCAAATATTGGTTCTAATAAACTGAACGCGGGACGCTTTCGCCCCTTTGTCCCCTGAAGCTACTCTTCTTATAATCTGTGCCCTAATATTGTCCCTCGCATTATTTAAAACCGTTCATAATTTACGAAGACCCCAGAAATACGATTTGAAAAGATTTCGTTTTTTGCCCAAGTGAAATGTTTGATATACCTACTCGTAGGTATAAAGGACGGTCAGAAGTCCGTCCAAATTGTTGATTTTCGAAGCACAAAGAAAAAATATTATTTCATGTTCATAAGCTTGAATCTATTTCAAAAGTATTTTAGTACTTTTGCCACTTTTTTTTCAGTTAGTTTTAAAGTCATGAGACTATACTATCTCGTCTTCAGTTTTCAATAGTTACAAGCGATATTCAAGGAAATGGAATGGGAGGTAGATGCTTATTGAATGTATTATTTATTTCCCGACCTGCGATCAAAAAAAATCCGTTTTGCATTCAATTGAAAACAATCATAAAAGAGCTTTCAACGAGTAAGTACTTAGGTAGGTACCTTTATCTGGTAGTTACAGCATTCATTATTTCTTCTCAATTCTTTGAATCTTATTGTTTTGTTCGGGTATAATAAGTTATGAGATTAAAATGGTAAAGCTGTATGTATAAAAAGGTAAAAGAAGCATCCGAAATATTTTCCTGCTACCTATACTATATATACCTTTACTATAGACAGATGTTTGTATGACGACATTATTGCAAGAGCGAAGTATTGAGCGTAACCGCATGCATCTCGACTCTGCTATGAAAACCTCATGCCTCAGCACAACAGTTGACTCTCAACATACACACATTTATACAGAACCTACAATAAAGGCAGGCGGGAGGGGGGGGGGGGGGGGGGGGGGGGGTGAAGGGGTGACGCTGTGACGATGCAGTTTGCACCGCTGCCTCCTCAAACCTTCAACCAACTTGCGCCCGTGTTCTTGGGAATCGTTTTAAATTCAAGAACCGCACAACACTTGTCGATCCAAAACACACCGTCGCATCGAGTAGTAAGAACCAAAATCATGATAGCACCCTTGTACGAGTTGTTTCGACGATGGAATACGACAGCTCCACACGCGAGATTTAAAACTCTACATGGAGGACAGAGAGTTGAGAATCGTATAAATAATGTAGAAATGGTAGCCGTGCTTGGTGTGAGTGCGGAGGTGAGAAATACATTAGCGGTACCGTTTTCTATTGGTCGTTGCTCCTGTGTTGATACTAAGCAGTCCACGTGGACTGGCTTCGCGGTTGCTTGTCTCGTTTTTTTCAGCGGGTAGCTCGCTGTCCGTCTCGTTCTAATCTACAACGAAACGTGGAATGTCATGTCCGGAGTTGTTCAGAAAGTCGTGAGCGTGCATCGTGCTTCCAACTTCTCAGATACTTTAGAACGGCGTAAGTTTCAAGTGGAAGCTTGCGATACTCAGTTCTAAACCTTTGGTTTAAAGTTGCGTGTTAATTGCATGGGTAAGTGTGCAAATGATGGTCTTGATATAGAATATCGATAAGCATTTTTAAGTCAATTAAGGTTGTAAGCTAAAAGCGGTTGTTGCTACATTTAAATTATCGGTCGGCATTCAAATAACGCCATTTTTTCGTGTCGGCACGAATTTATTTTAATAGACAGATATATGTTCAAGCTGCTTTAATAACATTAATGCGGCGTGGGCGATACGATATTAAATTAGGGCAGTAGGTACCTACCTACCTTACGAATTACGATACACTTTACGCACAAATCAATTAATTCACTTCTCACCTCTCTTGACAAAAGTTTTAACTTTTTATGAAAAAAAAATCTCATCGATTTTCATACTGACAGTAATCTATAGGTAAGTGATTCAGTTATGATTTAAGTACATACATATCTACATGCTACGGTAAGTTTTAGATTTCAGCCAATTGTAGCTGGCATAGTAACTTTGTCCTTACCTTACCTACTCACATTTTAGGTTGTCTTAGGTAGTTACAAAAATATGATAGGTAGGTACACTTTTAAGTATAAACGTATGTATCAATGAAATATCGGTAGGTACCTAACTTAAAAGTTTTAAACAAGGGCACTCAAGGGTAAGCTTGACAAGGAACTTAAGCAAGTACTTACCCAAAAAGTTGAGGAATTTCCTATCATTAGACCGTACGGCCTCAAACGTGATAAATAAAAATAATTGTACGGGTATTTTTGCACAGGAACTTTAGCTTAATTATATACCAAAAGAAGCTTAAACTATATTGATAAGTATCAAAAAAATCTATAGAGACGAGCGTTCTATAAACTCTGATCTGCCTGGTAGTGACATCTAGATGGCAGAATGAGTGTAAAAGAAACTTGCTAGGGACGACAGGATTTTTCACATCGAACTAGTTCCACCATTGTTTGATAGATGGCGTTCGCCTTGAAAAGGTCGTGAATATGTAATTGTCAAAGTCTCCGTTTATTTTGTGTCAATGCTAAATCCACATTTGAAGCGTTGACTGACATTGACTGCTCCTGTTTTGTTTGGAGATTTGGAAGAATTTGTTTGTTTTCATTTCTAAATAATTCTGAGTGAAAATATACAAGAAAATAACAACTGGAATTTAGTATACTATATTGGAGGTAATATTATACATCGTATCATCTCAAATCAAATTTATTTTCTCGAAAGTGTCGTGCACTACTTTACACGGACTGGTTATTAAAGTTTCTTTTAGAATATTTAGTTATTTCTTGTGTAGATTAATATATTTTCTGCTGGATATTTTAGCTTTTCTAACGTGTGTTTTGATGTTTAGCAACATTTTCAGGTTCTTTAGCAATGCCCCCTCAAATCGTATTATTATTCAGCGGGAAAAGAAAGTGCGGCAAGGATTTCCTAACAGATCATTTAAGAAAATTGTAAGTTTGTTTACATAATAAATAACATAAATAAACTAGTGGTTTGTCCCGAACTGAGATCTCGGGAGTCTCCCAAAACACAAAAAAAATATTCTTCGGGCGACTGGCGCAACGATGCCTAAACGTATTTAGTGGCTAAATATGATTTAAGGAGTGGTCAAGTCATACAAATACGTAAAATTTAAACATGTTAGTCGCTAAATACGTTTAAGGATCGTTGTGCAAGCTGGCCTTAATCTTTGACTGACAAAATAGTACCACGATATAGCAACCAACTAACTTGACGTACAGTTTCATTCAAATTACAGGTAATGGAAATTCATGTGAATTGGTTACTCGTTTTTGAGGTAGAAATTTCAGTTAATCTGGATTTCAGACGTTTCCCTATATTTGTGTCACTAAAGCTACATGCATACCAAATTTCAGCAGTGTGAAGTCAATGGTGTACCCTGTGAATTTTGTCAAAGATCAGTTTTTATGATGGCTAATGACTTAAAAACTACAAGGCTTAAACTTAAAATAAAAAAAGGGTCAAAATGTACTCACAAAGACCTTTTATTAGACGTGCCACTTGACTGGATAGTTCTATTTTAGTTTTTTTACCCCTCTTGAACCCCGATATCTCAACAACCCCCCCACATTTCTAGCTCATTTAGTCACAACAAAATTGTGCCATTACTACCTTCCTATATACCAAATTTCACGATTAACGGATAAACGCTTCGAAAGTTATCCTCGGACAAAAAAACATACATACATACATATACATACATACATTAAAATAACGCCGATTTGCCCAAGTTGATTTAGAGATCTCGCTTCGCTCAATCAATAATAAATAGTATCCACTCCCGCATCAGTCATATACCTAATGTTGAGACAAGGCACAAAGGACAGCTAAACCTCCTTTCTAACAAAAAAATAATCATAAAAATCAGACAACGTGGTAAATTATTATTGCGGGTAAATGAAAAAAAATATTCCAACGAATTGTGAAAATCAGCAAAATCCGGTTTTGGTATAGTTTTTTAGCTGCTCACTTACATATTACTTTCAGACTTGGTGATCGTTGCGAAGTGATAAAAATCTCGCAGCCTATAAAAAGTCACTGGGCCAAGGAGAAGAATTTGAATCTAAATGAGTTGCTCGGTGACAGCGAGTACAAAGAACTACATCGGCTAGATATGATCGCGTGGAGCGATGAGATGAGGAATGTCGATTCTGGATATTTTTGTCGAATAGCCTGTCAGAATGGTAAGCAGCTCACATTTTTCATTAAAAAGGCTTCCATTAAGGAGGAGAGGCCAGAGTTAGCGATGAAACGCTTTTGTTATCGCCCAAAAATGTATTATATCTTGTAACTCCAAGAGTTGTATATATATTCTGAAAATATACTACTGCACGTTGCCTGTTAGTGCACTTACGCCAACGTGCACCTTCGTCATTGAGCTGAAAACAAGGCTTTAAATTCCTTCTGTGGGGCGAAGTAATTACGCATAACGCCGCAACGGAGAAAGTAACACGAGTTTTAGACATATTTCATTCTTTGATTATATACTTGTCTAGATAGAGCAATGTAAACAAACGACGCGCAAAAACCGTCTTCAACTGCGTGTTATGTGTGAGTACCGCTCGTGTACTTATTGTAGTCAAACTGTCAAGGTGTGCGTGTTTAGGGATGCCTGCTCTAAATTATTAACTTACCTTTCCTCCATTACTTAAGAAGATGAAGGTTAAATAAAATAATCATTTTGTATATTATTTATTTAATTTAGTAACAACAAAACATGCATTAAAAAAACAGTAATTTATAGATTAAAACCCATCTCTTTGTGTTTGTTTTCGGAATATTTGTCTTTTTGATTTTACTGCCTCGGCTACGTTATCCGATTTACAAATATGGTGACATCTTATTTGCATATATATTTCTATTATAAGTCTTATCAGGCTTGTGTGGTGATTTTGACAACAATCACCGATATTTTTGAAATAATTATGACCGACAAACTGACTAATTATTTTAACACATATCTGTTCATAAATAGAGGACGATGTTACTATATGGCCTCGTTTTATAAAGTCTCTAATTACATACTCAGAAGCCTTACAAATTTTGAATGCATCTTCCGAAGCATATACAAGGCCGCCCTCATCTCGAACACTAACTAATTTATGAAAATGCAATATTTCGTTTGATTTAATTGCCTGAATACAGCTACTACATTTAATCAGTCCACAAATACGTCGAACAACAAACCCTGCTATGTATCCTACTACTTGCTCGAAATAATCTGTATATTCTGGATTAATTAATAAAGAAATGTCAGTCTGTGTTAAAGTATCATGTGGAACAACGCTTACAGTATCACACTCATCTTCATCTTCAGCTCGTGTTTGAGATGTAGTTTCATTTATGCATTTTACTGCAGAAGTACATGTTAGTATGCTGACGCGTTCTAAATGCACACAATTATCAGAATCAACTGCTTTGAGTTCCATGTGACATAAAAGCTTTCTAAAAATTCCCTTAAATTGTCTCGCATTTTGGTTATCGTTGTAACCTCCATGAATGTTCGGAACACACGACTGAAGTCTTGTGAGGTTTCCACTGGTCTTCATTTCGTGCCCGCTGTATAATGTCTGTCCAGCGATTTGCTAGTACGGAATCCGTAGGAAATCTGAAACCCAAAATATTAGAAAGAACTAACAAAAATACTATACAGTGCATGACGTCATATATTTCATTTATTTTATACATGTAAGTTATCATTTTCTGATCAAATAAATACTGTCATATTTTAAATAATAATATTCTGCTGATCGAATTTCGGTCACGGCAGCCAATTTTTACGGAGATTAGTCAACTACACAAGATATTTATTAAAGTGCACAAGTATGTGCGCAAACATACACTGGTCATCAAAACCATCGACCCACCCTCTTTTTGTTTAATAATGATCGATTGTTTCACAGATAAGCTGTTTCACATGTTTGTTTATCATTTTGAGGGTTGATATTATTTCATAATTTTCTGAATTACAAGATGTAATGTTATGTTAATTATATGTTAATGATATTTGTAATTTGTCTCCCATAGTTTCGCCAAATCTCCCTAGTAATAAACTGGCAACACCGGGTAATCAGAGTAACAAACAAAAAATCTAACTAAAAAATCGTGTTTTTTTCAAATGATAGTGGATAAATGGTAAAACTTACCTATGAAAAGTGATCTTGATGTTATTACACGGTTTTCCCACATAATTGCGACACAATTTGACAGCACAAACCGGCATAATTAATTATTTTTCGTGAGCACGTTATCCCTAAGTGATTCAAATGACACTGACTTAGGTGAGAAGCGAGTCTACCAAATATAGTAGACTTTATTTGGGCCGTTTCGGTACAGACAATGTGTCATCTAGACAAGTATATAATCAAAGATTTCATTATTCAGCATTGTCATGAACATGATTTGACAGACTTCCAGCTGGCTAGTTTTTTAATTTTTATACGTCTTGTCGATGGAATAAGCATCGTTTATGAGACATAGACAATAATTGTCTATTAATCCTGGATTTGAAAGATTATAACTCGATTTCAGACAAGTTTGAATAAATAAATCTTTATTTCAGACTCATAATCCCTACACAAATTCGCAATGCACATAATTAACAAAAAATGCAAACAAAGTATTAGGTACACATGTCCTATGTTTTAGGTGGCAATATCCACCCAACGTCTGTACTTCCTAGAATGTAGAAGTCTTTCTTCTTTCTTAGAACTGAATGAACCTGAATGCTGATCTGTCGATCATACTGTAGTACAATTGAGTAGGGGCTTAATCTTATAAATCAATCAGTAATCAATACTCAAACTGCAATTGAACTGTGACTACTACTATATACGTTTGACGTCTTGGTCACGTATGATCATACATTTGGTACTGTTCGATCTCGTTTTTCGATCCAGAACAAGCTTCCAATTGTACTTTGTCAATTAAAAGAAGCCTATGTCTCAATCCAGGTTAGGTATATGTATATCCGTCTACGCAATTTTTTTAAATGATCTATATGTTCAGTTGTAACAAACAGGCAGAGAAACAGGGTTATTTTAGCATTTATAATATTAGTGCGGATTATTTTTTATATAAAGGAAATTATGTTGACAAGTGGAACTTGATTTAAGTGAGAGTCATTTGAAAACAGTTCTGGAAGAAGAACATTATTACTTAATGCTCAAGTTATGATTGCGTGATCAGAGTGTTAACGCTTGTGCGTCGTTCTACTGGTAGAATAGGGATCTAAACGCTTTTGTAATGTATTAAAAAAGTCAAACTCAAGAAGTTTTACATTTCAGCAAGAAAGGCGCCAATATGGATCGTTAGCGACATCAGACGAAAAACTGACATATCCTGGTTTAAAGCGACATACAACGATATTATTAGAACAATCAGAATATCCGCCGATGACGACACGAGGATATCGCGAGGGTATCAGTTCAAATCTGGCGTTGATGATGTCATGTCTGAGTGTGACCTTGATGATTTCGATGAGTGGGATCTTGTTATAAACAATGGGCAAGGAAGATGCCTGCTAGAAGAACAGTTGGGCAGTATACTCGGTCTTTTGGCGCATTTATGAATTTTAAATAAAATCTAAGAGCCCTATAGTGGCCTAGTAAGCTGAGTACCGATTAAGGTCTTCTAGCCAGATAGAATTTCTTTATTTGTTGACTTCTAAGAATCATTTTGAAATGTTTTTCTGTGAGTAAACTTCAAGAGCATTTAGCTTGGAGTATGTTTGTCATAGTATATGGCTTGGTCACGGGCGATAAAAAATTAAGTATGCGCCAAATCATACAGAATGTATGAGAGATCTCTGTTTCACTGGCCTAGAGTTTGGAAGTTTTTAAGGCTATCCTTTTGTTCTACCATGGTACTCTTATAGTCGTATTATAGTCAGACTCTAGGCTATTTATGTAGAAAGAGAAGCCCGTTATAAATCTCGTCTTCAAGTCCAAAGTGAAGCGTTTATTTATTGGCAAGCGTGCTCTATCTTTGACAACCATCACTTACCATCAGTGGTCAAAAGCTTGACTTTTTTCTGAAAAGACGTGATGAAATATTTTTCAATCATTCCAAGGGCTCAAATAACTTTTTAAATTAGTGAATGAATTAATAAATTCATTTGATTATAATTTATAATTATGTCATGATGGTGATTGATTATATTATTTATTTTTAGTTTTATTCATCCTTTTTCAAGGATTATAGGTATTATTTTACTACAAATTGGGCTGTATGCAATACTTAATAGTATTTATTTGAGAAGTAGTATTTATTTCAATATCTATGTAAAGTTTTATCCAACTACAACAACTGTAACCATTTTTTAAATGTCATTAAAAAAAATTTGTTAAAAGAAAAATAACAATAGAAATATATGTTTATTTCACATTGGGACTCCATCTTTGTATTTTGTTTGAAAAAACTTGCGTCTGTGGTTCACTAGTTTACTTCGGTCTTCGATATCTAATTCACTCAAAAGATGGCGCTATGTGTTTTAAAAATGGTGTTCCTTAACATATAAATTTTCAATGTAAATACTTACCCTTAGTACCGGTACTTACCTACTTATTAAAAACTGTGGCACTCTGGGAGTGCCGACAGAAGTGAAGAATTTAGCGCTCAATGTTTGGGTATTCTAAATTTAAAAGCAGTATACACTACAGATACTTATATACAGAGGTGTCGGTAACGGTAACAGTGTCGCGAGCTCAATGGTTTTTTCCCATCTTAAAAAATGCCCAACGCGCCTGAAAAAGTTTTTATTTCAAAAATATCGCCTAGATGGTTATTTTATTCAAATATTGAACGGTATTTGCTAACAACTGTATGGTAATTTTCACTTAAATTTACAATCAGTCCCTAATATCATAAGTAAAACCATTTTTTAGTTCCGAGCAATAACCTTGATTGATAGCCAAGCCTATGGTGTGCCTTGGGGGTTAAAGACCCTACTACCCACCTAATTACATGTTGTAACCTAGTTTCAACTACTGGCTAGGTATAAGGCGTTTTCGACCTGATTCTTTCTCTGTAGACGCTTAATGTCGCCGGCATGTCTGGGGTTAAAAATGATACGCGAGTTAACTTTGGCTCCATGGTCCACTTAGGTCGCATATCGTATCCGCTTTGAAGATAATTCTCTGAAGGAAAATGCATCTGGTTATTTCTTGTTTCTAGGTCATTTCTAATATATAATGTGTACTATCCAGACTGGAAAGAATGGGGGGAGGCCTTTGCCCAGCAGTGGGACACAAATGGCTGATAATAATAATAATAATGTACTATGAAAAATAAGAGGATACACTTCTATTTACCTAAATATGATTAATTTTATTTAGAATCTTTGTTTCTTCTAGGCTTTTATTGTAATTTGAAAACGAGAAATAAGCTCCGTAGTGGACGCCAAAATAGATTTTATACATTTTGTTATTTTAAATTCATATAGTTCATTCATAAATTAATAAATTTGGTAATAAGTTTAAATTGTGCACATAAATTATTAAAATTTAATTTAATTCATAAATAATTAAGACAAATAGTATGTTTACAAGACCATTTGTGATAGTAGGTATATAAACTTAACATTACAACCCCGACCATCCCGACTAAAAAGCCGAAAGAGTTTTATACGTAGAACCTTCGTCACTAGTGACCACAAAGGTTGAATTTGTGAAAGAAGAGGCACTCACCACCGCCCGACTTCACAGCATCACACGAAAATCTCCCTCCTGGGCATGACCTTACGAGGCCGTTCTGGAAGATTATTAACCGACTCCAGACTCAGGTTGGGCGGTTGTAGGAAAAATCTTGTAGATAGGGAATGCGAGAGCCTTCGCTAACCAGCTGTGATTGTGGGCACCCCATCCAGACTGCTCCACCTGCTTAACTGTCCTTTGTGTCCTACGGCCTGCACAAGGACGATCCTAATAAGGCTACCGTGAATGCAGTGGATGTGGCCAGGTTCTACTCAACCCTAATATGAGGTTTGCTTATCTCCATTCTTCTAATACCTTTTCTCTCAGGTCATCGGAAAACTTATCCCTCAAAACACCCGTACACTCTAGTTCCTTCTACAGGAAATCATTCACTGTCGAAGCAGTGCGCCTGTGGAAATTAGACGGGCTCCTTCACAGCACTCTTTTAAGCTGAGATTAAAGCAGTATTACCTTAATGCCTAGTGTTCAATCATTGAACATGAATGTTCATACATAGGCGAACATTACCATATCCATGTACACACTTCAATTTATTATTCTTGAATAACCTAGTTATACGTTATTGAAATGCTCAGCATTGCAGAGTCAGCTCGACAATAGTACAAAGGTTATAAACTCAATAAAAGATGCTGTGTTGAGTATGTACACTGACGACACACAAATTTTATATAAAACTATATTAGTGTTCATAAGAAAAATTTATATATAAACACTCAAAATCAAAATAAAATTACTTACCAACAAGTCGTCGAGTTTCACTCATCTCCAAGCTACCTAACTAGAAGACCCGGGAAACCCCTGGACCAGCAGCCCAAGAAGTGCCTAGCAGCCTCTAGAGAAGCAGCCCAGGCTCCAGAAACCGCTGGTCCAGCCGCCAAGAGACGAATCCAGCAACCGCTGGAGGAGCCGCCCTGACGCCCCCAGCGCCCGCTGGACGACCAACCCTGACGCCCTCAGCGCCCGCTGAACCCGGTCATATTCAGTATCCGCTGGACAACCGCCCCCTTCAGAATTTCAGCATTCCCTGCGGCCAAGAAACCTTTAGCCGTCCGTAGATCGGTCTTGTGAGTCTGCTTGACCGGCAGTGAGAAATTCCTGTCCTGTGTACATTGCACGCCGTACACAACCCCCTCTCCTACCAACCTTCCGTCTGTTACCTTAGGTCTCATGGTAACAGACATCCCGTACTATCTATATTTATATGGTAGGTTAGGGCACACACCGTTTGTAGACACTCTGTCTACGCGACGTAACTAAGTAGGCAGGTACAGTAGGGCAGAGCAGGGTTAGGTTGAGACACTTAGTGCTTCGCGTACGCAGGCCAAGTACTAAGTACTAAGTGTCTCTGAATTAAGTAGCAACTACTAGTCACACACCCGTGCGTCAGCCTAGGGTCGCATGTAGGGTTACGTGCCGACTGGTAGTGATCTTATCACCTAGCTTTCTTGTCATTTAAGTTACCTATTTATTTATTTATTTTAATTTTATTGTCCTCGTTTTAGAATATTTGTAAGATTTAAGTGATTAGTTGGGTACATATTAGTCTATCTTTAGGTATTTATTTATGTATTAGGATTATAAGTACAGTTTTTATTAGATATAATTTTTATATTTTTTATTTAATTCGTTTGTAAATATACTCTGTGCACCGCTGTCCATTACTGCTTCGCTAATTATTTTCCATCCAAAGGTTGCCTGGAAGAAATCGCTTTCAGCGATAAGGCTGCCCATTGTACTTTATTTAGTTTAAATTTGTTTTTTTAAGTATTCCTGGTGTACAGTAAAGAATTATTCTATTCTATGAAATATTGCGAATTAAATACGTTGTATATAAGCTGTTGACGCCAAAGAAGAAGAAGTAACTTAACACGTATTTTTTTTTTAATTTCATTCGCATCCTGACTCAATAGTCAAACGGCTATTTGATCAGGATCTGAATAAAAGATTTAATCACAGGCAGGTCATATCTATCAAATATATAAATAGTTAATCATTTCAAATAATATGGCGGCCCAGTAACCTCAATGGATAGACAGTACATTGCGGAACTGTTAAACGGTATACGGGGGACTTGTCGTGTTTGGGTTGAGCTTTGCCAGTTCACAGTTATCGAACTACTAATAAAGGCTTTTCACCAACTGATTTGCTTATAATCACATCTGCCCCAGGTTGGGCGCCAAATTTATCAATCCTTAATACCCAAAAATACCTTTTGATTTACTTACTAACTAGCTGTTGCCAGCGGCTTTGCCCGCGTTGTTCTGGAGCTTTGACATCCCATTTTTATCCCATTGGAACTATTTCTTTTGATTTATGAGATAAAAAGTAGCCCATGTGGTAATCCAGGTTATAATCTACGTTCATACCAAATTTCATCGAAATCGGTTCACCGTTTTGACGTGATTGAGTAACAAACAAACATTTAAACTTCCGCATTTATAATACTAGCTGTTACCCGGGGCTTCGTACGCGTTACACTACTAAATGTGTAGGTAACCTAGAAATAAAGTCGCTGTTGCAACTTGACTTGACACCCTATTTTTAACTTATGGGACCTGATTTATGAGATAAAAAGTAGTCTATATGTTATTCTAGGTGTATAACTAAACTTCTGCAATGTTTGTGCCCAATTCGTTAAGTAGTTTTGGTGTGAAGCGTAACAAAGACCAAAATCATTTTCGTATAGAAACTTTGATACCCCATTTTATCCCATGGTAACTGATTTATGGGATAAATTGTTGCCTATGTGGTGATCTAGGTTATAATCTACCTATATACCAAATTTCATCGAAATCGGTTCAGCCGTTTCGGCGTGATTGAGTAACAAACAAACATCCAAACTTTCGCATTTACAATATTAGTTTGATGGTTCTTTCCAAAACCAGAATATAATTTGAATAGAATATATTTATTTATAATAAATATAATTAATACAAGGTTCTTAACTACTAAATACAAATTTACAAAACCGCAACATAAAGCTAGGCGCTCTCGTAATTAATCATCGTACACGAATCTGCTTATTCCACATAATGTACACGACGCGGCGACCGCATTGAGCTTGTCAAATGTCCGGATTTGGAACACATCAATTCTAAGGAGCCTAAATTAGTTACGAGAGGGTTAGCACCGGATTTTTAAGAAGAAAGAATTTTTGTGATATTTTATTCTGTAAATGTCAAATTTTAATTTAGTGTATACCTACACTGCTACAATAAGTTTCTAGAGCAAATAAGGTTCAAATGCCATCACAAAAACCATAATGGGGTCACGTACGAACAACCTTCGTAGCTCTTCCTAGTCTAATTGCGGTTTCTCAAGTTTGTCGCCAATACGCTCCGCTGACTATTCGGCACCACGAGGTCTATATGACAACTCTGACCTAGTTTCGTCTCCCCTTATTTTCGCGGAATAATTATGATAAACATGTGTCAAAGTCCATGTACCGGCTACGTTCACAGGTACCTTTACATTCGGTAGATTATCGCACCGATACGGGGGAGTAGCAATTAAGCAACGAGCTTTAGTAATTAACTAAAGTATGAACGAGGGCGAGTACACGAGTAAGTTTAGGGTTCTGCGTCCAGAATGTCTGGTGTATCCGGTGTGGTGTGGTATGCGGGTGGTGCGCGGCGCGCGGCGCGCGGCGGTGCGGGCAGGCTGCGCGCGCCGCCGGGTTCGATCGCGCGAGGCAGCGGCGGCGGCGCGTTGCATAACTTGTGGCGGCATTCCGCGCGCGAGCCCACACCGCACGCCCGCCGCGCGCGCCCCAGCGCACTCACGCGCCACGTCGCGCCCTTTACGTAACGCGCGACACCCGCGCGCTACCCGCTTCCAGGATTCCTTGGGATTAGTGCGCCGGTCGGACGCAGCGGGGCTGGTAGGTGCGCCCTTGGTGGACTGTGGTGGCGGCGTGGTGAATAATTGAGGCGGAGCTATCGACCCTCGCTGGTCGCGTGACGCGCGGTTACCGCCGCAAGGACGCTGCCGCAGGCAAGCCGCGCCGCCGCCGCCGTCGTTGCCCGTACGCTATTGTGCTATCACGAACTAGATCACTTGAAACGCCCTGCACCACTCTGACATCCCTCATACTGCTTCGCATTATAAGAAGTGATATTTGCACCGTTCGATTCTGTTGTTTTCCCTTGCAATGTAGTGACTCGATTCCTATTTTCAGAGTGTGAGCGTTTCAAACGATCGTGTTCTTTGTGCTATGCTATCGATTCCGCTGTATTACTAACCCATTTACAGCCTTATCAACGAACCGTCACTCAAAAGAATGGCACCATTATGATTCGGACTCGCTTCCACTTGATCGAAAGCGACCGACAGTGTTGTTCCACTGAATGTTAATGACTGGCTTTCCATCGATCGTCATACTGCTGTTATCATTTCCTTGAAACTTATAATTCTCACAGATCTCTACTATAAAGTGATTAACTCAAACATATTACGTACTCTAAATTCTTACAAAGTAGGATTTAGAATGTAGTAGATACACTTGTTTATCACATGTTAAAGCTGTAACTACAAATTTGCTGAAGGCAATGTTAGGCTGTATATTCCGTAGTCGAACAAAATAGATACCGGTTACGTGTTCTTCATTACGTAAAAGAATTTGAAAAATTCTCGACATTCGAAGGTTCTCCAAAGGAAAGAGGTTTATTTCTGTAACGCTGATAATAGTCTCATCCAAATGTGAAAAATGACTGGTATTTTTGCTTTTATGGAATGCAGAGAAGTTGCTTCGAAGTTTTGCTATGCGTAGTGGTTTCGTAGCGGTGGGTCTACGCGCTACGAATCCTCAACTTACGAATCAACTTCATTATTTCGTTTTGAGAATATTATTAAATATTCTTACACTACACATACTCGCAGAGCTCGTAGAGTTGTTATCTAAAACTAATTCATTTATCATAATTTAAAAATACCCGAATAAATAAAAATTATAAGATGATTTTGAATCTTTAATTTACTCTTCACATCTTTCTCGGCTAGCCGGATAGATTTAGGAATTAAACCTGTTTACTTATCTTTCAAACAAAGGGTTATTTACTTGGATAGATTAAGAGTCATAAGGTGTTGCCCCTATTAATATATTATTTTCTTTCATTCCATAGTAATAGTACTCGTAATTTCTAAGATAAAAGAAATTCAAGTATTACATTTCTTTCATTTCAATAATTTACTTTATGTAATCAATCACAAAATAATCTACGTACAATTTTATGTCGCAACAGTGATTTAATCTATATTTGAACTTCGCCGAGTCATTTTATCATCAAACCTGCTAAAGAACATCCACTGCTGAACCCCATGCCTCCCCCATATATTTCTGATCTATTGCGGTCACTCTAAGGTTCCCCTTATTATATTCGCAGCAACCCTTATTAGATAGATAAAGAAATTAACTGCAACTAAATACTAAACAAGGCAGTACAAAGAAATACTTAAACAGCTAAAATACAACAAAATCGCATATAGCGATTTCTTTTAGATAGCCTTAGGATAGCGAGGACTTCATGGAAAAAAGGAACGGTCATCTTTCCATCTAGTAGGGGTCAATCTACGCTGCGCTTAGATCCATTCATGGCCTTTATAAATACACCAAGATTGGCAACAAATTTCTACCAACTTGTATTATCATACCTCAGAACAAAACTTGAATCTAAACTACACCCCATATATTCTCTACAAAGCAAGGCCGCCATAGAAAACCTTTTCAGATAGTTACATAACTCTATAATAAGTCCGCTGGCATGTGTATTTATAGACTTTTTATGGCATAGTTTCTTGGCTACTAAAATTTCGTTTATATGGGGTGGCTTTGGTACACACAGATCAAATGAATTACTAGTATGAAGGTGCTACGGAGTTTGCTACGCGTAGCACTTTCGTAGTGGTTAGTCTACGGCGTAGATCCTACGAACCACGAGTTATCTAACGAGGCGTTGAGAAAACTAGCGCTACAGCGGCCGGTCTAAAGTAGCCAGTTTCAATGTTTCATATTACACAACTCAAAAATAAGGAGATTCGTAAACACAGTCCAGAGGATCAGCTTAAGTGGCAGTGGGCGGGGCACAAAGCTCAAAAAACTGACGGCGGTTGTATGGGCCAGGTTCTCGAGTTGAGACCACTGCTGGAAGATGAAGCTTGGGACGACCTCACTAGATGAAAAGGCAACCTGATAAAGAGAGTATTTAGTATTGAGTACTTTATATTAGCTTGTGTGTCAGCTTGTTTAATATAATAACAGCCAATGAATAATGGTTTATTCTCTACCAAACTATTAGTCACATCTCACAATGAATCATTTGACAAAAAATAAATTAATGAAAGTTCAAATTCTACTTATAAATATTTCTCACTCTTTTCGAGTCGTATTCTTCAATTCTGAGGGTCTTGACCCTCATGGGTGATTTTCCCTTTGATTATAGTGCACCATGTATGGCATCATGTAGTTTAAAGTCGAGAGTTGCATGGATCTGGTTTTATCCACAGTGACAATGAACTTCTCCAGGGTGTCACTGTGAAGAAAAAAAAATTTGAATAAATAGAGTAGAAATTTTATTAACCACTTTTCATTTTAGAGTTCGTTTTTACGATTTTTTTTCAATGTTCTGTTTGCTGAAGTTGGTTATATTTTTCTTAAAAGTTAGTTGTTTTTATCTTTCTCGTCTTGGCACCTACTCGTATTACTATAATCATGACGTAAGTTATGCATGTTATGCGACTTGCCTGTTTTCGTGGTGGCACCAAGAATTGAAATGGAAAAGTTACGATTTTCTCTGTTTTCTCTCATTTGCAAGAATGCATTATCTAAAGTAACGCCCATTGAGAAAGGATACTTTCTTTATCAGACTTCATCGAGAAAACACGTTTTCGAAACAAACTTAAACCACACAATTCAGAGCTTGCAAGAGTATAAAAAGCTGACAATAAAATAGTATACTTTTTTAAAAAATAAATATTCGTCTAGCGTTTGACCACGATCTTGCCTGATGGTAAGCAATGATGCAGTCTACGATGTTACGTCTTACTAAGTCTACGACTTGAAGACCTCTAGGTTATAGTTATCAGGAAACCCAGACTGTAATTATCAGGCAAGGCAGGGCAACGTACACGATAATAAGTTACCAATATTCCTAACCAACTTCATATAGTTTTTAGTGATTACTTATAGACATGTGTAATCTCACGTTGTGATTTTTTGGTTATTAAAGTTCTATTCCAGAAAACTTTTAGATGGGTAAGATATGACGACAATGCGGTCGCAATTAGGTAGTTATCGATTTGGCGGTCAAATAATTTTACGTTATTTTTATTGCCGTGGTGTTTTGTTTTTATTTTAATATTTTATTGCTAATAATTTTAGTATGTAAGTACTTTTATTCTTTTTGATTCATTTTTAGTAATTAATCAAATTTCCAATCGTTCTGTATTTATAGATGTGTAAATTTACACTCCGTAACTTATTTTCATGAAAGGACAAGTGTGTACTTGAATTTGATCCCTTTCTGTCCTAACATAAATGGAAGTTCTCTGTTTTTGGTACCCTAATACCCTGTATAGGTGATACACTTTGAAGATAAGATAGAAGTCATTTATTTAACCATGTGCTTTATTTTGACCAACTATTAATGTTAGAAATCTTGAGGAGCCGCGTCGTGTCTAACGGTAAGTTCGCAACTACCACTCCCTCTGTGTAAAACAATTATCAAGCCGGTCTGCATCCTTCAAACTTGTCTCTATTAACAAAACATATAAAAATCGCCAACAGATGGCGTGACATGTATCGGAATGCAACAAAATAAAATACAATAACAGCGTGTGTCGTCTACAATCCACCCTCTTAGTGCTGAACTGAGCCGACAAACATATTAGAAATCAAATGAATACAAAAAGTGTCAGATCAGCACTAACATTCCGTTGGTGCAAGTAGTGCGACACGCGTTACCGGGCGGCGCACCAACCAGTGCGGGTGCGCACGTCCACCATTCGCACGCGACCATCATCACCCGCATGGGTCGCACTCACCACTCCGTGCCGCCAACATCCACGATCTAAATTAGGTTCCATTATTAGAACATAGTCCCCATCTCGCAATGCTCTCTGATCCCTAAACCATTTCTGCCTCGGAATTAAAGTAGGGAGATATTCTTTAACCCATCGCGCCCAAAACATATCGGTCAACCTTTGCGCTAGGCGCCATTGTTTTCGCAGACATAGATTGTCGTTATCATACCTACCAAACACGGGACCGTTCGATGACTTACCTAACAAAAAGTGATTAGGCGTTAAAGCTTCAGGGTAATTAGCGTCACATGAAACATGTGTAATAGGGCGACTATTAACTAGGGCTTCTACTTCAGCGAATAAAGTAGACAGCGTCTCAGGGTGTGGAGCGCGTTCCTTAAGAACGACTTTCAAGGCCGTTTTCACCGTGCGTATCATACGTTCCCAGGCACCACCTTTCTCAGGGGCCCCAGGGGGTATGAACCTCCACTCGATACCTCTTACGGTACCGTCTTCACGGAGTTTACTCTCATTGAGTTCGGATAGACTCCGCTTTAACTCGTTATCTGCGCCGCGCAGGTTCGTCCCGTTATCTGAGTAGATAACGCTGGGCGTACCGCGGCGAGCTATCATACGTCTGAGCGCCATGATGGTGGAGTCTGTACTCAGACTCTCACTAATTTCCAAATGAATGGCGCGTACCGTTAGGCACGTAAATATTACGCCGTACCTTTTTACTCTTTTTCGTCCGATAGTGACCTCCATCGGTCCGAAAAAATCCACCCCCGTGAACGTGAATGGGTGTCGATTGTGCTGCAGACGAGCAGCTGGCAGGTCCGCCATACGCTGTGGCTGCGGTGTCGCGCGCCGGTATCGGCAGAACAGGCAGCGCGCTGCGACCGTGCGTACGGTAGGACGCAGCTTCAAAATCCAGTAGCGTTGTCTTAACTCGTTAACTACAAGTTCGTGGGCACCATGCATAGCTTTCTTATGATAGTATTCGACTAATAGACGAGTTATTTTGTGACGACCATCGAGTATGGTGGGTCTCATAGTCAAGTGGGATACACCTTCGACTTTATCGATTCGACCGGCTACTCGTAACACATTAGTGTCGTCTAAATAGGGTGTCAATGTTAACAAACGACTGTTTGATAACAAAGGCTTATTTTGCTTGATAAGCTCAATGTCTTGTGCGAACGAATCCTGTTGAGATTTACTCAGCAGAAGAAGTTCAGCTTCGTTCATGAGTTCAACATTCAAACAAGTATCAATTCGTCGACATCGTCTGATAAACAATAAAATTCGAGCGGTTACTCGGACGAGTCGTAACCAAGACGAGTAGTCATTTTCGTTAGGTAAGGAATATTCAACGACCTGAGTCGTGACCACATTCAAGCTCCTTTGTTCGAAGACTACATCTGGTGATGGCTTCTTTGTGGACTTACAATCCTTAGGCCATGCATCTTCAGGTTGCCGTAAGAATTGTGGTCCTAGAAACCATACGCTATCGTATGTCAGAGGCGGCGTGTCGTCTTTGGTAGCTATATCAGCTACATTCAACTTAGTTGGGACGTATCGCCACTCTGATAACGTCGTGAGCTCATCAATTTCACCTAAGCGATGAGCTACGTACGGCTTATAGCTTCTTGGATCGCTACGGATCCATTGTAAAACCGTTTGTGAATCAGTCCAAAAGTACCGTTTATCAGCCTTCATATTTTTATGTTCCCGCTGCAGTGAGTTCGCGAGGCGTGCGGCTATGAGCGCGCCTTGCAGCTCCAGTCGAGGAACTGACACAGGCCGCAGTGGGGTCACTCGGCTCTTACTGGCGGCTAGACAAACCAATACATTCCCGTCTGCTCGAGTAAAACGCCAATAAATAACTGCGGCGTAAGCTTTAATAGAAGCGTCACAAAATATGTGCAGTTGTTTATTTACAATAGACTCGGCACTTCTATCTATACCTATCTCTAACTGATAGCACTGAGTCCAACTATCAGTATTGTTATACCACCTAGGTATACGTAGGGATTCTAAAAGTTTTAATTCATCGAGCCACTTCACCCATTTGGTGTGCTCATCAGAATGGATGCGGCATTTCCAATCAACTTTAGATCTGTGCACGTCTTGAAAAATGATTTTACTTTTTATAACAAATGGCGACAAAAATCCGTGTATGTCGTAAAGAGACATAATAATGCTAAGCATGTTAGCTTTCGTAGGTGGCGTAGAACCATTTAAAATATCACTAGGAATTCTGTCAAGCGAAATCTGAAACCCAAATGAGTCGTCCGCAGGATGCCATATCAAACCTAAAGTGCGCTCACTCGTATTCATGGCTCCATGCTTAAACTGCACAGCTGTGTGCGCGAGCGCTTCTGTAGGAATTGAATCTAAAACCGGTTTGCTATTACTCGACCAACCTCTTATTTCAAAGCCACCTTTAGCGTGAATAAAAGTTATGTCTTTTATTAATTGAATAGCCGTACTCTCATCACACGTAGAATAACAACAATCATCCATGTAGTGGCTATTCACAATTACATCTACAGCCTCAGGATTTATATCCTCGTATTTCAAGGCATTTTTATTTTTGACATATTGGGCAATGAAAGGCGAGCATGTTGCACCGAAAATTAAACTTTGCATAAGACAAACTTTAATCGGACCATTCGATTCTTGCCACAAGAACCGAAGAACATGCTGGTCTTCAGGGCGAATTTTAATTCTGAGAAACATATCACGAATATCCCCAATAATTACAATTTTATTCTCCCGAAATCTTAGCATAATTCCGTATAATGAATTATACAAGTCCGGTCCGGTTAATAAATAATCATTTAGGCACACACCGTCTACCTTAGCGGCGGCGTCAAACACTAACCGTAACTTATCTGGTTTATTAGGATTCTGAACACCAAAATGTGGCAAATACCAAACATGATCAGCTGAGAGGCTGTTATCAGTTAGTTCTCGAGCGTAACCATTATCTATCAATTTAGATATTTCTTTCTTATACCTATCAGCGTAGTCAGCATTCTTATGGAATTTCCGTAACAATAACTGCTGACGCGAGTAGGCATTGTTGTATGAGTCAGGCATCATAAAATCATCCTTTTTGAACGGTAAACCTACTTCCCATTGATTACCTACCTGACGGGCTGTGCTATCTAAAATATCAATAGCGCGAATATGATCTGTATTTTCACGAGATACGGGTGAAATACCAGTCAAATCAAAATTAAAGGAATTCTTAATCAGGTCATTAAGTTCGCTGACTTCAGACATATCATTATCACGAGAGTGTGCGAGATGAAACACATTTTGTTCACTTACTCTGGACTTGGTGGAGGAGTGAGTGCGGCCACGGTGGAAACCGTGGATGGTCCATCCCAACCGACATCGTGATGCGTACAGCGAGTCCCTGTCTCCATGTATAACCTCGAGAGGAGCTATTAGGAAATAATTATCCTCACCAATTAACATTTTTGGCTTTGCACTTGCATTGGTGCAAATCATATGTTTGATATGCGATAAGTGCGTGCTATTTACACTATTCAAGATAGACAAATTTTGTGAACACAATTTTAACTGAGCACATCTACGTAACTTACAGTCATAACTAATATTGTCCTGTCCCGTTATTTTTACTCTTACACTAGGCACTTCTGATTGGTACACTGACAAACCGAATGCATCAGTAAACTTTATAGGACGCGCACTAACACACTCTAAGCCTAGGGTATCTGCCAGCTCGGCATCGATCACTGACACTTCAGCACCATCGTCCAGAAGTGCGTAGGTATTCACTACACCTTTAGGGCCACGTAATTGAACCGCGATCACTTTCAACAGTGCGAATTCATCCGGGGCGATGCTCGCGTCGTCACTATCTCGAGCGAAATGCATCATAGACGCATCGGGTGCAGTTACAGGTACAGGTTCCGGGTTTACGGTCATCTTATCAGTCGATTGTGACGTCATCTCGGGTTTCGTCCAGTGTAGCAGGCGGTGGTGTGCCATGCCACAGTTATCGACGTCACACATTGGTGCGGGGCACGTATCTTTATTGTGTCGAGTTAGTAGACAACAATAACATAGGCCGCGCGTTTTTACAAATCGCCATTTATCTCTTCGCATTGCTCGTTTGAATATGCGACACTCTGGTAGGGTATGAGTGCCCTTCTGGCAGAATCTACATACATTATTATCAGCTGTTGCAGCGACAGAAGATGTGTAGACAGTACGATGACGATACTTGTCTTCAGTGCGCTTTGTAGGAGCGTCCATCGGCTTCTTGTCTCGCGGAGGTATACATCCGACGACTGATAACATTTCAGCTTCTATCTTTAAGAACATAGCTAGTAGTTCGAGCTTCGATCTGCCTTCGCGTAGACGATTGTAGGCAAACTCCGTCCATCTACCTATCAGGGTGCTCGGCAATTTTGATATTATGGCTGCAGCGAGCTCTGGACTTCGTAGGTAGTCATTCTGGTGTAGTGCGCGTATTGTAGCCACGCAATTGTTGACTTTGACGGACAAGTTTATCAAGTCATGTTGATAACAAGTAGGTAACGAAGGTAGCTTTTTCAATTGCATCGTTATGTTGCTAATAATAATATCAGCTCGGCCAAACCTTAGTTCAAGTGCTTCTATAACTGCTGACGGCGGAGTGTTGCCGATCAGCAAGTCAGTCACTGCTTCCTTGGCTTCACCTCGTAGAGATTTACGGAGTCTCCACAGGTTCTCACTATCACTGAATCTACACACTCGTGACGAATCATCATAGGCACTTTTAAAATGTAGCCACTCAATACAGTCACCACTGAAGATAGGTAGCTCTCGTGGCGTGGCAAGGCGGCTCAAAAGTTTATCTTCGTGCTTTGATGAAGACTGGGTCATCAGATCCTTCAACGTGTTAGCTAGTTGTTGGATACTGTTGTTGTGCTGGACTGGTGATGCACAGTTCGTGTCCAGCCATTTCTCCACGTTATCGTGCACTTCATTCTCGCTGGGGAGGGATGAACAATAGGTACCAACTTTTTCATCTGGAGCTACATCAGTGCCGACATGATGAGCTTTTTCACTCTCCTGGTCGACTTTGGCAAGGTCAGCTTGTAACTTCTTGTCAATTAACTCCATCTGAATCTTGGCTTTTGCTTCCGCAGCTTCTAACTCGAGTTGTTTACGACGTGCAACTGATGACGTAGTAGATTTCTTAGTCTGAATAGTCGTTTTTGAAGCACATTTCGAATGCTGCTCAGTGTCACGCGCTGACATCTTGCACGGTACTGGCGTCGATACGTGTCCTTCCCGCGACGATAAGAGATCATTGGTGCCGCTAGGAAGAATCAACTTCTTCAACTCTTTCTTCATAGGTGTGCCTTCCAACTTGTTGGTTTTCATATGTTCCTGGCGTTGACGGCGAGTAAGAACCTTCGATAATGGCGTCACGCCCGACATGATGGTATTTCGCAGTTCACTGATTTTAAATCTGGCTCTGAAGGACCATATTATAGGTGATACACTTTGAAGATAAGATAGAAGTCATTTATTTAACCATGTGCTTTATTTTGACCAACTATTAATGTTAGAAATCTTGAGGAGCCGCGTCGTGTCTAACGGTAAGTTCGCAACTACCACTCCCTCTGTGTAAAACAATTATCAAGCCGGTCTGCATCCTTCAAACTTGTCTCTATTAACAAAACATATAAAAATCGCCAACAGATGGCGTGACATGTATCGGAATGCAACAAAATAAAATACAATAACAGCGTGTGTCGTCTACACCCTGATACTCGGAAGTCTTTTGTCTACCGGTTTTTTAATTGATCCAGTTTCATTATTATCAACATCAATCATCACAAGCCCGACATCAATCACTGGTATAATCTGACCCATCGACTGCCTTTGACTATGTCATCCACCCATCTCGCTACCGGACGTCCTACGTTTGTAACCATTCACCATTCAGTATTCACTATACCCAACCTACAGTGAACCATGCCTTGTCATATATTATACTCGTAATATAAACCAGTTAATTACATTATGTATTGTCAATCGGCTATTGATCCCAGTTCATTTTACGTATAACTAGCTGACCCGCCTGCGGCTTCTTACGTATGGTTTATCAATAAAAACAATACCCTTCCTCTGCGCAGTCGAGTTAAAAGTAGACTATGTCTCAATCTCAGTCATAATCTCAAGTACCAATCTCAGTCTATTTATGTACCAAATCTGAAAATATGAATTTTCAGATTCCTAACTTGAGGAATTTTGAATTGCCCATACAAACTTTCAACCCCTATTTTACCGTCTTTAAGATTATTTTTCGAGACAATGGTAGCATATGTCCTTCTCCAGGATATAATCTATCTCCTTGCCAAATTTCATTACGATCCGTTCAGCCGTTTAGTCGTGAAAATGCAACAAACAAACAAAGTTACTTTCGCATTTATAATATTAGCATGGAAGTTCTTTAATGTACAGAAATAGATCACGGAAAAAAGTTTACAAACTGGACATAATGAAAGACGTCAAATCTGAAATAATAGGTCTTTACCTATGAAATTGCCGTTCTTCAGTACTGGTCATTTCAAATAGAAAAATAGTTTGGAATTGCTTTGCTTTGACAACGCGCGACCCCATACTGCACAACAGACAGTCTCCAAGCTGCAAGAGCTGGGGTTGGAAGCTCTCCCTCATCCGCCATACTCACCAGACCTTGCACCTACCGACTATTACTTTTTCCAAAAATTAGACACTTTTTAGTGGGTAAAAAATTCAATTCTCGAGAGGCAGTACAAAATGCCTTTGAAGAGTTTGTTGGCTCCCGTCCAGCTGATTTTTACAAGAAGGGCATCAATAAACTGCCAATGCGTTGGCAAAGATGCGTCGATTGCATGGGTACTTTGAATAACAGAAATAAAAACGTTTAAAAAAATAAGTACTTCCACTTATTTCATACAAAACTGCAATTTCATAGGTAAAGACCTAATATTAGATTTCCTTTAGTGTAGTGTGCCGTTAGGACTGTGTGGTATTATAAGTATAAGAGTTAGGAATGACCTTATTTTAAAATTCTTTTCGTCATAACGTGATACATGTCTGCGTGTGTGGCACGAAGGCTGGGGCACGCGATTGCCCTGATGTACAGACAGTCAGAAAACATTTGAGATTAATAACTTGACAGTTCTAGATACCAGTGGGAAATTAATAACTTTCTTTGTAATCAGTTTCAACTTGAAACCGGCAAATATACGTTTTTACTTAGAAAGCTGTCGTGATTTTTGATTTTGACGACCTTCTTGGTGCAGTGGGCGAATAGCCGGCTGAGACGCCGGAGGTGGCGGGTTCGATTCCCGCCGCGGAACAAATGTTTGCATGATCTACAAATACATATTTGTTCCGGGTCTGGTTGTTTCTCTATGTAAAAAAACAAAATGTATATATATATTCAATCTGTTATCTGGTTCCCATAGTACAAGCTCGGCTTAGTTTGGGGCTAGATAGCGCTGTGTGAAATGTCAATAAATATTTATTATTATTACTTATTTCATGAATTATTATAAATACTGGATGATAATGATGTTGACGCAACCCCTACCGCCACGCCCGCCTACTCGCGTGCAGAGGACTGCGGCGCATACTCGTAGTGCGAGGCGAGTTGCAGTGCGGAATGGATCACACTTACCCCGATGAGGGTTCACGAATTGAAACGAAACATTGTCGGTCGAAACACCGATAAAACGTGATAAATCCCGTATTTATAATAATGATAATGCATTTGGTTGCTACTTTGATAGACGGTCTATACTGCAATAATACTTTGTAAATTGGTTGGCTTTTCTGTTGACTGATTATAACATATTTACATAATCCCATGGCCGATGGTCCGATACCTTTAAATTGAATTTTAAGGCTACTTTTGATAAAACTTCATATCCCGATTATGAATGAATGAAATACTTTTTATTGCACACCTAACAAAAATACAGTAACAAAAAGAAACAATAAATAACGGTACAATAGGCGGTCTTACCGCTAAAAGCGATCCCCATTATTGCACTGGCTTTATAAAAAAATCAGTGGTCGAAGACCTAATACCATTCATATGAGCAAAACTTTAAGCGCGAGAAAAGTTACATACTTTCTCGGCTAAAATGTATGGAAGAGCAGATTTTGAAGCTGAAATCTGTTCTCGGGAAACGATGAAATGTTTAAATGTACATATGAAACGTCGTTTGTACCTAAGTACTTCAAACTTCATACAGAATGTATTTATTTTTCAATTAAGAATATATAATAATTTCCATGTAAAACCTCTTTTGAAAATGAATAAATGAACAACACAAAAAGAAACTATCATAATTAAAAAAAAGTGACACTCCGGGAGAGCCGACAGAAGTGAAAACTTGAACAATTACGAGATACTTATATACAGAGGTGTCGGTAACGGTAACAGTGTCGCGAGTTCAATGCTTTTTTCCATCTCAAAAAATGCCCAACGCGTCTAAAGAAGTTTTCACTTCATATACAAAGGTGTCGGTAACGGGAACGGTAACAGTGTCGCGAGTTCAATGGTTTTTTCCCATCTCAAAAAATGCCCAACGCGCCTAAAGTTTTCACTTCAAAAAACACAAAGCCACAAGTAACATGGATGGTTTTATCAGTTTGAAGCGATTTCCATACAAACAAAATGAGGGTTTTTGTAAGATTACAGTAATGGAGGCACATACAAATAATAAAATTAAAGGAGAGAATGCTGACTTACAAATGGAGTTACCAAAGGTGTTGTGTTTTAGAATTATCAAAGTCTGTTTTTTACTGCCTGTACCTCACTACTAAGGTTATTATTTTCATTGAAATATATTAGCTAATAAACATTACTGGACTGCCTCCGTGGCGCAGTGGACGTGTAGCCGGCTGAGACGCAGGAGGTAGCGGGTTCGATTCCCGCCTCGGAACAAAATGTTTGCATGATCTACAGATATTTGTTCCGTGTCTGGGTGTTTTTCTATATATTATAAGTATGTATTTACAAAAAAAAAGTATATAAGTATTCTATCAGTTATCTGGTTCCCATAGTACAAGCTCTGCTTAGTTTGGGGCTAGATAGCGCTGTGTGAAATGTCCAGCGATATTTATTATTATTATTATTTATTATTATGCGACGGCATATAATGTTACTAAGCAATTAGTAACAGAATATGAATAACAGATTTATAAAAGCTGGTGTTTATTTCATTTATTAACAGAAAGGATACACAATCACACAATTTATTTAGCTCTATAAAATATAAGTGTAGTAGAATTCCTTGTGAAAGGGCTCGCCCGGCGAAGAACAACCACCATCCTTATTTCTGCTGCCAAGCAGCATTGCTGTTTCGGTTTTAAGGGTATGGTTGTTGGTGCAATTACAGGCTTTACACCTGTATGCCTTAAGTTAATGGACGTAGGGCACGTTTTTAAAGTGCGTGACCTGTGAGGCAATACTTAGTTGTAGGCGATGGTTACCTCTTAACATCAGGTGGGCCATATGCATAATCCAACTCCAGATAGTATAAAATATAATAACAGTTATCGTTTTCAATAGTCAACTATAATATATAATAGCTCAACTGCGCCAGATCACTACCAGGTGGAAGTGATCTGGCACACTGGCTGCATTGCCCCGCTGAATTGCAATGCTTATGCGTTGACTCAGATACGCGCCAGCTCTCGGATTTCACATCACTTCGACCAGATGCCCAGAAAGAACATAAAATGATAATTCGACTCTTCCTGCGTTATTATCAGCCAAAAAATGTACTTTATCGGTTAAAGAAAACCACACGTGTTTTTCAAGGCTGTTTTTTTGTCTGGCACGACTACGTAATGATAATCATAATCTGACTGTATAGTTGATTTAATTTTATTTATTTATTTAATGATGATACTCATAATCATTTTCATTCAAAATATGTAAACAAACACAGATTGCACACTTGCACAAGCTTCCAATCGAGCCCTAATTCTTGTACTCAGTTCGTACTCGCTGTAAGCATCAAGTACGTAGAACCAAAATGGTGTGTGTGAATGGGTACGGATGATACTCACAGTAACAATAGTTTTGTGATACATAATTAATTCATGCAATTTTATTTGATTTTTGCTCCAGAATTAGTCCTTCTCGTACTGCGGGTATTTTCGCTTGGAGTACTGAGACATGTATACAAGGTATAGTCGACTCTTAAAGTCAGACAGACTTTATTGCGAGAAAAAAGTCTATGTCGTAACGTTGTTCAAGGTCCTAACCCACATTACTGCCGTCAAGGATTCGGAGGATCTATAGCTTGTCGATTCAAGTCTCGGAGATTGTGACTTACCTATTTATTCAAATCAAAATGATTTTATTTCTGTGAAATATAAAACTTTATCAAGGTTGTTGGGATCTTCTTTTAAATATATTATATACTTGTATCAGAAGACCCCGCTTTTCAATAGCCATACACTTTTTTAAATTTAGTTTACAGATATAAACATAGAACAGGTTATCCTACCGTAGCAAGCACAAACGGTGTGTGTATATGGGTAGACTATGTACGTACGTGTGTGTATGTTTGTGGTTGCGTTTGTGTGTGTGTGTGTGTGTGTTCATCTATGAAAATTTAAAATTAATTCACTTCATAGTTCTCACCTATCAGTCTCGATTGCGGTAACCAAATAGCAATTAATTTTGCAATTTCTTTAGTCTTATAAAACTTGGAAACTTGCCAACCTAAAAATACAGTACTATGGGGTTCTTTATTAAAAACTTTTATTTTTTTTAAAGTTTGGCAACTTGATTTTAATGAATATGGTGTTACAAGAGTCCATAGGCTAGGTAACAGCTTACCATCAGGTGAACCGAACGCTTGTTTACCACCTAAGGGATAGTGTCTATCAATTTAAGAATTTTCAGAATCAGTACAAGCTAACAAACTACAAACTTTAAATCCTTATTAAATTATAGTAATGTAATTGAGAAACTAGTACATCGTTATATACTCGTAAGAGCTGTAAGCGATCTATTGTACACCCGACTATCACATCACACTAATGCGAAAGTTTGAATGTTTGTTTGTTTGTTACTTAATGACGTCGTAACGGCTAAACCAATTTTAATGAAATACGATTGTATGTACGTAGATTGTAACCTGGACTACCACATAGGCTATTTTTTAGCCCATAAATCAGGTCCCATGGGATAAAAATGGGGTGTCAAGTGAAGTTGCAACAGCGAGTTTAGCTTTATTTCTAGGTTACCTACAGATTTAGTAGTGTAACACGTACGAAGTTGCGGGCAATAGCTAGAAACACTATATAATATATAACTTTTCATTATTAATGCGAGGAAATGAATAAAGTGTAAAGAAACTGTTTCTCAGGAGATTTTTGGAGGAATAAAGTTCGAAACACGATCTACATAGGCAGGAAAACCCCCTATATTTGGACTAATGCAGTACAAGACCGGCAAACAATGAGTAAAATAATAAAAAAATACAATAAACGTCGGCGCGTGCGTCGCGGCCGAGCTTGGGCGGGCTGTCGCACTATCTATCCTCTCAGTTTGGCAGAGGCGCGCGGGTATCGCAGCGCTAAAGGACGCGTTCAAACACTTACCACTGTTACTTTTGTTGCTAAAAAGAAAACTTGCGTTCCCGGTATCCATTGTTTTTTTCACTACCATATCCTTATTTCATTTAAAAGAAATAAGGATTTGTGTTAGAGGTTGTATTTTATTAAATCATATTATGACGTATTTGTATGATTTGACAACTCTCTAAGCCATATTTAGCCACTAAATGTATGTTTAGGCATCGTTGCGAAGGTCGCCTTAACTGTCGTAACCTGGATATAGCTTGATATATCCCCTGTAATAATTACCTACAAACCTTATCAAACTAAGTAACATTCATCAAATGAATAAAAAATTAAACCAACAATGCCACTAACTCCCTTGAAACTTTGAATCCATTATGTGTAGGTAAATTATTTTTATGGTTGAAAAAAAGCAATTTATTTGAGAGCGACCTCGTATGAGCTTCACTTTCCTTCTCGTATGTAAATTAACGCAGCTTATGTAAGAGTAGTGCGAGTTCAGAATTACCTGGTGTCGTAATAATGTCGTGTATCAGGTTTGGCCTCTGATAAAATGTGTGAAAATTACTGAAATATTTTAATACAATTCTTTAATGAAAGACTGAAAAGGACAAACCCCTTTATTTTAATATAATATACAATAGTAGTAGTAATACTTTTGACCCGCCCGCGGCTTCGGACGCTTGAAATTCCCCGTTCCCGTGGGAACTTCGAGATAAAAACTATATAAAACACTCTTGTGAAAGTGACGCGACACTTCATGTAAATGACTTCACGTCAATGAACGGCGGTTATATGTAGGTAAGTAGGTAGGTATATTGTTCATAAAAAATACTAAAATCGCGATTAAAAAATGAGGGGTGAGGGTAGGAGGGTGAAAAATACATTACGACCTATACTCATACCTACCAAGTATACAAAAAAAATCATTAAAATCGGTCGAGCCGTTTCGGAGGAGTGCGATCACAAACACCGTGATACGTGATTTTTATATATTAGAAAAGAAGATAGTGGTAGCGTTAGTGCTATTCTTAAAGAACAAAAGAACAAAGCATCTTCCTCTTAAATGTGTAATTCTTCTTTTGTGTTATATTTTGTAGTGTGTCGTGTCAAATAAATGTTTTCATTTTCATTTTCATTTTCAAATGGAGACCGTAAGAAGTGCCAATGGACACATTCTTAACCATAATTCTATTGTAAAACTAATTTAGCATAAAATTGCTCATTAACCTACTTAGTTAGATTCTTATAAGACTAGAGTAGATTTGCGACGTAGGTACCTAAAAATAAAAATAAAACTTCCTCAATACTCTAATGCCGTACTTTAATATTAATAATTTTCGCTGATAATAGTTGTTTGTATATTTTATGGTCACATTTGCCTCATTACAATATGTTCAACATGTAAGTAGTTATATGCTATTATGTTGTTCAATAAATACATATAAAATATGTCTAGATGTAGGTTAATGTGTAAAGTTTTTGTTCTACCTGATAGAGTAGAACCAGCAGACTGCCGCTATGAAGCAAAAAGCGCTCAATTAGAAACGCTACAAACATACCATAATAAACCTAGCAGTTGAACTCGCCTCGAGTTTTTTAAATATTATGTATGATAGCTGCATTTTTTTATGCATATTTTTTCTAACTCCTTGTCCCTCCATATTCTGCAGTCACTCACCAGTCCTGAAAAGTTTTAAGGTTGTGATAACTTTCCTTTGTTTTCTCAGGCAAGTGTTCCTGCTGTGACCTACCCAGGTCCCACTTCTATTTCAGTACTTGACTACCAGTCAACTTGGCGAATAATTTTACTTCGAAAACTTTCGTGATTTATTTCAATCATTATTATAAATACGGGATTTATCACGTACCGTTTTATCGGTATGCGGTCATAATAATGCTGCGATAGACGAATAATGCTTTCTGTGGTGTAGCCTTCTCATTGTATCATATTGTAAAATCAATTTGATTTTCATAGAATGTAGTAGAAAATGTTACAAAGCTCTGACGACAGCTTAATCTTGTAAGCCTATTTTCTGTGAAGGAATTTTAATTATTCCAAACTCTCTGAAAACATGCTTCAGCTTTGAACAGACTTTAAAGTTTGGAAATCAAAGGCTTTGATAGTGCAGACTGAATGTGTAATTTTGGCTACATTGCGCCATTGTTTTACAATGAACATACGCAAATAAACTTTGTAGATGCTTTCAATGTAGGTACTTATCACAATATTTTTATATTCTTATAAAGTGATGTTGGTTCAATTTCCGTTATAAGATTAAATTCTTTTGTATATTAGTGTTTACAGTTTTTTGATACATCTTTCGAAGCGACGTTACATCGCACTATCGAGGGTTACAGATAATTAAGTACCGCAAATGAAATTAAATGGTTTATTTTGCTGGAAGAAAGATCTGATATTAAAAAAAAATCAATCAGGGATATAGAAATTATTGAAATTTAAATAGCAAATTAGTTGAAACATTCAATGTCGAGGTTTTTAAAGTATACATCTTAATAAATAAAACAAAGTCGGGTCAGTTACACCATTTTTAAACTCAAGAACGGTGGGACCGATTTTGATTATATTTTATTTGTTAGATTTGTCGTCACCCCGAATAGCTGAATAACTATTAAAGTATCGGCGAATTCAAGCAAAAATAAAATATGAAGAAAATTCATTTTCTCATACATAGATGCAGCTAATGATGGCCGATTGACAATTCTACCGGAATGACGTACATTGACAGCCCGAGTCATATGCATATCAAGGCGGTACGAAGTTCGGCGGGTCAGCTAGTTTATTCATAAACCAGGCAAAGCATTCAAATCAAGAATTAGGTCGTTTGGAAGTTCAAGCTTAAGTGTTTTTCAAACTTTCACGATCACTGTACATAAATGTGTGGAGTCCACCCGTGACCACGGCTGTTGTAACATAGCCGAAACGTCGGGATAAAAAATAAAAAAGGTAATATACGTGTTAAATACCCGTTTTATTATTATTTATTTATTTAATTACAACGGATTAACGAATTGCACTAACTATTAAAAAAATTCAAAACACTAATTACATAAACCATACATTGTCAAATTAAAATTAAAATTACATTACAAATCTACTTTAATCTAATTAATAAAATTCAATTAAAATTAAATTTTAATCAGTATACAAGCTTTAGTGGTTACTATGTTTAGGTAGATAATCCCAAAAAATAATAAAATATTATGATAATCAAACAAACATAAACAATATACCGACCATTTAGGTACGTTTCTTCTCGCGTATAAAAGAATGCATAACAAATATACATGTTTTATTAAAACTCGCATTGAAGAAATGCAAAAGCAAACATTACGAGATTCTTCAAACTTTTATAAAGAAACGGCAGAAAGATATTAAGTTTGTTAAAGAACTCCAGTGAAAAACAAATGTTAGAAACAATCTCACGGCGAAACGTTAAAAGGCCTTGTCTCAACTACGAGACATTTGCACCAATATGTATATCATTCAGATTTTTGGGCAATTGATTTCAAGTCCAAATTACCTACTCTTTTAAATTTATGTTTATGTTTGTTTGTACCTATTTGATTGGTTGTGTTTCGGGTTTGATTTTTGTATAAATGTTTTAAATTATTAAGTCTTAAACACTTACTTTTATAATGGCGGGTCTCACGGCTCTGCAACAGACTGCGGTGCCACTGAAAACCAGCTATGCTTCTGCAACATAGTGCTGAGTGGTGACCGATTTATGGTCACATAATTTCTATGTTTGCTTGTATCTTTTTATTTTGTTATGTTCTTATGTGTCATAAATAAATAAATTCTCTTTTTCTATATCATAAATAACCGTTTTACCATTTAGGTACTTTTTCACTGACCATGAAACTAGGAACAAAATCAACAAACAATTTACCAATTTCAACAATTTAATTGTGAAACCACAGACCAATAAAATTTAATGTTTATATCTATATGTATATTAATAAGTGAAGCGGCTCATCTATGCGCACCTGTACGAGGGAAGACCCAAACCAGTGCCATCGACAGTGTGTCATTGTATTATTAGAAAAATATCTAGTTTTATGGAGCATCGACACACTATGAAGAAGAAGAATAGGTGAAGAGATAACTGTACCCCCATTTAAGCTAATTATGAGCACGGAGTAGTATGTATGATACTTAGCATAGTTAAAGTTTTTATGAAGAACGAGGGGCGAATGCTAAAATAAGGTCAAAAAAAATATTTCGACCATTGTGCCCTGGTATGTATATAAACTAGTCTGTATATAAACTAGTCTGTATATAAACTAGTCTGTATATAAACTAGTCTGTATATAAACTAGTCTGTATATAAACTAGTCTGTATATAAACTAGTCTGTATATAAACTAGTCTGTATATAAACATTATATTTCATCCGTTGTGGAACTTACAATCAAACTTTTCCTTGAAACGAAACCGCCATCTGAATTTCGCAGCGTAACATCACAGAGATCAACAAAACACTTCGGCTATAAAATCAAAGAGTTCAGAGAAAACAACAAAAAAATACGTACCTATCCAGTTACCGGTGTTGCCTTGAAACAGCTATCTGAATTTCGCCGGGTAACACGGCTCAACACATTACGTGGAATACGCATAGTCCCGCAGTGGCGGGAACCGAACTCGGAACCTTGAAGTCCCCTCCCCCCTACCTCACCCCTCGCGACCCCCGCCTGCACAACCTTTACTCCTTGTGTTTTTCTTTATTGGCTTTGGAGTTATTTGTAAGTTGACTTCACTGGGTTGATATCTAAAGGGACATAATAAACTGAGAGTTCTTACATATATATAACTAAAATATAGATACTGAACATATTTCTACTATTTTGTTGGCTGGTAAAAGCCTTTATCTGTACGTGGCATTACTCTGTGCTATAATCATCATGGATACAAAATAATTAGATTATTTAACCCGTCAAGAATCACACCAATATATTTTTGTATGATTGTGGGTGATGCTTAAGCGATACATCATTTTAACTTGATAAGAAACATAGACACCAATTATGAATTATTTAGTTCCCGACTTCTGATAATCTACTCGGAATATTCATCACCATCATCATCATATCAGCCAAAGTACGTCCACTGCTGAACATAGACCTCCCCTGTAGATTTCCAGAGCGACAGATCTTGTGCTACCAGCACCCAACGGCTCCCAGCAACCTTTATCAGGTCGTCTTTCCATCTAGTGGAGGACCGTCCTACGCTGTGCTTTCTACTGAGTGGTCACTCAAGAACCTTTCTGCCTAAACGGCCGTAAGTTCTTCTAGCTATGTGTCCTGTCCACTGTCACTTAATCCTTTGTGATACGTCAGTGACTTTGGTTCTTCTACGAATCTGATTTCTGATCCGATCTCATAGAGAACCAAGCATAGCCCTCTCCATAGCACGCTGAGCGACCTTAGCCTTTTTATGAGGTCCATAGTGAAAGACCACGTTTCTGTTTCTACTCCGAATATTGCCAACTGATTAAACCCTAAAGTATTACATAATAGGAATCAAAAGACCTTGGCGTATTAAAAGACGTGCCAAAAAGCTCATCGACGAAGACTCTCCACCGAAGGCCGATCCGCAAAGCCTTTATGAAAAGCCTATCGTGATATCGCTATACGAATATAAATTTTAATATCTGTATTAAAGTTATAGCACTTGCAAAGAAACACAAAAAAACTTGAAGAAGCAAAAGCCGTTTTGCAATTAGCGACAAACATATATTAACCTACGAATCTGAAAGCATGTGTGCAATTTTATTGATTTTGCGGGAATAATAAAACGTTACTAATTCGGTACGCATATATTTAGACATTTCTGCTGGTCAGTTATCTACTGAACGCCACTGATCATTTGTATAGGAATCTTACTACCTTACATTAGGTTAGTAGTAGGTACCTACATCAAAAGTATAACTAGTATTCTGGATTTAGAAACCTTGATGATAAATTTAAAATAAATAAGAGTTTTAAAATTAAAATTAATAACATAAAACAGGACAATGTAACGGCGATTTCCGCAACGATGCCTTAACGCATTTTGTGGCTAATTTAAACATGTTTAGTCACTAAATACGTTTATTGATCCTTGTGCAAGCCGGCCGTTATTAGGACTACTATAGATAAGCAATTTAGACTTTGTCAGCAATTTATCTTTGACAATACTTACGGCATGACGTTCTTTAACTTTAATAAACAGTAAGCATGTAAAAACTTAATGTTTGGACTTGCCTCTGACTACCCGTTTGTAGGATATCATCATGGGCCGGCGTACTTGATGAGTAATTATAAGATTGGATGATGTCCATCATGAGGATAAATAAAATCGTGGACGACATACTCGTACATATAAATATAAATTATAGGCTAGAAGAAAATATACATAGCAATCCAAAACCGCGATAAACGCGCAAATGAGTTTAAGCTAATTATTATAACAAAAAAACTGTGGAAAATACTACAGAGTTCCTGTGAAAACTAGTAATATTCTATTCCATGCAATGTTAATTATGTAGACCTGTTGTCGCGTGTTCTTTCCTACCACCTACCACCTTGTTTAGTCCGTCCTAGCTAATTCTGCAGAACAGAAGGATTTTTTTTAACTACCTTGCCTAGCTAAAAAAACTTTATATACCACTATCTCACCTGATGTTAAATGTAGTGTGGTTTAAGATAAAACACACTCGTCTAAAATTAATATATTGACTAGCTTGAAGACTCCAAGATTAAAATGGTAGCATTTAAATACAAAAGCAAATGCATCATCAAAATTATGGATTTTGCGACAAAAGATTTTAAATTTGAACAATAAACTATATATTGACGACCTCCGTGGCCCAGTGGGCGAATAGCCAGATGAGACATCTACAGATATTTTTTCTGGGTCTAGTTGTTTCTCTATATATGTATTTTAAATATGTATTTACAAAAAAAGTATTCTATCCGTTATCTGGTTCCCATAGTACAAGCTTTGCTTAATTTGGGGCTAGATAGCGCTGTATGAAATAGAATAGAATAGAATAGAATAATCCTTTATTGTACACCAGGAATACTTATAACTAATTTAAGCTAAATAAAGTACAATGGGCGGCCTTATCGCTGAAAGCGATTTCTTCCAGGCAACCTTTGGATGGAAAGTAAATAACGGAGCAGTAATGGGCAGCGGTGCACAGAGTATATTTACAAACGAATGAAATAATCTATATAAAAATATAGAAATGTTCAGCATTAGCTATTTATTTATTATTCAAGTAAATCTAAGCAGCAAAACAAGTCCCCCCCCCAACGATGTGCCACCTCAGTAGTTGGAAACACCGAAAGTTGTTTCCAAGTTTTCCAACTTTAGGTTTTTAATGTACTTAATTATTTGCGTTTAATTTTAACGTACATATATATGCAAACATAAACGATCAGTTATGCAGACTTATCGTGATCTGTAACTGTAAGGCCGTCTAACAAGGTCTGTAGTAATTTGCCTAACATAATTATTTTAGGTCACGTGTAGGGTCAGCAAAATTAGGTTATGGTCCAATCGTTCCTTCCAATTGCCTTAGGGAAGCTTATATGTGAAGGCTGAGCTATTTACTGTTTTAGATGTGTGATCTGAGAGCTGACGCTTATCTGGGTCAACGCATTGCAATTCAGCGGAGCAATACAGCCAGTGTCTTGGAAACACTTTCACCTGGCAGTGATCTGGAGCATTTGAGCTAACTATAAATCGTTTCCAACGGTCTTTAGATGATTCAACTGTTTCTTTTGTATTTTTTACCTCAAACGCAAAAAAAAGGGTCAGGTAGGTCAGGGGTTTTTTAAATTTTGTAAAGATGAACTTGTTGAAAGAGATATTTAAATAATTGTAGGTAGGTACTTATATTCTTAGTATATCTAATGCTTGTCTGCTTCTAGGATCTACAAAATTATGGTGCAATGAGCTAATAGAGGTACCCAAAAGCCTATGTAATTGTTTAAGTACTAGCTGACCCGCCAGCGGCTTCGCACGCGCAAAGACCAAAATCATTTTTCTAAAGAAACTTTGACACCCCATTTTTATCCCATGGAACCTGCTTTATGGGATAAAAAGTAGCCTATGTGTTAATCCAGGTTATATCTACGTAAATGCTAAATTTGATCGAATACGGTATAGCTGTTACGACGTGATTGAGTAACAAACAAACAAATAAATTAATTAACAAACATTAACAAACTTTCGCATTTATAATATGATTGTGTGATTATTAACCAACTGTTAAATTGTGTCCCTTACGTTTTAAATAAATGAGTATCAGTATTAATAAATTTACTGGTTCATATAATGAATAACAGATCTTAGTTTAGGCCAACTCATGAACCGGAGATTGATATTGTGTCAACACTAACTGAAATAGTGATGGTGAATCTTGCAGATTATACAAACTTCAGTCTCATTCGGCGCAGGTTTTTATACATAATAATTATCAAATAAATAACTTCAAATCAAATAACTTTATTTTGTAACAAAAACGTGGTACAACAATACTGGAACACGATAGTATTCGCATAACTATATTTTAACGTTACGATCGAGCGGGTCTCGGACCTCTTCTCGTATTGTTTTTGACATCATTTCCTGTCTTGTTAATTTATAGAAAACTTTATAAATCATAAATCTTTATTGATTGTGGATCTGGGTTAGGTACAGTGTTGGTAGAATATGTTCTTGTTTATATTTATAATACAGAGCCAGATCCTACCTTACAGCAAACAAACAGAACAGAGGTAAAACCTATTAATATTATTCACCACCGCCAAACAAAAATATATTGTGGTGATCCCTGACGTGACTGAACTTTTTGAAGTGCGAACTAAATTTCAATTTAACACAATTTCAAATAGTATTTTTATTTTTACAGTGTGACCCGAACACTTACGGAAAATTCCAAGATTTTGAGTGAAAAATGTTCATGCCTAGACGGGACTTGAACCCGCAACCTTCCTCTCGTATCAAGAGGAAGGTTAATCATAATCATAATCATTTATTGCCAGAATATAGGTTATACAGAAAGATGTAACATTTCATATAAAATAGTTTCACTATACTCTACCCCACTCAGGGGCGTGCAATAAGCTTGTAAAGCTTTCATATTTGTATTGTTATAAATATATTGTTAGTAACATTACACTATTTATGTCAAACATCTAGTATTCAATTATAATTATTCAAATTAATCATGTCATTATTTATTAAAGTATTCCTCTAATGTATAAAAGGTCTTATCTAAAAGCCATAATTTTAATTTGTGCCTAAATTTAAAAAGTGGCAGCTCTTGAATGTTCTTTGGTAAATTATTAAATATTTTTACAGCCATTACATATACATTCTTTTTATAAATATCAAGTTTACAATGTGGTAGATAAAGTCTATTATGATGCCTTGTATGCCTTTGCATTTTGTCAGAGTGTTTTAGAAATCGTTCTGAATTTTCTTTAACTAAGTTACATATACTATTTATATACATACAGGCAATAGGCATGATTTTATGTTCCTTAAAAATAGGACGACAGCTTTTAGTAAACCAGGCTCCACATAATGCGCGAACACATTTTTTTTGTGCTATAAAAGCTTTATTAATGTCTGTCGGGTTTCCCCAAAGAATAAGACCATAAGAGAGAATGGAGGAAACATAGCCATGATAGGCACTTTTTTGTTACGGGTTCATGTCCGTTTTCAGAAAAAAAATTTTCAAGGGTTGAAAATTTTTGAAATGGTTTTAAAATCTTTTAACACAATTTAACAAATTTATAAGCAAAATCGAAATTTGGGTGTTTCTTTTACTTACAGACTGCAGCGAGGTTTCCTTGGTGTCTGTGTAGCCAGTTTCTGACACATAACTAGTGTCTGTGGTCTGTGTGTCTGGAGTGGTTTTTTTTCTAAAAAAACTGCTTTAGCCATTTAATCACTTTCATCGTTTATTATTTAGGTAGTCAGTGGTTTAGTCTCGGAATAAACATGGTATACTGGAAAGCGGCGCGTCCGAGCAGTCCCAGCGATAAGCATTGACATTGAAAATGACGAGTCATTCAACTTTCTCAACAACAACATATTTTTAGGGTTCCAAAATGGTAAAAACAAAACCCTATAGTACGACTTCGTCCGTCCCTTTGTCTGTCTGTCCGTTTGTCGCGACAGATGATCCGTCCACCCGTCTGCCACAGCTGATTATATCAGCAACTAATAAAGCTATTGACAATTATCATCCACAGCCCATAATTACCCACTGCTGGCCTCCCTTTGTAAACCCTTCCAGGGTCCGTAGCCAAAATACATTCGCTGCGAATCTATTCGATTTCATACTTCATACATTTGTTGTCGCTGTATCACGTGGTATTTCTATAGCATGTGTCAAATCCCATACATTTTCGGACTCATCGACTAGCGTCATCGCTAATCGACTGTAACTTGGCTAAGCCCTCAGGTCCTGTGCTGCGGACATCCAGGAATTGCCTGCGACTTTCTTTATGTCGTCGACCCACCGCGCTGTCGGACTTCCCGGACTTCTTGGTCTGTTCTTGGTTACCATTAGATCAATAATTTACTTCACCTGCCATCACCTCGTCTAGCCAAGTGCCCTGCCCAGTTCCACTTGAGTTCCACCACCCTTGTACCGATGTGTTGGATTTTTGTCTGGCCTAATATTAAATTTTAGAAAATTAAATTTTGAATAGTTATGAACTATACTGGCACACTTCTATTACAGACGGACAGATGGACAAAGTCGCAAGATAATGGTTCCGTTTTTATCATTTTTGTCCGGAACCCTAATAAAACAAAGTTTACGTAGAACAGATTTTAAGAAGTTTACTTGTTTTCTGCATCATATATGTAACAAGATGGCGCTGCTAACTTAACATAAATTTAGCTAAGTTCGGATTCCTCGATGCGCGAGTCCCACTCGTACATGACCGGTCTTGTTTTCCGTATGTATGGGATTTCTATATCTGACATTTTGTTTTTATTTTGTGTACCTACCTCGTAACCTTGACTTATAAGTCCAGGGGGCAATTGCGCTAATTTGGAACGTGACTAGCGTTGGAACTCAAGTTGGTTTGAGTGATGTGACGCGTGTCAGCGCGATACGAAATGTACATAATCGTAACGTTTTTGTTTTGGTTTTTCTTTGGTAATATCGTTCAAAATTAGCGCGATTGCCCCCCAGGTTTCTGTATTGCACTATTTGTTATTGTGTGTCTTTTTGTCACCATCCCCATCTTATCAGTCACAGGACGTCCTCTGCTAAACATAGGCCTCCCCTATAGATTTCCAGTGCGACCAATCTTGTGCGGCCTGCCCCTAACGGCTCCCAGCAACCTTTATCAGGTTGTCTTTCCAACTAGAGGGGGCCGTTCTACGCTGCGCTTTCCAGTACGTGGTGTCCACTCGAGAACCTTTCTGCCCCAACGGCCGTCAGGTCTTCAGTTTGCTAATCTTTTGTCAGTGACTTTGTTTTGTCTACGAATCCCTCCACCCATATCACACAAGTAAATTGGATTAAGATAGATGGAAAATCTATTACTGCACGGCCGGGGTTCAAACTTACAACCACTAAATCGGGGAAATATTGGAAGTCGGGGTACTTACCAATAGACAACCACGTCTCCAACGGAAACTTAAATTTGACTAGATTTATTTGCCCCTGTGAACTTTATTCACTCTGCCAAGTCCGACTCTAAGCGCAGGTCGCTAGAGTCGAAACTAGATCGGTGTGCAAAACTGAAAAACAGCGAACGGCATTTGCTAGTCGCCGTTTTTATTTCCTTAGCCACACACTATATAACAGAGTCAACAAACAAATTAATATATTTCCCTTACCCCACTATAAATTCCAACAAAAATGTCTTCAGTAACTCATATCACTATCGTATGAAGAAACTGAAGACCTTTTAATTGTTGTATATACTTTAGGTCATACACCCACCCTCACACACACCCTCTCATACATACAAACTCATACATACATATAATTATAAATAAAAAAATGTATTTTAAGCCATTGACTCATACATTTTACAAATACAAATTATATTAAATTAAATTACCCAAATCAAATTAAACAAAAATAAAAAAATCAAATCAAATTAAATTAAATGCATGCTTAACTTGTATTTTTTTTTTTTTAACCTATACTTTCCCACTGCTGGGCAAAGGTCTCCCCCATGTTCCTCCACATCTCACGATCACTCGCCACGTCCCACCAGCCATCTTGGAATGCATCGAGGTCGTCACGCCAACGCTTCCTCGGCCTGCCTTCCTCGGCTTCGACGCCCGTCTGCAGGCACCCACTGTGTGGTGACTGTTGCCCATTTGTCTGTGATCATACGACTGACGTGACCCGCCCAGTCCCACTTCAGCTTGGCAGTCTTGTCGCCAATATCTGCGATGCCGGTCTTCGCGCGCAGTGTGGTATTGCGGATCCTGTCGATTCTTTTTACCCCTAGCACGCTGCGTTCCATAGCTCTTTGGTAAACCTTGAGTTTAGACTTTTGAGATTCCGTCAATGACCAAGTTTGGGCACCATAGGTAAGGACGGGCAGAATACACATGTCGATGACTTTACGCTTAAGTGACAATGGAAGGTCCCTTCATTAGCGTCTTCATGGACCAGAAGCTCCTCCAGGCATTTTCGACGCGGCGGACGACCTCTTTATCTTGCCTGTTTTCGAAGGAGACAATCTGGCCCAAGTAAATGTACTCATCAACGTAGTATAATTCTTGCCCGTCTACCATAATTTTTTGTTTGTTGGTGTTGGTCATTAGTTGTGTCTTTGACCGATTCATCATTAGTCCAACCTCAAGGCTTGCAGTGCTCAGGTCTTGGAGCATATTTTGGAGTTCTTGTGCTGTGGGGGCAAAAAGAACAATATCATTAGCTTAACTTGTATAAAAATTGTAAAAAAATTGGTAACAATAAACTCGGAGGGGGGCGTTAGTGTTCGCGACAGATTATATAACTTCTGCGAATACTATAGTGTTCCAATATTGTAGGACTATGTTTTATATATTACAAAGTGATTATTATTTTAGGGCATTTTTGTACCATAATAAACCAAATCATAAAAATACATAGTAACTACAATACAATAGGTAGTACAATAGGTAACTAGAGCAAGGACTTGGGACGTTCAAGGAATTCTTAATCAAGTAGGTCTACCTTCGTTCAGTGGAGTCCCGAGGGATATTACCTATTGTCTGTAGGTATATCCGATTATGTCTAAACAAAATGCGGAGCATAAAAAAAAATTAAGTCACACTCCGGGAGTGTTGACAGAAGTGAAAACTTGAATAAAAGCTGACTACACTACAGATACTTATATACAGAGGTGTCGGTAACGGTAACAGTGTCGCGAGTTCAATGGTTTTTTTCCCATCTCAAAAAATGCCCAACGCGCATAAAGAAGTTGTATTGTACAGTATGATTTCTTAAACAAACTAGCATATACAGGGTGTTTGGCAATATAATATATACTGACGATATTCAAGTGACGGTTTCTCTTTTTGACGTTTCAAAGTGATCCTTGTGATTTTAATGAATAAAAATATTTGAGTTTGAGTTTGAGTTTCAAACCATAAAAAAAGACTTCTCGAAAAAAAGCTACTAGTTATACTATCAAGTTTTAAAGAAAATCGACTAAGTTTAGGCGATTAATTCGATATAAAACTTACTGCGGACTCTTGCAATCGACATCCAAAAATAAAGGCCGATTTGATATCTCTTTCGGAAATGTCTGCTGGTTTTGGGTTAGGGTTGGTGGTTACATGGCAAGCATTATGCAATAGCACAACATAATTTTAATAAAGTGTTTGTTTATACATGCCAAAATAAATTTCACATTTCTATAGTAAACATTTCATAAATTTATTTAATATGCTCATGAAAATAACCCCTTTCATTTTTGTGCGTATCAAACACCCTATATAAACATAGTACCTAGGTATGTACAACTATTTAAAGACCGTTGTTAGTCTAACATACGTCTAACATTAATAATAGAGCATTTATTTGTTTGATGTCAGTTAAAAATAGTAGAATACACTTACGTCACTCTGACGACAATCCTAACAATTTTGTATAATCGATGAAAAGTACAGTCAGATGAATAGATAAGTGATCAGGTTACAGGCGCTATCGAGCAGCAATCATAAAGAAAGAGGAAAGAGTTAGAAAGAAGAACAAAGGCGCCACATAATATGCGATCACTTTTAAAGTGAAACCTGATGTCCGCATCTGCAAACTTCATAATAATTAAAAAAAACGAGTGTGCTTTAGACCACACGACTGAAGTAAGACTTCTTTAATATCTCCCTCTCAACCTCCGGTCGCCTAGTCCGATCACACTTTTCGTAACCTTTTAATTGATAAGTGAATAGTGGTTCATGCTGTGCTTTTATGGAAACTCTTTTTTAATGTATTGTACAAAATCCACTTTTTCGTTCCATTTAGTAAAACATTTCAAACTTTCTTTTGAAGGAAGGGTAAGAAGTATTGAAGTGAAAACTTCTTTAGCATCGTTGTGATTTGAAAGTCGATGAAACGAAAAAGCGACCGTAAAAATAGACAGACACATAAATTCATAAGATTAAACGTGGGTGAAAATGAGATAGGAAGCATTATACAGTGTTTCTTATGTTCGTGGTTCTCTTTGTGCTTTTTTTCGTACTCCCTCCACTCGTGTTAATATTTACCTAACTTTGCATCACTATGATCATTACTAAAACCTACAATTATCATCTTCCCGAAATTTTACATTCGTCTCATTATCTTGAAACCAAAATTTTTTAAGGTTTCACTTCTACCACGTGTGAATTGCACGCATGCTTTTTTTTATTGCTTTCTCTTTTCTACTCATTTGCGTTTACTAGATCCTTGCTGCTACCCTTGTCTCTTTAAAAATACATAACTTTACCATATGTTTTTTTTTGTTAAGCAGCTTCTTACAGTGTCTTTCAAATCATACAAATATTGTTATATTTCTAGGTTATCTACACATTTAGTTGTGTAACGCGTACGAAGTCGCGGGCAACAGCTACTAGCTTTATATATCATCTCTTGATGGCTAATGATAAAATATTTAAAAAGCGTTAACTGCTTACTGGAAAATCTTAAAATTAATCTGTAGGTGGCAATAGGCGATTTTGATTAATTCTCAATATAAAAAAACAATCAATTTATGATGCTGACTATACTACAGAGTAGAATAAATACGTGTACAGGTATAATTAAAGGCAAAAGTACAAAGCACCGTTTATAATTCTAAACCAGTGGAGTTGCAACTGTTTTCCGCGAACGCTCGATAACCGTAGTTTACCGCATGATTGTATTTTTACACAATGGTATTTAATATATTTATAACAAAATGAAACTTATTTATTTTCTCGAACACATGTGATAATATTAGGTCTTACATAAATTATAGGTCCATTATATGTCCTACTACAATTGTTGGCATGCAAATAGTTAAATATGTTTTAACTAGCTGAGCGACCCCGGTTTCGCATGGTTTTTTAATAAAATATAACCTTTATTGTCTTGAGTTTAAACAAAACCCATAGAAAAAACATTATCAGTGTTTCCCGAATTTTCAAATTTTCCGGGCAATTTTTTGTGTTTTGGTTATTAGCTCGTGTGTTTCCAGCGAGTTTTCAGTTATCGCCACGTGTGCACGCTTGATATGTACAAGCGTTTTTCCTACGGTTCCTGGCAACCTTTATCAGTTTGTCTTTTCATCTAGTGGGGGGCCGTCCTACGTTGCACTTTTCAATGCGTGGTCCTTGAGAACCTTTCTACCCCAACGGTCGTCAGTTCTTCGAATTAAGTGCCCGCCCACTGTCACTTCAGCTTGCTAATCCAAGCCACTTAAAAACTCATAAATCACCGTTCTAGTGGATATACCTAGTGTTCATGCCACGATAGTTTCAAAAATTCCTACGTGGTAATACTTTGATATAGACGATGGTTACCACTTAACATCAGGTGAGCCAAATGTTTATTCTAATTCAAGGACATAATAATGTATAAAAAAGTTACTATTTTGCATTATCGCCCAACTCTTCGGCAAAGTTTAGCAGTCATGTGAGCTGGGTAATAAACACGGACCCTCTATTAGCTGCATCATAGAAAAGCGTAGTATCGACCGCGCGTGGCCTAGTGCGAGGGTCAATCGAGCAGCTATGGTGTTGACCGGGCCGGCGCCAGGGAATCGATCTGGCGACCCGAATGCTCCTACCTTTATTGATTGTTAGTAGTATTATTTAAACTTTCGCGATGGATAAAACAATTACTGCTATTAAGCCGAGCTGGAGCAATTTCAAGCGCATCATCTTAGGAACCCAATATTTTATAATACCTAAGTTTTTTTTATGAAGTTCCTTTTTTTGTCAATCGATAATTTTAGCACATCACTTGGGAGTTTATTATAAAAGTCTTAACTGATTTACTACTTAATCTCTACAATCAACTGTACATACCTACACACTAAATATGAATAGTTCTAATGATCATAGATTTACGGGGAACCATCGATATACAGTGTGTCCCTGGATAAAGTGCAACCCCGAAAGGGGGTGAAACTAGATCAAAAATTATCGACAAAAAAATAGAAAAAAAAAATTAAAAAAATTTAGTATATACTTTATTGATGAATTAAAATTTTTATTGCTCACTAATGACTCTATTTAATAAAAAAATGATTTCTTCCAAAGTAGTAGGTCTATTTTGTTAAAATAAAAACCATAATCATGTCAGATATGTGACGATGACGATAAAATAACAAATAACTCACAAACAAGTGGCTATCGTGACTTAAAGTTTAATTTTTGTATTAAAATTACATTTTTTAGGCTGTTTTTTTCCAATAAACTCCAAAAATCTTAAAATTAAGCCTATAATACTAGAAATTTTTATGACTTTTTATTATTGTCTATCATAATAGCTTTTAAATAAAATAAAAACCTACGTTCTAACATAAAAAATGTGCTGGCTAGGAGCATTTAAAGTTGACCACTGATTACGTCACCACTCAGGTAGAGACCCTTTTTTAACTTATATTGTTGTAGATTATGGTCGCTGGGCCTGTTCTATGAAAGATGAAGGGTGGGGATCGAAACAGGACTCACAACAAGGCACGCCAGTCGCTCCGATATTCTCGCCGCTGCTACCGCCTACCGTACCTTACTGCGCCTTCAAGTTTTTGTTACGTTGTTTTGCTTTTGTTTTGTTTTTGACTTTTTGTTACGTTTTTGACTGTACTTTGTTGTGTTGTGGAGATGCCGCGATTGACTGAGTTCTCTCCGCGAGAAATCGCTGACATCCATTATTATTATGGTATGTCACGTGGACACACAACAGTCGCTCGTTCTGCATACATAAATGCGTTTCCGAGCAGACTTATACCGTCAGCACGAAATCTCCAAGAAGTTCACCGAAAGTTATCCAACATCGGACTTGGATTAGCAAGAGATCGCCGTGAGCAACAAGCTACCATTATTGACCATTCCATAGAAGAGGCCGTTTTAAACGATTTGTTTGCTGATCCCACAACCAGCATTAGACGCTTAGCTTTGCGTCACGGTATATCAAAAACATCCGTATGGCGAATTTTGAAAAAGAAGGGATTGCATCCATACCATTATCAGCGAGTACAGCATTTGCATGAAAATGTAGACAATCGTGCAAGATGCGTAATGTCTACGTGGATTCAACAAAAAATTAGAAATAATCCACAATTCCTAAAAAAAATTTTATGGATGGATGAAGCGAAATTCACCCGGAATGGAATCACAAATTGCAGAAACTTACATGTATGGTCCGAGGAAAATCCACACCTAAAGAGGGCGTCTACTTTTCAAGTGCAATTTTCAGTTAATGTATGGGCAGCTCTAATAGACGACACGCTGATTGGGCCAGTTATTTTACCCGCAACATTAAATGCCGAAAGTTTTTTAAACTTATTAAGAGACGATCTGCCACTACTGCTGGAAGATGTTCCGCTGGCTACAAGGCAACAGATGTATTTGCAGATGGACGGATGCCCTGCGCACTACGGGCGCAATGTGCGAAGTTTTTTAAACGAAAACTACGCTAATAGGTGGATCGGCCCGGATGGACCAGTCGGGTGGCCGGCACGTTCACCTGACCTGACACCCCTAGACTATTTTCTGTGGGGTGTTATGAAACAAAGAGTCTACAGAACGACCGTAGACACCGAGGCAGAGTTACAAGATCAAATCATGCGATGTGCCGATGAGATAAGAAGTGACCCAGAGATGGTGCTTAGAGCCACACAACAAATCGCTCTTCGTGCGGCAATGTGCCTACAACAACAAGGAAGCCATTTTGAGCATTTAATGCATTAAACAAAACCCTTATTTCATACTTACATGTAATAAGTTAAATGAAAATGTTGTAACTAAAATTTGATTTTTAATACTACCTGAGCAGCAAAAAAAAACGTGTCTCTACCTGAGTGGTGACGTAATCAGTGGTCAACTTTAAAAGCTCCTAGCCAGCACATTTTTTATGTTAGAACGTAGGTTTTTTTTTATTTAAAAGCTATTATGATAGACAATAATAAAAAGTCATAAAAATTTCTAGTATTATAGGCTTAATTTTAAGATTTTTGGAGTTTATTGGAAAAAAACAGCCTAAAAAATGTAATTTTAATACAAAAATTAAACTTTAAGTCACGATAGCCACTCGTTTGTGAGTTATTTGTTATTTTATCGTCATCGTCACATATCTGACATGATTATGGTTTTTATTTTAACAAAATAGACCTACTACTTTGGAAGAAATAATTTTTTTATTAAATAGAGTAATTAGTGAGTAATAAAAATTTTAATACATCAATAAAGTATATACGAATTTTTTTTTAATTTTTTTTTCTATTTTTTTGTCGATAATTTTTGATCTAGTTTCACCCCCTTTCGGGGTTGCACTTTATCCAGGGACACACTGTATATGTACTACGCACGAAGAATATATGTCTATGTCCACTTCGACAAAGTCAATTCTTCAAGAAAAGACTGAACTATAGATTACGAAAAACTTTCCATGCAAAGTTAAATTGTTCTACCACCTCTAAATATTATTCATCTCGATAATTTTTAGTATGTTACAGGCGCGATAAAAACTAGGTAAAAATTATGAAACCTATAATTTTAATAGACGATCGCTGTAGCGCAGTGAGAAAATAGCCAGCTGAGACGTAGGCAATTCTATTCCCGTCGCGCAAAAATGATTGCATTATCTACAGATATTGGTTCCGATATTTCTTTGTATTTTTCTATAAATTATAAGTATGTACTTAAAACATATATATATATATATATTATAAGTTTAATTACATAGTTCTATTAGTTATCGGGTTACCATAATACAAGCTCTGCTTAATTTAGGGGCTAGATAGCGCTGTGTGAAATGTCCAGCAATATTTGATCCAGCGAAGCGAGATTCCTAAATCAACTTGGGCATATCGGCATTGTATGTATGTTTGTTTGTCGGAGGATAACTTTCGAAGCGTTTAGCCGATCATCGTGAAATTTGGTATGTACTCGAAGGTAGGTAGTGAGAGCACAATTTTGGTGTGACTAAGCGTGACTAAATTGGGGGGGGGGGGGGTTGATATATTAAGGTTCAAGATGGGTAAAAAAAACAAAATAGGACTATCTGATCAAGTGGCACTTCTAATAAAAAAAGGTATTTGTGAGAACATTTCGACCCTGTTTTTATTTTTAGTTTAAACCTTGTAGTTTTTAAGTCATTAGCCATAATAAAAACTGAATTTTGACAATTGACAGGGTACACCAGTGACCCCACAATGTTGAAATGTGGTATGCGTGTAGCTTTAGTGACACAAATATAGGGAAAAGTCGAAATCCAGAATAACTGCAGTTTCTACCCCAAAAAATCATAACCAATTCACATGAACTCCTGTTACCTGTAATTTGAATGAAACTGTACGTCAAGTTAGTTGGTTATTCATTTCGTAGCACTATTTTGATGGTCAAAGATGACAAATAATATTTTTGTGTTTTTATGGAAGACTCGCGAGATCTGAGTTCGGGGCGAACCACTAGTTATTTATGAATCGAGAAATCTCTAATGTGTCTTTTACGTACAGTCTATGGCAGCATGTGGTTTCTTTTGTAGAAAAGAAACCATACAGTTGTATAAACAGGGTTGGGTTTACAATAGTATGCTTGAATTGTGATGAATAACAAAGCAACAACCTCTGAAACCGCAATGGCGCAGTGCGATTAAAAGTTCACGATACTTTTGTACCTACTGTTGCTGGATATACTGGACTATCTAAAGTGGGTGTACTAAAAATATTATCTAATTGCCATGTTTGTGAGAACTCATCCAGTGGAGCTATTTTAAACGGATAGCGTCGGATCGGTCCGTTTTTTTTTATTCGATTCCTAATCCAAAACGCTATCAGCCGACTAAGACACAGTAGGTAGTTCGAAAACTACAAGAGTTAAACTAAAAAATTAAAACTGGGTTAAAATGTACCAAAGAAGACCTTTCATTAGACTTTCTACTTGACCTAATAATTTTTGTTTATTTTTACCCCTCTTGAACCCCAATATCTCAACAACCCCCCAACATTTTTAGCTCAGTTAGTCACACCAGGATTGTGCCATCACTACCTACCTTATTTCAAATTCACGATGCTCGGATCAACGCTTCGATAGTAATCCTCGGACAAACAAACGAACATATATACATACATGCATACTTACATACATACATACATACAACGCCGGTATGCCCAAGTTGATTTTGAGATCTCGCTTCGCTCGATCAATGAAATTATTGCAAGTTAAATGCAAAAAAATAATAATAAATAAATAACAAATATCGCTGGACATTTCACACAGCGCTATCTAGCCCCAAACTAAGCAGCGCTTGTACTATGGGAACCAGATAACTCATAGAATACTTATATACATTTTTTTGTAAATACATACTTATAATATATAGAAAAACACCCAGACATGGAATAAATATCTGTAGATCATGCAAACATTTGTTCCGCGGCGGGAATCGAACCCGCTACCTCCTGCGTCTCAGCCGGCTATACGTCCACTGCGCCACGGAGGCAAAAAAGGAATTTTCCCCGTTTTAATGGATTCCTAAATAAATTTCCTCCACAAACTCATTCACAAAAGGCGAAAACAAACAATTAAATTTTCTCTAACAAATTGTCTGTTACGCTGTACATTTGACATTTAATTACATCAAGGAACAGTATAAAAATAGGTCAAGGCTGCACCCCCATCGCTTACTAAACCGAGGGAGCCTTTAGCTATGGATATCTATAGGGAATATGTACCTTGAGTGTGAAGGGCGTGCGTGCGAACTGTATTGCGGTTCAATAGGAAGTCTTGGTGACTGGGGGGGGGGGGGGGGGCTTAAAGATACATAGATAAGTTGTGTCCCTGTTTACCAGAAAAACATAAGCTGTGGCCTAGGAAACAGTTCTCTCCTGAATGACATGCTATGAATGTTATATGAAAACGTAATAACAAACAATCAAAGAAATGACGTGATAGATAAAGTCTCGTATTCACTAGCACATTTACACGCCACGGACATCGTGCAACATCGTCAAGCATTTGTCGCGATTCTTTCAGTGATAACAAGTGAGAAGCAAAATGTCTCACGACATCGCACGATGTCCGCCGATGTGTCGGTGTCGCGAGACCTTATCCCCTAGTGAATGATAAAGATACATTTATTTGCTTGAACTTATTATATTATATAAAGCTCGATTACCACTCACTGACTGACTGACTGACTGACTCATTGACATGTTTGTTCTCCCAGATGCCACCTCGTAGGGTGAAAATGTTTGGTGGGATCGTATAGAGGGAGTTCCGATGAGTTGGGAATAAATCCTAAAGTACCCCTTTTGTCCCCCATTCGCTCCCATCCACCTCGTATCTCGGAAAGTATAGGTCTTACAGCGTTGGCGCAAAAACTAATGTTGCAGAGGACATTTTTTTATATCCGGTTCCATGAAAAAAAAATGGTCTTTCATACAAAAAAAAAATTGTCCCATACAAAATATTTCTGTATGAATACCGTAAACCGTAAATTTCGTTTGCCGTAATTTTCATACTGTTTTTGTAGGGAGCCCACGGCTTGTGTGTACTATAAAATTACTGTAAATTTGCTTGATTCTATATAATGGTGGTGGAGGGACATGAGATAACTTTCATAGTTTTTGCAAAGGTCATCATCATCATTTTGGAACATCCAATTTTTTTTTTTTTTTAGTATGCAACGTTCATCATGTTTATTTTGGAACATCCACATTTTTTTAATTATGCCTCATCCACAATGATCACTTTGGAACGTCAATTATTATTTTTTTTTTTTTATTATGCAACATCCACTGTGATCATTTTGGTACATCATTTTTTTAATTATGCCTCATCCACAATGATCACTTTGGAACGTCAATTATTATTTTTTTTTATTATGCATCATCCACTGTGATCATTTTGTAACATCATTTTTTTTCAATTATGCCTCATCCACTATGATCACTTTGGAACGTCAATTTTTTTTTTATTATGCAACATCCACTGTGATCATTTTGGTACATAATTTTTTTTAATTATGCCTCATCCACAATGATCACTTTGGAACGTCCATTATTTTTTTTTTATTATGCAACATCCACTGTGATCATTTTGGTACATCATTTTTTTAATTACGCCTCATCCACAATGATCACTTTGGAACGTCAATTATTTTTTTTTATTATGCAACATCCACTGTGATCATTTTGGTACATCATTTTTTTAATCAAGCCTCATCCACAATGATCACTTTGGAACGTCAATTATTTTTTTTTTATTATGCATCATCCACTGTGATCATTTTGGAACATCATCTTTTTTAAATATTCCTCATCCACAATGATCACTTTGGAACGTCAATTATTATTATTTTTTTTGTATTATGCAACATCCACTGTGATCATTTTTGTACATCATTTTTTTAAATTATGCCTCATCCACAATGATCACTTTGGAACGTCAATTATTATTATTTTTTTATGCATCATCCACTGTGATCATTTTGGAACATCATTTTTTTTAATTATGCCTCATCCACAATGATCACTTTGGAACGTCAATTATTATTATTTTTTTTGTATTATGCAACATCCACTGTGATCATTTCGGTACATCATTTTTTAAATTACGTCTCATCCACAATGATCACTTTGGAACGTCAATTTATTTTTTATTATGCATCGTCCACTGTGATCATTTTGGAACATCATTTTTTTTTAATTATGCCTCATCCACATGATCATTTTGAAACGTCAATTTTTTTTTATTATGCAACATCCACTGTGATCATTTTGGAAAATCAATTTTTTTTGTAGCACAAGTTTTTGGTGGAATCGTTATTTTACGGTCATCATCGCCCTTGCCATCATTTTGAATTCTTCTCTCACTTCCTTTTCGTTTTCGAATGTTTCTTCCACATTGGTATCCTCTTTAATTATTTCTATAACTTCGAAATCCTCTTTGATGGCATTTTTACTTCAATATACTTTTGAATTGTTTTTTCTATTTTTATATTTTCTTCAATTACTTCTCTTACTTCAATATCGACTCTACAAAATTATGGGTTTAAATACAAATCTTAAATCGCTCGTATCTTCTAAACGGGAAAAGTTACCCCCAGCAAACTTTTACAAAATATTGGTACAAAATTTTGGTGGAATAGTTTTTTTAATACCATCATTGCCCTTGACATCCGTTTTGAATGCTTCTCTTACTTCGTCTTCCACTTTAAATGCTTCTTTCACCTCGATATCCTCTATTTTTGCTTCTTCCACTTTGATATCCTTTTTAATTGCTTTATCTACTTATATATTTTCTTCAATTGCTTCTTTTACTTCAATTCCCACTCTACAAAATTATGGGTTTTAATACAAATCTTAAATCGCTCGTATCTTCTAAACGGGAATAGTTACGCCTAGCAAACTTTTACAAAATATTGGTTCAAATTTTTGGTCGAATAGTTTTTTTATTACCATCATTGCTCTTGACATCCTTTTTGAATGCTTCTCTTACTTGGTCTTCCTCCTTGAATGCTTCTTTCACCTCGATATCCTCTATTTTTGCTTCTTCCACTTTGATATCCTTTTTAATGTCTTTTTCTACTTATATGTCTTCTTCAGTTGCTTCTTTTACTTCAATTTCCACTCCACAAAATTATGGGTTTTCATACAAAACTTAAATCGCTCGTATCTTTTAAACGGGAAGAGATAGCTCGAGGAAACTTTTACAAAATATTAGTATAAGTTTTTGGTGAAACCGTTTTTTATTTTTATCCTTATCCTCGACGTCTTTTACTCAATTTCAATTTCCTCTTTAATTGTTTCTGCTACTTCGATATCCTATTTGATTGCTTCTTTCACTTCAATATCCTCTTTGATTGCTTCTTCCACTTAAATATCATCTTTGATTGCTGCTTCCACTTGGATATCCGCTTTGATTTGATTGCTTCTTCCATTTCGATCGTCTTTGACTGCTTCTTACACATGGATATCCTCTTCGATAACTTTAAACAGCTCGATATCCTCTTTGATTGCTTCTTCCACTTCGGTATCCTCTTTTATTGCTTCTACCAATTTCATATCATCTTCGATTTCCTTTTGATTGCTTCTTGCACTGCAATATTCTCTTTGATTGCGTCTTCATCTTCGATATCGTTTTTGATAGCATTTTCACTTTGATATCCTCTGTGATGGCTTCTTCCACTTCGATACCCTCTTTGATTGCTTCTTCCACTTCGATATCCTCTTTGATTGCTTCTTCCACTTCGATATCCTCTTTGATTGCTTCTTTCACTTCGATATCGTCTTTGACTGTTTCTTCCATTTCGATATCGTCTTTGATTGCTTTTTTCACTTCGTCATCCTCTTAGAACGCTTCTACCACCTCGGTGTCCTCTTTGATTGCTTACTCAACTTTAATTTCCTCTTTGATTGTTTCTGCTACTTCGATATCCTATTTGATTGCTTCTTTCACTTCAATATCCTCTTTGATTGCTTCTTCCACTTCGATATCGTTTTTGACTGTTTCTTCCACTTCGATATCGTCTTTGATTGCTTTTTTCACTTCGTCATCCTCTTTGAACGCTTCAACCACCTCGGTATCCTCTTTGATTGCTTACTCAACTTTAATTTCCTCTTTGATTGTTTCTGCTACTTCGATATCCTATTTGATTGCTTCTTTCACTTCAATATCCTCTTTGATTGCTTCTTCCACTTCGATATCGTTTTTGACTGTTTCTTCCACTTCGATATCGTCTTTGATTGCTTTTTTTACTACGTCATCCTGTTAGAATGCTCTTACCACCTCGGTATCCTCTTTGATTGCTTACTCAACTTTAATTTCCTCTTTGATTGTTTCTGCTGCTTCGATATCCTATTTGATTGCTTCTTTCACTTCAATATCCTCTTTAATTGCTGCTTCCACTTGGAAATCCTCTTTGATTTGATTGCTTCTTCCATTTCGATATCGTCTTTGACTGCTTCTTACACATGGATATCCTCTTTGATGGCTTTTAACAGCTCGATATCCTCTTTAATTACTTCTTCGACTAAACGAAAAACACGCGAGCTGCGAGCAGCTCGCGCACAACGCAACCTCTAGTTATATTATATAAAGCTCGATTACCACTGACTGACTGACTGACTGACTCATTGACATGTTTGTTCTCCCAGATGCCACCTTGTAGGGTGAAAATGTTTGGTGGGATCGTATAGAGGGAGTTCCGATGAGTTGGGAATAAATCCTAAAGTACCCCTTTTGTCCCCCATTCGCTCCCATCGACCTCGTATCTCGGAAAGTATAGGTCTTAGAGCGTTGGTGCAAAAACTAATGTTGCAGAGGACATTTTTTTATATCCGGTTCCATGAAAAAAAAATTGTCTTTCATACAAAAAAAAAATTGTCCCATACAAAATATTTCTGTATGAATACCGTAAACCGTATATTTCGTTTGCCGTAATTTTCATACTGTTTTTGTAGGGAGCCCATGGCTTGTGTGTACTATAAAATTACTGTAAATTTGCTTGATTCTATATAATGTTGGTGGAGGGGCATGAGACAACTTTCATAGTTTTTGCAAAGGTCATCATCATCATTTTGGAACATCCATTTTTTTTTTTTTTTTTTAGTATGCAACGTTCATCATGTTTATTTTGGAACATCCACATTTTTTTAATTATGCCTCATCCACAATGATCACTTTGGAACGTCAATTTTTTTTTTTTATTATGCAACATCCACTGTGATCATTTTGGTACATCATTTTTTTAATTACGCCTCATCCACAATGATCACTTTGGAACGTCAATTTTTTTTTTATTATGCAACACATAATTTTTTTTAATTATGCCTCATCCACAATGATCACTTTGGAACGTCAATTTTTTTTTTTTTATTATGCATCATCCACTGTGATCATTTTGGAACATCATTTTTTTTAATTATGCCTCATCCACAATGATCACTTTGGAACGTCAATTATTATTATTTTTTTTGTATTATGCAACATCCACTGTGATCATTTTGGTACATAATTTTTTTTAATTATGCCTCATCCACAATGATCACTTTGGAACGTCAATTATTTTTTTTTATTATGCATCATCCACTGTGATCATTTTGGAACATCATTTTTTTAAGTATGCCTCATCCACAATGATCACTTTGGAACGTCAATTATTATTATTTTTTTTGTATTATGCAACATCCACTGTGATCATTTTGGTACATCATTTTTTTAATTACGCCTCATCCACAATGATCACTTTGGAACGTCAATTATTATTATTTTTTTATTATGCATCATCCACTGTGATCATTTTGGAACATCATTTTTTTTAATTATGCCTCATCCACAATGATCACTTTGGAACGTCAATTATTATTATTTTTTTTGTATTATGCAACATCCACTGTGATCATTTTGGTACATCATTTTTTTTTATTATGCCTCATCCACAATGATCACTTTGGAACGTCAATTATTTTTTTTATTATGCAACATCCACTGTGATCATTTTGGTACATATTTTTTTTTTAATTATGCCTCATCCACATGATCATTTTGGAACGTCAATTTTTTTTTATTATGCAACATCCACTGTGATCATTTTGGAAAATCAATTTTTTTTTGTAGCACAAATTTTTGGTGGAATCGTTATTTTACGGTCATCATCGCCCTTGCCATCATTTTGAATTCTTCTCTCACTTCCTTTTCGTTTTCGAATGTTTCTTCCACATTGATATCCTCTTTAATTGTTTCTATAACTTCGAAATCCTCTTTGATGGCATTTTTACTTCAATATACTTTTGAATTGTTTTTTCTATTTTTCTATTTTCTTCAATTACTTCTCTTACTTCAATATCGACTCTACAAAATTATGGGTTTTAATACAAATCTTAAATCGCTCGTATCTTCTAAACGGGAAGAGATAGCTATAGAAAACTTTTACAAAATGTTGGTATAAGTTTTTGGTTAAACCGTTTTTTAATTTTTATCATTGTCCTCGACGCCCTTTTTGAATGCTTCTCTCACTTCGTCTTCCTCTTTGAATGCTTCTTTCCCTTCGTCATCCTCTTTGACTGTTTCTTCCACATCGATATCCTCTACTTTTGCTTCTTCCATCTCGATATCTTCTTTGATTGCTTCTTCCACTTTGATATCGTCTTTGATTGCTTCTTTAACTTCGATATCCAATTTGATTGCTACTTTTAATTCGATATCGTCTTTGATTGCTTCTTTTACTGTGATATCCTCTTTGATGGCTTCTTTAACTTCGATATCCTATTTGATTGCTTCTGTAACTTCGTCATCCTGTTTTAATTCTTCTACGACCTCACTATGCTCTTAGGGCGCGTCTTCAACTTCGATACTGAAACACATAGGCATAGTAAACTTTTACAAAATGATAGTACAAATGTTTGTCGGAATCGTTTTTTTATTGTCATCAACAACCTTGATATTCTTTTTAAATACTTCTCTCACTTCGACATCCTCTTAGACTTCCAACACCTTGAAATCCTCTTTTAATGCTGTTCCACAGTATATTGAACCCTGTTTGATTCCTTTTTTCACTTTGGAATTGTCTTTCTTCTTTGATTGCTTCTTCATCTTCGATATCTTTTATGATTGCTTCTTTCACTTCAATATCCTTTTAGAGTGCTTCTTTCACTTCGATATCGTCTTTGTTTGCTTCATTCATTTCGTCATCCTCTTTAAATATTACTACCACCTCGGTATCCTCTTTGATTGCTTACTCCACTTTTGTTTTATTATGCAACATTCACTATTCTGGTATTCTCTTTGATTGCTTCTTCCACTTCGATATCCTCTTTGATTGCATCTTCCACTTCGATATCCTTTTTGATTGTTTGTTCCACTTCGTCATCCTCTTTGATTGTTCCTTCCAACTCAACATCTTCTATTTTTGCATGTTCCACTTCGATATCCTTTTAAATTGCTTCTTCTATTTCATATCCTCTTTAATTGCTTCATTTACTTCATTGCCCTCTCTACAAAATTATGGTGTTTCATACAAAACTTCAATCGCTCGTATCTTCTAAGCGGGAAGTGATAGCCTTAGCAAACTTGTACAAAATATTGGTATCAATTTTTGTTGGAATCGTTTTTTTTATTATCGTCCTTGAATGCTTCTCTCACTTCGTCTTCCTCTTTGAATGTTTCTTCCACTTCGACATCATCTTTGACTGCTTCTTTAACTTCGATATCCTCTTTGATTGCTTCTCCCACTTCGATATCGTCTTTGACTGCTTCTTCCATTTCGATATCGTCTTTAATTTCTTTTTTCACTTCGTCATCTTCTTTGAATGCTTCTACCACTTCGGTATCCCCTTTGATTGCTTACTCAACTTCAATTTCCTCTTTGATTGTTTCTGTCACTTCGATATCCTATTCGATTGCTCCTTCCACTTCAATATCCTCTTTGATTGCTTCTTCCACTTCGATATCATCTTCGATTTCCTTTTGATTGATTGTTGCACTGCAATATTCTCTTTCATTGCGTCTTCATCTTCGATATCGTCTTCGATAGCAATTTTACTTCCATATCCTCTGTCATGGCTTCTTCCACTTCGATATCCTCATTGATTCGATTGCTTCTTCCATTTCGATATTGTTTTGACTGCTTCTTACACATGGATATCCTCTTTGATAGCTTTTAACAGCTCGATATCATCTTTGATTGCTTTTTTCACTTCGGCATCCTCTTAGAATGCTTCTACCAACTCGGTATCCTCTTTAATTGCTTACTCAACTTCAATTTCCTCTTTGATTGTTTCTGCTGCTTCGATATCCTATTTGATTGCTTCTTTCACTTCAATATCCTCTTTAATTACTGCTTCCACTTGGAAATCCTCTTTGATTTGATTGCTTCTTCCATTTCCATATCGTCTTTGACTGCTTCTTACACATGGATATCCTGTTTGATGGCTTTTAACAGCTCGATATCCTCATTAATTACTTCTTCGACTAAAAGAAAAACACGCGAGCTGCGAGCAGCTCGCGCACAACGCAACCTCTAGTTGTAAATATAAAGGTATTAGTTACATTTATCATCAAAGATACATCATAAAGATAAATCAATTATTATCCTGTCTGTTGTCTGGAAGTGATCGCTTTTAGCGATAAGACCACCCATTGTATTAAATCTATTCGTAAATCTTTTATTCTGTACAATCTGTTACCTGCGACTTCGTACGCGACACTACTACATGTGTACGTAACCTAGAAATAAAGGTAAACTCGCTGTTGCAAAAAATGGGGTGTCAAGTCAAGACACCCCATTTTTATCCTATAGGACCAGATTTATGGAATAAAATGTAGCCTATGTGTTAATTCAGATTATAATATACGTATCGAAATCGGTTAAACCATTACGACGTGATTGAGCAACAAACAAATAAATAAATAAATAAACATCCAAACTTTCGCATTTATAATATTAGTGTGATGTTATTTTGGTGTACAATAACGAGTTAATATTATTATTTTAGTTATATATAGAGTTATAATACATACAATAATTAAAAATAAAGAGTTATCTTATCTTATCTTATAAATAAAGGTAAGTACAATGGGATGTCTTATCGCTAAAACCGATCTCTTCCAGACAACCTTTGTATAGACAGATGGACAGAAGTAAAATCGATAAAAAAACCGATATAAGTACCTGAGTACCGTCGGTCTTTTTTATTTATTATTCGTCAGTTTGACAATAACAATTCTAGCACGAGAGCGATCCGCGAGTTTTGCGCATTTGTGACGACACGAACGCCAGATTCTGCAGGGATTTGTTATTGAATCAGTACGTTGTACATGTCATGTTTAGTTTTCCCAGAAATACAGAAATATAGCAGGTTTGAGACAGCTGTCTTATCTCGGATTACAGCTTTTATTTCATAGTACGTACGGTGTTTTATGCTAAAGTGGCAAGCGAGTATACGGCTCGTCCGGGGCCCAATTCTGCAAATTTATAAGAAAAACGATGATTGAGGCATACCATTATTTAACGATTATGATTGTTGGTCCTGTTATAAGCTGCAGAATTTTTAATGGTATTGTCATAGCAACGGCGGTCATTGAAAAATTATTGTGTTAGTTTATACCTTTTGGTATTCTATACCAATATCTATAGTGCCCATTTTTCGACGATACCATCGTCATAGTGAAGCGATTCGTTTAGTAGAATTGGGATCCTGATTGATGGTAAGCAGTTACCAACTACCTATACCTACCTACTGACGTTTGTAACAAGAAAATTAAGCACCGCGCGTTGTCGACCCATTATAATTAAAAAAAGTTACAGGTAAGTATGGAACACTTTGCCGTCGTCTGTTTTTCCTAAAGAATACAATCTGGGCCTCTTTAATGTTCGAGTAAATAGGTTTCTTCTAGATCTTCGTGCTTCATCTTAGACCACATGATCACTTACTATCAGGTGAGATTGTGGACAAACGAAGTTCTATTCAGTTTAAAAAAAAATGTGACACTGGGAGTGCCGACAAAAGTGAAAACTTGAAAAATTACGAGATACTTATACTTATACATATAGAGAAAAATAAACTTTCTAATATTTTTTTTTATTTCTTAACTTTCACTTGTCTACTACGGTCTATTCAATTAACTTATGCACTATTTTAATGATAGACGTCCTAAAGCATCTTATTACACATGTAAAAATGCAATAATAATAATAATAAGATACACAAAATAAACAAAAATAAATTTAGTAGCCTAAAAATCGGCAATTTTCAATAAAAAAATTAAAAGTCGAATATCTCGAAAAGGGTTAAGTTTAGGGTAGGGTGTTTCATAGTGAAATAAGTCAGAAATGATGGGTACTCCACGCCCTTAACGGATCTAGCACGATTTTTCCTGTAACCCTGTATACAGAGGTGTCGGTAACTGTAACGGTAACAGTAACGCAAGTTCAATGGTTTTTCCCCATCTCCTTAAGAACTTAAAAAAAAATTACATGCATCACACAAAGTAAAATATTTTCTATGGTGTAAATAAGTCTTAAAATAAAGTACAAGCAACAGTAATAGGACGTCTACTGGTGAATATAACCTTCCCCATATATTTCCAGACTGACCGATCTTGTACAGATATAAACATCGTTTTTGTGCTGCAGAAGAGGGATGTTCGTGCAATTTATAGCGATAATCATAATTTTATTACTAGAAATAAAGATAAACTCGCTGTTGCCACTTGTATACTCCATGAAGTTAGTAAATCGTTTAAAGGGCAAGGTGTACGCTTTTATAACAAACTCCCAAGGGATGTCGTCCTCAAAGACGAGGAATTGGCTCTTGTGGACACCACCGTATTCTTAGGTATAACCCTAGATAATAAGCTTCAATGGGGCCCTCACATTGATGGGTTGTCGAAGAGACTTAGCTCAGCGGCATACGCAGTCAAAAAGATCCGTCTTTTTACAGACGTAGACACAGCTAGACTAGTTTACTTCAGCTACTTCCACAGCATTATGTCATACGGTATACTGCTGTGGGGGAGTGCTGCAGATATAAACACCGTTTTTGTGCTGCAGAAGAGGGCTGTTCATGCAATTTATAATATGGGCCCCAGAGAATCATAACGCAATAAGTTTAAAGAAATACATATTATGACATTCCCTTGTCAATACATCCATGAAAATCTAATGTATGTTCACAAAAATATTAATTTGTTTAAGAAAAATAGCGATAATCATAATTTTAATACTAGAAATAAAGATAAACTCGCTGTTGCCACTTGTGGACTCCATAAAGTTAGTAAATCGTTTAAAGGGCAAGGTGTGCGCTTTTATAACACACTTCCAAGGGATGTACAAAAATTTACAATTAACAAATTTAAAAACATAATTAAACAAAATCTTTATAAAAGAGTCTACTATAAAATATCGGATTATTTAGATGATAGAGAAGCTTGGGATTGAAATTGCTCCAACTCGTTCAAAATGTTACAATTTGGACGTAATTTCTTTTCTGTATTATGTATTGTAAAAGGATCATTAAAAAAAACAACCAGCCTTGTTTTCTTGCCTTTCTTTCCTGGCTTGGTCGCGAAGGGACAGGCAGTAAAATTGACGTTTCAAATGATCCTTGTGATTTTAATGAATAAAAATATTTGACTTTATTTTTTTTTTGTACAAAACTTAACAATTAACAAATTGAAAAACATAATTAAACCAAATCTTTATAAAAAAGCCTACTATAAAATATCGGATTATTTAGATGATACAGAACCTTGGGATTGAAATTCCTCCAGCTCGTTCAAAATGTTACAATCTAGACGTAATTTATTTTCTGTATTGTTATGTATTCTAAAAGGATCATTTAAAAAAACAACCACCCTTGTTTCTTACCCTTCTTTACTGGCTTGGTCACAGGCAGTAAAATTGGCGTTTCAAAGTGATCCTTGTGATTTTAATGAATAAAAATATTTATTTGACTTTGACTATGTGCGTTCTGCACCCAGCGGCTCCCTGCAACCTTCGACCATTAATTCCTAGGAACACATGTAAATAGTCCGTATTGCAATTAAAATATAGTCCTATTAAATTCTACAGGGCGCGCAATATTCCAACTAAATGAAAAGTATCCTATCAACATTGAGAAGCTCTACTTATAATGATAAGATAAGAAAACTTTTTTCATGTAACTACCATACAGAAACAATGTAGCAATTAAAATAAAACGGAAAAGGCAATACAATTAGCGGCCTTATTGCTGTAAGTGATCTCTTCCGGTCAACCTTTGGATGGAAAGAAATAAGTGAATCTACAAAGGAGTGCGGATTATTAAAATGTGACAGAAACTGTTTATTTTTTATTTTTTTTTATTTCACTGGTGATGAAACAACCATATGGCCCACTTGATGTTAAGTGGTAACCATCGCCTATAACAAAGTATTGCCTGGTAGGTCACGCACCTAAGAAACGTGCCCTATGATACACTACCCTGCCTCCATGAATTTGAGGCATACAGGTGTAAAGTCTCATGTGCCAGTAATTTCACAGAAAACCATACCCTTTAAACTGAAACACAGCTATGCTGATTGGTGGCAGAAATATGTATGATGGTAGTACTTCCCTGGGTGAGCCCTTCACAAGAAAATCTACTACTCTTAACTCTTTACTCTCGTTACCTATGATACTTCAAGCTAATGAAATACTGCGGTCGCTAAGATCAAGCATATTTGAGGTTTCCTGTCTATTTTTCTTTGAACACGGGTATGAAAGCGAGTCTGACCTATTTTCCAGCGCCACCGTGGCAAGATACTGTTCTCGCTGAGACACCGCCGGAACTAGGACGTCATGGTGAGTGCCTATTTATAGATGCTAGTAACTAGGTACTAGCTCCGTGGTTACACGTTTATGCATCTACAGATCCGCCCGCGGCTTCACACGCTTGAAATTTTCCGTTCCCGTGGGAACTTCGGGATAAAAACTATATGGAATACTCTTGTCAAAGTGACGCGACACTTCATGTAAATGAGTTCACGTCAATGAACTACGGTTAAATTATATGGATATTGTTCATACAAAAATACTAAAATCGCGATTAACAACTGGAGGGTGGGGGTAGGAGGGTGAAAAATACTTTACGACCTATTCTCATACACCAAATATACAAAAAAAATCATTATAATCGGTCGACCCATTCCGGAGGAGTGCGACCACTAAAACCGTGACACGATATTTTTATATATTAGAAAAATTAGATATGAATTTAATAATTATTGATTATTTTCGACATGGAAACATTATTTTCGATTTTACATTGACATTGATTGATTAACATATTTGACTTTGTTTTGTTGATTGATTATTATTGATTGATGTGTAATCGTAATTTTTGTCATAATTTTCTTATATTTAGTTGACATTCTTTGTGGCATTTAATAACATAATTAGTCCCAATACTTGTCTCAGCTACTTCATTGTTAATTTTATTACAATTGTTATTGATAAATTCGGAATAAGACGTAACTTGGTTTAGTAACTTGTAGACGTGTTTTAGACTGTACCTACAGTGGCAAATATATCAAAAAATTACATATACAGAAAACCCACTATAGGTGTTGCTAAATACTTTAAAACTGGAATAGTTTGGTTGGTAAAAAATTATGGAGATCTACATATAAAACACAATAAATTAAATAATGCAATAACGCGAAAATGGGATATTCTCAAAACAGTTTTATTTTGTATTCTTAGGACATTTAGGTAATCTGTAGAAGTACTTAATTAGGTACCTATGACGGTGACTGTGTGAAGGTAAAATAGAAGTTGTATCCAATAATAGAGCTCACGCTAAAAATATGTAAATAATTTCTAGTTAGTTAATTTTGTTTGTTTATTAATTAGTTTTATAAAACGTAAATAATGTCCCAGTTGATAGATAATTTTGTTTGTTGTATATTTATTTTTTTCGTCACTATTAATTTTAGTTTAAAGTGCTTCTTATTTAGCTGGAGTCAACGTCATCGAAAGCGACGATGTGGAGGATATTATATTTCTCGCAATAAAACAAAAGCGATGCGCCTATAACATCGTTTTCTGGATATCTCTATCTCGCCTAACCGGACGATTGGCTCTCGTTGATCAAGGAAGATCTAGAGACGGTATTTTGTTATTTAGTAATACATTTGCACCTGACGAACTTGTAGGTATCGTTTAGTGCCTGTTTGGCCTTCCATAGCATTCTTCAGATGTTGAGTTAGGGCTGACGAATAAATAACTTATCTTTGGATCTCGAGATCTCGTCATTTGGTACTACGTCTGATGCGACGATGTTTGTGGAGCGAGCCGCCGATATCCAGCTAGATTTGATCATCTCGTCCCTCAGTTTTAATTGAATAGTTATTCTTTTGGTATAGTATTCACTAGGGAACAAATGATGCGGCGATCCTGCGCAGTCAGTGCAGCACTTGCTACTGTGCCTTTGTGCCCGAACACCTGGACGATGGAGGACCTAATAACCGCCTCACCTACACCTTGACACGTCGTGCGATGTGGCCGGACATCGTGCGACGCTCCGTGCTATTTACCTTGTACGACATGACAGCGATCTTCTTTATCTGGCTCATGTAGCTTATTCGCAGCCTTCCTCTACGTCGTTTTTCTTCTATTTTTACCTGACTATGACAAAGCCAAAAGGAAGGGTTATGTTTTAGCAGTCTATGGATGTATGTGCCGCCGTAGCGACTAAACTAATCCGATTTCGATGAATGAAGAGTCAATCGATTCGTTATTATGGTCCGGGTGACATAGGCTACCATTGACATAGGTAATACGTAGTCGGGTTTCAGTTTCTAAACTTAAATAGCTTGTTCCTTCGATGATTGTTCTTATACGGCTATCACTAACCATCTTTACCCTTCTATTTTCCAAGAAAAGTACTATATAAAATCTACAAAGTAACAAATGTGAACAATAGCAGACAACCCATAGCAGATCAAAGGATGGACCAATCTTCATGTAAGATTGTTAAATCCTAAATTCATATTATGTACTAATCTATCTCAATTTATTATTTATTTTCTTTATTATTAATTATTTTTCTTTGTTATTTATTATTCTACAAAAAGTTACATACTAATAGTTGTGTAAAACCTTAAAGTTTTGTCTTGGTGCTTAGAGACACTCGACAACAAACAATAAATCTCAGTAAAAAATGGTCTACTTACTTTCCAAAAGTGATTTATTTTAGGATCAACTTTTGTCTATTCTTAACCTAATTTACTTTGTTGAAGTTTGGTGATCCATTAGAAAATAAATGAGTAAAGTTTATCATTAGCTGGTTTACCATGTTATTTGGCTATGCCGAGGTAATTTTACAGCTAAGATATGATATGTAACTAAAGTACCCGTTGTTACAAAATGTACATGTTAAATATTTTCATCCTTTCCGTAGATTTCATAGTGACTGATTTTCTGTATTCGCATAACGCCGGCCTTAGTGTTGTGTATGTATAATATGTGTGTATTTACAAAATAACAAATTTAAGTAGTATAACAGTCATGTGGTTCCCATAATACACGCTCTGCTTACTTTGGGGCTAGATGATATCAATAATAAATAAATATTGCTGGACATTTCATACAGCGCTATCTAGCCACATACTAAGCAGAGCTTGTACTATGGGAACCAGATAACTGATAGAATACTTATATTACTTTTTTTTTGTAAATACATACTTATAATACATAGAAAAATACCCAGACACGGAACAAATATCTGTAGATCATGCAAACATTTGTTCAGTGGCGGGAATCGAACCCGCTACCTCCTGCGTCTCAGCCGGCTATACGCCCACTGCGCTACGGAGGTCGTCAAATAATAATAATATAAGCGTTTATTTTTCTAACTTACACAACAATTAGGTAGCTTTATCTATATAATAAGTTTAACTTGTCCTATAATACAATCTACATAATTGTATTTTAAGGTTAATTATATTTTATTTATCTGAGTACGAACCGCGTTCAGCGATAAAAAGCCTCCTATTGCTTCAACTTTTCCCTGTCTCTAGCTGCTCTACCCATCTCTTGCCTTGACAATATCATCACTCCATCTTTTGTGTGGTTGGCCTGGTACAAGAAACGCAGACCAGGGCTGGATTATCCTGTGTGAAAAATGTCCAGCATTATTTATTTGGTTTACCATTGTGTTGCTCTCTGTGACAAATAAATGGCATTTCGTTCTTTATTTTTTAAAAGACCTCTTTACATCTCTTCTATTATCTGTTCCCTTCATCTTTGTCTAAGATAGATCTTTACTAAACAAATCCCCGAAGGCTAAAGGCCGGTGACCACCGAACACGCCCCTTGCAAATCGGATTACAGTGCATAAGAGCATTGAACGTGTAATGCGTAACTCGACACTTGCCAGCTAACTTGATTTGTCCAAGCCTACCGAACGTAAACCTCTATTGATCAACACTATTTCATTATTTATTATTATTTTGTATTATTTGTCTAGTACGTAATGTATGTATATGTTACGGGCAATTTGATTAACCGGGCAGTATTAATATGGACCGATCATTATAAATAATAACAAATTGATAAATGTATTACTTTGGCCGGCCCATATAAATATTGCCCAACGGCCCGTGGTCCATTTAATAAATCAAGGTTTGAAATAACTTGAATTTATCACATGGACCGGGCAGTATGAATACTTTCCTACTTCTAGCCGGATAATGTGATAAATTGGTTCCTGTTTAGGTTAGTTTTATGATATTATTTTATTAGTAGTTTTATTACATTGCCCAAGATAGGATAGTCATTATAAATACTGACCGGGAAAAATGATTAGTCATGTAGTTTTATTTACATTGCCCACTAGATACGGGCGTTATGTGTACATACCGGGCATTATTCATAGTGACCAGACTTCTCAAGTTGCCGTAACATATACACCTCCGTCGCTGTTTATGTAACGCCCGGACTTTTAAATTTTGAGATAATGTTTATACCGTAAACGGTTCCCACGATGCAGGCCCCGACCCTAGTGTGGGGCCATTGCCAAATAACCGAACACTATTAGTATTGTTGTATTTCATCTGTGTTGGTTTTAAATTGTATTTATGTTAAGTTCAAATAAATTTAAATTTATAGATTTTTAAGATTCTGGTGAATATGAATTTTTGTAACTCAAACTATTGAAATCGAAACTCGACGTCTCTGTTCAAATGCACATGAAAATGTCTTGAATGGTTAAAGCCTGTCGCATGAAGACAATTCTTAGACGTTTCAAAATCACCACACACGTTTTTCTGACCTTCCAGAACCTAGAAGGCCCTCTTCAGGTTTCAGTACACATTTTTGATATCTCATTTATGTGTTTGTCTAGCATGTATTCAAATGAGCACTCAAATATTACTATTTTCCATCTCATTTTCAAAAAGTGCAACGAAATGCTTCAGTTTTACGGCACCGTGCTCACGAGTGGCAGTTGACCTAATATACGAGGCCTACAGGTAGGGCGCTGGGCGGTATAAACATTCGCAAGTTTTTGCGACCTTTTTAGATTCAGCGTTGTAAAAACAACATTTTATTTATCTTGTCCTTTTAAGGTTTCTGGAAGCCGTTGCAGGCCGTCCACGATCGTACTCTGGAAATGTATGGGGGAGGCCTTCGTTCAGCAGTGGACGTCTTGAGGCTGATATAATGATGATGATAACTTTAGAAACTAGCTGATCCGTCCCAATTTCGCACGGATTTTTATTAAAATAATATATAGTCTATAATAGCTCTTAGGGATAGACTAGGCGAAGGATCGCCTGTACTCGTTGAGAGGTCTTTAATAATATTCGCAACAAGCCAATTATGATCTACATAATATTTAATCTGATACTAGCCGTACCGCAGTGACATGCGTATGACTTGAATTGTCAATCGGCCATCCGGCCATCATTAGCTGCATCTAAGTATGAGAAAATGAATTTTCTTCATAATTTCTGTTTGCGTGAACTTTTCCGATATTTTAATAGTTATTCTGCTATTCGGGACAAATACAAAAAATCAAAAACCATGAAAATCGATCCAGCCGTTCTCGCGTTATAAGTGTTCGAACAAACCCGACTTTGTTTTATATCTTAAGATCTTAGATTAAAACAAGAAGGGAAGATACGGTACGCGCTTACATTGCAAATACTTAGTCAAACTAGGCTCTGCTGCAATACATAGATTATCTCACGCACACGTTTATAAAGTTATTCAAATGGCACATCACGTTGTCAAAACGTTATCAAGAAGGCATTGTTTTAGCTTTTATAGCAGAGAATTCACAAATATTACCGTCGTATTTTTGCCTATGCACATGTTGGTCGCTAACCAATCGTCAAAAGTCCTCCCTTGGGGTATGCCAACGTGCAATGGAGCGCAGTATCCTGGGCGTGAAACTCACGGACCGAATCAGGAACTCGGTTATACGCTCCCGAACACAGGTGGCCGACGTCGCTCAAAAAGCTGGAAGACTCAAGTGGGACTGGGCCGGACACGTTTGCCGCATGCCAGACACGATGTGGGCGAAGACCACCACTGAATGGCTCCCAAACTACGGACGACGCCCGCGTGGCCCAGGCGAAGGTGGCGGGATGAGCTAAACTCCTACCTCAAGGATTGGCCCCTACTTGCAATCAACAGAGACGAGTGGAAAGAGGGAAGGGAGGCCTTTGCCCTGCAGTGGGACACAACAGGCTTATAATAATAATAACATGTATGGACTAAAAAGATTACGTAAATTTAAGTAGTAAATAAACAAAACATACAATACAAATCATCATATTTATAATATTTTATGAGTATGTACAAAAAACATTGCATTTTATATTTCAAAAAGTTAGGATTTTATATTTGACATTGAAAAATGATTTGTGGTGATTAACCACAAATTCATCATTATAAAAACTGTGTGGAAAAACTTAATTACGCATTTTATGGTCAAGGTATCTTATTACAAGAATTATTGTAATTTTGAATGTATTTTTGGGTATTTCCAAACAGTTGCCGTTCAGATACAAACAATCAGCAAAAAGTGCCACTCAAAATCATAGAATAAATACATTTTGATATTAATTTTATCCAACCTAAATGCCGAAAGATGCATAAATAATGCCCGCGACTTCGTACGCGTTACAATACTAAATGTGTAGGTAACCTAGAAATAAAGCTAAACTCGCTGTTGCAACTTGCATTAACACCCCACTTTTTACCCATGGGGCCTGATTTATGAGATAAAAAGTAGCCTATGTGTTAATCCAGGTTATAATCTACGTATATACTTAATTTCATCAAAATCGGCTCAGCCGTTACGACGTGATTGAGTAACAAACAAATAAATAAACATCAAAACTTTCACATTAATAATATTAGTGTGATAATAATAACTAAGGATTATATTAATTCCCATGATACTCGTATCCTCAGTACGCAGCCCTGAACATTTTCCACAAGGATGTAGTCAGAGGCAATTCAAACGTTACGTTTTATACGAGTATGTTATACGCCTATTTTTTGCATAGAAGTTAACCCTATTGACAAACCTAACCTTTCGTAAAGCTCATGAAATATATCCCAACCAAGCGTGCATCCGTAATTATTGATTGCGAGTCACTAATGATGCAAATTAGGAAGGTATTAAGAATGGGTGGGGTGGCGTGGGTAACTTACCTAAACATTAAATGCACAGGATATGCGTAGATTATATTTTTTTTGTTTGGTCAAGCGATGGATAGTCAAGCGCTTGACCTAGACCTTACCTGATAGTAAGTAATTTGAAGACTCCGAGATTATACTGGTCCGGAAAAACATACGCCGGAAGTGAGTTCCACTTCTTACTTGTGCTAACAAGAAAAGTTGAAGCAAATCGCTTGGTACGGCAATGTGGTATGCCGACCAGGTATGGGTGGTACTTCTCGGTATGTCTGCTTGCTGGTGGTAGAAGGATTATTTTACAAATGGTTAATGATAACGTTACCCGAAATTAAGGTCATCATCATCATCGTCATCCCTTTTCATCCCACTGCTGGGCATAGGCATCTCTTCGTTGTCGCCATTCACCTCAGTCCTGCGCTGTTCTTGCCGATGAAATTAAGGTTGCTAGGAGTAATTCATTAATGAAAGGTTGCAATCCTGTCGCCTATTAGAGTAGAATACTAACACGATGGCTTTCGAATTTTTGGTTCTAGGACATGCTGGTTTCCTAACGTCACTTTTGAACACGTGTAAATGTGCACATATTTTTTTCATTTAGTAAAATTTATTGGTGCACGACTGGGGTTCGAACTCACAACCTCCGAATCGGGGTATATCGGGGTATTGGGGTATATCCCCTCTTAATCGATCTTTTTGTATATATTAATTTTTAAATATAGTACACAAAACAGAATACGACCAGTAATGATAACAATATTAAGAAATACAAAGATTATGTGCTAGATGGCATCCTAAAAACATGCGTACATACTCATCATGATTAATTAGAGCAGTTATAATTGTGTTGTGATGATAGAGCAATGTTAGATAAAGTACCTACTCAACTAGATAACATGTTCTTGTACTAGATATATAATGAGAGACAAAATATAAACTATATATAACTAGTGGTTCGCCCCGAACTGCGCGAGTCTCCAATTAAAACAAAAAATATTATTTGTAATCTTTGACTATCAAACTAGTGCCACGTAATGAATATCCAACTAACTTAGCCTACAGTTTAATTCAAATTACAGATAACGGCAGTTCATGCAAATTGGTTACTCTTTTTTGGGGTACAAATGGCAGTTATTCTGGATTTCAGACTTTTGACTATATTTGTGTCACTTAATCTACACGCATACCAAATTACAGCACTCTGGTGTTCCCTGCGAATTTTGTCAAAGTTCAGTTTTTATTATGGCTAGTAACTCAAAAACTATAAGGACTTTACTAAAAATAAAAAAGGAGTCTAAATGTACTTCCTTTCATAAGACAGGTCAATCAAATCAAAGAAAGGTCAATAAAGACCTTTCATTTGACGTACCATTTGACCTAATAGTCTCATTTGCATATTTTTACCCCTCTTGAACCCCAATATCTCTACAACCCCCCAACATTTTTAGCTCATTTAGTCACACCAAAATTGTGCTATCACTACCTACCTATGTATAAAATTTCATGATGATCGGATCAACGCTTCGAAAGTTATCCTCGGACAAACAAACATACATACTACATACAACACATACAACAACACATACAACGCCGATTTGCCCAAGTTGATTTAGAGATCTCGCTTCGCTCGATCAATTAAGATTTGTGGACCTGAATGATATAATTAAATAAATATAAGATTGTAATTATACAATAAAGAATACACTCATAAAGTCACTTTAATGGATCATAATGCGACCGAAAGTTGACTAAAGTTGCAATAACGAGAATTTGTATACAAGTTGGCTTTCATATCGACCAGGCAGGAGCAAGGGCATTCGAAGGTCGTCGACACGAGGCTCCTGAAGACAGACAGTTGGACGTGAATCGATACTACTCGAATTGGAACCAGTAACAGATGAACTTTAACCCAAGGTTCAGACTTTAAGTGCAGGCCACTTTATACTGCGACTTTATTCGATTATATTACTTTAACTGTTATTTTATATTCTACTAGCTGATCTGCCCCGGCTTCGCACAGATTATTATTGAAATAAGATATATCGACAGATCTTGTGCGGCCTGCCTGCACCCAACGGTTCCCAGCAGCCTTTATTAGGTCGTCTTTCCATCTAGTGAGGGGCCGTCCTACGCTGCGCTTTCCAGTGCGTGGTCTCCATTCGAGAATCTTTCTGTCCCAACGGCCGACAGTTCTTCGTGCTATATGCCCTGTCCACTGCCACTTCAGCTTGCTAATCGTTTGTGCTATGCCAGTGACTTTGGTTTGTCAACGAATCTCCATCCTTAGGCTAGGTTCTTAGGTAGCACATATTTTTACATAAGAGCAGAGATGCTTTTTTTTGTAGTCATCAGTTGCGATGCTTACAATCTGTCATATTATAGTGCAAAAAAGGTCGGCATCTAGATTCTAAATGTAATGTTTGAATTGTCTTCGAAGAACATCCTCACGAATCTTCGTACTGAGTTAGATATGTTTAGACTATCTAACCCATTAGGGAATCTCCACACGTATTTTCAAACAAGTAATTTCAATTCTTTACGGCTTATCTTCATGCTTATTTCAAGATAGTTACGTCAGCTTATTAAGCTGAGTTATTGAGCATGTGAGCAAATCCCGTAAAGTCCAATCAGCTTATGTGTAAGCGAAGTAATCCTTGAGGTTACTTGCATAACTTGTGGGCACATTATACGTACAATCAGGTTTCATAATATGCATACCGGGGGAAAAGTTTATTTAATAAGTCGTTTTAACAACTATGACCTTATGTAGCATATCCATTGTTCTACATAATTAGGTATTACTATCGTTTAAACTATAAAGTCGGACTACGCAACTTACTTAGGAAACCTTTATAATTATATCCGTATATTGTCCGTCTGTCTGTTCGTAGAGATGCGCAATTGCACGCCCCTCCACCTCGTCACTTTGAACTTCCAAAATGATCCTTAAACAGCCCTAAATAAAGATTTTGACGTCGGGGCGCGCAATTTAAGACCCGTAATCTACAGCTCAAGCGATGATTTTTTGGCAGCTTCCAATGCGAAATCTGTCAATATATATTCTTGAGTCTCCATTTAGTTTTGAATTTAGATTTCGCATAGAAGCCTAAGACAGGGAAATCTTGACGATTGGAGAAAATTAGTGGTTTTACTGTGCCTACATTACTCCCAAAGATTATTTTGTTTTGTAGAATTTATCTACAAAGGCACAATGCGAGTTGTTTATTGGGGAATTGCTAATTAGGGAGTATGGAAATAATAAAACGTTATTTATGGGAAGAGCTCGTTACAGACAACAATATACCGAGATCCGCTCGTAAATGAATTAATTGCCAGACACCGGGATTTGTGCCAAATGCTCTCATTAATCACAATACAATCACAACCATTCATACATACTTGTACCAATGATTAACGGCATCTGTGTCGAGTTGATCTAGTAGCAAGAGATTAATTCCCGCCGTGGAACAAATGTTTGCAAAATCTGTAAATATTTGTTTCATAGTTCTCGTAGATCCTAAAACGCGTGTGGAACTCAGGACTAGGTATCATCAACGTCATCATTGGCAGCTTAAATGATAGCCCATTGATAGATGTGTGCCTCCACCCTTTAAAAATGAATCAGTTACAGCTTTCTGAGTCATTAAAGTATGGTTTTGTTAATAGCTCTATGAAAACGAAGGCCTTTCCATCTGCTAGTTGAAGAGCGTCAGCGTCTGGAGGCAAGTTGCAGCATTAGTTGTGCAAAGGACGCGACCGCTGTGGTGATTGAGACAATTTAGATGGAGTTGACTTAGATCTCTATAAACTTTATCATGACCGTCATTTTAATTCTTTGTCACTTCCAATTATTTAAACCGTAGGGACACAATTGAACACTTGGTTACGCCATTATGTAAACTTAAATGATAGGTCAAGCCTGGTGATTGACAATTTTTATCCTATTACGGTACATATTCTACATATACGCTCAACTTAGCATGCTACAATACCATTCCGGTAGTACAATTCAACATACAACATAATTATATGACTCTAAATATGTCCACAACAGTGTTGGCCACATAAACGCTTCAGTATATTTAGGTTACATTCGCTACCAAAACGAAAATAATATACGCTATAACTTACCATGTTACCCAGTCCTGGATAAGCCTATAAGCTATTTAAGCAATTGCTTAGGGCATTCCGTCTAGGGGGGCACCAGAGACAGTCAAATGTGACGAACACATATATTAGTTGTGTAAGATGTTCCCGAGGTGAGTTGACGTCAGGTAGGCGGCCGGTCGTAAAAATATAGCCGAATCTTAGGACGACATGTGAAATCATGTTGTACCGACCCCACCTAGCATGGGATAAAAGCAGGAGGAACAACACATACATATTCTACCTACGATACGTATTAACATTTTATTTTTTTAATTAATTCTTTGTAGTTCACTTAAGGATAGGGGGGGTCACAGGGGAAGATTGCTTAGGGCATCAAGTTACCTTAATCCGGCACTGATGTTACTCGTACCATGACAGGACTCACTGTATTTGGCCGTTTCCTGCTAGTAAAGTTTTTCATAAAACTTACTACTCTATACTCTACTCGTTGTAACCTAATAGATCGAATTTGGCAGGTGTCAAAATACTACCAACGAATATCAAAACCAAATGATACAACATTAAAATAAATAAATAAATAAAATAAATATTGCTGGACATTTCACACAGCGCTATCTAGCCCCAAACTAAGCAGAGCTTGTACTATGGGAACCAGATAACTGATAGAATACTTATATACTTTTTTTGTAAATACATACTTATAATATATAGAAAAACAACCAGACCCGGAACAAATATCTGTAGATCATGCAAACATCAGGCAGGAATCGAACCCACTACCTTCTGCGTCTCAGCCGGCTGTTCGCCCACTGCGCCACGGAGGTCGTCAAAATTGGGACATTGAAATATCATCGTGTCGAAATATTGATCTAGGAGCAACTAGTATTTCCGAGTGTAATTTTTCAATATAAAGTGAAACTTGGTGCATTTTAATTATACTCATTGCTATAGTGTACGGATAACAAAATAATTGATTGGCATTATGTGGTTGATTTTTAGATTTCTTGTATACCTATAATAGAATAGTACGAGTACATTACTGCAGCGGCGAGCAAAAGAGTCATTGATGGACGAATGTGTAAAGATGGGCCGAGGCAAAGCTGAGGCACACATACGTAAGTCCATCAGTGCTTAGTTGTGGCCAAGTCTTGTATAGTACGTTTCTCAAATAATGCGTAGAAAATATAAAATAAAATAAAAAAACAATTACTTCTTAAAATCAATGACGAACAGCGAACAACAATAACTTTTTCCCGCGTTGAAGTGTTCATTTGTTTTTTGTTTTCAATAAACAGCTTTCTATTTGCAAGGGAGTTCGAAATTTAAATAAAACCTCTGATAAGTTACATCCTTGGTTTCCATGTTTCGGAGTAAAACATTGTCCCATTTTTAAATTACAAGACAGATATAAGTTTACTATATAATTTATTTGGCCGCTAAACCACGACAGATATGGATTTTCATACAACTTTTGCATGTATATATTTGGCCAGTAACTACAGCAATTTCGATTTATCTCGAAGAAGTTTGTCAAAATAATGCTCAAATTTCCAAACATGTTTGAGAAATACCTAATCATTTATTTGGTACACACAAAATGCCATATAAAAAAATATAAAAAACAATTGAAGGTACAATTGAATCTATTGAGTGTAAAAGAAAGAAAGAAAAACATTTATTTGTGATGGAACAAAACACATACAGCACACAAGTAAGGTACACATAAGAAAACATATTTATACACACAAAAAAAAAAACAACAATACCCAACAAATGTCTGTCTCATAATTATACCTAATCGACGTCTCAAAAAGGCGCCCAACTCAGCATTTGTTGTGCTTTTGGGACAACGCTGATCTTCCGTTGGAACCATTTAAAAAAAGACGTAGACGACGTGTAGACGTTCGTACAATGTTATCACGGCATGCAAAATGATACTCGTAGACGTCAAATCGGCTCTATTAGATTTTCCTTAGATGTAGATACGAGTATTTTCACTAGAGTGTTGGCTTCACAAACGCTCTAGTATATTTAGGAACGCTAGTGCTGGTTGGGGGGGGGGGGGGGTATCGATCAATGCGGCACTGAGTTTGTTCAACCCGCCGCCTCCGCCCAGACACTCATTGAATTACCAGCTACCAGCTTTCACACCGACATCGATACGGGACTTGTGAAATTGCAGTAAAATAATATTTTCCACCTTCAAGAGGGGTGATAAAAAGGGTTTTAGTGAAAAACAACGCGTTTGCTGGGCCACGACTCAGCGTCAACATAATTATCAGCCATAGGACTTAGGCTGAACATATTAAGCCTCTCCCATAGGTTTCTAGACCAATTTCTCTTTTGCAGCCTGCACCCAACGTCTCCCAGCAACCTTCAACAGATCATATTCGAGAACCTTTCTGCCCCAACGGCATCAGTTCTTCAAACTATGAACCACGAGTGCTTTTATAGGCGACGGTGACCTCTTAACATTAGGAGGCCCGTCAGCTTGTGTGTCTATAATATATACAGGTGAAACAGGCACATAAGGCTTTACACCTGAACGCCTCTTGTTGATGGACGCAGGGCAGTGTAGTCGTAGGCACATTTCTAAGGTGCGTGACCTACGAGGCAATTTTGTTATAGACGATGGTTACTACTTAGCATCAGGTGGGCTATAAGCAAGTTCCATCTCCAGGTAGCATATAAAAAAGAATGCTCGTCAGCACAACCTTCGAATCTGAAGTCGGGGTACATTTCACAAGGACACCACGGCTCTATATTTTGGAATATGTTAGTGAAATGAAACTTACAATGAAAGTATTCTTGTAACCTTCTAGACGAAGTAGACACATTAAACCCCCTCGTTATTCGATAAAGGGTAGGTGCATGGGTTGACAAGGCCGACACTGATACTAAACAAACTTAAGTTTCCCCCTACAGCCCTAGAAAATTGAGTACCTAATCATAATAATATAATAATAAATAAATAAATATTGTTGGACATTTCCCGCACTATCTAGCTATAAAACTATATCTCATATAAGTGAACTGTATTTAGTATTAAGTTCTTTTGAGAATAAATAATATTTAAATCGGATACCGGTGTCTTTTGAAGTACGGACTTAAGTAAGTCCAAAATCGCACCAAAAACTTGATCAACGCATTATCACAGTAACTATAAAAAAATTACAGTAAAACTGGTATAGCAGAGTTTTTTGAAGTTCGGATTTAAGAAAGTCCAAGATGGCACTTTTAATTCGCCGCGAGGCAAAGCTAGCGACAAAAGAGTTTTCTTTAAAGTCGGCAAGCCGCATGCTACTTACTGCCGTGAAACAAATGCCTTGACCTGATTCCGCCCGCCCAGCTTCAGATTCTGTCCCGAGGTGGTACAGAGATAAAGGACTCATTTTACATTCTTCGGATTTACGGCTGGGAATTTGTATTATTTGAGATAAAGATTTTTATGTTCTTCTCCAAATAGGCTGATAAAATCTTGTATTTTTAATTATGTATTATTTTAAAACAAAAGTGCACACCCATTATCTGTGCCTGTGTTGAAGTTGTAACTGCTTGTTAATTCATCATAACAAATTTTTATGTTTGCTAATATTAAATTTGTATTATTATAATTATTTTAGTGGACCCGTTTTGGAGCAGTGCGACCACTGAAACTGTGACACGAGATTTTTATATATTAGATTATGTAGATATAGCGCCGTCATGTGATCATTTATTATCCTGTCCATACAAAGGTTGTCTGGAAGAGATCGATTTTAGCGATAAGACCGCCCATTGTACTAAATCAATTTGTAAAAATTATGGTCTGTATTTTATCCAAGCGACATTGCTGTGTTTCGGTTTGAAGGTATGGTTTCTGGTAAAATTACTGGCACATGAAGCTTTACACCTATATGCCTCAAGTTGATGGATGCAGGAAAGTGCATCCTACGGCACATTTCTAACGTGCGTGACCTACGAGGTAATTGTATGTGTAGGTGATGGTTACCACTTAACATCAGGTGGGCCATAAGATTACAAGTTATGGGTTCGACAATGTGTCGGTCGAAACACCGATAAAGCGGTACGTGATAAATCCCGTATTTATAATAATGATTGAAATTAATCACGAAAGTTCTCTAAGTAAAATTCTTAAAACTGTCAAAATAAATAATAATGTCTCGCCACACCGACAGACATGTACTTTCTATAACGAGGGAAAATAGGAAAATGGCAGACTCGCTGGCGCCGCGCTGAGATGAATGGAACCAAGATGGCGTAACACTCGTAATAATAAAAACATTCTCAATGCTAAGTGAAATTGTTATTCGTTTGAATTTTAAACGATTTCAAACGACACTTGGCCTGGTGATGACGTCAGAAGTAGAATTAAAAATATTTTATTGTTGAACTGTTGTACAGTGACGGAATGAAAAGGTTCGTCAATTTTCAAATTGATTCGTTCGACGTATCGCGAGTACCTACATAATATGTATTACCTTAAGAAACTTTGTTACAGAATAGACTGAGTTCGAGAAAATAATGTTTAACTGTTCGCTAATAAAGTTCAAAATTATTCAGATCAAAGTTGTTTGACTATTTATCTTGTCAAAAAGATTGTCAAAAAAAAAGTTGGTGCAAGCGAAAACCGACTCTAAGATTATAGTATATAAGACGAACCTTTTCATTCTGTCACGACTTAAAAACAAAAATAAATTCAAAGACAAATAATATATACAGTAGACTTTTTACCATATTGTTACGAGCTGAGGGTTCGGGATAAAATAATGGGAATCGATCTAACCAAAATAACACTTTTATTCAGAACTAAACGATGAATACACGAACTCGGTCACACGTAATCACAACACACTAATTCACACCACTTAAAGTCACCGAAATGTCCGCACGTATAGCTAAATCCAGACTGACTTGGGCGCAACTACTGTTCACGCGAGACCCTTCCCACGTCAGTCCTCCAGGGCCTCGCTGAGACTAACTCACTCACTCAAACTGACTCAGACTGCCTGTCCGGCCATCTCTCCGGCCTATTTATATCGCACACATTTCGATTGTTCGAGAACGATGTCGATCCTTCCAGGAAAGGGTCGGTCCCTCGACACAATGGCCACTCCCCATTCTGCGAAACCACAAACAATAGCAACAATAACACAGCAAGACAAAAGCGTTCGAGAAGGTTCGATTATTACTCATTGTTTAACAGCCTCGGCGTAACAATATTATCAAACTACGAAATTATAACTAGCTTCTGTCAGCGGCTTCGCACGCGTGGCTTGTCGACAAAAGTAGTCTATGTGTTAGGTTATAATCTACGTACTTACAAAATTTCATCGCAATTGGTTAAGCCGTTACGACGTGATTGAGTAACAAACATCCAAACTTTCGCATTTATAATATTAGTGTGATTATGTAGGTAGAACAATGCACTTAAGTATTTTAAAGTAGATTTCAATTACCTGCATCATTCTTAATTCCTATCAAAAAATTCTTTAAGACTCTTAGGTCGTCGACTCGATCGACTCGTTAGAGTCTTAGATCGGGGATAGAAAAGAGATAGGTAGCTTTCACTCCCAGTTTTTTACTTGTTTAGGTAATACGATTCCTATACAATAATTTGACGTTGACTAGATAACTGAACGGCAGAAATATCTGAATATATGCGTATCTAATTAGTTACGTCTTATTATTGTCGCAAAATCAATGAAATTGCACACTTTCATCCATTATGATTATGAATGAAAGTGTGACAAATTATTATCAGGCAAATTACGGCTATAATTTGCCTTTTTATGTGAGATATATAGGTACAACCTGTTTTGTTATGCACGACATTAATTTAAAACACGCATCCAGAATCATATTAACTTATTTTAGATGGGCTTAATATCTGTAGCTTGAAAATTTATGCAGTAATCGATACATTTCGAATAAATAAATTTAAACGTAAATCGGCGGCGCCTTTGCGACGATGCTGTTTAGTCAGTTTAACACCTACTTACATGCATGATGAATATGATTTGTTTACCTATTTTATACAGGCTGTTTAATTAATATTTTAGGACTTGATATTAAGGTTGTATAAGAATTTAATATTTTCTAAGGTAATTAATTTTAAAAAGTCCATTTTACAACATACTAGCAATTAGCCCTACCCGTGTTTTCATTTAATGTCGTACATAACAAAACACGTAGTATATACATTTAAATGTATTATTGGAACAAAATAAATATAAACTGAAATAAAGTAAGCCAAGCTAAAAATATTCCATAAAATATTAAATCACCATAGGTACTAGGTACCTATGATGATCAGTAGGTAAGCCAAAGTATACATTCGATATAATATCTAACTACCTACTTAAAGGAAGCATTCGATAAAAATAAAATAAAAAAAAGAAAATTTATTAAACTAAAATACGAGTAGTTATATAACTGTGTAAATATTATTAGTTATAAAGGGAATATTACGCTGTCGTGTTAATTGCTAGTTGGTAGTTGCCGAGCGGACGTCTCATCATGCGCCATCTCATACCAATGCCTTTTATTTATTGAACCTAACCCCAATGGTAGAATAACTACATAGTTACGTTTAAATTTTAAGTACAAAGCTTCTTAAAAAGCCACAGAATAGATTAAACACCAGAAGTGAACGCGCCTAATACTGAAGCGTCAACATCTACTCTAAATAGAGCAACGATGCCTAAACGTATTTTGTGGCTAAATATGATTTTAGGAGTTTCAAATCATACAAATATGTCAAATTTAAACATGTTTAGTCGCTAAATACGTTTAAGGATCGTTTTGCAAACCAGCCTTGATGTTTGATTAATAAAATAGTGCCATTGTTACATTAGTTGTATCTTACTAAAAACATTTACCCCAAAATGGGTATATAATGATTAAGCTAGCAACATTACGCGGGTGGGGGTGAGGTGCACGCTGGACGCGGGTTTTGTTTTATGGACACAGCGCACGGCTTGAAATCACAGCTGAATGCGTCTTCTGGTGTTTTATCTATTCTGAGGAGAAAAAGGGTATAATATACTTTAGACTAGTGTTGCCGGGTGTCCCGATTAACGTGGAATTTGAGGAGTCAGGTAATACGTCCCGATTCACCCTTGATCGGGACTCCGAACGTCCCGGTTTTTCACTAACCTCCTTCGTCCGTATTTATTTATTCTATGTACCTACCTAAATTGATGGATAGACTGTGGGGGGGGGGGGGTAATAAATAACTACTTTTATAAGGGGTATATTTATTAATAGAAATAATATATATGACTATTACAAAAACTGACCATCCGATAAAATAAATGATGACAAAAAGTGTTTTTGTAGCCATTGTAGCTGTCCCGATTTGGAAACCAATATCCCGATTATTTTAACCTTCCGTTCCGAAATTCGACACACTGGACCTGGCAATACTACTTTAGACCCTCAAGCCGTACACTAACATAGGTAACTTCTTACGTTCTTCTCACAATGTTTAAACGAATACCGTCTCTTGGTTGAATAAGGATTTTTTTCGAATGTACTTCTACATTTTCAGGAGTGTTTCTGGAACATTCCACTCGGAACTTCGATAGCAGCTTCATAATACACACGTATGACTGGATCTTTGCAAATCTCTGACCTGAAAATAATACGATTACGTAGGAGTGAGGTGCCTCAATTTGCAAAATTATTTTATTGTTTTGAAATCCTTGTTTTTCTCCACATTTTTTTGCCTTGGCAGGTAATGGGCAATTACAGTATTACTGCCTTTAATAACAGACAGAATATACAATTATTTACAATAAAATACAGAAGAAACAGTTGAATCATCTTAAGATCGTAGGTAATTAGGACAAACAGAGCCTAATAAAATAATGAGTTAAAGTGTAATAATGAGTGTTTTAAAATCTATCTTTTCATATGAGCATTATGGAGTCTTTCGATAGTGCGGTTTGCTTCAAATCAAAGTTATTTCTAGTTATTATTTTCTTAAATAAAAGTAACAATATATTTATGTTATACTAGCAGCCCATCCCGGCATCGCACAGGTGGACATTTATTTTAAAAAAAATTATGACTAATTTTTGTACACCTTGGGTTACATTATTGAAGTTTTAATAGAGATCCCTAATTTTTTCTAGTAACAAATATACCCTATGTTACTCAAGGATAATGTAGCATTGTAATGGTGAAAGAATTTTGGAAATCGGACCAGTAGTTTTTGCGTTTATTCGTTACAAACATAGAAAAATACAAATCTGTCCTCTTTATAATAATTATACAGTATAGATGTGTATTCTTGTATCATTCGTTCATTAGTAGGTAGTCAGTTAGTTCAAATAATGTTAAATTAAACGTTATAAATGAATGCATTTTTTCATTATACCTTACAAGAAAGACAACAACAGAAATAAAGAAAAATTCCTCTATCCTTAGTAATAAAAAAACCCAAACAATTATCTGCACCTGCAGTGTATGACATGTTTGTATATGTATTATACCGGATACAAGCCCATCCATTAACTGCGGTGACATAGCCCCCTTATAAGTCAATAGCATCAAGCGTCAATAACGACATTCTTTTTGTATTTCGTTTAAAAAAAATATCATTATCAGCAATAGAACGTCCCCTGCTGAACATTTTCTTTCCCCATAGATCTCCAGAGCGACCAATATTGTGTGGCCTGCACCCAAAGGCTTCCAGCAACCAAAATCTTTCCATCAAGTGAAAGGCCATCCGACGTTGCGCTTTCTAGTGATGATCTCCAGTCGTGAAATTTTCTGCGTTGCCCCAACGGCCGTCAGTTATCGATCTATGTGCCCTGCCTGTAGTCACTTCAGCTTGCTAAACCTCAGGGATATGTCAGTGACATTAGTTTATGTACGAACCTCCTCATTTTTTATTATAAATATATATATTTTTTACCATAGCACGCTGAGCCTGATGAGGCCCATAAGGAGGGACTACCTTTCTGTGCCATTTAAAAAATAAGTTCTCCGTAAAAATGACCAGTAAAAATAACTTACCAATACAGCTTCTAGGCCCAGCACCAAATGGTAAAAACGCGCAAGGATGTCTGCCTTTAGAACTCTCCAAATAAAACCTCTTAGGGTCAAAACGTTTCGGATTCTGATAATATTGTTCATCGTAATGAATACCCATAGGGGAAATTACAACGGTCCGTCCCTTTTCAATAACAACATGCGTTCCCGGTATTTTGTAATCAACTTGCACGTTTCTTTGAAGAGGTTCCAATATCGAGTGCATACGTAGAGTTTCCTTAAAAACACAGTCTAGATATGGCATATCTTGCAAAGCATCATACGTTACTTCTTTATACTTTTCTAATACTTTATCTATTTCTTCAGTCAACTTATCCTGTATGTCAGGGTTTTTGGCTAATTCGTAAAACATATACGCCATTGTCGTAGCGCTAGTTTCATATCCAGCTATGAAAAATATAAACGCCTGTGCTGCCATCATATCTTCGTTGATAACTACAGATAATTCAGCATTTTCGTTTCGCTTAAGACCTGTGAGCTCTCCTTGCTGATTTAATTCCAATAACAAGTCCATAAAATCTTTCCTTTCTGAATGAACACCATTTCTCTTTTCAATAACATCTCGAACTAGATCATGGAAAAATTGATTCACTTTTTTTGGAAATAAGGAACTGTTTACTTTTTTGAATATGCCGGGGTACATCATATCCAATTCAATAGCATACGTGGCGGTTAGTACAAGCTCGTCCAAATTATTCAAAAATTCAATTTGATTACTGTCGTTGTCTAAGTCTATTCCAAAAGCACATGCCGATATAGTGCTCATAGAGTATTTTTTAATAAGTGAGTGCACTTCTTGTTCCGGCTGCTGAGCGCTCAGGCTCTCCACGTGCTCCAGGAATCGGTCAGCGCACTCCGTCATCAAATGCATCATGTTTTTCAACTTGCTTGATGTGAAAAGTGGAGAGAAACGACCTCTGATGACTCGCCAAGTATCTCCATCCGCGTGAAACATGTTTGCTCCCAATCCCTCCTTACTAAACTCAATGCCGCGATCCGTGAAAACTTCAAAATCCTTTATCATTACTTGCCTTATTACATCCAAGTCTCGGATCAGTAAACAGGGTGTGGTCATTCTGTAGAAGCCGACAACTTTTTCTCTCGGGAAGCTTTCGTAAATTTCTTTCATAACGATCCCGACGTTTTTGTGACGCAAAGTTGATTCTTTTAAATTTCCGAAAAAGGGAACCGGTTTCGGTCCTAGCACTTTCTTGTTTCTCCAATAGTGAAATGTTCTTGTAAAATAATAATATAACCAAACACAAAAGGTAACTATCAATAATAACGCTGACATCATTACAATAAACTACCCACTCCACTCTACAGGAGACTGACTGACTGACTGACTGACTGACTGACTGACTAGATGAATAAGTAATAACTTATAAAAAACAGTAGTACTTATAGGTACATGTTGAAACAATGAGAAGATTATGTTTAAGATAAGGTTAGTTTGTGTAGTTAGGTTTTATTTGTAGCTAATGAAACAATTTTTGAGTTATAAGGTGGTCAAAAGTGGCTCCAAATGGCTCGTGTTATTATAATATTGGTATTACATACAGTGCTTAGGTTGGGTAGTTAGGTTTTATTTGTAGCTAGTATTAAAGCTAAGAATACACTATTTTTGACCGATACTTCAAAAATATATGGAAATTCTAATGTGATAAGAATGTTAAAAAACTCATGGTGAAAAAATTATAGTCAAAGAATGATAACTTTATTTATCTCAAATTTCTTTCTAAACCCTATTTGAACACAACAAGTACGTATTAACACAGAAACAGATATATACGTATTATACAGATATTTTTCAAAAAGGAACTTGCTTGTCATACACTCATCATCATCTTCATACCAGCCTCAGGACGTCCACTCCTGAACATAGGCTTTTCCCGTAATTTACTAGAGAGACCGACCTTGTGCGGCCTGCACCCACTAGCACCCTTTATCAGCTCGTCTTTCCATCATGCTGAGCGAACTTGAGCCTTCTTATGACGTGGAAACTGCTAGGCTGGTTTACTTTGCCTATTTTCACAGTATACTAAGTTATGGATTCTGTTGTGGAGGTCTGGAACAGATATATAGCGACATCTACCGCTACATGGAAGAACGACTTCGACATCGAGCTAACCTTACAGAGCGAGCGTCAATACGGAGACAGCAACGACATCTAACGGCAATTGTAGGCAATATAATCCTAGCTCGCGCAAGCAACATATTCTGAGAACTGAAAGATACTTGACACTTCTCAACAAGACCTGTTGGTCTTAGGACCCCGAGCCAAACGTCGCTCGGTAGGGAGCTCTTCCCATTGCCTTGACTGACACCTACGACATGTTGTCCGCCGAAGTAATCGCCGCTCTTGAAGTTCTTGTGGCCATTATTGACTGGAAAGATCCAGACCAGCACACGTTCCAACACACCCGGTGTTGGAACGGCGTACTGTCGAGTCACGTGGATACTGGGAGGTTTTATAGGATTAGTCCCTTCTGGCCCGGTGGCCCTGCCCCGATGCCGGGCTAGATCTGAAAAATCGTGCCAACATTTTTGTATCACAGGGCCCGGTGATATTAATAATAGGCAATAATAATATATGAAGGGGGAGCGAAGTATAACAATATTAATTATTTATTATGAATGTTTTTATTATTTGTTTCGCCATTTGTTTCTCTGGCATTGGTCAGTGACGTATTTTAGGCTAATATTTTGCACAGTGTGGTTTAATCTCCATTGGTACGATCATTGAAGCATAGTGAGTGATAGTGAATCTGAATGATACATTTTTATTTTCACAAAAGGTAAGCAAGAATGAGACAAAGTATCGTCTTTCTTTAGTGATATGATCAATAAACAATGGTATGCTATCTCCTCTATTAGGCAACAATAGTAGGTCAGGTGCACTCCGCACTTTAGGTACGAAGCTACAAGTAATATACTAGTTATTTTTTATATAATATATGTTAAATGCTTAAGACTGATTTTATACTATTTAATGTACGTGACTTTTAGGAGCTTTATGGTTATATTGATCCATAACATAACAATAAAACTCCTAGAAATGACTAAATATCTTTATAATTGTTAAATAATAAAGACTGATTTTTAATCATATTTAATGAAGGTGTATACATAACTTCTAAAAAAAATATTGTGATGTGAATGATACCAGTTTTTTTATCTTAATTGTCTTTGAAATGTTCTGTGTTATAACTAGGTAAGACTAATTTTTACACTATTTAAATATACAAATCTTTTAATCAACTGATTTGTAACATTTAAAGCTAAAAATTAGCTAAGTAACAGACTCATATTCACTATAACTAAACTGATGGTGGCCACCATTGTACAATGTTCCATAAAAGTACGATTGATTTATATTTTCATTTCTAAGGTGGACAATTCTAGTTATTTTTTTTATATTTCTTAAATGATTAAGACTGATTTTATTCTATTTAATGTACGTGACTTTTAGGAGTTTTATTGTTATATTGATCATAGCAATAAAACTCCTAGAAGATACTACATATTTTTATAATTATAATCGTTAAAAAATAAAGACTGATTTTACCTCATATTTAAGTTCGAGTGTAACTTCTAAGAATTTATGGTGTAGTTTTAAAAATAGAGTAAAAAAAACAGGAAAAAATTCTTTGTTATTACGAAGTCCCTTTGGTTTGAAATAAATAAATATGAAATATGCAAATATGAGGCCCATAGAGGGAGACCTGTTTCTGTCTTAGACGTTCCACGGACGATACGATGATGATGTTTTTGTAGTCGTACATTGTTAATGAATAACACGGTCCATGATCTATGTATTTATTTCTATGCAATATTGTAATTAAATATTCACATACATTGTAACGACATTAGACTACTAATTATACAATCTTCTGGATTAAACGCCGATCCTAAAAATTATTCAACTTTTTACAAATTCACCCTGTGAAAAAGTGCTTCTCTTTATATCCTTATTTTCAACACCATATGATATCCTATCATGATATAGAAGAAATCGCTTTCAGAGATTAGGCCGCCCATCGTACTATATTCAGCATTCATTAGTTTTTTATGTATTTCTGGTGTACAATAAAGCATTATTCTATTATATTCTATGATAATTATGAATACGGAATTTATCACGTATCGTTTTATCGGTGTTTCGACCGACATTGTTTCGGTTAAATTCGTGAACCTTCATCAGGTACGCGATAAATCCCGTATTTATAATTATGATTGAAATAAATCTCAAAAGTTCTCTAAGTAAAACCCTTTATGTGTTAGTAAGTAGCCATAAAAAACAGATAAACATTGCAAGCAACCGTCTTATCTTTTGGAACCTTTTGGTCTTCTTTAAAATACCCAGTAAATTGATAATATTTTACATAATACGTTAATGGCTATTTTTGATCATTCCAACGAAACCAGTAATTATAGCGATGATTTTATACAGTCGCAGTAACGTAACACGGTAGCAATAATATAATATATCCGTACAAACTACCGCCGTACAATGTTGAGTGGCATACCACCTTTGGAGCAAATGATAACTCTCGTCGGATCGACTTCTATTACTTTTGGTGTGCTCTGCGAGACTTCCACTCGGAACTTGGAGATAAATTTTGATATGAACACACGAGACTGGATTTTGGCAAACCTCATTCCTGAAAAGATAAATAAATTAATCACACTAATATTATATACGCGAAAGTTTGTATGTTTGTTTATTTATTTGTTTGTTTGTTACATCACGTCGTAACTGCTGAACCGATTCCTATTAAATTTAGTATGTACGTACACTATTATCTGGGTTAACACTATATTTTATCCCATAAATCAGGTCCTATAAGATATAAATGGGATTTCAAGTCAAGTTGAAACAGCGAGTTTAGCTTTATTTCTAGGTTACCTACACATTTAGTAGTGTAACGCGTACGAAGTTGCGTGCAACAGTATAATAATAAATACATTCATGCACCTCGAGTCTGAACAAAGTCACGAGTAGATTCTTGTTTTTATATTGTGGCAAGTAGTGGAAATAATGACGATGACAATGAACATTTATAAATAGTAGGTAGATGATTACGAATTGCTTTGATAAACATAGTTCATAAGTTAACAAAATTACTTAAGCGAAAAAACTTACCCATACAGTTTCTAGGACCGACACCGAAAGGCATGTAAGCGCAGGAATGTCTCGCCCGAGAGTTTTCAGCAGTGAACCTCTCAGGATCAAACTTTTCAGGATCTGGGTAGTACTTCGCATCGTGGTGGATGCCATATGGCGACACCAGCACTGTCAACCCTTTCTCGATAAGAATATCTGTACCCGGCACTTTATAGTCTACCAGAGCATTCCTTTGCAAGGGTTCCACTATGGGATACATACGTAGAGTCTCGTTGAACACTTGATCCAAGTAAGTCATTTCCTGTAAACTTTCATACGTCATTTTTCCATTGTGCCTTTTGAAAACTTCTGTAACTTCCGCATGTACTCTTTCTTGGATATCAGGATTCTTGGCAAGTTCGTACAGTAAGAAGCTCATCGTCGTAGCGCTGGTCTCGTAGCCAGCCACATAAAAAACGAAAGCTTGCGCAGCGATTACATCGTCCGAAAGCTCTAACGATAACTGCATATCGTCCACATTCCTTTTAGTCGAGTAAATTTCACCTTGCTGTCTCATTTCTAGTAGCAAATCCATGAAGTCTTTTCTATTTCCTGGAACTCCATTTCGTTCTGAAACCACTTTGCTCACTAGATCGTAGAAAAAAGTGTTCACAAACTTTGGAAATAAGGACGAATTGAATTTCTTCAGTATACCAGGATACATCATGTCCAGTTCTGCGGTAAAATTGGTTGTTAGAACTAATTTATCGATTTTTTTTAAAATGTCTATTTTGTCTCGGACCGTGTCGATGTCGAGTCCAAAGGCACACGCCGTGATGGTGGACATAGTGTACTTCTGAATGAGCGTGTGAACCTCTTGCTCCGGTTGCTGAGCGCACTCCTCGCCGACAAATTCCACGAAGTACTCCCCGCGTTCCGTCATCAAGTACAACATATTCTTCAGCTTACCTGAAGTGAACAGAGGGGTGAAACGATTTCTCAACACTCGCCAGGTATCTCCATCGGAGTGGAACAGGTTGGCGCCCAGGCCTTCTTTGCTAAACTCGATACCGCGGTCCACAAACGAGTCAAAATCTTTCACCATGATGTTCTTAATAACATCCAAGTCGCGTAACACCAAACCAGGGGTGGTCATCCGGTATACCCCGACGACTTTTTCATTTGGGAAGTCTTCGTAAATTTCTCTAAAAACGACTCCAAGGTTTTTGCGCCTCAAAACGGATTCTTTGAGGTTACCGAAGAATGGTACGGGTTCCGGTCCCACAACCCCTTTGGACTTCCAGTAGTTGAACGTGCGCGTGAAGTAATAGTAAAGAGCGTATGCTACGGTAACTAACACGACAGGTATATAAAGAAGCACCATTTTGAATATGTGCTGCTGCGCCGAGTGCCTCTGTTGTTATGGTGTTGCGGCTGATGGTTATAAGTATATAAGGAGCTCTTTATCGGACAGCTGTGTAATTAAGATAGCAATTACTGATAATTCCTATACTATTTTCAGCGTTGTGTAGGAGAGATAACTGTCTCAGTCTCTGTCTTTGTCAGATAACTGTATGTATATCGGACGTAACGTGGAGCGTTGGGTTGATATCATAATATTTATTTTAGTTACATTATTGTTTCATTGAATTTTTTATGCAAACTATTTTCGCGTTTGACCACGTTTGCCGCGTTTGATCTCACCTGATAGCGCACGATGATGCAGTCTAGGATGGATCACGCTTGCCTAGAAGAAACCGGTTCAGTCGCGATTTGAAGTCAGCTTGAGTGTGTTATTGAGATGGGTTAAAAAATCTAAACAATGAAAGAAGATTTAGATATTCGATACAAAATAATATGGAAACCGGGAATTGGAGCTACTTATTTTTTCGGATATCTTTTTTATATCTTTTCCAATCTATAAATATATAAAACAAAGTCAGGTTAGATACATTATTTATAACTCAAGAACGGATGGACCGACTTCTATGAAATTTGGTATATAGATAGATTATGATTGGGATTAAAACATAGGCTACTTTTTACCTGACTGCGCAGAAGGATGGTAATGTTTTTATGCGCGTGCTAAGCCGCGAGCGGGTCATCTAGACGTGTTCTAAAAATTATCTAAAAGAAGTAAGTTGTTGATTTGTAAGCTTTAATATTTCTTTAATATTTCTCCATTAGGGAGACTAATCGTCTCATCTAGTTGTACTTCATCGTCTTCGCTGTGTTTTTGGAAGGTTCCACACTAAATTTAGAAAGAAGCTTGGCGAGACAGACTCGGGAGGAAACCTTGCTGAATCGAGTACCTGAAATTAATAAACAGTCATATACTAAAACTCACGTCTAAAATTGCAGTGTAAACAAATCTATCTCAATAATCTTGGAGTCTTTAAGTCCAAAGTGAATAGGCTCTTTCTAGGCAAGCGTGCTCCATCTTCAATCACACCTTCACTTACCATCAGGTGGTCAAGCGCTTGGCTATCATCTACTCGTATATAAAAAAAATTACAAGATTTGACGACCTCCGTGGTGCAGTGGGCGAATAGCCGGCTGAGACGCAGGAGGTAGTGGGTTCGATCCCCGCTGCGGAACAAATGTTTGCATGATCTACGGATATTTGTTCCGGGTCTGGTTGTTTCTCTATACATATATTATAAGTACGTATTTACAAAAAAAAAATGTATATAAGTATTCTATCAGTTATCCCAGTGGTTCCCATAGTACAAGCTCTGCTTAATTTGGGGCTAGATAGTGCTTTGTGAAATGTCCAGCAATATTTATTTAATATTTATTTATATTTATAATATTAAGGTATTTTAGGGTAAGTTCTTTATCATCATATCTCTATATACCTAAGCCCAATTTATTTTTATTTTTTAGATAGTACTTTGTATCTTGTTTGTTTTCAGATTATAATTTTTGCAGTGTCATCGTTTTATAAGTAGTAATCTGTTTGTACTACTTGTTCTAAATTAATTAATTTGAATTTATGGACCGTAGAATACTTTACTTACTATCCTGTAACTATTTTAATACAGCTGTAATTTTACTAAGCAACTACCGAGTTCCTGCGTACCATAACCATGACCAGAAGGTTTAGCCAAGTGACATTCGATTAGCGATGACGCTAGTCGTTAAGCCCGAAAATTTATGGGGTTTGACACATGCTAAGTAAATATCACTTGATATATCGACAACAAACCTATGTAGAAATCGAATCGATTCGAAGCGAATGTAACTTGGCTACGGGCCCAGACCATTTCCATATCATGCAAACTTTTGTCCCGCAAAAACGAACCCACAACCTCTTGCGTCTCAGTTGGTTATTTGCCCACAAAGCCACAGAGCTCGCCAAACCAAAGTTTACCTCCCTTTCTCTTTCTCTCTCTTGGGCCAGCCATTTATATAACCTGTTTTGTTATGTACGACATTAATTTGAAACACACATCCAGAATCGTAGTATAAATGATTTTAGAGGTGGGTTTTATACCGGTAGCTTGAAAACTTATCCAGTAATCGATACATTTCCAATAAACAATTTTTAAGGTAAATTGGCGGTGCCTTTGCGACGATGCCGTTTAGTCAGTTTAACAGGTACCTACCTACTTACATGATTAATTAGTATGATTTGTTTAGCTATTTGATAAAGGTTGTTTCATTGATATTTTAGGAAATTTAAAATTTTCTACAGTAATGAAATTAAAAAAAAAACTATTTTAAAACAATACTAGCCACTAGCCCTACCCGTGTTCTCATTTAATGTCGTACATAACAAAACACGTAGTACATTACATATATGCATAGTATTTATTTCACATGATGAAGGGGTCAGACTTCCTCACATTTCTCTGATTCTTTCATTCTCTCTCATGTATTTGGTTGACTGGGAGAGAAATGTTAGAAAGCCTGGATGTCCAGTGTAAGCCTAACCTTGCTATAGCTTAATACGTAGGAAAGTTAATAGATTCACCAATAAATATACTTACCTATACAACTCCTTGGTCCAACTCCAAAACCCAAGAATGCACAAGGATGCCGCTTTCCACAGTTCTCTGGTTAGAACTTTTCGGAGTCAAACACATGAGGATCCAGCCATATATTCGCATCATGATGTACACCGAATGCTGATACTAATATAGTCTGATCCTTTTCGAGGACTATATTAGTGCCAGGAATAGTATACCTTTCTTGGGCACTTCTTATTATCGGATCTATGATCGGATACATTCGTACGGTTTCATTGAATACCTTCTCTAAATATTGCATCTCTTGTATACTATCGTACGTTACCTCACTGTCGTATTTTGCCAGAACCAGAGGGCTTAGCCAAGTTACAGTCGATTAGCGATGACGCTAGTCGATAAGTCCGAAAATATATGAGATTTGACACATGCTATAGAAATACCACGTGATACAGCGACAACAAATGTATGTAGAAATTGAATTGATTTGCAGCGAATGTAATTTGACTACGGGTCTTGTTCTATTTCATCTTGCAACTTCTTTTGTACATCAGGGTTGAGTGCCAGTTGGTACAACAGAAACGCAAGTGTTGAAGAGCTAGTCACGTATCCGGCACCATAGAAAATGAAAGCTTGAGAGATGATCAAATTTATGTTATTTCCAAATTACCTGGAGTTTTCCCGTTGTCCCTTTTAGGAGCTTGTATGTTTCCTTGGTGCTGCAATTCCAATATTAAATCCATAAAGTTTTTTCTTTACGACGGCTTGTTATCCCTTGCATTAAATACATCTTTTACGAGGTGATAAAAGAATGTTTTAACAAATTTTGGAAATAGGGAGCCATTTAAAGTTTTTATACGCTAGGATACATCATATCGAGTTTAGTCAAGTAATCTGTATTGAATATCTATCTATTCTTTATTGTACACAAATAGATTACAGGTAAAACAGCTTACGAAATGGACATGAACAAAGGCGAGCTTAACCCTCATGAGAGTTTTAATATAGATATCTGCCTGTGAGTTGTAAGTCATTCACTTGATCATGGAATAAATACGATCATTATGTTTGCAAAAAAATGCCATAATTTATTGCAAACATGCTAGGTACGATTTAACCAGTTTTTATTATCAATTAAAGAAGGTATGTTTGATAGCTTGCGACGTATAAATAGAGACGGCTACCAAGTATGCGTAGTCTTTTGTTATTCATTATTAGTCTGAGAAAGCAAAAGAAAAAAAACATTTATTCATATCACCACAAGAAACAAATATTACAAAAGAAACACTATTACTTATTTACTAAAATTATAAACTACTAAGTGTGGTGGCGAAAGGGTCCTCAACTCAGCAATTGCTACAGCATGTTGCCATATGGTCTTCTGCTGAGGGCAGTGTTAACATCACGGACAACCTGGCATATGTATTAACTATAAAAGAACTAAGATTATATTTAGCGTTACCTACAAATTACAAAACTCATACAAACCTTGACTGACAAATCATTCTACACAGTCTGAATCAGCATTTATTGCCAAATTGCTTGCATTATGAAACGAGTTGCAAATTAAGTTAAAGATATCGTTAGGGCTATTTATTTCAATTGTCTTTAAAAAAATATGGTAGTTTAATGTTTTGTGACATACCTACTGTACTGTATACGTTTTGGAACCGAATCTTCAATACAAAGAAAATGGCTCGGTGAAGTAACCTTTAATGATCTTTAGCTCGGTCATCTGCCAGTATGAAGTGTAGCGCCGCCAAAAATAGATATAAAAAGTGAAAATGTCATCTATGCATGATTTAGTAATAAAAATGGGTTCTTCAAAAAGAGCGTTTTAACATTTTTAAAGGGTCGGCAACGCGCGAATGATACCTTTGGTGTACCATTCCATTTCATAGGCTACGGTAACCGCTTACCATCAGGTGGATCGTATGCTTAGTAGAATTAAAAATATATATATTTATTTACTCTAATCCGATATTCCACACATTAATCCACGCTAATAGATAAGTATCTTTGTATAATAATGTCATAGATTTCAAATTATTGTAAAACTACATTTTAAGAGAAGTGAAAAAAATGCAGTCTTTCATTTAATTACACGATATACATCAAAATATAGAATATAAAGCTTAAACTTCACCGCCAAAACGCAGATTTTTATATTCTAAGTGGCCGGTCACGTTGTCGGTCTACGGCAAAATCGCCTCTTTATCCATCATGCAAAATACAAACACAACATTTTTAATCGACCAAAATTACATAATCACCTATTTAGTAATTCACGCATGACGTCACAGTCATCACGTAACGAATTATTTGATGCAGCTATCCAGTGGTGTAATTCAATTTTGGATGGAGATGACAGATATGTAGCTGCAACACCAAACTGAATCCCCCAATTTTGTCCCGTTATCATTCGTCTTTTGAATTTCCTCCCACTATGGAAGCAATTATTAAAACGTTACACGTCATAAATGTCGTACCAATCTGTCTGCTTTCCGACTTTTTAAATAGCCACACAGATCTTGGCTCTGTCTATACATTTTTTCACGTCATGCCGCCCGCCGCTGCTGTCCTCTTACATTATTTATTTATCTTGTTACAGAGGAGGGAGCAAATGCAGATGTTTCGTGCGCCAAGCTGGAGAGCGGTAGCGCGGCCTGCGGGCGTAGCGGCCATCACCCCGCGCGCGCACTAGAGCAAGACTCCTTACACATTGTACTATATACGGTATGTGATCTCTAGTGACCAGTAAGGGCCTGCCTGACTCCTTGAGTTTTCTACTTGACATTGACATATAATGAAATATATTTATGGACACGTATCACATAAAAGTACATTAAACAGTGATGGTTCAACAGGCTTATGGTAAACATAGTTACAGTTTGAGTTTTACAACTAATACCTAAACTGAGATAAAGAAATTTATTTAATTTATGTTAATTTTTTTTAGTATATTTAAGATGAGACTAGTGAGGGGAGGAGTTGTACTGAACTATCTGTCAATGTCGTGTGAGCCACTGTGCTTGTCACTGACGAACTCCCCGCATGAGTTAAATGTGCTGCGGTACGCGATTTATTACTTGATCAAGGTATAAAACGAGAGATATTTTATTAATATTGTTTTTTCTAAGACGAATGTAAACCTTTGAAGTTTCCGAATGAGTGGCTTGTTGTAAAACAAAAAACTATAACACTCACTACCTACAACCACTAAATAATTTTTTTATACCACCTGCTCGTCAATGTCAAATTCATTACATGTCATGATTTAATCACCGAAAGCAGGTGATTAAATCCCTACGGCTAAGCCGGGAGTAAAGTTATACTTACTTACTTACTCCATTGGCGCAGGGACCCAAAGTGAGTCTTGGCCTCCGATATGAGAACTCTCCACTTTCCTTTGTCCACTGCCATCTCTTGGCAGTTTTCGGCTCCCAGGTCGCGCAGGTCAGCCTCCATCCTTTCGTTCCAGCGATACTTGGAACGACCAACCGGTCGGCGGCCAGTCGGTCAGCGCAAGTATGTTCTCTTTACGCTTCGATCTTCACCCATTCGCAGTAGATGGCTGAGCCAGCGGAGTCGGTGTGACTTGTATTCTCCTATGATATTAGGCTCGGCCATAAGATCTTCTATTTCGGCGTTTTTACGGACCCTCAGGCTACCATCTTCTCTTCTTACTGGACCCAGGATTTTCCGGAGAACTTTTCTTTCTGCTACTAAAAGCTGATGCTTTATGCTGATGGGCCGTATTACGGTATTGTAAATTTGGATCTTGGTTCTTGTGCTGAGAAGCCTAAATTTATGAACAAAGTACCTATAAGTTATCAATAGCTCGGGTAGAAAAACAGTTTAGTTGCAAAAAGTTTCCCCGCAAGTTTGCGCAGGTTGTTATAGGTCGACCGAGTGCATGAGCAATAAATTAGTATTGTATTTGTTTCAGGTCGGTCATGAAAAATCTTGCCCAATTACTGGCTGTCCCTATCAGCGAACACGTGGTAACTTTCATCTATTTAGTAGCCGCGGTCACACTGCTCTCGCGGACGACAGGTAAAACAACTTTAAAACGGCGTTTAACTATTTTATTTGTAGTAATTATTTAACTTCTAACACTGTACATAATGCTTCTTCTTCTTCCTACTCTTTTCCCACACTACGTGGGGTCGGCACAACATGTATTTTTTTTCCATACCTCTCTATCAGCCGTCATTTGCGTTGTCACTTCTTTCTTACCCATATCATTCTTCACACAGTCCATCCATCTCTTCTTCGACCTTCCTCTACTTCTGTATCCCCATCCACACTCACATCTAACACTCTTTTAGTCCCATGATTTTCTTCCCTCCGCATGACATGCCTATACCACGCTAGCCTAGTGATAGAAAAGTTGAGAAGTAAGAACTCCTTAACTTTTCTATCACTGGTGCTACTTTCAAACTTCCTGTAATATACTCATTCCTTAGCTTATCCATTCTCGTCACCCCACACATCCATCTCAACATTCGTATTCCCGCCGCGTGCACTCTTCTTTCATCCGTCCCTTTCGTGGCTCAACACTCGGAAGCAGAACCATACATAACGACATATCTTATGATCTTTTTGTAAATTTTCCCCTTAAGTTTAAGCTCACTGTACATAATTACTGATTTAAACAGCCGTGGTCGCGGGCAGACACGGTTGTTGCAACACAATCGAAACGTCGGGATAACAAATAAAAAAGATACATACGTGTTAAATACCCGTTCAAATCAGTAATTTTATTTATTTATTCATTGAACAAATGTTTGAGATTCTATAATTTTTTTTAAATTTGTTCTTATCTAATCTAACAATATAATATTTAAAAGTATAGTCTGTGTTAGTTGGTAAATAATGTGAGAGCTATTGATACTGTAGTCCACGATGTTATCCACTTGTTAGCTACATATACATAAAAATAAAGATCCAGCTAGAGGGTCTGTGAGAAATTAAGATAGATTAAAAAAAATGTGGTGAGAAAATAGTGATGGCACTCGTGGAAAAAGAATGAAGAGAAAAAACATTAAAATGAGACAATGAAGGTAACATTCGCGATCGTTACTTGCGTCCGAGACTAGTGTCACTGTTATAATCCAATAAAACAATTGTCATAAATAATTATTTATTTTTATTTATTTTTCTGGTCACTCACTTCATCGCTCGCGTTATTGTGTAAACGCGGTAGATGTTACACTTATTTTAAGTCGTCAACCTACGAGTACTTAGTGTGAGTTCTAGGTAATCGTTTTTTTTATTTATTTTGATAATTACGCTTGAGAGTCAGCCAGCGCCGATCTGACTGGACCATTTTAGCACAGGAAAAGAGTGACTGGAAAGAATAAGGGGAGGCATGTGCCCAGTGGGACTTAGATTGACAATAATAATAAATTAGCTTCTGAAAATCATACAATGTGATATTATTGTGCAGAAGGGCGGTCCGCCCGTAGGTGGTCGGCGGAAGATCGCGGGCGCAGAGCGTGCGGCCGCACGCGCTTCCCGCATCACACACACCCGCCCATTCACTGTTAGCAGGTAAACTACAACTTCTCATTACAAGCTAATCTAATACATACATTTTTTATTGATGATAATCAAGCGCTTGACCACTACCTGATGGTAAGTGCGATCGAAGAAGGAGCACGCTTGCCTAGAAAGAAACTATTCACTCTGGACTTGAAGACTCCTACTATCCTGACGCATCAACCCCGAAGCGAGTCTTGGCCGCCGACAGTAAAAGACGGCACTGGTTCCTATTCTGCGCCACTTCTTGCCAGTCTGATACTTGGAGAACACGAAAGTCTTTCTTCACCTCATCCTTCCAGCGATGTCTGGGTATCCATACAAATACTAATCATTTATTTCAACAAAACTTGGGTACAAAGAGCTTTATCATCTGTTTAAACTAAAAGAAAACTTTATTAGAGAAGCTTTATCCCATCCCAAATCTAAATCGTGGTTGAAAAAATGCAGAAAAAATTGATGGTAACAATTATAATATTCTACAAAGATAATTATTATTACATTAACTGATTTTATTTCTATACTTGTTATCAAATAATGATAAACGGTAACATCACATAACTTCTCTTCTTATCTATAGATTATCTGTGGCTAGAATTGTCAGGGTTTCAGGATAAGTGATATAATAAAATAGCGAGGATTTTAAAAAATACTAAGAAGAATATGAAACATTGATATTGTTTCTCTTTGATTTGTTACAGAAAACCATTAACAAAACACAGTACACACAAAAAGAAACTTTATATGTAGATACAAAAAAACAATACCAACAAAAGTACAGAAACCTTCAAATTGGAGTTGACATATAATTATTAAAAAATAAAATACGGTTTTATTACATCATAAATGATAACGAAAAGTTATCGAAATATCACTAACATTATAGACGATTATAATTAACTTAGACCATAACCTTGATATTATTATCCCAGATTTCACTCGCAATGGTGACTCTTGGAAAACTGTCGCTATCTAAGTTCACACCAGAGGTGGCCAAATGTTTATCTTTGTTACTATACTAGACGCCAACGCTTCTGGTAGACGGGGTCATAAAACGTGGGACAAGTGACGATGATATTGGTATCTCACTCTTTCAGCCCTTATTGTAGCCGTTAGTGTTGCACCGAGTACTTATCGATTATACTTTAACATTAATTGTAGTGAAAACGAAACAAACATGTTTAATGGTTGGCCCAGCCTGTCACGAGTACTGGCGTACCTACCTATACTATAGTTAGTCAATAGAACTGATCCCAAGATCTCTTAATGAATATATCGGGGATAGGTATTGCTGTTACTTTGATAAATGCCACAATACAGAACTTGGTGATGCAATTCTTGGAACCAGCTATAAAAACAATGTCCATTCTATCTTATTTACTCAGCCCACATCCACCCACGGCTGGGTATTAGGCCTCCTCGTTATCACGTCACTCTCTCCAAGCGCATCCATTGTCTTCTCACAGCTCGTGCGATGAATATTTAACATTTTCTCTCAATTTTCAAATAAAATAAAATTTAATAAAATGCATACAATAGTGGGTTACAAGTTCATTTGTGTTAGTATGTATATAAACTTAAATATCTAAGTTAGTAACATTACATGTATTTTGTTAAAACTTTCATTCGCATACCAACCCAATAGTCATAAGGCTATTTAATCAGGATCTGAATGAAAGATGTAATGACAGGCAAGTCATATGTATCAGGTATGACCTGCAGAATGCTGTTGGAGCTGGCCCGTACTCTGCTTAGCAATAAGGCCGTTTTCTTACGGATTATGGCATGGAAGCCATCGACCCGCGCCTCAGCAAACATAGTATAAATAAACACTAGTATTGAGATTTATGATAATATGAATTCTAAATACTAATAAAATACACGGTGGAAAGCTGAGATGAAAAATAAATTGTTATTTTTTAAAAGGGAAGTGACATACCTATAATCTTAAACAAGTATGTAGTGTGTACTTTTGCCTACTAAATATATGGGAAATTTTATTATGATCACGTTTTTTTCGACATTAAAGGTTTCTAAAAAGGTCCAGCATAATATATATATTATGTATTTATAAACTCATATTTATTTATGAATACATTAGCTTGTTTATGTTACCTGAGAGCTTAGCCAAGTTACAGTCGATTAGCGATGACGCTAGTCGATACGTCCGAAAATGTATGGGATTTGACACATGCTATAGAAATACCACGTGATTCAGCGACAACAAATGTATGTAGAAATCGAATAGATTCGTGGCGAATGTAATTTGGCTACGGGCCCTGATCCCAAAACCTGTATAATTTATATCGAATATGACTTACATACCTACTTACTCGTAGCTGAACAAAGTTATGAAATCAAATCAAATGAATATATATATATATATTGACAAATCAAATCAATACATATATTCATGAATATATGTCATGTTACAAAGATATCAAAAGTAAATAATAGAATCTATATATTCTTTCTTTCAAGGCATGCAATATTAAAATCTACAAAGTCATAATACATAATAATAATAACGTCAGAGACGTTAGTTTGGTTTACATTATCACTATGCGATCAACCATTTTGTTTCTTTGTAGTTATTTTCACACACATTAATTTACTCTGCACAGAGTCATGATTATGGTAGGTTTTTGTTATTTATATGGGTACGAAGATAATACAAAAGTACAAAAGTTAAATAATACATTTTTCTCAATGTCAATTTCATTGTTAAAATTCTTTTAATTGTATTTGTCCCACATAAATAGAAGTACGAATACATTTTTGATTGTCTTTATGTCATTGAAATTAACCTATTGTAGTCCATTAACCGACAAAAAAAGGTTTACTCGTTCAGTTCCATTGAATATGTAAACAAATAAATAAAAATAACCCATTCTCAGAAAGTGGATCAGAAAGGTCTTAACCGAAACTGTAGTCCGTATCTAAAAAACGAATACGCCCCAATCACTATCATTAATGTCTTTACCTATGAAATTGCCGTTTTGTATGGAATAAGTGAAAGTACTTATTTTTTTAAACTTTTTTATTTCTGTTATTCAAAGTAATCACCCATGCAATCGACGCATCTTTGCCAACGCATTGGCGGTTTATTGATGCCCTTCTTGTAAAAAACAGTACACATCTGCAGTAATGCACATGCCGTTTTGTAAAAAGCTGTGGTGAATCACACCCGCACTAGACCACCAAACAGTGACCATCACCTTTTTAGGGGTCATTTTGGTTTAGGGCATTGCTTTAGTGCTGGAGCAGGATTTAACCAACTTGCTGAGCGCTTTCGATTGTCGAACAGAATCCATTTTACATCGCACGTAACAATTCAGTTCAAAATTCTTTCATTTCTTTGCCTATTGAGCAGCGCGAGGCAGGTCTCGACGCGTAGGTACGTTACGCTGGCGATCGTTAAGTTCGTGGGGCACCCATCTATCAAGTTCTTTTACCTTGCCTATTTATCGCAAAGTGATCAAAATTGTTTTGATGCTAACATCAAAAGCTGCTGCTAGCTCAGCTGTAGATTGAGTTTCGTCAGCTTCCACAATCGCCTTTAATTCATCATTGTTGACCAAAGTCTCCGGACGACCACGAGCTTCATTTTTTAAGTCAAAATTTGCAGAACGGAACCGGGAAAACCAATAACGGGTTGTGCGTTCGTTTGTACAGTTCTCTCCGTAAACGTTTTTGATGTTACGTGTCGTTTGTGTCGCGTTGGTGCCACGACGGAACTCATATTCCATAATTACACGAATTTTTAAAGTATCCATTATGACGAAAAATGTTCAAATGTAATGAAAATACAACGCTAATCAATAAACAAAAGATTGAATTTGTAAAAAGAATGTCATGTTTTTAAAACAAAATTAATTTGAATTTAGAATACAAAGCCATTCCAAACTTTTTTTCTATTTGAAATGACCAGTACTGAAGAACGGCAATTTCTCTCTCCTCTCAGCATATCTCCCATGGCCCAATAGCTCCTCCAGACATTTTCGGTTCGCCGAGCGATTTTCTTAACCTGCCTGTCCTTGAAGGAGACTATTTGGCCTAGGTAGATATACTCTTGGGCATATGCTAGGTCGTCTGCATCCATCGTTATTCTGGTCTTAACGCTGTTGGTCATGACCTTGGTTTTTGCCCTGTTCATTGTGTCTGTCATAATGAGGGGGATTTGGACTATAATCCACCACACTGATCCAATTGCGGATTGATGGATGGTGCGCCAGAGGGGTTGCAGTGAGGTTGGCTTGGATTCCGTGAGATGTTGTATAGAACCCCTTATACCCCTATTAAAAAGATTTAATCAATATATTTTCTTGATGTGTATTTTTGACCACAGTAGGCAGTTTGCTCGGGGGGAGTTCGATAGACAATGTCCGAGGACTTGGACTCGATCAGCGAGGAAGAACGAAGCTTGTTCCGACCCTTCACACGAGAGTCTCTGGCCGCTATCGAAGCCCGCATAGCAGAGGAGCATGCCAAGCAAAAGGAAATCGAGAAAAAGCGAGCGGAAGGCGAGGTAAGCGCACCCACATATCAAGTATCAATCCAATTTGTGTATTTGTGTTACCACCTGTGTGTATAGACGTGCAAACATTGGAGTGTTTCTGTTACAATCGACATGCTAGCTTGTTTTAGGCAACGAGACCGTTTGACACAGTATCATTGGTATGGTAGGTGTATACACACAATAATTCACGGAACATAAGGACTTGAGGCACATTGTGAAACTGCTCTGATCAGTTCGCTGACGGTTCATTTTGAATTACAGAACGATTTGGGGCGGACGAAAAAGAAAAAAGAAGTAAGATTCCTTGCTTGCCCCTTTTTACCCTTTTACGGCTCGTTTATTAGAAAGTTGATTTGACAAGTTATCGCTTGTTACTGATCAAAATTGTTTGTGACATGGAACATTGCAATACACGAACCATTGGCGCCGCGGATATGCAACCGCGATAACTTGTACTCAGTTCTTTACGCATATTAATCGCATTTATAGCATTATTCCTTGACCACATCGCTTCTCGGCAATCTATTTGTAATAGACTGTGTTCCAAGCTTAGCTGTTACTGGATAGAGCAAATAGAATAACTGTAACAGCTAATCTTTGAGTAGTTGATCTAATGAAAGCTTCTCATCATTATTTATTTGCGTCTCTCTAATGTCCACATTAGTAAATGCAAAAGAAACGAGCGAACAAGAACCTTCCCTGAGGCTGCCTGTCTATTGACGCGGAGAGAGGCAGCGGAGCGGAGAAACGAAGAAATATTAACCAATAGGATTGCATGAAATTCTATTCATGCAATCCTATTGGTTAATATTTCCTCGTTTCTCCGCTCCGCCGCCTCTCTCCGCGTCAATGGACAGGCAGCCTAAAGCCCCCTTCATTTACACAAGTAATATTTAGTTAAGTGTTAGTGACAACGTAAAGGTTCTAATAAACCTTAGCAAATCCTTTAGCAAACCTTGAACCCCGTAATAGAGCTCATAATTGCTAGTCTGTTCGTCGTCTGTTCCTCTCAGCTCCGATTTAATTAATTTTCAATAGGAAGCCATTGTTGTCGAGAACCCTTTCGGATTAATGAAATGGTAGGATTACACGCGGTCCTCTTACATAAGCGATAGTTTCAATTACACCAGCACACGACATGCACCATCAAGCATTGCACATGACTGGCTCATAGTCACTCATCATCGATAGTCATCTAGGTCTAGCATGGTGGAGGTGGCATCACCTAGCTAGCGTTTAGTGCATATTTTAGTCACTTGAAGGCGATGATACTATTTCAATGCTCATCCAGATCCAATTTTTTATGAGCTTGTGCTAGACGCCTCCTATTTTGGGACCGTTTTCGAATTAACGCCGATAATAGCTCTTGTGACTTGGCTAAACGCCGAGACCTTTCGAATTCGAGCATGATTCGGAATGGTAACACAATAGAGGGGAATGTTTGAACTTCAAAACGCTTTTAGTTCCGCCAGATACGCATTCTAGCCACAAGACAGCAGCACAGTCACTCCAATTGAATAATTATTTAGCTTTGATGCCACGGGACTGTGATAATACTAGCTGTGGAGCAGCTGCATTCTTACAGTCGATAAAGTTCGGCTAGGCTTGTCGAAGGTTGACACCGGCTTGAGTTCATTCTGGGGCCCAATACTCGCTAATAGTTATGCAAGAATTGGACCCTAGGTCTGGAATTTACACCATATTAAATGATCGGCTTTTAAAAATCTTTTTATCACACATAAGCGGACGCCAACGTCCATACCAAATTCATATCTAAATATGTGCGGTGTTTGAGGTAAGACTCGGTGATATGACCTGTATTGTGTACAGTAAGAAATTTCACTAACAACATAAAGGTAGGTATTCTCGGATAAATCTTACGAGATGACGCCATATCTCGTAACAGAATACACAATGAGACCGTCGTTTTTCGAATAAGCAGGGTGGCAGGGTGGCGGTATCTTAGAACTTTTTGCAAACTACATTTTATCGAATTTATAAAGCCCTTAAATAATTAACGTTAGCAAGCAAGATAATAGCAAATATCAAACATTATTTATGAATATGCTATTGTCATGGGCTATCATCTCGCTAGCGTCTCGTCTGACGTAAACTATTCTTGGGCCGCATACGAATCAGACAATATGCACAGTTTTCGAGATCTGACGTCATGAGAATCCGAGAATCACGCCCTTTGTGAGCAAAAAAGTTTAATGTATGATGTTGGTATAGGTGCGATACGATGACGAAGACGAGGATGAGGGTCCGCAGCCGGATGCGACCCTGGAGCAGGGCCTGCCCGTGCCCGTGCGAATGCAGGGTGGATTCCCTGCTGAACTCTCCTCCACTCCCCTCGAGGACATCGACCCCTACTATAGTAGTCGAAGAGTGAGTCATAAGCTTTTTATTATTTTGTAAATACGGGAATTATCACGTACCGATATCAGTGTTACGAATGAAATTTGTATTTACATATTGTTTCAGGCAAATTACGTCAATTTTCTTTTAAAAATTCTTGTGTATTTACAAGAGGATGAGTCTTGGAGTTCCTCGACCACAATCTTCGAGCCACAGGCTATTTTTAGGGTCATTAGTATAAAAATATGTTTATGGTTATGTTTTTATAATAACGCAAAGAATATTTTTATGGACTTTGTCATTATCGATACAAGCATTGTTATCAATAATGTCAAAGTAACGTAAACAACACTTGGTTTTTGATAAGGATTTTATTAGGCCCCTATTAAAACCGAGTTCAATATGTTTTAATGAAGACAATATTTTTACTAATTATTTTTGATTGATTTAGTATTTACTTTGTTTCAGACCTTCGTAGTAGTAAGCAAGGGTAGAGATATCTTCAGATTTTCGGCAACTGACGCCTTGTGGATGCTTGACCCTTTTAACCCAATACGAAGAGTTGCGATATACATATTAGTGCATCCACTCTTCTCATTATTTATCATTACTACAATTCTAGTCAACTGTATTCTTATGATAATGCCTTCCACGCCTACCGTCGAAAGTACTGAGTAAGTATATTTTGATTCGCAATAATTCTAGATTAATTACGACTAAAATTTCAACTTGCAATTTTGATATACCATCGGAATACCAGAACATTATATTATTAGGTTTTAGAACATATGTAGAGTGCACGTTAGTTTCAAAATTGATAGTTTCCGGCTAGTTTTTCAATTGGATTTATATCAATATTTAGATAAAGGAGTAGGTAAAATATAATCTTAGAATTCGTTAAATACATAGGTAGTTAATTGGAAGACAAACAAAATATTTTGTAATAGAAATCATTTAAACGCTTTAGCTTTAGAAAGTTTTTGAAGTACCTATATATTGTATTGCCAAACAGTATGTCTAAAATTAATATGTTTATAGTATCGAGACTTAACTAAACTTAAAAAATAACATTCAATTGACTCTAGATTCATTATATTGGGTCAAAATGTATTAGGTATCTGTGTGTGATCTAGAAGCCTTCTTCGTTATTGGAGTTTTATTGCAAATTCAATTCTACCGAAAACTGGCTTCGCGCCAACGAATTCTATGTATGCCCCCTTTTCCATTGTACTGACTCATTAGATATTAATAAGTATCATATTGAAACTGTACTGTACATACTTCTATAATATACTTAGATGTTACATTTAGGCATATTATGATCATCACAAGTTCGAATACTGAACTTCCATTTTTCGTAATTTCTTAGATGTTTATGACTAAAAGATATGTATTATGTTGAGTGTGGTTCCTGAGTGGAGGTGAATTTTTCCAGAGTTATCTTTACCGGGATCTACACGTTTGAATCAGCGGTGAAAGTAATGGCCAGGGGTTTCATACTACAGCCATTCACATACCTTAGAGATGCATGGAATTGGCTTGACTTCGTAGTTATAGCTTTAGCGTGAGTAGTAGACTATTTTATTCAATTTACTAGTACCTAGTGTTAAACGTAGATTTATGCAGTTATATTTGATGTCGCATTATCTAGTTGATAGACAGTATAGTTCTGAAACTTTAAGCTAAAATTTATACCACTTTGTGGTTCTTGCAAAATGATTATTAATTTGAAGAAAGCTCTTTAAGAATTGAAAAGTGATTAGTCATCGATGTGTTTAGTTGTGTAGTTTCTTATATTATCGTAGATATAGTGGTTACGGGTGTCTGTTTCCAGTTATGTGACGATGGGCATAGATCTCGGCAACTTGGCTGCTCTCAGAACGTTCAGGGTACTCCGAGCGTTGAAGACAGTAGCCATTATTCCGGGTAATTTCATGCTTTATATTATATAGAATAGATGTTTATTACTTTATCTTTCTTAGATTGTAGCCTGTATCAAATATGAATGCCTGTTTAAATAATATGGTACAAAATAAATAAACGATAAGTTTTAATGTGTGAGATCAACTTTACTAAGTTCCAGAAAATAGTGTAATTTTTTTTTATAATGGTCATATAACATTACCGTTATTTTATGATTTGAATATATATTTTAGAGATATATCTCACCTTACTAAAAATACAAGTCTTGTGTCACATACAGGTTTGAAGACTATCGTAGGCGCCGTGATAGAGTCAGTGAAGAATCTCCGGGATGTGATAATCCTGACGATGTTTTCACTGTCTGTATTTGCGCTGATGGGTCTGCAGATCTACATGGGGGTCCTGACGCAGAAGTGCGTCAAGGTCTTCCCTGAAGACGGCTCCTGGGGTAACCTTACCGATGACAACTGGGAGAGGTTCTGCCAGAATGAAAGTAAGTTGCCTCTTAAGATGTCCACTAGCAAGACTTGCAAAACATGCCTTGCTTAATTTGTTTTTACCAGCGGGTTCTGCTAGAATCCTTTCACCACCCGGGCTCTTTGCCCGCAGTAACCATCAAAGGCTGTTTTAAGAGCCTTAAACATGTTACAGTAACCAGTGAGAGAAGAAGTAAGTTGTCAACCTTTAGTAACATAATATTAGAAAAAAGAAAACTAAGCACTTACTTAAGCACATTTTTGCAAATTTCCAGTTTAATGGACGTTAAAAAAGTTGAGTTACAAAAGTCATAGAATATGCTCATCACCGTCATGCCCAGAATGTTCCTCTTTCAGATTAGCATTCGTACCCATACCAGGACAATTTGTTATAGGTTGACTAGGGCTTTAATTGAACGCATGTACCTACAGGATTGTGATAATAATTTCGTATTTCAGCCAACTGGTATGGAGGTGGAGGGGAATATCCACTTTGTGGAAATTCATCAGGAGCTGGGTAAGCAGTGTAATCTAAAAACGTTTTTATTAGTTGCATACATCAGAGATATCCGTTTCAGATTTTTTCTCCACATTTTTATCGATCTTATTGCACCCAATACTGTTTAATTTATAAACGGAAGCTAGTACGGTTAAGGAACAATTGGATCTATCCAGTGAATAGTATCTTCAATCTTACAATGGTTGGAGCTGAATTCGCAGCGAGCTTTTTACATTTTTACAAAGTCACTCGATTTATGATTTAGATTCCCATTGAAACAGTCTGTCCTAGAGGTTCAACACAAGTTTCTGACAATACGTACACGCAAATCAAATGCCAATGACTTCGGCGTATTTCCAGCAATAAACGGACGTGATCCTTGTACTTTTAATTAATAAATTAATTTTTATTTTGTAACTTAGTCATAACTTTGTATTATTCATAATATTACCACTCAAAACTCGCTAGATCACTTCAGCAATTTATGTGAACCACAGTAGCGCCTTTCTGTTTCCCCAGTATGGAAAATTTTAGTAGTTTTTTCAATTTTTGTGTGCAGACAATGCGAACCCGGGTACATCTGCCTGCAAGGCTATGGACCAAACCCGAATTACGGCTACACGAGTTTCGACACATTCGGTTGGGCTTTCTTATCGGCGTTTCGACTGATGACACAAGACTACTGGGAAAATTTATATCAATTGGTAAGAAATCACTTATTTGCGTGAATGTTTCATTAGCAGCTCATATTATACAAATGAACATATAAATGTAATGGAATATTTTAATCGTAATTATCATATTAAATCCCGTCTTGTTTATAATTTCTAAGATGATTTTAAAAATCTTAAGAAAAGTGTTTCTCTGTTATTCGTAAAGTAGATTTTAGACGAATTGAAAGCAAAATATATCATATCTGATTCAATTTGAAGAACTTTTAAGCTAGGACAAAACGTATGCTCTATCGGACGAAACTAAAATGTAAGAACCGTAGTAAAACAGTGGATCTTATACAAAAATCTTAGCAGACTTGAAATTCTGGACTATTCTAGGATCTTGATGAGTATTCTTTTTATTTGAGAATAGGTAAAGCTCTCACATACTTGATATACTAAATACTTCATTCCATACCTCAATGACAATTTTGGCTTATACCGTCGGAACGTCCACAACACCTTTGTCAATGGTGGTTATAGCCTGGTGAAAAAAAAGAGGCCTTTACTCAGTATTGGGTGTAACTAAAAATATAATTGAGTGTTAAATTAATGACAGGCAGTGTTGCCAGGCATATAGTTCGGGCAGATCACTCTGGTAATCTATGGAGAAGGCTTATGGTAAGCAATGAACATCCCACTCATGACTAATATGATGGATTAATTAATTAAAAATTCATTATTCCACAAAATAAAAATAATCTGTAAATAGGCGAACTTAATGCTAGATAGCATTCTCTTCCAGTTAACCTTTGTGTAATGCGGACAAACAGTTATTATAGGTAGTGCATATTTGGTAGAGGGAAAGGTTTAATTGAAATTAATTTAATTTATGATGATGATTCATGTGCAACATTATGACTTATACGACGCTGCTAGTTTAAATCCGGCTTAGACGCAAGAGGTTCCATACGCGGGACAAATGGTTATATATTCTGTTCGGGCTGTCTCAAATAAATGTTTTGGTTAATATATTTTTTCTGGGTCTGGATCCTTTGATATGCACGGCTACACATCAAGCTACACATTTCCAGTATAATCTGACCTAAATAATATATTCCTCTAGAATCTAGTTGAAGCACACAATCTAGAGTCTAGATCTTTGTGCTTCATCATAGACCACATCATCGCTTACCATCAGGTAAGTTTGTGGTCAAACGAAGATCTATCCAGTTTAAAAAAAAAGTCTTTCCGCAGAAGGAGAGGCTGGTTTCTACTATAGCTATAGGTACTATAGTATGTATAGCTTAATGTGAAGCCACGCGTACTATGTGACTTAATAATAAAAAAAAAAATTAATAAATATTGCTGGATATTTTTACACAGCGCTATCTAGCCCCAAACTAAGCAGAGCTTGTACTATGGGAACCAGATAACTGATAGAATACTTATATACTTTTTTTTGTAAATATATACTTATAATAGATAGAAAAACAACCAGACCTGGAACAAATATTTGTAGATCATGCAAGCACTTGTTCCCAGGAAACCCTAATCTTCTGGATCCTTTCTGTAAATATTTTTTTCAATCTATTCTTCAGGTGCTAAGGTCAGCAGGTTCCTGGCACGTACTGTTCTTCGTGGTTATTATCTTCCTCGGTTCCTTCTATCTTGTGAACTTGATCTTGGCCATCGTTGCCATGTCCTATGATGAGTTGCAGAAGAAAGCAGAAGAGGAAGAGCAAGCAGAGGAAGAAGCTTTGAGGGTGAGTTTATGAAACAGTAATATAGCTTTAACGGTAATAGAAAGTGTTTACTTGGCGGTGAAAGTGTTCACCAAGGAAAAGGGAAGTCCTTCTACTGATCGACTTATTGGTTTGGAGTTATTGGACCAAGAACTTGAAGTGAACTCAAGAAATCAAGTATATTTTTAAACTTGTTGTATTAGTTTCAATTTATTGTCCTTACAATAAATTTAAAAGTATATTTGAAAGGGCAACTTCAGGATCTCTCTCTGTGTACAGAAAATAAAACATTAAAATCGACTACGTTCTTGAATTCAATGTAGAATACAATTAAAACCATCAAAGCATATTTTTCAAAATGAAAATAACAAATATAAGTAAAGTAATTATTTTACTTAAATTTAACTTCAATGGACTGTCTGCAAAACGCCTCTGCATACACAAGCATGTTTCCTAACTAATTAGTATCTGATCTCGCTGATTTGACGTTAAAAAACATGGTTTATGAGATTTTATTTTTAATTCCTAACTTAATCTAATTCGAATGTTGAAAAAATAATCACATGAAATCCAGTTTAAAAGACATTTACGAAAATTAAAGAGATATTTTATTATTGAGAAAGTGTTATTGCTTTTATATTAAAAAGTATATACTCTCTTCATGTTATCAAGGTTAATTACAGAATAAGGTTGTTGATAAGAGAATAAAATAACGTAAGTAAAGTAAAAAGTCACCAAACTGGCAAAAAATCATTCGCCAGCTTTATTTCTGCAAGATTACTCATAATACTCATACAACAATAACTTCTGATGGAACAGAATAGATACTTCCATTTAAAAAAAATAGTAGATTTGTTTACTTCAAATAGATATTATTCGTCAATGTTATTTCCAACGTCTCACATTAATTAAATAAGGTGCCTGAGCCACTTTTGCAATTTTTAAATTGTGATTTAAATTATGTTATTATAGCTAGGAGGATTATAGTTGCATACATATACATTTATAAAGGAGGTTTAGATTGAAGACAAAAAAAAAACTTATGTAACCGGACATTTTGAACAGATCGATTTTATCGATTACCAGTGATATTGTTATGCCAGCTGCCCATATAACCTTTTATAGTTCGATGTACAAATAACCACATCTTTACCTTAAATGTGATCGTTCTATTCATCGACTTCAGTTTAAATCTATTTTGATAGTAAACCCAGAATACCGATACAGGAAGCGGAACAAAAAGCAGCGGCACGAGCGGACAAGCAAGAAGCGCGCGAAGCCCACGCTCGCGAGCAAGCGGCCGCCGCCGAGGCCGCAGCGTACGCCGAGGCGCACCCCGCCAAGTCCCCCAGCGACTTCTCCTGTCAGAGCTACGAGCTGTTTGTGAACCAGGAGCGCGGCAACCAGGACGACAACACGCGCGAGCGCATGTCGCTCCGCAGCGATCCCTTCCAGGATTCGGTGAGCAATCAGCCCACGCACAAGCCCAACGAACCGCACCACGAAGCACGCCGCCCGAGGAAGGTCAGCATGGTGAGTATTGACGCATCACGCTATATGAGCTGACAATGATTCAACACACTATTAACATAAAATTTAAATTAAGCAAGAAAGAAAGAAGTTTTTTTTATTATGCCAACCTAATAACAACACAAAAATAATTCAGTACAACAAAAAATTAAATAGATATCAGTTATAAGTAGCCGCCACAAAAAAGTTCCAACTCAGCATTTTGCATAAAAGAGAAATTTTTATTACATTTTGGTCACAATCATAGATCTCTTACTGATCATAAATAAATTAAATGATAAAGCGTTTATTAACATTTATTTATTTATGATTACCATGAGGGCTTGTTTTATTCGGTTCCAGTGACAATCTTAATCAAAGCCTTGCGGGTAAAATTTACTGCTTGGTGTCAATTATTTTGAATCCATCATAATATTATGAATTATGAATGTTTTTTTATGTGTAACATCTTTCCTCTCGGTTTGTGGGAGTGATTTTGGCAAAAGGGACGGAAATATGTAACAGGAAACCGGGGAAGCGCGCGCTATTTGATTTGAGCAATGAGCGCGCGCGGTGGTCAGATGTTACACATCGTATGCGACTACTGTAAAGCTCGTTGTTCACGAAGAATGCTTAGCACGAATGGTCACGTTTATTTAGTATCGTTTCATGTAACTGTACTGATGTCACAAATCAAAGATAACAAATCAAAAACCTATTTTCATAACAATATAATCAGGTGGTTATTGCTATAAGTCCAAATTATCTAATTGATGATATAGTTTCGTACAAAGGTTGAATCATTGACAGCTGATCTTTCTTTTCAACTCGGTTTTCATCTAAATCACGCTGCTTTATGCCAATACCAGCAAAGGTTAATCGGCACTAGGTGTTCACAGTAATCATCCATTGCAAGCACTATGAAATCAAGTTGAAAAGAACTATATACTTAATATTGTTTAATGCGAAGCTTCCCAGACCTTTTATTTAATTTCTGTGATTGTCAAATGCATATTATGTTTCTTGGAAAAATTGCAAATATATAGACTTGTACATAATTTATTATATGGGCCTATGTTATTTTTCTTTTAATACCTAGAGGTAATAATGTAGGTTAATTGTGCGTTCAAGTTTATTTTTTATTATTTAGTTATCGTTCTTTATTTTATTGTATTAATAAACAAATAACTTAAAATTCATGATAAAATTAATGCAATATTAAAGTTAATGGGCTAATAACAATAGTAATTAAAGTTAGTGTTCCTCCAATTACATTTATGTATTACAAATATGAACTCTGTTAAAAGTAATTCAGTATAGTCTTTTTTTATAATTTAATAACCCAGACGAGGTTTAATACTAATCAATCATATAAATTTCTCTATATAATCTGTATATTTGCAATGTGAATCTACTTGCCTGTGTCTTCTGTTGAAGTTATAAATGATTTATCATACCTACATTCTCTGAATTCTTTTGCCTAGTCAAAAAGCATGTGTTCGGCAAAATCATTAGTTACTCATAATATCGTGACCATTTTGACTGCATTCATTTTAACATTGATTATTTTCTACTCATATTGTTTTTGTCTTTATTTTTATTAAATCCATTGACTTCAGTTTTTCGAGCACCAAACCGACATCACTATTTCGAAAACATCTTTATCGTCATCATGACTCTTGTAGTAACATTATTTCCTCAATTAGATCTAGTACCTTTTTGAGTTATGATTTAGCACGCGATATATTTTCAAACGTTAGTTAAGACCAATGATCGTTAAAGCATGAATTAGGAGTCTCATTTCATGGAATGCTCGATAAGTGTTTTAGTTTTCCGATCTCCAATAATATTTCTTTCCATAAATGTTAGTGCGTCTTAGTTTTTAGTATTTGAGAAAAAGCACACCAAGTGTGTTTATAGATCAATGAGTTGAAATGAGATAGAAAACTAAGGAATACTATTGGAGATAGTGAATCTATTGTCATGGTAGATTGTTTCTTTTGCAATATAAGTGTTCCCGAACGAGCCGGGCAGAAACTGAACGTATCGACGATGCAAGAGGTAGGTTCAGTCAAACTACTTATCTTATAGAATAATATTGGTTTAATAAAGTAAATACATAAATTAAACTACTCATTCCTCAATTTCGATTTAGTGATGCGGAGGCTTCAACTTTGAAAGACAAAAGAACAGTCCTCATGACTATAGACGTAGAATCAAGAGATACATAGCTACGACACGATTACAATTTAGAAGTATGCAATTGTGCATGGTTACCCCCCATTAGGTACTTACTTCATGTGTTTATAAACAAAGTTACCTGACTAACGATTGCTTTCACTCATACTCGTATCATCGCTACTATTTTAATTACTTTTGTATGAGTACCTACAATAATAATTTTTATTCATTACTCTGTCATTATTTCTTATTCAACATCGAAAATTCTTATTGTAGCTACAGGTGTAACAACTGATCTGCTAAAATTTTCAGCTAGAAACACTTTCCTGTAGTCTTCTAGCTCACTGTCAATTTTATCGAACACAAAATCCGCTTCAACACGAGATTGGGTTTTTGTATGCATTTTTTTACGTTTGTCAATGTTTGCAATATGGCATTGCCTATTTCCGTCCTTTTAACCTATATGGTGGATGTTAGATTACTCTAAGTACATTTTTCTAATGATAATGAATTCAAAATTTTCTTTGTGTATTGAAGGTCCCTCACCCTGAACGCATAAATAAAATCGGACATGTCTCATATGGGCCACTGCGGGAGGGCTCACAGGTTTGTCCTTAATCCTCATTGGTGTTTGTGATCCCTTTCCTTTCAACAAGACTATTTATAATTTAAACTCTTCTTTATTCCTATACATTGTGCTCTACAGAACCCTTATCCTTGTCTGTTTGCAACAATCCATGGAATATAAATGAACGTCATTCGAGCGCTTGCGTTTTATAGGCTTTTATTGTAATATTGCTACATGCATTGATGCAAAAAGACCATTTATAAACACTTTTCATTTCAACACTCACTATTTTCTCACTATCTTTCACACTTCTTTCTATTTTATAATATTTTTATTTATTGTTTATCAGCACATGAAAGTAAATCATAATAGATACAGAGTACATTAGGACTACTAAAAGCCTCTGCAATGGTCTAGAACTGAATAGTAATCCTAGAAAAGTTACTACTCGATCTGAATTGAGGAAATTTGTAACTACAAAATGTGAATTTGTACTTTACATTTGATTTTATGATAGGTCCTTTTGAAATGTAAATATGTGCTGCAGGCTTCATTGTCCCTTCCTGGGTCTCCGTTCAATTTGCGGCGAGGATCGAGGGGGTCTCATCAGATGACGTTGAGACCGAACGGACGGAACCGGTACCCCCCGGGGGCGGACCGGAAGCCGCTCGTTCTGTCAACGTATTTGGATGCGCAAGAGCACCTTCCGTACGCTGACGATTCGAATGCTGTCACTCCGATGTCTGAGGAAAACGGTGCTATCATTATTCCGGTTTACTACGCTAATTTAGGTAAGTGGTTCCCACAATTGCTAATCAAGATACATGAATTAGGCACAGATAAGATACAGATAGGTATACTAATAATTTAGGTAACTCGGTTAGTTTTTTTAATGATAAAGTCAAATTCAAAACATTCTTATAAACTCAAATCTTTTGTATCTTAATTTTACGTTACGTCAAATGGAGTTGGCTCTAACTGTTGCTGCTGGTTGAAAACCTGCAGTAGTTAAAAATATTATGTTACATTAAATTACAATGCATGCCTTTTAACATACTTAATAAAACTATACTTCGGTGTTTTTGCAAACTATTCCATTATATGGAAAGGGGTGGAAAGTATACTAAATATTAAAGCTATGAAATAATAAATATTACTCAAATTATTTTTTTCAAATTGCCTGTGTTATCAACGTAAATGTCCGCTAGTTAGATTTCATAATGTCAAAATAAAAGTTACTTGGTAATTTATTAGATAAATTTGATATAACCCATATGATTGCCTCCATCGCGTGTCATAAAAAATACATGTTTTTATAATTTCATACTTGTGTAGATTCGGTTTCGGGCTGCGAGTTATGACTTTAAACTTAAAATGAATGCAGATTTACTGCTTTATAAATAATGGTTCCTTCTAAATAAAATTTAATAACGTTAATGTTAGCAATTTATATATTTATTTTCGGTCCAGGGATCTGTCGATCTTTCTACACTCTATACTTTATCTTAAGTATGTTTATGATACGGATGTTTTGTAATGACTTAGCACAAAGCTAAACATAAACATGTAAATATGTCAATACGTCATATTTTTTTAATTAAAATTCTTCATGTTTATGTCGTACATGTTTATGATAAGGATGTTTTGCAATGACTTAGCACAAAGTTTGAAAAAAATTATGACCTAATTTCATTTTCTCATTCATAGATGTAGCTAATGATGGCCGATTGACCGTCATATGCATCTCAAGGCGGTACGAAGTTCGGCGGGTCCTCTAGTAATTCATAAATTAAAATTCTTCGTTACCTAGCAAGCCAAATACAATAAAAAAAATATAAAATGTATGGCTTAATAAAGCGACCTCTTCCAGACAACTTGAGGATGAGTAATAGAAGATAGTAATAGTTGAGTTGGAGTTTAAAAAATACGTATAAATATTAGTAAATACATAATATTATATCAATAAATACTTACGTAGATAGTTATGTATGATAATTAATATGATGACTCTACAGAAATATACAGGTTGTTTGGTAATATACTGACGATATTCAAGTGACGGTTTCTCAAAACATAGAAAAAGACTTCTCGAAAAAACCACTAGTTATATTATCAAATTTTAAAGAAAATCGACTAAGTTTAGGTGATTAATTCGGTATAAAACTTACTGCCTACTCTTGCAATCGACATCCAAAAATAAAGGCCGATTTGATATCTCTTTCGGAAATGGTTGCGGGTTTTGGGTTAAAAAGGGACAACAAGAGATATCTCGAGACGTCATCAATACAGTATCTGTGGTTAGATAGCAAGCATTATGCAATAGTTTAATTAGTTATACATCAATTTAATAAAGTTTTTGTTTTTACATGCCAAAATAAATTTCACATTTCTATGGTATATTATATATAAATTTATTTATTATGTTCATCAAAATAACCCCTTTCATTTTTGTCCGTATATTATCAAACACCCTATATAAATTATTGACACCAGTTTTCAATACCGCTGATGGAGGAGATTGGCTTAATCTAATCATTACACCTAATGTAGATAAGTGATAGGAACAAGTAATCGTAATTTTTGGGAGGTTTTATTAATGAATCTCCTTTTCAATCTGCCAGAACGAAAAACACTTTTTAATTGAAACTATTTGTACTAACTTTAGAATACATTTGATCATTCTGTTAGTTCAGAAAATAACGCACGTCTTACACGGCCACTTACAGGTTCAAGACATTCGTCGTACACGTCCCACCAGTCCCGACTGTCGTATACGTCTCACGGCGATCTGCTGGGAGGCAAGGCGCAGACGAAGGAGGCCAGGCTGAGAGGCAGGTCAGCCTCGAGGAATCACAGCGTGACGTCACAGCCGCACGCATATCCACTGCCAAGACAAGACTCCTCGCTTGCCTCCAGACCACTGAGGGAATATGTAAGTTAAGAAAACATTTAATAAAATAAGTTTTGTAGAGTCTCATCAAATTACAAACTTTGAAACAAAAAGGTCGCGGTCCATTACCTGGCATACAACACTTTCTAATCAGGATTACTCATATGAAGATTAAAATTGCTCATTATTCCGTACAGATATACTATCCCGGTTAAAGCCAAATTTGTAAAAATCTTTTAAAATTGTATAAAAAAACTTTTAAATATCACTTAGAATCTTGAAACAATGCCAAAGATTCAATGAGCAAAAATTCAACAATCTTACTAACGAACACGGTTCTCACGATTCAGACAGGCCTCGAACATAGTGCGGGCCATTATTAAATATACAGCTACTACACTATGCAAATTAACTAATAATAATGTATGTGTTCTTAACTCTGTTCTGTGTTTTGTATTCGTTGTATTTGTGTTTTACGTTTGTGAAAATTAATTAATTAAAATTAAATTAAACATCTGTTCGTCTAAATGCGCTCTGTTTTATTTTACAGGATAAAAAAGATAGTTCTCATAATGATTCAGACATTAAATGTTTTGCTTTTAATGTCTTCCTCTTCTTGTTTTTTCTCTTCAATTCGTAAATAGGTCATACTAAATTAATGGTCACAACATGATCTAATACAAAGCAAACATGATCTGATCAAACATATGTAAAATAATTCACCTAAAATGTCCACTTTTGACCCGTTGTTATTTATACAACCTGTTTTTTTATGTGCGATATTAATTTATAACACACATCCGGAATCATATGAACTGATTTTAGAGGTGTGTTTAATACCGGTAGCTTGAATATTTATCAAGTAATCGATACATTTCCAATAAACAATTTTGAACGTAAATCGGCGGCGCCTTTGGGCCGATGCTGGTTAGTCAGTTTAATAGGTACCTACTTACATGATGATTGAATATGATTTGTTTACCTATTTTATACAGGCTCTTTCATTTATATTTTAGGACTTGATATACTTGTTGTTTGAAAATTACAAATTTTCTATGATAATTAATTTAAAAGAATCCTATTTTACAACAATACTAGCCTATAGCCCTATCCGTGTTTTAATTTAATGTCGTATATAACAATACATGTAATATATACCAAAGTATCCAAGGTATTGGATACTCTATTTGTACTAAAAACGGGATATTTACCATAATTTGTGAGTTCTTGAGTGTCCCGATATTTCGACGCAGTTGCATGCGCCATGATCACGGGTAAACTGAAGTATTTGCGAGTGGGTCTTTGTTATTGGCAGATATAACGATCTACCCTCTTTCTTAGTCTCTTGTTAGGAATGAATTCACTAATACTATCCCTACTACCGGTTTCATTCTCGATCATAACTCTATTCCGACACACAACACTCACGGTACCAGGACGCGTAATTGACACTACACTTCTTCGGTTCTTACACTTTCTCACCACAGGATTCCAGACTCCAGATAGTTGAAAACTATCTTCAAGATTGAAATTCTTGTGTTTGGTAATCTCAATTGTCTCTTGAAACAAATAAAGGTAAATATCCCGTTTTTAGTACAAATAGTGTTCATAACCATGATAGTTTCAAAAGTTGTATTGGATACTATCCAACCAACTTAACTCGAACTTTTTTAATTTCAGGATATGAGCACTACAGAGTGTACCGATGAAGCTGGTAAAGTGTTGAAACCTTCGGGAGACAATCCCTTTATAGAATCATCGCAGCAGCCAAACGTGGTCGATATGAGAGGTACGTAAATCAAAGAATAAGAGACGCGATTTAAAATGTGAATGAGGCCATATTATGAACGTGGCTTCCTTCGTTTTTAAATAGAAATAACGATTTGTCATGGAGAGTGCACTTAATTTGAACTTATTATGAATGTAATGACGACATCGAGGGAATAGTGGGTGCGAGATGGCCCAACAAAGAGGGGATTGGAAGTGGTTGGAGGAGGCCTTTGCCCGCAAATGGGCAAACCCATAAACATAATTTAGAAAGGAAAAATAAACAAAATGAACATAGATTTTTTTTTTAATAATTGATGTGATAATAAGTATTTTCAACTTCATCGGCCACACATATAACTAATAATTTTATAAAGTTGTATTTATAGTTAAAGTGTTATTTTACAGATGTAATGGTACTGAATGAGATCATAGAGCAAGCTGGAAGACAGAGTAGAGCTAGTGATCAGAACGGTAAGGACAACACAAATTCAATTTGAATGTCGCCTTTCTGTGACTGTCTTGTTGCATTCCTTAATGGTGTTTATTATGTTCTGTAATATTGCTTTAAATAACAAAATACAAACAATGGAACACACAATATTAACTTTTCACACTACTTCACACACAACCTAACTATTTACAAAACATACTTTAATCTCAATATTAACTTTTGACACAATATCCTACAAACACGCGACACTAAACTCGTTTAACTTCATTTTCATTTTATTACCGATTAATAAAATTAGTTTCAGGATAAGATTAATAATGTCTTAAAACCTATGTTAGGTTTTACTGGAAACTAATTTCGCGATGTTTAATGTTATTTAAATTACTTTAGTTATTAGTTATGGTATTAATACAACACAGATTTTTTTACAAACCAATAAGACCGAGCGATCACCCGAACGTACACACATACGCCTCCAGTGCCTTAACAATTTGATCTACATATATCTGCCGGGCGAGTTCAACACTCATATTTGATATACAATATTAACATTTAACACTACACAATACATAGCCCATATTTAATATTAACATTGAACACTACATCACAAAACCGGTATTTGCTCATTATGCGAAAAAAAAGCATAATTGGCAAAGAATTGAAATATTCGTGGATGTCATTTATATTCTATGCAGTATCGTATGCTTTCGTGTTTTGCAAATCGAACAATTTGAGAAACTGCACCCGCACACCACACGCTTAATAAATATTTTTATCAATTTTGCAAAATATATGATTTAGTATACGATTGAACTTTATATATTATGAAACCATAAAAATCCACAACAGTATAAACAATTTGTTTATTTATTTTGAAAAACATTAAATGTTTGGGACTAGACTTACACCTAAAAGTCTAGTCTAGTCTCTAACATTACATATTTTCATAAATAATTATTATAATTTTTAGAACGTATTACAATTTTGAATATTGATGATAAAAATATTTTCTACGATCACCACATAGCTGCACTACATATTCAATGAGCCTAACTTTAGATAGATGTGCTTCTAAAAGATTATTTTAATAGCTATACCTATACACGTAGACTTAAAGTACACTTATAAAACAAATCCATTTTTTAATTCCTACTGAATAAATGAACAGATTCTGATATTAATCGCAATCACATCTCTTGGTCGACCTTAGAACGCACACCTATATTTACCCAGTCCCATCCTTTGAGTTAGGTACTTGAAAACATTTGGAACACTCATGAAAATTGCAATACAAATCTTGGTAATTTCACGGTTGTTTCCATACTTCACTTTGCATGTGATATATATAAAAGTATAGACAGGTTGCTATTTCACTAATCGACACCTATCGATTATGATACAATCAAATGAATTTGTAATAGGTACTTATTTAATTTTTTTTAGTAGTTAAGTAGTAAGCTTTGTTTTTAGTATCATAAAGTGAAAATTTGAATACATGCTAGTTGAAATAAGTATATGAGTATCTAGCTGTGTAACGCTTTACCGATTGCTTATATTAGTGTTTGGGATGTCACGATATTCATATTTTTTGAAGAGCGAATATTTTGCAATATTCAATTCATGTATTTCATCCATGAACAAAGTAATCTGAGTAGTTACGAAGGCTTTCACGCGAGTTTGAGAGCTAACGAGACCACCGCAAGTGTACAAAGTTTGATTTGCACTATGTTATTACCTAGGACTAAGATGTTACCCAGTTCCAACGGTTTGATGACCATCACATCTTTGAGTGGCACCAGTTTTATGCATTAACGATGATAAATGACAACCATACAGTTTACAAAAAATATGGATATTGGTGTTTAGAAATTAAGAATGTAAATTCCAATAAAAGAATTAAGATCACGTATCACCGAGACATAGGCGATACTCTTTCTTTTATTGGGAATCGAAAAAATAATGAGCGAATACTAACAAAAATATTTCTGTCTCTCTTTAACACACACACACGCACCTGGTAAACGGGACAACAGTGTCAGTGTACTACTTCCCAACAGCGGAAGACGATGAGGATGGACCGACGTTCAAGGAACGTTTCCTGGAGTTCGGGATGAAGGCTATAGACTTCTTCTGTGTGTGGGACTGCTGTTGGCTGTGGCTAGAGTTTCAGAAGTACGTTGCGTTGCTGGTCTTCGATCCGTTTGTGGAACTGTTCATCACACTCTGTATCGTCGTTAACACGCTGTTCATGGCGCTGGATCACCATGATATGGACAAAGATATGGACAAAGCATTGAAGAGTGGCAACTACGTAAGTAGACACACACACTGACATACAAACTCTCAACACTTTATATATATATATATATACAGTGAAACTTGGTTAAGTGGGACCTGGATAAGTGAGAAACCTCCATAACTGGAATTAATGCTGAGGTCCCAACACTTTGGCACTGAATTACCTCTGTTAGTGGGACGAGGTAAACCTCTATATCTGGGATTTGTTCTTTCGATTTATCATCATAGATAACATTGTTTGTTTACTCATTCTTATTCTACCCACAAATTCTACACGTAATTCCAAGTACGTAAGTACAAATTTTGAGCTTCAATTACCTTCAGTTTTAGTTTCGCTTTACTATCATACAGATGTTTATTTGAAAAATGTCAAAACGAAAGCTACAATCGTTATCATTACGTGAAAAACTGAAGTTAATATCCGTTTATGAAAGTGGGAAGACACGCGAAGAAGTTTGTGCCGAATTTAATGTGCCAAAATCGTTTAAAAAAATCGTTCCAAAAAATTTTATAATTGATACATTCTGTTTCCCTATTCGTACATACCTACATATTACGTGTAAAAACGTGCTTGAATATTTTTGTTGATTACATTTGTATGATTACCTTTAAGTACATAAGTAATATTTTTTTATTAAAACTCATTTACATACATAACACGTTATTTTATTTAATGATCGCACCTGTATAACTGAAATAACCTGTATTCTCACCTCTATTAATGGAACCCTCTGTAAATGAGACAGATATTTATTTATACCTGTATATCTGAGACACTGGGTAAGTGGAATACCTCTATAAGTGAAACGACATTGCAGGTCCCTTGATGTCTCACTTAACCAGGTTTCACTGTATTTCTATATAATACGATGATTTATTTGATGTTTTGTATTTCAGTTTTTCACAGCAACATTCGGTATTGAAGCGTTGTTAAAATTGGTTGCTATGAGCCCAAAGTTTTATTTTCAAGAAGGATGGAATATATTTGACTTTATCATTGTGGCCTTATCACTATTGGAGTTGGGATTAGAAGGAGTTCAGGGTTTGTCTGTATTGCGTTCCTTTCGTTTGGTGAGTATCTTAAATTGTTTGCAACACTTAACTACTTTGATCGAACCTGACCGGTATCATGTTTCCTATTTCTATGAGCATTATCACAAACATTCATTACCTAAGCATTATATTTCTTGTGAATCATAAAAATAATTATCATGTCACAAGTACTCAATCTATTGAACTCTATCATCTGGAATATATTCTTCTTCCTTCATAAACCCTGTACAACTAATATCTACCTTGTGACATCATACTGCCCTAAAGTCTGATATGAATGTGAAAATCTTAAACGTGTATGTGATTTCAGCTACGTGTATTTAAACTGGCCAAGTCTTGGCCGGCGCTAAACCTTATTATATCCATAATGGGTAGGACGGTGGGAGCTTTAGGGAACTTGACCTTTGTACTTTGCATCATTATATTCATATTTGCGGTGATGGGTATGCAACTTTTCGGGAAAAATTATGTGGGTAAGAATGCAGTTGTTTGGGAACTTAACAGGTTCAATATTTAACAGTTTAGCATCTCTAACCTAAATAAGCTTCATGATTATTCAGCTTCACACAAAAATCTTAACACACTGGGCTTTTGATGAAACATTTTTTTCATAAAGAAATAATTTCGAGTCCATGCTGTGGCTTTATAACAGCGATGTCGATGTCGGCTCTAGCCGCAACGAGCCCGCAGGGGACGCGTTATAAAGCTATGCCACGCAGCTTTCAATCATGACTAAGCTTTGCCTTGAGTAACATAGATTTGACTTGCAGCTTCGCTTACCGAGGGTAACTTATGCATCAGGCCAACTGATGGGATCTATGTGTTCGATAGGCAGTATTACTTATACTTTCTCAACTATACTAAATGTACCTTTTATGATAAGAAAAAATGTGAAAAAAATGTCCAAAAGCTCTCACGTTAGTTGAAGAGTTACATATATCCCACTCATTCAATACTAAGTCAGTGCACATTACTAGGTTCAAGCACACATTCGCTAACCTAGTCCATAATACCTAAACCTCGAACCACTCAGTATCGTAGTATGTACTAATAGGATGTGAGTGGTTAGGGGTCCGATGAGGGAACCCGCAGTAGCATAGGTGAAGCGCCGGTAAGCGAGCTTGTGTGACGCCTTGTATCACAATTTGTAATTGCAGCTTCGAGTATTCAAATTGGCAAAGTCATGGCCGACACTTAATTTACTCATCTCTATAATGGGTAGGACAATGGGTGCCTTGGGCAATCTGACCTTCGTATTGTGCATCATTATTTTCATATTTGCGGTGATGGGTATGCAACTATTCGGAAAAAATTATGTGGGTAAGTGTAATTGGTGGGAGTGTTGCATGTAAATTGGTGTTTGAAAATGTTAACTGTTAACGGTATGGCGGCGGGTCCGATTGACCAGCAGTGTATTCCAAACAAGCCTTGCATTTCATTTCTATTTTACAAACAAACAGTTTACCTGCCACAATTTTTTAAATTTACTTCTGTTACAATGTTCGGTGTTGGAAAACATTTGTAGTTTGTCTAAAATGTGATTCAATTAGTATAATGAATTCGTGTTGATCGTCTGCCTGCATTGACTCACAGTTTAGCCGGACCCGCCGTCCTGTTTGAATAGTGTATATTGTGTTTATGTGCGTCACACTGTTGTGCTCCATTTTAGTGTTGAGATTTGATGTGTCCCTTCCAAGTGAGCTTAATATCCTAAAACAATGATAGCCCTATTGTTCTGAAGGCGCCTCACTTGTGAGACATTATGCTAGCTTCGAATTATTTCATCTTTCCGACTACATTTTCCTTTGACATTACCAGCTGTTATGGTTTGATTCTTTGTAAGTTTTTATGGTTATTTGAATGCTAAGAATATTTTTATTAATATTTTAGAAATAGGAAATTTATTATAATATAAAACGTACGTTTACAGTTTTGCATGCTGTATTACAAGAAAGTTAAAAATTATGTCCGAGCTGATATCGCATAGTAGAATTAATTGCATGATGTTACTGCTTCCGCCCATAAATGAAATATATCCCTTGTACCAGTAGATACGATTCTTTAACATATCAAATTCAATACTACTTACGGGAATTGTAAATAAGCAAAGAAATTGGAGCTTAGATTGGCATTTGTCCACACTTTTGCTTCTAAATCAAGCATTACAAATTCTTGTAACAAGAAAATATCTGAATAATTATAGAAATGCGGCTATTTACTACATTTCACATCAAACACATTTCAAGTTTTTACATTTTCAAATATTTCATAACCAAATAATAGTAAGCAGTCGCATTCTATAAAATTCTAATTAGACGAACACTAGTTGAATCAATGCTTTCAATCTCATATTTTTAAAATAATATAATTTTATTTATAATATTAATTTTATAATATAATTTTATTTAACTTATTTAATACTTCTATATAACTAACGTATAATATGTTATGCCAGATAACGTTGATCTATTCCCTGACGGAGACATGCCAAGATGGAACTTTACGGATTTCATGCACAGTTTCATGATTGTATTCCGAGTGTTGTGCGGAGAATGGATAGAGAGTATGTGGGACTGCATGTTGGTTGGAGACGTGTCTTGTATACCGTTCTTCTTAGCTACCGTCGTCATTGGCAATCTTGTGGTCAGTATTTCATTTGATGTTTAATCATATCATTCTTTCAATTCGTTTTTTAAACGCATCATTGTTACTTACGTTACTATTGGTCTCTCTTTGTGGAATATCTTACGGATAACACGCCTATATTTGAAATTAAAATAGCGTACATAATTTTGAATCTAAAAGTAGCGTACCAAAAATGTTACCCTAAGTAACACCACTTCAGGTATGTTTAAATTGTATTTTGGATTTCAGGTACTGAACCTCTTCTTGGCCCTGTTACTGTCTAATTTCGGTTCTTCGAGTTTATCTACACCAAGTGCGGACCAGGAGACCAACAAAATAGCGGAGGCCTTCAATAGAATATCGAGGTTCACAGACTGGATAAAGCGGAACGTAGCTGACTTTATGAAAATACTCAAAAACAAGCTGACCAATCAGATAGCAATCCACGCACCCGGTAAGATGTGTGTCTGCCAAAATGCTGTGGCATGTGTGTATCGTTGTTGTTACTGTTATACATAAGAGCTATCTTGTAAAGTAGATAAAGAATTCAAATGAAACAAAAACCTTGTTATTCGAGAGTATCTCCCAGCAGTACTTCAAGCAGTATTGTAGTACTGTAGTGACAGCAGGTTGACAAAAAAATAACAAGTACATAGCACTACTAAGAAGAAGCACTGAGAACATTTTAGGCTGATGATGATTTTATTGACATAAATAAAGTAAATCAATAAGTATCCATGGTATTGTCTATGGTAATAAATATTGAAAAGGAATTTAACTTGAAGGGATCATTAAATAGTTTCCTAGACCTTATTGATTCAGTAAAGATATTTTAAAATTTGAGACATTATAATGAACCCTTGAGTTAAAATTTGACTGCAACCTATGCAATATCGGACACGGGAGACAATTCTATATATCTATTGGTGTCCTAGCATGATTTATTGAAACAAATAAATTGTAAAGCATGGTGATTGTTTCATTAATTTGTGTCTATTTTGTGCCTCACTGTGCGTTGCCTGAGACCTAGCAATCCAAGTATAGATCAGACCTTGTTATTTCTGTTGACTTGACCTTTCTGTTTATGCTACTCCATCGTATATTGTACATTTTCCTTTCACTCCTTATCTCATTTGTGTAAACAGCTTAATAACTGGGTGTTATATGTCATCTGTATCTATAGCTTGTGTGTTATTGCATGTTTGTTGTGTACCATTGTTGTTAGTAAATATATTGATACAAAATATTATAATATTTTATTTTCCGGCTCGTTTGTAAGCATGACTTAGCCTCAGTATAGTTAAGTTGTCTTTGTGTTATTTGGGAAAGAAAAAAAGGCAGTTAAACTATAACGAGGCTAAACACATTTATAAATAAGTCGGTGCGTATAGGTTAAGACATAAAGGTATTTTCTGAGTTAATTTAATATCTTGTTGAATTTGGAAACAAACAACAAATATTACATAATTAGTAATAATATATATATATAATAATTACAAGTAATACCAGCAATGGAGAAATATTGAACATAGCTTCAAAGTTTTGTTCATCCAACTTAAATAAAAATCTTTATTTTATTGAATAAGTTCATTTCGTTCGTCATGGGGTCCATTCAGAATTCATTATAACTACAAGTCACACGAAAATAAACGGAATCTATTATCTTAAAAATACGAGTCGAAACCTTGAATTACTATTATGACCTTTGTTTTAATTTTTAATTGCATGTAAAAACGTATTGTAAACATAATTTTGAAATATAAAAAACTAATGGGACGAGAGGGCAAAATAAAATTGTAATTGTAATAAAATACTTTATACGAGTATTATTTAAATTAAAATCAAAATAGAGATAAAATTATTAGTCTTATTCCATAAACAGTCCATTGGGTTATATAAGGTCCAAAGTTTATTTATCCTGGTCTGATTCTATGCTTGGACGCTCCATCGTGGTCTGGTCATCGCACTGTGGGACATCACGCCGCATTTAGGCTTAAAAGCGGCTCTATGTGGCCGTTGTGTCTCTTCAGAACGCGTCGACAACGAACTTGAGCTTGGAACAGACCTGGACGACGCAGTGCTGTACAAAGACAAGAAACTCAAAGACCAAGTAGAAGTAGCAATAGGTGATGGAATGGAATTTACGATACCAGGTAATAATTTTAATGTTAAAACACACATCATAGAACACATTGATATCTTCAGGCAGTTGCCTAAATCCTAAAAGTAATCTAAATCGAGAGTGAACATGTTATTTTAGCAGGCAAACATTTACTACTATTCCTAATAAACAAACATAATATACAAAATCCCCTGAGCAGTCACTTATCGCACTCAGCAGTCAGCAATCGAACCGTTGAAACTTATAATATTTACCTAAAAGTTTATAATAACTGCTCCATTATTTTTTAAACCTTTACGATCAACTGTTTGAGCTATCTGTATACGGACACTCTTCACACTGAATTATTATCAATACGAACATAAATTAATCCTTTACAATTTTCAGGTGACAATAAGTACAAAAAAGGTAAAATACTAATAAATAATATAAATGCAATAACAGACAACCACAGAGACAACCGGTTAGATTGTGAGCTAAATCATCACGGATACCCTATACAGGTAAATTTTAACTCTTTAATAATTACTGTATTGTAAACTTCTCACTGTAATTTAAATATGGCCATTGCTGTGCCCTTTCAGGGTGAATTTTTAAACTCCAATGTCAATAAAACCTACTCGTATTGTAAACATCATATTTTGAGCAATAAATGATTGACTGTTTATAGTGCTTGGCTAAAAAAGTAAAAAATCAATTCATAAACATTTTGCAAATACTTATGACAGGATGACGATACAATCAGTCAGAAATCGTATGGAAGCCACAAACTCAGATCATTCAAAGATGAAAGTCATAAAGTATCAGCAGACACGATAGATGGAGAAGAGAAGAAGGACGCCAGTAAAGAAGAATTAGGTTTAGAAGAAGGTACGTGTAACAAAAGTGCCTTCGTACAAAACAACGCACGAGAAATAAAATAATAACTTTCGCTTCAACTGCTTGTCTTCAGAAATGCTAGAGGAAGAAGAAGATGGCAAGTTGGACGGTCTAAAAGACATCAAGGTGGAAGCAGACGAAGAGGTGGTAGACGATTCACCAGCAGAGTGCTGTCCAGAGCCATGCTACAAGCGGTTTCCATTCCTGGCTGGGGATGATGAATCACCCTTCTGGCAAGGGTGGGGTACTCTGCGGTTGAAGACGTTCAAACTTATTGAGAACACATATTTCGAAACGGCTGTGATTACAATGATTTTGCTCAGTAGTTTGGCTTTGGTAAGAAATTATAATATAGACCGAATAGTTACTGTAACACCTCGTCATAGAGTAACAGAATGAAACTTTATTTAGAAGATATTTGGAACGATGCAACGTCAAATATCCTATACAAAATAAAGCCTGTATGTATGTTGATCAAACGCTACGTGGTTTTGTGCACACTTTCTATACCTATACGTATTTTGATAATTCTGGTACTCTGTAAAAGTTAGCCTACAGCGGCGCCCACCCAATCTAACTGATAAACACCAACAACTCGTAACGATAAATTTGTCTCAAACATGAACAACTCAACATATATTATATTGCTTTCAGGCCTTAGAAGATGTACATTTACCACACCGACCTATTCTTCAAGATATATTGTATTATATGGACCGAATTTTCACTGTTATCTTCTTTATCGAGATGTTGATCAAATGGCTCGCTTTGGGATTCCAAAAATACTTCACAAACGCGTGGTGCTGGCTAGATTTCGTTATTGTAATGGTAAGCATATTTTTTGTAATAAGTATTTTTATTGGATTACTACACGCATAGATAAACTTTATTACTTTATCTATATGATAAGAAATAGATACTAATAGATTTATTGCAGGTAAAATTTTCAGTGTATCAATAGGTAAAAATCATCAACTTAAATATTACCGATATTTAAGAGACTTCGCAGGGGAGTACAACGGAATATTATATCTGTTGATGGTGGAAAATACCCTTGAAGTTACACCTTAGGCTTTGAAATAAGTTTTTTAAATCTAGAAGAACATAACATTTCTTTAGTGAATTTATTAGTAGGTGTAGGTGGTACATACTTTATAGATATAAGTTTTAGGTAAGCAATGTGTATATGATAATTGATATCATATTAGTTATCGCTCGTAAACCACGGCGCGGTGATGGCGGGCGCCGACGACATACCAGCCTTCCGTTCGATGCGAACCTTGCGAGCCCTGCGTCCTCTGCGTGCGGTGTCTCGATGGGAGGGCATGCGCGTGAGTACGCGCGCCCACTACGCTATCGATGTAGTTGCGGATAGGCCGGGCGAATACTGTAGCTAATCCTTGTTACTGAGTACTAGGATAAATTCAAAGACAATGAGAAATTATTGGCAAAACAGAGAAGGTACAGAGTACATAATGTGATATTCTATTGCTAACCATGACATTACAAACCTTTTGACCTTTATAATTAATTATGATTTATTATTATTGTTTTAACTTAGGTGATAAAATATAATGTTTGTACGCTAAAATAGCGAAACCTAGTATAGTTCACCAGTAAGCTTAACCATCTTTTGTACCTAGGTTTACAGACAATAAACGAATTATGAATTATGAACACTTGAGCATCTTGGCACCAGATAAAAATAATCTGACGAAAAAGTCGTTTATCTATATTGACACGAGAGAAAAACATGAAAGAGGACACCATTAAATAACATCAAACAATGTTACTATTATCTAAAACCTACTTTGTTTACCAATCACACAGATATACGGCAAAATAGAACACACAATAACATAAAAAACTGTCACCTATAGACGTTTTACATTATTTGTGTTCCCTTTCTCTCAATGTATATGTCTTATATACTCGGTTAAATAGAGTTATCTACATAGACGCCCGGTTTAGATGCCCATTGATATCTTCAACATCATCCGCCAATGGAAGGTCGATGGGCAATGCAACGTGCGTGCAGCTTTGTCTGTTCGATGTCAGGCAACGAGGGTGGACTTGCCTCGCTACCTTGAGCTCTCGGTGTCGTACTGTTTATTTGTGGATCCTGCTTTTGTGTTACTATAACCACAGTCCCGCAAGCAACTCCTCTTTATTTATATGATAGGTCTAAAGTGCATGTAAGATTTCTATCTCTGTGCTCTATCAATGTGTGCTGTCTTATTAGGGAATTGTAAACTGACTTTAGTTTATTTTTGAATTGAAACAGCACAAATGAATGCTGTAAATGTTCAATGCAGCTATGTTTTTGTATTTAATGTTCACTCACAACTTTTTTTTGCGTGTCTCATAATGAATCTTTTGTCGTTATGGTCCTATTGTCAGTGTATTTTATAAAATGCAATTTAGCATTTAGTTTTCAGAGTACTCCACTTTTAGTCTCTCGTTCGTTTGTCTCTGGTTGTCTGTCTTCTTCACTGTTCTGCTAGATCAGTGATCCTCTTTTACTTCATGGTATGTTTGATTTAGTTCAGCGAATCAACATACTGATTAACTTTTGGAATAAGTTTTAGATGCAGCTATGAAACTCCATGTGTGCCTATAATATGTCTCAAAATGCAACCCTTGATTATCAGGTCTCGCTTATAAACTTCGTTGCGGCACTTTGTGGCGCCGGAGGCATTCAGGCGTTCAAAACGATGCGAACGCTCCGAGCGCTGCGACCGCTCAGAGCCATGAGCCGCATGCAGGGCATGAGGGTACGTACTCTGCCGCCGAGCTGCTCCGCCAGGCTCAGAGCCATAGCTCCACTACACGCTCCACACTCTCATCCTCACACACATCATAACAACTCCTTCAACTCTTGAACATCAATCGTCCTGACGATCCACTTGCATCATTCTCGATCTGTTTTAATTTTGAAGAGTTGTTCGACATCATTGGCTGTAGTTTTGTATCGTCAACCTTTTAGAAATAATTTCGAATCGACGCGACGGCGGCACCCATAGGAATGGCTTAGTATTGTCACTTATTGTCATAATCCTTTTTTAGAAGTCGGTTATTGGATTTATTTTGGGATATTTTAATTTCTTCTACTTTTCTAATACAATTTCGTAGAGTCGTTCTTTAGCTAGTAAACTAGATTTATTCTTAGTTTTTTTCTTGGAATGCTAATTAGATTCTGCACTTAGATTTTTCTTCTTCATGTCGTTCAACGTGAAGGTCGCATGATTTGTGCAATTATCTGAAGAAACTGGTAAGTAAAGCAACCTTTTCGTTCGACGTTGCTTTTATATGCTTCGATGTGGTATAATGTGTAGATTAGCATTTTATTATTAATTTATAAATATATATTTGGAGATAAACAAATAACAATATCACCAAAAAAATGTTGCAATACACTATCTACCTAACACGCTTGTCAAGTTCTTAGATTATAAAAATTTTGCATCTGTATGAGATTGTAATACCGTTATTGTATATGATCTGTTTGCAATTATAATATTTATTTATTATTAATATTTTGTGATTTTGACCTCATTTGATCGTATAAGAACATGATATCCAAAGCCCAAACTATCTGTTCCAAAAACGTCTGTTCTTCCAATAAGTAATATTTATTTTGTTTCATGTACATATTCCCCAAATGATGATGTCTCCTCAAATTTAATTAGAAAAGTCTAATATATATTGCAATAACCAATAATCTGTTTCTCTCTATTTTGATTCACATCATTATTTTCCTATGCAGGTGGTAGTGAACGCCCTGGTGCAAGCGATACCTTCAATCTTCAACGTACTACTCGTGTGTCTTATCTTCTGGCTTATTTTCGCCATCATGGGCGTCCAACTGTTCGCTGGAAAGTACTTCAAGGTATGAACACTATTATTTCCGTTACTTTTAGTTATAACTTCAACTCTGATTAGGCCTTGATAGTGAAAAAGTAGGTACTTTGACCGTCGCAATTTTTTTTACAGCTTCATCTCTTTTCTTCTATTGTCTTCTCACGAAATATCCTCGCAATTTTTTAATATCAGTTTATCTTTATTGTTCTCTTTGGTGTTCTCGACTTCTGTCTTTAATTGTGTCTTTAGGGTTCAGTAACTCAAAAGGAAAAAGGAACCCTGATAGAATCACTTCGTTATCCGTCTGTCTGTCTGTCCATCAATATCCTTTTTTTTTTGAGTAAATAAATATTTTCTTATTCCAGTGCGTAGATATGAACCACACCACCCTGAGCCACGAGATCATTCCTGACAAGAATGCCTGCGTACTAGAAAACTATACATGGGAAAACTCACCGATGAACTTTGACCACGTGGGCAAGGCATACCTCTGCTTATTCCAAGTGGCCACGTTCAAAGGCTGGATACAGATTATGAATGACGCTATTGATTCGAGAGAGGTAACTATGACTAACTAAAAACTCGGGATAACAAAAGTGCTACGCAGACACTTGTAGATATTTGCAGCATCTATAACACCACATTTATTCAGGTTTTGTTTGGGAAGTATTTATTTTCTTGGATTTATTTGGGCCCTATTTTTATCGTATTTTTTTAGAAAGTCCTATGAGTAAATTTGTTACGAATGTGCTTCGTTGTCCCAAATATTTTGTGTTAACTATTTTTGTACCACATTTTTTTTATTATTCTGAAAATTAGAGAGGAGATGGGGAGACCTTTGCCCAGAAGTGGGACAACGTACAATAATTTAAAAAATAATCAGCTTAAAGTACCTAAACGAGTTTTTTTCTTACAGGTGGGACGCCAACCAATAAGGGAAACCAACATCTATATGTATCTCTACTTCGTGTTCTTCATCATATTCGGTTCCTTCTTCACCCTTAATCTGTTCATAGGAGTAATTATTGACAACTTCAATGAACAGAAGAAGAAAGCAGGTGGCAGTCTTGAAATGTTCATGACTGAAGACCAGAAGAAATACTACAATGCGATGAAAAAAATGGGGTCGAAGAAGCCTTTAAAAGCAATTCCTAGACCGAAGGTGAGATCTAAAAATTTTATCAACAGGACACTTCTAAGGATTGATTTGATTTGTGAGGTAATCCTCACCGCTATGTCCCCATTGGTCCCCAGCAGTAGAATGGATGACTGTCGATCAGTGATATGGTTTTTTTTAAATGTGCTCTATATCCCCGCTGTTATATCGTAGAATGGTTAGTGACTGTTAGTGATGTAGCGGTAGGGATTTCGAGAATAATTCTTCTTTTTCTGGACGGTCGTGTCGTACACTCTTTTAGACAGTTGTGTTAAAATCGCTTTAAGTTTAAGTTGGATTTGATAGTTTTATTTTGTGGTAGAATGATCGTGACCAAACAAATATAAGACTCCTCATCAATCATCATAAAAGACGTTAGTGCCTTGAATAGAAGATTAGAAAACAATAAATTGCAACTTTAGTGGCGTGTGATACCCATTAATTCTTCAAAAGACCACGGGACAGGAACGAACTCTAATCTACCGCTCTAATATACTTAGAGGCCGTTAGAGGGTAGACCTCGATGCAAATAGGTTTTGTTTTATTGGCGTTTGAGTCACCCAGCAGTAGGCTATCATTTAAACTGTTATTGATGATGATACATACTTAGCTGTTTGGCTGATTCTAAATATTGTTTCTAAATAACTTGCGTACTTAAGCGGCTGTTAAAGCAACAAATATACTTCTGCCTCTTAGCTCATCTGTTAATCACTTACTCAACAGTTTATTTTGTTTACAGTGGCGGCCACAAGCAATAGTGTTCGAGATAGTGACAGACAAGAAGTTTGACATGATAATCATGTTGTTCATCGGTTTCAACATGTTGACGATGACGTTAGACCACTACCAACAGGCAGAGGCGTTCAGCCAAGTGCTGGATTACCTAAATGCGCTATTCATCGTGATATTTAGCTCGGAATGTCTTCTGAAGATTTTCGCGTTGCGCTATCATTACTTCGTTGAGCCGTGGAATCTGTTCGATTTCGTTGTAGTCATGTTCTCTATTCTTAGTGAGTGTTTTAAATGTATTTGTTAATTTAAAGATCAGTACACATATTTTCATAAACATAATTTGATGTAGTTATAAAACAACACAACATAGGTAGTAAGTAGTTAAAAAGATGATATCTCTTTAGTATTCAGTTAATAATTTGTTGACATAATTATGTTATTGACTTAAAACATAATGTAATCAATCTTGTAAACTTTGAAACTCTATAATCAATATTATTTGATTTCATTTGATTTGCATGAAGAGGTGTTTCAGAAGGATGGAAGCGCATCCGTGGTCTCTTGTATATCATACTTATTATTTTTTTTGTGGGTAATGGATTGTGTGGCTAAGTTTGTAGAAAGATGAACTACCCAAAACCACTAAACGATTATTTTAAATCGATGTGATATAGATTTCCAAAATCTTATAAAATGATCATTCTTTGAACATTTGAAGTTTTCAGTTTTGTTCAAAATAATTTTGATAACATAATTTTGTAGTCGATCTCTCTAATACACATTATAATGGTTTGTACTGGACTAATAAATATAATTTGTTTCAGGCTTGGTATTGAGTGATATTATTGAGAAGTATTTTGTATCGCCGACTCTATTGAGGGTGGTGAGAGTAGCTAAAGTAGGTCGAGTCTTGCGACTCGTGAAGGGCGCTAAGGGTATCCGAACGTTGCTGTTCGCGCTAGCCATGTCACTGCCAGCCCTCTTCAACATATGCCTTCTCCTGTTCTTGGTTATGTTCATTTTCGCGATATTTGGAATGTCCTTCTTTATGCACGTTAAAGACAAGGGCGGTCTCGATGACGTCTACAACTTTAAGACATTCGTGCAGAGCATGATTCTACTGTTTCAAGTAAGTACCTTATCTATGAGAACGTTTTATAAAATAATTTTAGAAATCGAATGTTAGCCAGTACATTCTGACCAGTGGGGCTATTTATAATCGTTGGAACTTGTCAGATCGGTCCAACATTATTTTTGGATATGATTTCTAATCCAAAACACTATTTTAAAACTATTTAGGATTGACCATAAAGCTTGGATACCTTTCCAACACGGATTCAAAGATTGATAGTTTACAAAATAGCGTTCTCTGATTGAAATCGATTAAAAAAATGGGATGTGGCTGTATCATGGACACGGCCGTGTGTTATACGTGAATACGTGTTCGTAACAGATAATATTTTCTATATAAAATACGCTATTTTATGTACGTTATAATCATGTTTGAACACTAAGAAGTCCTGCGGGAAAAAGTTTTGTAAGAAGAAGTCCTGTAAGAAGTTTGCTAGCTTATATTTTCCCACTGCTGGGCAAAGGCCACCCCCAACTCCTTCAACCTATCACGATCCTTGGCAGATTCCCACCATTCCCTCTCGAAAATACTTATAATATCATTATTATAAATACGGATTTATCAAGCACCGTTTTATCAGTGTTTCGACCGACGATGTTTCGGTTCAAATTGTGAAACTTCAAGAGTTAAATGTTTCGTGTTAATTCCCTATTTATAATAAAGATTGAAATAAATCACGCAAGTTTTCTAAGTAAAATACTTATAATACTTTCGATTTCTTATCAAAAAAACATTCTTATAAGTCTTTTTTGTATCTTTTGTAGCTTTATCGCTTAAACTTGGTGGATAGGAAATCATAGAGTGGATTGAGTTCGTGTTCCCAGAAATCTGTAGAGGTGCTACGCCGTAGCTCCTACGTAGAGCATCTACGGATTCGTGGCCACAAAATAATTCAATATCAATTTCCCAGGACTAGTTTGCCTGGCACTTCGAGAAACCAAACTGTTTGCACGAATTTCAAGAAATTCCTATTTAGAATATTTCTACAGTTTTTTAAATGTTCTCCAAAAGTGTGGCGAAAAATAATAAAACTAATGACGCTTACTGACTAGCACCATTATTAGGGTTCCTCGTCAGATGAATGTCGGAACTTTAATGATCGTCATAGAGTCATAACTTTTATCTCTAAACTTAAATCTGATCAGTCTTATTAGTCTTACAATATGATTATTTCTGGAAAGATTTTGAATCCATGTTTATCCATAGATGTCGACATCAGCCGGCTGGGACGGCGTACTAGACGGCATCATCAATGAGGAGGAGTGCGACCTGCCGGACAACGAGCGTGGCTACCCGGGCAACTGCGGCTCGGCCACCATCGGCATCACGTACCTGCTCTCCTACCTCGTCATCTCTTTCCTTATCGTCATCAACATGTACATCGCTGTCATCCTCGAGAATTACTCTCAGGTAATGTTTTTTAAGATTCTTCTAGTGCCTTCAGTTACCTTGATGAATTTTCTCCTGAATGGTGATACTCTTCTAAACTGTCTTTGGTTTATCCCTGTCGATGGATTTTCTTCTCATGTTGGTTAATTTTTCCTGTTATCTCCTGTTTCAATAGCCTTTTCTTAGCCTTTCCAGGATCTTGTCCGGGTGGTGTGTTGGTATGTCTAGATTTTCTGGCTTTGCAAACTTTGTGTAACACAACACTCCACGTATGCTTAAGGATGAACTTACACCAATGTCTCCAGGAAGCTAGGAAACTCATCTGTGAGTCTCATTTGTATTAACTATCTTCTCCATGCAACTATAATATTTATTTCGTGTTCCAGGCGACGGAGGATGTGCAAGAAGGTCTCACCGATGACGACTACGACATGTACTACGAGATCTGGCAGCGGTTCGACCCCGACGGTACGCAGTACATCCGCTACGACCAGCTCTCTGACTTCCTGGACGTGCTCGAGCCACCGCTGCAGATCCACAAACCCAACAAGTACAAGATCATATCGATGGACATCCCCATCTGCCGCGGAGACAACATGTTCTGCGTCGATATACTAGACGCCTTAACGAAAGACTTCTTCGCGCGGAAAGGAAATCCCATCGAGGAGACCGGGGACCTCGAGCCCGGCAGGCCGAACGAGATCGGCTACGAACCGGTGTCATCGACGCTATGGCGGCAGCGCGAGGAGTACTGCGCGCGGCTGATTCAGCACGCGTGGCGCCGGCACCGGCGCGGCTCCTGCTCAGGGGGCGAGTCGGGCGCGGAGGGCGCGGACGGGGACGGGGAGGGGGCGGAGGGCGGCGGGGGCGGTGCGGCGACAGCTGTGCTGCTGGATGCGGTGACGCCGAACGGGCACCGCGTGGTTCTGTCAGGCGGCGGATGCGCCCCACGGCCGCCAGAGCCGGCGCCGCCCCCCGCGCCTGTGTGACCCGCGCTGGCGCTCGCGCTGCTGCCGGCGCTGGTGGACGACTCGCCGCTCCCGCTGCCCGCTCCGCTGCCCGAGCTGCTGAGCCCACCGCGGCGCTGACGCGCACCGACGCAGCCCGAGCGCCCCCGAGGACTTCTTCTTTCGCGTTTAGACGACGTTTCGACGGAGTGTTTTATATTCGCGCGGCCGAAGCTTTAGTGACAGTTGTTTTGCGAGCGACGTTCGCGCTCGCGCACCGTGTTCTGTCGTGTTCCGACTCGTGCCCGTTCGTTCGTTTGCGTCGCGTCGGACCGCTCCCGGAGAGAGCCCGTCGATCGGAATGAATCGATTCGTGAGCGTGCCCTTTTTTATTCGTCACTAATGGTGTAATGTAAGATATTTGGATAATATTGAAAAAACTCTAAAAGCTTATTTTTGTATTCGACGAAATCACTGTCTATCTGTTAAATTCTAAAACAGAGTTCTATTAAATTAATGAAAATTTTATCCGTAATGTACCGATTGTGAAATATCATTTCATTTCCCCGGAATGATGTCGAACAATAAGCACTGTTTGTTGTGTGGCATGGTATGGTATGGTATGGTATGGCAGGTACGGCAGGTATGGTACGGTGCGGTATGGCTGTCGGAGTCGCGGGAGGCGAGCGAGTCGCCGCTTCGTTAGTGTGGCTTCTCGCGCCGGCCCGCGGGCCCTCACGGCATGCAATCGATGTTGCACTCTTTGCTATTCAGCCATTTGTTTTGATTGTACTAACATTCCAACATTGAACGTGTTGAGTCCGCGTTAGTGTAATCGTATCTGATAGACGCTTTCGAGAAGCAATGGCTACGCCGATTCATATCAAATTTTGTCCGTATAGTTTTTAATAGCTCCAATTTTTAAGCTTCTCAGTGTACCGAGACGACGGCGCTGCGTCGTGTGAGGTCGGACCGCAGACCTTGAAGTTAGGAAAGTTTAGAGAAATTTTTGCAAGTTATATCTATATAAGCTTAACAAATCAGCTGTGAAATCGGTACCAGGATTCACTTCCGTCCTAATTCAGTATGCATCATAGTAATCGAGCCATTTTATGTAACGCGCACTTTCCACATAGTTACCTAGTTAATGTAATTTCCTTCCCCTAAATTACGTTAGCTAAAGGATGCAGGGCAAAGCGCGACAACGGGCTTCCCCGCCGTTCTCGAGCCTTTCCTCTGCAGCTAGCCACCTGCAAGCACCGCTAGCCACCTCGGACTCAGTATCGCTGGTTCGAAATAGAGACACGTTTTCTAAGATGAAACATTTGTAGAAAACCGTTGCCTACCGTAGTGTAGGCTTTAGTAACACGTCTCCGAGGTAGATAGTGGTTCTCTTTGTAGACCTTTGTGCCCACCGACGGGAACCTGTAACTGATAAAGCAAGCGGGCTGGTACTGCTTCGAATATTGCTCTTGCAGATTTAAATCATCCGCATTTTACAAGCGATTCGGCTACGTGACGAGATGGCCGTAATTAGCAATAAGATATTATTGATATACCTAAGAGATCGAACGTCCCTTACCGAGTAAGGTAGATATTATTGAAGTGTTTTGTTATTTTTCGATTGCCCATCTCTCTAGATAGACAGAATAGTTTGAGGAGGTGTAGATCGGCGACCGCTGCCGCGTCGCGTCGCACGGACGCGCATAGCGTACGTTAAACATAATCAGAGTTTCAGTTTAGTCCTTTCTAGCGCAACAGATGTTCAATTTTTGTAATTTAACTTTGAAAGTGGTCAATTTTCTACTACTCTGTAAATATTGAGAGCTTATCGCCGGGTAGATCCCAAGCACGTCGCAACACATAACTTTATCATAATATCTATTGACATGGCGAGTACCTACGTAATACGCTTGAAGCAATAACGTGTGCTCGACGAGGTTTCGCTTTTCATTACCCGTACGGAACATTTGTGTGTTTTCTATTCGTTTTTCAATGATCAATCAATATTAAGATCTGAAGTGCAAGACAGTTCAGTGTTGCAAAGTTTTAAGAGTCAGTGGTATCGTAAGTAATTGAGATGCTTAACCGTTTTGCACATATTTTGCAATAACTATAACAGATGTAGATAATGTTTTATAATTATTAGTGCGGGGAGTGTTCGGACGAGCTTCCCCTTCGGCCACGCACTCCCCGCGCCCCGCCGCCTTCGACGTCGCGTGACGTCACGCCTCGGTTACATTCGTGCGTTCAGTTCCCCTGAGTTCCACCTATCCAACGGACCTTTCGGAGCGGTTCCAAAGCATATGACTTACATTAAATAAGATTACGCGTTAAAAGACTGATCGAATTAGGAATATCTTGATGGTTTGCTCTAGAATGCGTACAGAAATATTTTATGTCGTGAATTTGTTAATATTAAGTATGATAATATCGTTTTTAGCATTAGACGCTAAGGCACGCTGTTAGCCGCTAGTTTGACAATTACTCTAATATTAACTCTGTCACGATGAGATTATAGTTTACTCTTTATTGTATCTAGTAGGGACATGTATGAGAGTAGATAACTGCTAACATTATAGCTTCGAATGTTGGAAACGGTTATGATATTGTTGTTAGGAGTAGTCCCCGTTCTTGCTTTAGAAATTCTAAAACAATCTGTGTAAGTTTTCGTCAATATGTAACGTTTCTAGACCGAGCGGCCACTGAAAGTTACCCTACCTCATCAACGTACCTACTACTACTATGAAACATGCTGAGAAAAAAAACATTCCGACTTTCACAAATAATGTTAAAAAGCAGGATAATTCGATTTGAAAATGGTTAAAACATCCAAAGGTAGAGTTTTAATGGATTAAAGTTGGCCATGTTTTAATAACATCAAGTAGGTTTCTACCTACCAATAAGAGGTTTAAAACGTCAAACAATTCAATTAGATTTTACTCTATTACAGACAAAGGTACGATTACCCCATATTCCTATGCCTCTAATAAAGTAATATACTCCTTATAATATATCTAATGAACGTCTATTATAAAAGAGCCTTTAATCATTTACTATTAGATACCACAGACTAATTATTAGGCAGGTACCTACAAATGCTACAGAATATTAGGTAGATAGGTATAGTTACAGAACCAATACACAAAATCTATTACGTCGTCGAGGACTCAGCTTTCAGCATCGCCAATTAGAAGTCAGTGCAATGGGTACCGTTTAATGGTATAGGGTAGTGTGGCCTACAGTGGCCCGCCGGTCTTTTGTGGTAGAGTGATCTCGGACCGCTCCGCTTGGCTTGAGTGAATGGAGTATGACGAACGACCGTTAGTTACTTTATGTTGGTGAAACCAAACAATTTTATTACTATTAGGCATATTTGCACAAAAAAGTTGTGTTTAATTAAGTTTAGACAATAAGTTATGATATCAATTGTATTGTTTATTTATTTTTAACTATACTTATGACAAAAAAGTGAGTTCAGTTTGCTGAATGATAGAGGTTTAATTGAATATTTATTATATATTGTTGAAGTTTGTACAAAATAAATTAAGTAAACGATAAATATAGAACTTGACTGCTTTAATAAACTGTTTAATTTTACCCATACACACCTGCCTACTGACAGAGTGCATTGGAAGTACGTACCTACATACAACACCTACATCACTTACAATGCGCTAGGTAAAAAGATCCTTTCAATATTTTGAAAACTTCTGAATTCTTGGTAAGGAACTAGCTATTGCCCACTATATGGAAATACGACCTGATCAAGGTTGCTGGGAAGAGATGGGTGCAGACCACACATCCTTTGGCTAATTATGATGATAATGGCCTATATTCAGCAGTGGACGTCCTATGACTGATATGATGATGATGCCTTAGATTAACTTGAAGTCTACTCTATAGCCTCAAAAAATGTTAGCTCCCACCCAACATAGCACCCGGACAATTTTCAAAGGAGAAAGTGAATAGGTTTTGTATGGAATAAATAAATAAATAAATATCAGTGGACATTTCACACAGCGCTATGTAGCCCCAAACTAAGCAGAGCTTGTACTATGGGAACTAGATAACTGATAGAATACTTATATATTTTTTTTTTTGTGAATGCATACTTATAATTATACAGGGTTACAGGAAAAATCGTGCTAGATCCGTTAAGGGCGTGGAGTACCCATCATTTCTGACTTATTTCACTATGAAACACCCTACCCTAAACTTAACCCTTTTCGAGATATTCGACTTTTAATTTTTTTATTGAAAATTGCCGATTTTTAGGCTACTAAATTTATTTTTGTTTATTTTGTGTATCTTATTATTATTATTGCATTTTTACATGTGTAATAAGATGCTTTAGGACGTCTATCATTAAAATAGTGCATAAGTATGGATTTTCACGTGTGGGGGTGCATGAAAAGTCTTGTGTACAGCGAGCCGAATCCAGTTTCGTCTGTGGAAGACTTACGAGAAAGGATTGTGGATGCAGCCAATAAAATGAGGACCACGTTAACCACTGGAGTAGTAAAGACTGGTCTCCGTAGAAGGATGCGACAATGTATCAGAAATAGAGGCGGCCATGTTGAACATGAACTGTAGAATAAGAAAAAGTTGTGTGAAAATCTTTAATAAATGACATTTCATGCTTACCTATTATTTTATTTTACTTTTTAGGGCTAAGTACAAATTTTCTTCTCCACTGTCGCCTATAAAACTAAATTTTTTTCAATGAATTTGAATAAAACCCTAGATTATTATACCTCTTTAGATAGCTGATGAAACGTAGATATTTTAAAAAACATCTGCCGAACCATTGCCATAATATTTTTTTTAGATATCCCTTAGAGAAAAATAAACTTTCTAATATTTTTTTTTATTTCTTAACTTTCACTTGTCTACTACGGTCTATTCAATTAACTTATGCACTATTTTAATGATTGACGTCCTAAAGCATCTTATTACACATGTAAAAATGCAATAATAATAATAATAAGATACACCAAATAAACAAAAATAAATTTAGTAGCCTAAAAATCGGCAATTTTCAATAAAAAAATTAAAAGTCGAATATCTCGAAAAGGGTTAAGTTTAGGGTAGGGTGTTTCATAGTGAAATAAGTCAGAAATGATGGGTACTCCACGCCCTTAACGGATCTAGCACGATTTTTCCTGTAACCCTGTATAATAGAAAAACACCCAGACACGGAACAAATATCTGTAGATCATGCAAACATTTGTTCCGCGGCGGGAATCGAACCCGCTACCTTCTGCGTCTCAGCCGGCTATAAGCCCACTGCACCACGGAGGCAGTCAAATGAAAGTACTTATTTTTTTAAACTTTTTTATTCCTGTTATTCAAAGTAATCACCCATGCAATCGACGCATCTTTGCCAACGCATTGGCGGTTTATTGATGCCCTTCTTGTAAAAATCAGCTGGACGGGAGGCAACAAACTCTTCAAAGGCATTTTGTATTGCCTCTCGGGAATTGAATTTTTTACCCACTAAAAAGTTGTCTAAATTTTGAAAAAGTAATAGTCGGTAGGTGCAAGGTCTGGTGAGTATGGCGGATGAGGGAGAGCTTCCAACCCCAGCTCTTGCAGCTTGGAGACTGTCTGTTGTGCAGTATGGGGTCGCGCGTTGTCGTGAAGGAGCAGTGGGGACGACCGATTGACCAAAGCTGGTTGCCGATGTGCAAGCTTCTCCATCATTGTCTCCAGTTCTTCACAGTACACATCTGCAGTAATGCACATGCCGTTTTGTAAAAACCTGTGGTAAATCACACCCGCACTAGACCACCAAACAGTGACCATCACCTTTTTAGGGGTCATTTTTGGTTTAGGGCATTGCTTTGGTGCTGAACCAGAATCTAACCAACTTGCTGAGCGCTTTCGATTGTCGAACAGAATCCATTTTTCATCGCACGTAACAATTCGGTTCATTCACAACGGTTCAACAGTTCTTTTCTTTGCCTATTGAGCAGCGCGAGGCAGGTCTCGACGCGTACGTTGCGCTGGCGATCGTTAAGTTCGTGGGGCACCCATCTATCAAGTTTTTTTACCTTGCCTATTTGTCGCAAATGGATCAAAATTGTTTTGATGCTAATATCAAAAGCTGCTGCTAGCTCAGCTGTAGATTGAGTTTCGTCAGCTTCCACAATCGCTTTTAATTCATCATTGTTGACCAAAGTCTCCGGACGACCACGAGCTTCATTTACCAAGTCAAAATTTCCAGAACGGAATCGGGAAAACCAATAACGGGTTGTGCGTTCATTTGTACACTCCGTAAACGTTTTTGATGTTACGTGCCTTTTGTGTCGCGTTGGTACCACGACGGAACTCATATTCCACAATTACACGAATTTTCAAAGTATCCATTATGACGAAAAATGTTCAAATGTAATGAAAATACAACGCTAGTCAATAAACAAAAGACTGAGTTTGTGAAAAGAATGTCATGTTTTTAAAACAAAATTAATTTGAATTTAGAATACAAAGCCATTACAAACTTTTTTTCTATTTGAAATGACCAGTACTGAAGAACGGCAATTTCATAGGTAAAGACTTATTATTTTAATGAATTGAACAGAATTAAAACAGAAGCAGAGTAACTGTGTAGGTACGTGTGGATTGAGTGAGCACCCTCCGAAGAAAGTTAATTATTATCTAGTAATTTAGTAAACTTTTATCATTTATTAAGTATAAGTAGGTACTAAACTCTAGTATCTACCAAAATGTTTTATTCATTGATTCATGGGTAGGTACAAAGTAAGATGTTTTAGTTTACTTAGAAAATTCAAAACGCTGCAGGGACACATCAAGTGTAGGTATGAAATGAAATAAATAATTTGCTAGAAGCGTGATACATACATAACTACTAATAGGTACCTATGTTGTAAATAAAAACATTTTGATTATGATGTTGTTACAGCTAATATGGGGAGGTTTCACGTACTTCACCGATTAATGGCGTGCAAATTATGTTTTTTTTTTAATGTATTGGTAAAGTACCTACCTATTCTAAGCTTACATATAAGAAGGAACTTTACTGTTGCAATTATGCATTGAATCCTCTTGGATATTATTTTAAAGAAGGTTTGTGTGAACTTAGCTTTATTTGCATTAGCATAGCATTGCTTGTGCATTCAGCTAACTGATGCGATATTTTTTCTATGAAATGGTAGAAATTATTTCTGCACTGCGACAACACTACTTCCGGTTCTAATTCATTCATTCATTCAATTATAATGTCATGTCAAGTCAAAACCAAAATAGTATGAGTGTTATCAAGTTTTGTAAACACGGCGGACGACACTGACTGGTGTTTTTCGTAATAAATTTGCATTCAAGTTGTGAAAATGGATGCAAAAGACGTGTGTATTGAAATAGAAAACGATGAATTCTATAGTAAGTTCCTCGAGGAAACAGTCAAGCCTTTAGTGAGCGTAAACCTATCGGTAACAGATCAAGTCAACAAGCTAGTACAAGGCATCGAAAAACTCGGCAAAAGCTTGGAAAAACAAGTTCTAGCCAAGCATAATGATCTTCTTACGCAGGCGAGCCATATCACGGATCTCGAGGTCAGCCTGGAGTCCGTACAAACTCAAGTACAAAATCTATTACGTGGCGCAGAGAAACTGAAGGACCGGGTGCACACTCCTTATTTCGCTCTTGAAAACCAGACGCTAATGCTTGAAAGAGTCCAAACCACATGTAATTTACTCAGACATACAGCTAAAATATTGAATTTATGGAACAAACTAAAAAATATCAAAGACAACCCATCAAAAGAAGCTATGCTGCTCTTTGAGCTAAACGAACTTATCAGTGACTATGATTTTGAAGGGATAGAACTATTGGACGATGTGCTAATTGAGGTGGATACAAGAAGAAAACTTCTGCTGAAAAATTCCACTGAGCTCTTGCAGTCCAGCTTACTAAGCAAAGATAAAGTCAAGCTCCTTCAATGCTTCAAGGTTTTCCACAACCTGCAATGTACTGATGAGCAAATCAAGAACTCTGTTAATACTATTTTGAATTATATAAGAACAGAGATAAATGTTGCTTTGGATGTGCAAATAGTTTCTATTGAAATAAAGAAGTCCAGCTCAGGCCGGGTCGCACCAGGGAAGGCCAATATCATGAACTCACAAGATTTCAAAATCAAGCTTTGGGACAACATAGAGAAACTTTTCAAAGTTGAACTTTATAACAGCTGTGCAAAAGCCATTATGCTGCAAAATGTGGTAAATGAACTTCATGCCATTGGGGATTTCAAGAACATTGCCAAGAACTTCTGGTCTGACCTGTCTGTTATCTTCAGCAATGAACTGGAGAAGAGTCCTACAATGGTGAACCAGTCAATCGAGATAGATTATCCAAAACTCCTAAAATGTTTCAATGACCTTCTTTCCAGACTAAAATGCAAAGACTTGGAGATGAACCGGTCATGCCTGACCAAATGGGAAAACTCATTTCTGTCTAAATCTTTGGGGAAATTATTGGAACCGGTCAGGAGTATGTGGCAACTGAGCCAGGTCCCTTCGATGGACCAAGTAGATAATGCTGTCAGGGTCATAGCCGAGGCATTGAGTATCTCCCTCGGTGACAAACAACTTAGTATCAGTTTGGCCAACAGTGTTGCCAAGTCCATCAAGCAAATGAATGTAGAAGCTGAGCAGAGGCTGTCTTTAGACAGTGATGTCGCCCAGATTATTGAATCCCCAACCAGCACACAGCAGAAAAATGCTGATCTTTGCAATTCTTTGTACTATTTCTCTTCACAAATCAAAAGGGTACTTGTAAATATGAACTCTATGCTACCTTCAGAGAGTATCCAGGTAGTTCAAAATAGCTTAAAGGATATTTCCAGCATGCCTGTACTGCAAATGTTTGCAGAATCAATCAAGAACTCTCTCTACATAATCCTTATGACAATGCATGATGAACCAGACCTGGTCAGAGCTGATGACCCTTCTGGAAAGTCTTTGTCTTGCTCTCCGTACATGAAAGAACTACAACAATTTGTATCCAGATGCAAAGATATCTACCTGTCAATGTTTACTGAAAAACCTGCCCTGAATGAATGCTGTTTAAACATAGCCAGATCCTGCATTGATAGGTTTATCCAACATATCTGTAATGTGAGGCCTTTAAGTAGATTTGGCAGAGTGAAGCTTCAAATAGATTGTAAGCATTTAGAGACAGCCTTATCGCCTTTAATAACCGATATGACAGAGTTGGGAGACCACTACAGGCAATTGAAAGCACAGTATTTGTTGCTAGAGAAGTCTCCTCAAGAGATAGCGAAGAGTCAGTCTGAAGGAGCATGTTTACCATACTCTTTGGTAATGATGTTCATATTTGCGTATGGAGGGCAGCACTTGTTAGCCCCACACACTTGCGCTGGATGGAACAATCAAAAGTTAATGCAGTGGTTGGACTCTCACAGGAATGAGAAGGAACGACTTGAGTTTGTAGCTGGTGCATTGCAGAGATATCAGAACCATATAAGACAGAATCAGATCACTTCGTATGATGAGGTTTATCCAGTATTAATACAGTTACTTGAAGATGGCAGGAAAGCTCTTAGGAAGTAGATTGTATTTATTAATTTTACATCATAGGCACATAATGCATAGCAATAGCTACACTACACGGATTGAGTTTTCGCCCGTATAAGTTAAGAGGAAAAAGAGGCCCTAATATTCACTGTACAGCCCCACTAGTGATGCCAAACTGAAAACTCAACTCAAAGTCCTACTCCATAATTTCAAGGAGTCTGGTTGGAAGGGGGGTAATGCACAATACATCCCAATGTGGAATGTGGTCAGTGCAGATCTTATTCTCCCTCCACCCTAGAATTAGAGGCTCATATAAAATAAACATTATAAGCCTCATCTATAAGTGTGTGTAAACTTAGATAATGTAAAAAAAAACTAGTATAAATCGTTATGGAATATAATTAATTACCAAAAATAAAACACTGAAAATCAACAATTATTTTCTTCGGCTTCTTACAAAAACGCAGCGCTATCTTCCTCCTCGAAGTCCATCATCTGACACAGGAAAACTATAATTTAGCTGAGCGTAGACATCTATTATACAGTTATACAATGGAAAAACCAGTACAACTACATCATCTACTTATATGGTCGATTTTAAAAGATCAAATAGTAGACATCATTCCAAGCTGAAATTCCCCCCTCCCCCCCCCGCGTCTATTTAAAGTTTACGCACAGAAAGTCTTCAAAATAATCCTTAGATGGAAATGAATAATAATTGTTTGGCTATGACGTAATGAAGTGTAGAAATTCCTACACTTTATGATCTCTACCGAACGATAGCTTAAAGTTTACACAAGCATTTACAAACACAAAAGTCGTTATCAGTTTTTGAAATGGGGTTCTAATAAAAACTACTATATATAAATATAATGAATTTATTAAACGGCACCGACATCGATTACCACGAAACATTACATAAATATTTATTACAATCAACCCTCAAATATGCTTTAACATCTACCACAACATTTTAGATTTCTATATTTCCCAAAACATCCTCCATTTTGGAAAAAACCATTGTAAGGTCTTCATACTGCTTTTAAAGCTTAAACTATCATAGTCTCAAGAAATACAAGTACTCGTAGATATTAGGTTTTATTTTGTCAAAAATATGCACATTTAATTATAATTATTAATATTTTATTTAGATACTTAACACAATATTTTAAACAAGAATTGATTTATAGCACAATTAATACTAAATGTTTTTAAAGGCAGTGATTTAAATTATTAAGGTATGTGGAATATGTAGATAATAATAATAATGATTACTGTCCATTTTAATGATTGAGAAATTAGATAAATTAACGTCACTGTCACCAAGTAACTTGCAAAATTGTTGATGAGTAAAGATGTCCAGTCAGCTAGGCTAGTGACAAGTTTCTCTTCGCAGAAGGTTGTTATTAGGTTAGTTTATTTGAAACTATCATGGTTATGAACACTATTTGTACTAAAAACGAGATATTTACCATGAAACAGGTTGTAGTAATAGCAAGAATTCCTAGCAAGAGACTGGGAAAGAGGGTAGATTGTTATATCTGCCAATAACCACCCACTCGCAGACTTCAGTTTACCTGATACTTAAAATTCACAAATCATGGTATTCAATCCGTTTTTAATACAAATAGTGTACTAGTGATTCGCCCCGAACTGAGATCTCGCGAGTCTCCCATAAAAACATTGAAAATAAATAATAATATTTGTCTATTATAATAGTGCCATGTAAACTGCACAGTGTAATGTAGTGGCGCAATGCAGAACCAACTTACTTGACCTACAGTTTCATTAAAATGACAAGTTCATGTTACAACTTTAATATCTTTTATTTTTAAACAACTTGTTTCTTACAACAGAAGAGCGAAATCTAATAAAGACATTTTATACTTAAAAGGATGTTTCAACTACTAAGCTATTGTAAACACAATTAATGAAATAAAAACATTTATTATTAGTATGATAATTGGTTATACTTTTTTGGGGTAGAAATTGCAGTTATTCAGACTCTTCCCTATATTTGTGTCACTAAAGCTACACGCATACCAAATTTCAGCACTGTGGGGTTACTGGTGTACCATGTGAATTTCATCAAAATTCAGTTTTTATGATGGCCAAACTTAAAAACTAAAAGGCTTAAACTAAAAATAAAAACGAGTTCGAAATGTACTGATAAAGACCTTTCATTTTGTTTTTTTTCACCCCTCTTGAACCCCAATATCTCAACCTCCCAAATCTTTAGCTCATTTAGTCACACCCAGATTGTGCCATCACTACCTACTTATATATCAAATATCACGATAATCGGATCAATGTTGCAAGACGACCTCCATGGTGCAGTGGGCGAATAGCCGGCTGAGCCGCAGAAGGTAGCGGGTTCCATTCTGCTACCTCCCACGGAACAAATGTTTGCATGATCTACAGATATTTGTTTCGGGTCTGGTTGTTTCTCTATATGTATATTATAAGTTATAAGTATGTATTTACAAAATAAGTATTCTATCAGTTATAGTTACAGGGGCTAGATAGCGCTGTATGAAATGTCGAGCAATATTTATTTATTAATGATTCCAAAGTTATCCTCGGATAAACAAACATACATACAACACCGATTCGTCCAAGTTGATTTGGAGATATCGCTTCGCTCGATCAATAACAGTTATAGAATGTAGAAACATTGGTTGTCTCGCGTAGAAAGAATTGTTTCAAGGGCGGTCATGTTAGCTTGACTCATATTAGGTATTTTACACTAATATTATAAGATCAGATAAAAAAAATTATAGTTACATAGGTGACCTATTCTAATATACACTACATTTAACTACTACAAAAATAATGGAAACTCGATAGCTACATCTTATCTCAACGGCATACAGTTCAAATTAGTATAAAATAAGACTAGACCTGTTCTTGTCCTAGTGCGATCTTGAAGACATCTTCGTACTCGTTCACGAAATGAATGTCGATATTCTCTCTAATGAATGAGGGTAGATCGTCGAAGTCCCGCCGGTTCTCTTCGGGGAGGATTACGCAGGTAACCCCAACGCGTTTCGCCTGCAAATAGAAAAAGAAATTATCGGCATGGCAATTATTATACTTGTTATGTTATGTACGACATTGATTTAAAACACATATCCGCAGTCGTATTAACTGATTTTGGAGGTGGGTTTAATACCGGTAGCGTGAATATTTATCCAGTAATTGATACATTTCCAATAAACAATTTTAACGTAAACCAGCGGCGCCTTTCTGACGATGCCGCTTAGTCAATTAACAGGTACCTACATACTTACATGATGAATTAATATTATTTATTTACCTATTTTATACAGCTGTTTCATTGATATTTTAGGACTTGGTATTAAAGTTGTTTGAAAATTTAAAATTTTCTATGGTAATAAATTTGAAAAAATATATTTATATATAAGAACTAGAGGTTGCGTTGTGCGCGAGCTGCTCGCAGCTCGCGTGTTTTTCTTTTAGTCGAAGAAGTAATTAAAGAGGATATCGAGCTGTTAAAAGCCATCAAACAGGATATCCATGTGTAAGAAGCAGTCAAAGACGATATCGAAGTGGAAGAAGCAATCAAATCAAAGAGGATTTCCAAGTGGAAGCAGCAATTAAAGAGGATATTGAAGTGAAAAAAGCAATCAAATAGGATATCGAAGCAGCAATCAATGAGGAAATTAAAGTTGAGTAAGCAATCAAAGAGGATACCGAGGTGGTAAGAGCATTCTAAGAGGATGACGAAGTAAAAAAAGCAATCAAAGACGATATCGAAGTGGAAGAAACAGTCAAAAACGATATCGAAGTGGAAGAAGCAATCAAAGAGGATATTGAAGTGAAAGAAGCAATCAAATAGGATATCGAAGTAATAGAAACAATCAAAGAGGAAATTAAAGTTGAGTAAGCAATCAAAGAGGATACCGAGGTGGTAGAAGCGTTCTAAGAGGATGACGAAGTGAAAAAAGCAATCAAAGACGATATCGAAGTGGAAGAAACAGTCAAAGACGATATCGAAGTGGAAGAAGCAATCAAAGAGGATATCGAAGTGGAAGAAGCAATCAAAGAGGATATCGAAGTGGAAGAAGCAATCAAAGAGGGTATCGAAGTGGAAGAAGCCATCACAGAGGATATCGAAGTGAAAATGCTATCAAAAACGATATCGAAGATGAAGACGCATTCAAAGGGAATATTGCACTGCAAGAAGCAATCAAAAGGAAATCGAAGATGACATCGAATTGGTAGAAGCAATAAAAGAGGATATCAAAGTGGAAGAAGCAATCAAAGAGGATATCGAGCTGTTTAAAGTTATCGAAGAGGATATCCATGTGTAAGAAGCAGTCAGAGACGATCGAAATGGAAGAAGCAATCAAATCAAAGAGGATATCCAAGTGGAAGCAGCAATCAAAGATGATATCGAAGTGGAAGAAGCAATCAAAGAGGATATTGAAGTGAAAGAAGCAATCAAATAGGATATCGAAGTAGCAGAAACACTTAAAGAGGAAATTGAAATTGAGTAAAAGACGTCGAGGACAATAATAAAAATAAAAAACGGTTTCACCAAAAACTTATACTAATATTTTGTAAAAGTTTCCTCGAGCTATCTCTTCCCGTTTAAAAGATACGAGCGATTTAAGTTTTGTATGAAAACCCATAATTTTCTGGAGTGGAAATTGAAGTAAAAGAAGCAATTGAAGAAGACATATAAGTAGAAAAAGTCATTAAAAAGGATATCAAAGTGGAAGAAGCAAAAATAGAGGATATCGAGGTGAAAGAAGCATTCAAGGAGGAAGACCAAGTGAGAGAAGCATTCAAAAAGGATGTCAATAGCAATGATAGTAATAAAAAAACTATTCGACCCAAAATTTGTACTAATATTTTGTAAAAGTTTGCTAGGCGTAACTGTTCCCGTTGAGAAGATACGAGCGATTTAAGATTTGTATTAAAACCCGTAATTTTGTAGAGTGGAAATTGTAGTAAGAGAAGCAATTGAAGAAAATATATAAGTAGAAAAAGCAATTAAAAAGGATATCAAAGTGGAAGAAGCAAAAATAGAGGATATCAAGGTGAAAGAAGCATTCAAAAAGGATTTCAAGATCAATGATGGTAATAAAAAAAATATTCGACCAAAAATTTGTACCAATATTTTGTAAAAGTTTGCTAGGCGTAACTGTTCCCGTTTAGAAGATACGAGCGATTTAAGATTTGTATTAAAGCCCATAATTTTGTAGAGTGGGAATTGAAGTAAAAGAAGCAATTGAAGAAAATATATAAGTAGATAAAGCAATTAAAAAGGATATCAAAGTGGAAGAAGCAAAAATAGAGGATATCGAGGTGAAAGAAGCATTTAAAGTGGAAGACGAAGTAAGAGAAGCATTCAAAACGGATGTCAAGGGCAATGATGGTATTAAAAAAACTATTCCACCAAAAATTAGTACCAATATTTTGTAAAAGTTTGCTAGGCGTAACTCTTCCCGTTTAGAAGATACGAGCGATTTAAGATTTGTATTAAAACCCATAATTTTGTAGAGTCGATATTGAAGTAAGAGAAGTAATTGAAGAAAATATAAAAATAGAAAAAAACAATTCAAAAGTATATTGAAGTAAAAATGCCATCAAAGAGGATTTCGAAGTTATAGAAACAACTAAAGAGGATATCAATGTGGAAGAAACATTCGAAAACGAAAAGGAAGTGAGAGAAGAATTCAAAATGATGGCAAGGGCGATGATGACCGTAAAATAACGATTCCACCAAAAATTTGTGCTACAAAAAAAAATTGATTTTCCAAAATGATCACAGTGGATGTTGCATAATAAAAAAAAATTGACGTTCCAAAATGATCATGTGGATGAGGCATAATTTAAAAAAAATGATGTTCCAAAATGATCACAGTGGATGATGCATAGTAAAAAAAAAATAATAATTGACGTTCCAAAGTGATCATTGTGGATGAGGCGTAATTAAAAAAATGATGTACCAAAATGATCACAGTGGATGTTGCATAATACAAAAAAAAATAATCGACGTTCCAAAGTGATCATAGTGGATGAGGCATAATTGAAAAAAAAATGATGTTCCAAAATGATCACAGTGGATGATGCATAATTAAAAAAAAATTGATGTTCCCAAATGAACATGATAAACATTGCATAATAAAAAAACAGGGAAAAAAATTGACGTTCCAAAGTGATCATAGTGGATGAGGCATAATTGAAAAAAAATGATGTTCCAAAATGATCACAGTGGATGATGCATAATAAAAAAAAAAAAATTGACGTTCCAAAGTGATCATAGTGGATGAGGCATAATTGAAAAAAAAAATGATGTTCCAAAATGATCACAGTGGATGATGCATAATAAAAAAATAAAAAATAATTGACGTTCCAAAGTGATCCTTGTGGATGAGGCATAATTGAAAAAAAAATGATGTTCCAAAATGATCACAGTGGATGATGCATAATAAAAAAATAAAAAATAATTGACGTTCCAAAGTGATCCTTGTGGATGAGGCGTAATTAAAAAATGATGTACCAAAATGATCATAGTGGATGTTGCATAATAAAAAAAAATAATAATTGACGTTCCAAAGTGATCATTGTGGATGAGGCATAATTAAAAAAAATGATGTACCAAAATATCACAGTGGATGTTGCATAATAAAAAAAAAAATGACGTTCCAAAATGATCATTGTGGATGAGGCATAATTTAAAAAAAATTGATTTTCCAAAATGATCACAAAGGATTTTGCATAGTAAAAAAAAATTGACGTTCCAAAGTGATCATTGTGGATGAGGCATAATTAGAAAAAATGATGTACCAAAATATCACAGTGGATATTGCATAATTAAAAAAAAAATGACGTTCCAAAGTGATCATAGTGGATGAGGCATAATTGAAAAAAAAATGATGTTCCAAAATGATCACAGTGGATGATGCATAATAAAAAAATAAAAAATAATTGACGTTCCAAAGTGATCCTTGTGGATGAGGCGTAATTAAAAAATGATGTACCAAAATGATCATAGTGGATGTTGCATAATAAAAAAAAAATTGACGTTCCAAAGTGATCATTGTGGATGAGGCATAATTAAAAAAAATGATGTACCAAAATATCACAGTGGATGTTGCATTATAAAAAAAAATGACGTTCCAAAGTGATCATAGTGGATGAGGCATAATTGAAAAAAAAATTGACGTTCCAAAGTGCTCATTGTGGATGAGGCGTAATTAAAAAAATGATGTACCAAAATGATCATAGTGGATGTTGCATAATAAAAAAAAATAATAATAATTGACGTTCCAAAGTGATCATTGTGGATGAGGCATAATTAAAAAAAATGATGTACCAAAATATCACAGTGGCTGTTGCATAATAAAAAAAAAATTGACGTTCCAAAGTGATCATTGTGGATGAGGCATAATAAAAAAAAATGATGTACCAAAATATCACAGTGGATATTGCATAATAAAAAAAAATGACGTTCCAAAGTGATCATTGTGGATGAGGCATAATTAAAAAAAATGATGTACCAAAATATCACAGTGGATGTTGCATAATAAAAAAAAAATTGACGTTCCAAAGTGATCATAGTGGATGAGGCATAATTGAAAAAAAAAATGATGTTCCAAAATGATCACAGTGGATGATGCATAATAAAAAAAAATAATTGACGTTCCAAAGTGATCATTGTGGATGAGGCATAATTAAAAAAAATGATGTACCAAAATGAACACAGTGGATGTTGCATAATAAAAAAAAATAATTGACGTTCCAAAGTGATCATTGTGGATGAGGCATAATTAAAAAAATGTGGATGTTCCAAAATAAACATGATGAACGTTGCATACTAAAAAAAAAAAAAAAATGGATGTTCCAAAATGATGATGATGACCTTTGCAAAAACTATGAAAGTTGTCTCATGCCCCTCCACCAACATTATATAGAATCAAGCAAATTTACAGTAATTTTATAGTACACACAAGCCATGGGCTCCCTACAAAAACAGTATGAAAATTACGGCAAACGAAATATACGGTTTACGGTATTCATACAGAAATATTTTGTATGGGACAATTTTTTTTTTGTATGAAAGACAATTTTTTTTTCATGGAACCGGATATAAAAAAATGTCCTCTGCAACATTAGTTTTTGCACCAACGCTCTAAGACCTATACTTTCCGAGATACGAGGTGGATGGGAGCGAATGGGGGACAAAAGGGGTACTTTAGGATTTATTCCCAACTCATCGGAACTCCCTCTATACGATCCCACCAAACATTTTCACCCTACGAGGTGGCATCTGGGAGAACAAACATGTCAATGAGTCAGTCAGTCAGTCAGTCAGTGGTAATCGAGCTTTATATAATATAACTAGAGGTTGCGTTGTGCGCGAGCTGCTCGCAGCTCGCGTGTTTTTCTTTTAGTCGAAGAAGTAATTAAAGAGGATATCGAGCTGTTAAAAGCCATCAGAGAGGATATCCATGTGTAAGAAGCAGTCAAAGACGATATCGAACTGGAAGAAGCAATCAAATCAAAGAGGATTTCCAAGTGGGAGCAGCAATTAAAGAGGATATTGAAGTGAAAGGAGCAATCAAATAGGATATCGAAGTAGCAGAAACAATCAAAGAGGAAATTAAAGTTGAGTAAGCAATCAAAGAGGATACCGAGGTGGTAGAAGCGTTCTAAGAGGATGACGAAGTAAAAAAAAGCAATCAAAGACGATATCGAAGTGGAAGAAACAGTCAAAGACGATATCGAAGTGGAAGAAGCAATCAAAGAGGATATCGAAGTGGAAGAAGCAATCAAGAGGATATCGAAGTGGAAGAAGCAATCAAAGAGGGTATCGAAGTGGAAGAAGCCATCACAGAGGATATCGAAGTGAAAATGCTGTCAAAGCCGATATCGAAGACCAAGACGCAATCAAAGAGAATATTGCAGTGCAAGAAGCAATCAAAAGGAAATTGAAGATGACATCGAAGTGGAAGGAGTAATCAAAGAGGATATTGAAGTGGAAGAAGCAATCAAATAGGATATCGAAGTAGGAAAAACAATCTAAGAGGAAATTGAAGTTGACTAAGGAATCAAAGAGGATACCGAGATGGTAGAAGTATTCAAAGAGGATGACGAAGTGAAAAAGCAATCAAAGACGATATCGAAGTGAAACAAATAGTCGAAGACGATATCGAAAAGGAAGAAGCAATTTTAGAGGATATCGAAGTGGAAGAAGCAATCAAAGAAGATATCGAAGTGTAAGAAGCCATCACAGAGGATATCGTAGTGAAAATGCTATCAAAAACGATATCGAAGATGAAGACGCAATCAAAGAGAATATTGCAGTGCAAGAAGCAATCAAAAGGAAATCGAAGATGATATCGAATTGGTAGAAGCAATAAAAGAGGACATCAAAGTGGAAGAAGCAATCAAAAAGGATATCGAGCTGTTTAAAGTTATCGAAGAGGATATCCATGTGTAAAAAGCAGTCAAAGAGGATCGAAATGGAAGAAGCAATCAAATCAAAGAGGATATCCAAGTGGAAGCAGCAATCAAAGATGATATCGAAGTGGAAGAAGCAATCAAAGAGGATATTGAAGTGAAAGAAGCAATCAAATAGGATATCGAAGTAGCAGAAACAGTTAAAGAGGAAATTGAAATTGAGTAAAAGACGTCGAGGACAATGATAAAAATAAAAAACGGTTTCACCAAAAACTTATACTAATATTTTGTAAAAGTTTCCTAGAGCTATCTCTTCCCGTTTAAAAGATACGAGCGATTTAAGTTTTGTATGAAAACCCATAATTTTGTGGAGTGAAAATTGAAGTAAAAGAAGCAATTGAAGAAGACATATACGTAGAAAAAGACATTAAAAAGGATATCAAAGTGGAAGAAGCAAAAATAGAGGATATCGAGGTGAAAGAAGCATTCAAGGAGGAAGACCAAGTGAGAGAAGCATTCAAAAAGGATGTCAAGAGCAATGATGGTAATAAAAAAACTATTCGACTAAAAATTTGTACGAATATTTTGTAAAAGTTTGCTAGGCGTAACTGTTCCCGTTTAGAAGATACGAGCGATTTAAGATTTGTATTAAAACCCATAATTTTGTAGAGTTGGAATTGAAGTAAAAGAAGCAATTGAAGAAAATATATAAGTAGATAAAGCAATTAAAAAGGATATCAAAGTGGAAGAAGCAAAAATAGAGGATATCGAGGCGAAAGAAGCATTTAAAGTGGAAGACGAAGTAAGAGAAGCATTCAAAACGGATGTCAAGGGCAATGATGGTATTAAAAAAACTGTTCCACCAAAAATTTGTACCAATATTTTGTAAAAGTTTGCTAGGCGTAACTAATCCCGTTTAGAAGATACGAGCGATTTAAGATTTGTATTAAAACCCATAATTTTGTAGAGTGGGAATTGAAGTAAAAGAAGCAATTGAAGAAAACATATAAGTAGAAAAAGCAATTAAAAAGGATATCAAAGTGGAAGAAGCAAAATGAAAGAAGCGTTTAAAGTGGAAGACGAAGTAAGAGAAGCATTCAAAACGGATGTCAAGGGCAATGATGGTATTAAAAAAACTATTCCACCAAAAATTTGTACCAATATTTTGTAAAAGTTTGCTAGGCGTAACTCTTCCCGTTTAGAAGATACGAGCGATTTAAGATTTGTATTTAAACCCATAATTTTGTAGAGTGGAAATTGTAGTAAAAGAAGCAATTGAAGAAAACATATAAGTAGAAAAAGCAATTAAAAAGGATATCAAAGTGGAAGAAGCAAAAGTAGAGGATATCGAGGTGAAAGAAGCATTTAAAGTGGAAGACGAAGTAAGAGAAGCATTCAAAACGGATGTCAAGGACAATGATGGTATTAAAATAACTATTCCACTAAAAATTTGTACCAATATTTTGTAAAAGTTTGCTAGGCGTAACTCTTCCCGTTTAGAAGATACGAGCGATTTAAGATTTGTATTAAAACCCATAATTTTGTAGAGTGGAAATTGTAGTAAAAGAAGCAATTGAAGAAAATATATAAGTAAAAAAGCAATTAAAAAGGATATCAAAGTGGAAGAAGCAAAAATAGAGGATATCGAGGCGAAAGAAGCATTTAAAGTGGAAGACGAAGTAAGAGAAGCATTCAAAACGGATGTCAAGGGCAATGATGGTATTAAAAAAACTATTCCACCAAAAATTTGTACCAATATTTTGTAAAAGTTTGCTAGGCGTAACTAATCCCGTTTAGAAGATACGAGCGATTTAAGATTTGTATTAAAACCCATAATTTTGTAGAGTGGGAATTGAAGTAAAAGAAGCAATTGAAGTAAACATATAAGTAGAAAAAGCAATTAAAAAGGATATCAAAGTGGAAGAAGCAAAATGAAAGAAGCGTTTAAAGTGGAAGACGAAGTAAGAGAAGCATTCAAAACGGATGTCAAGGGCAATGATGGTATTAAAAAAACTATTCCACCAAAAATTTGTACCAATATTTTGTAAAAGTTTGCTAGGCGTAACTCTTCCCGTTTAGAAGATACGAGCGATTTAAGATTTGTATTAAAACCCATAATTTTGTAGAGTGGAAATTGTAGTAAAAGAATCAATTGAAGAAAACATATAAGTAGAAAAAGCAATTAAAAAGGATATCAAAGTGGAAGAAGCAAAAGTAGAGGATATCGAGGTGAAAGAAGCATTTAAAGTGGAAGACGAAGTAAGAGAAGCATTCAAAACGGATGTCAAGGGCAATGATGGTATTAAAAAAACTATTCCACTAAAAATTTGTACCAATATTTTGTAAAAGTTTGCTAGGCGTAACTCTTCCCGTTTAGAAGATACGAGCGATTTAAGATTTGTATTAAAACCCATAATTTTGTAGAGTGGAAATTGTAGTAAAAGAAGCAATTGAAGAAAATATATAAGTAAAAAAGCAATTAAAAAGGATATCAAAGTGGAAGAAGCAAAAATAGAGGATATCGAGGTGAAAGAAGCATTCAAAGCGGAAGACGAAGTAAGAGAAGCATTCAAAAAGGATCTCAAGGGCAATAATGGTATTAAAAAAACTATTCCACCAAAAATTAGTACCAATATTTTGTAAAAGTTTGCTGGGGGTAACTCTTCCCGTTTAGAAGATACGAGCGATTTAAGATTTGTATTAAAACCCATAATTTTGTAGAGTCGATATTGAAGTAAGAGAAGTAATTGAAGAAAATAGAAAAATAGAAAAAACAATTCAAAAGTATATTGAAGTAAAAATGCCATCAAAGAGGATTTCGAAGTTATAGAAACAATTAAAGAGGATATCAATGTGGAAGAAACATTCGAAAACGAAAAGGAAGTGAGAGAAGAATTCAAAATGATGGCAAGGGCGATGATGACCGTAAAATAACGATTCCACCAAAAATTTGTGCTACAAAAAAAAATTGATTTTCCGAAATGATCACAGTGGATGTTGCATAATAAAAAAAAATTGACGTTCCAAAATGATCATGTGGATGAGGCATAATTTAAAAAAATGATGTACCAAAATGATCACAGTGGATGTTGCATAATACAAAAAAAAATTATAATTGACGTTCCAAAGTGATCATTGTGGATGAGGCGTAGTTAAAAAAATGATGTACCAAAATGATCACAGTGGATGTTGCATAATACAAAAAAAATAATAATAATTGACGTTCCAAAGTGATCATTGTGGATGAGGCATAATTAAAAAAAATGATGTTCCAAAATGATCACAGTGGATGTTGCATAATAAAAAAAATAATAATAATAATTGACGTTCCAAAGTGATCATTGTGGATGAGGCGTAGTTAAAAAAATGATGTGCCAAAATGATCACAGTGGATGTTGCATAATACAAAAAAAATAATAATAATTGACGTTCCAAAGTGATCATTGTGGATGAGGCATAATTAAAAAAATGATGTTCCAAAATGGTCACAGTGGATGTTGCATAATAAAAAAAAATAATTGACGTTCCAAAGTGATCATTGTGGATGAGGCATAATTAAAAAAAATTATGTACCAAAATGATTACAGTGGATGTTGCATAATAAAAAAAAATAATTGACGTTCCAAAGTGATCATTGTGGATGAGGCGTAGTTAAAAAAATGATGTGCCAAAATGATCACAGTGGATGTTGCATAATACAAAAAAAATAATAATAATTGACGTTCCAAAGTGATCATTGTGGATGAGGCATAATTAAAAAAATGATGTTCCAAAATGGTCACAGTGGATGTTGCATAATAAAAAAAAATAATTGACGTTCCAAAGTGATCATTGTGGATGAGGCATAATTAAAAAAAATTATGTACCAAAATGATTACAGTGGATGTTGCATAATAAAAAAAAATAATTGACGTTCCAAAGTGATCATTGTGGATGAGGCATAATTTAAAAAAATGATGTACCAAAATGATCACAGTGGATGTTGCATAATACAAAAAAAATAATAATAATTGACGTTCCAAAGTGATCATTGTGGATGAGGAATATTTAAAAAAGATGATGTTCCAAAATGATCACAGTGGATGATGCATAATAAAAAAAATAATAATTGACATTCCAAAGTGATCATTGTGGATGAGGCTTGATTAAAAAAATGATGTACCAAAATGATCACAGTGGATGTTGCATAATAAAAAAAAAAAATTGACGTTCCAAAGTGATCATTGTGGATGAGGCGTAATTAAAAAAATGATGTACCAAAATGATCACAGTGGATGTTGCATAATAAAAAAAAAATAATTGACGTTCCAAATTGATCATTGTAGATGAGGCATAATTAAAAAAAATTATGTACCAAAATGATCACAGTGGATGTTGCATAATAAAAAAAAAATTGACGTTCCAAAGTGATCATAGTGGATGAGGCATAATTGAAAAAAAATGATGTTACAAAATGATCACAGTGGATGTTGCATAATAAAAAAAAAAATGACGTTTCAAAGTGATCATTGTGGATGAGGCATAATTAAAAAAATGTGGATGTTCCAAAATAAACATGATGAACGTTGCATACTAAAAAAAAAAAAAAATTGGATGTTCCAAAATGATGATGATGACCTTTGCAAAAACTATGAAAGTTATCTCATGTCCCTCCACCACCATTATATAGAATCAAGCAAATTTACAGTAATTTTATAGTACACACAAGCCGTGGGCTCCCTACAAAAACAGTATGAAAATTACGGCAAACGAAATTTACGGTTTACGGTATTCATACAGAAATATTTTGTATGGGACAATTTTTTTTTTGTATGAAAGACCATTTTTTTTTCATGGAACCGGATATAAAAAAATGTCCTCTGCAACATTAGTTTTTGCGCCAGCGCTGTAAGACCTATACTTTCCGAGATACGAGGTGGATGGGAGCGAATGGGGGACAAAAGGGGTACTTTAGGATTTATTCCCAACTCATCGGAACTCCCTCTATACGATCCCACCAAACATTTTCACCCTACGAGGTGGCATCTGGGAGAACAAACATGTCAATGAGTCAGTCAGTCAGTCAGTCAGTGAGTGGTAATCGAGCTTTATATAATATAACTAGAGGTTGCGTTGTGCGCGAGCTGCTCGCAGCTCGCGTGTTTTTCTTTTAGTCGACGAAGTAATTAAAGAGGATATCGAGCTGTTAAAAGTCATCAAAGAGGATATCCATGTGTAAGAAGCAGTCAAAGACGATATCGAAATGGCAGAAGCAATCAAATCAAAGAGGATTTCCAAGTGGAAGCAGCAATCAAAGAAGATATTGAAGTGAAAAAAGCAATCAAATAGGATATCGAAGTATCAGAATCAAATAATGAGGAAATTAACGTTGAGTAAGCAATCAAAGAGGATACCGAGGTTGTAGAAGCATTCTAAAAGGATGACGAAGTGAAAAAAGCAATCAAAGATGATATCGAGCTGTTAAAAGCTATCAAAGAGGATATCCATGTGTAAGAAGCAGTCAAAAAATATCGAAATGGAAGAAGCAATCGAATCAAAGAGGATATCGAAGTGGAAGAAGCCATCACAGAGGATATCGAAGTAAAATTGCTATCGAAGACGATATCGAAGATGAAGACGCAATGAAAGAGAATATTGCAGTGCAACAAGCAATCAAAAGGAAATCGAAGATGATATCGAAGTGGAAGAAGCAATCAAAGAGGATATTGAAGTGGAAGGAGCAATCAAATAGGATATCGAAGTGGCAGAAACAATCAAAGAGGAAATTGAAGTTGAGTAAGCAATCAAAGAGGATACCGAGGTGGTAGAAGCATTCTAAGAGGATGCCGAAGTGAAAAAAGCAATCAAAGATGATATCCCAGTAAAAGAAGCAATCAAAGACGATATCGAAGTAAAAGTAGCAATCAAATTGGATATCGAAGTTAATGAAGCAATCAAAGACGATATCAAAGTGGAAGAAGCAATCAAAGAAGATATCGAGATGGAAGAAACAAAAGTAGAGGATATCGAGGTGGAAGAAACAGTCAAAGAGGATGACGAAGGGAAAGAAGCATTCAAAGAGGAAGACGAAGTGAGAGAAGCATTCAAAAAGGACGTTGAGGACAATGATAAAAATAAAATAACGGTTAAACCAAAAACTTATACCAATATTTTGTAAAAGTTTCCCATAGCTATCTCTTTCCGTTTAGAAGATATGAGCGATTTAAGTTTTATATGAAAACTCATAATTTTGTAGAGTGGAAATTGAAGTAAAAGAAGCAATTAAAAATAATATATAAGTAGAAGAAGCAATTAAAAAGGATATCAAAGTGGAAGAAGCAAAAATAGAGGATATCGAGGTGAAAGAAGCATTCAAAGAGAAAGACAAAGTGAGAGAAGCATTCAAAAAGGATGTCAAGGGCAATGATGGTATTAAAAAAACTATTTCACCAAAAATTAGTACCAATATTTTGTAAAAGTTTGCTAAGGGTAACTCTTCCCGTTTAGAAGATACGAGCGATTTAAGATTTCTATTAAAACCCATAATTTTGTAGAGTGGAAATTGTAGTAAAAGAAGCAATTGAAGAAAATAATATCAGTAGAAAAAGCAATTAAAAAGGATATCAAAGTGGAAGAAGCAAAAATAGAGGATATCGAGGTGAAAGAAGCATTCAAAGCGGAAGACGAAGTAAGAGAAGCATTCAAAACATAACTCAAGGGCAATGATGGTATTAAAAAACTATTCCACCAAAAATTAGTACCAATATTTTGTAAAAGTTTGCTGGGGGTAACTCTTCCCGTTTAGAAGATACGAGCGATTTCAAATTTGCATTAAAACCCATAATTTTGTAAAGTGGATATTGAAGTAAAAGAAGTAATTGAAGAAAATATAAAATTAGAAAAAGCAATTCAAAAATATATATTGAAGTAAAAATGCCATCAAAGAGGATTTCGAAGTTGTAGAAACAATCAAAGAGGATATCAAAGTGGAAGAAACATTCGAAGACGAAAAGTAAGTGAGAGAAGAATTCAAAATGATGTCAAGGGCGATGATGACCGTAAAATAACGATTCCACCAAAAATTTGTGCTACCATATTATAAAAGTTTGTTATGTCTATCTCTTACCGTTTAAAAGATACGAACGATTAAAGTTTTTTAAGGAAAATCATAATTTTGATGAGAGGATATCGAAATGCAAGAAGCAATCAAAAAATATATCCAAGTAGAAGTCGCAATTAAAAAGTATATCGAAGTGGAAGAAGCCATCAAAGAGGATATCGAAGTGAGAGAAGCATGTAAAAAGACTGTCATGACAATGAAAAAACGATTTTACCCAAAATTTGTACTACCATTTTGTAAAAGTTTACTATGCCTATTTATTTTCGTTAAGTCGATACGAGCGATTAAAGTATTTAAAAAAAATCATAATTTTGTTGGTACGATATGAAAGTGGAAGAAACATTCAAAGAGGATATCGAAGTGGAAGATTCAATCAAAAAAGATATCCAAGTAGAAGAAGCAATTAACAAGTATTTCGACGTTCCAAAATGATCATAGTGGATGAGGCATAATTAAAATAAAATGATGTTCCAAAATGATCATAGTGGATGTTACATTATAAAAAAAAATTGACGATCCAAAATGATCACAGTGGATGTTGCATATTAAAAAAAAATTGACGTTCCAAAAGTGATCTTTGTGGATGAGGCATAATTAAAAAAAATTATTTTCCAAAATGATCACAAAGGATTTTGCATAATAAAAAAAAATTGACGTTCGAAAATGATCATTGTGGATGAGGCATAATTTAAAAAAAATTGATGTTCCAAAATGATCACACTGGATGCTGCATTTAAAAAAAAATTGACGTTCCAAAATGATCATTGTGGATGAGGCATAATTAAAAAAAAATTGATGTTCGAAAGCGATCACAGTGGATGTTGCATAATAAAAAAAATAACGTTTCAAAATGATCATTGTGGATGAGGCATAATTAAAAAAAAACTGATGTTCCAAAATGATCACAGTGGATGTTGCATAATAAAAAATAAAAAAAATTGACGTTCCAAAAGTGATCATTGTGGATGAGGCATAATTAAAAAAAATTTGATATTCCAAAATGATCACAAAGGATTTTGCATAATAAAAAAAAATTGACGTTCCAAAATGATCATTGTGGATGAGGCATAATTAAAAAAAAAATGATTTTCCAAAATGATCACAAAGGATTTTGCATAGTAAAAAAAAAATTGACGTTCCAAAGTGATCATTGTGGATGAGGCATAATTAAATAAAATGATGTACCAAAATATCACAGAGGATATTGCATAATAAAAAAAAAATGACGTTTCAAAGTGATCATAGTGGATGAGGCATAATTGAAAAAAAATGATGTTCCAAAATGATCACAGTGGATGATGCATAATAAAAAAATAAAAAATAATTGACGTTCCAAAGTGATCCTTGTGGATGAGGCGTAATTAAAAAAATGATGTACTAAAATGATCATAGTGGATGTTGCATAATAAAAAAAATAATTGACGTTCCAAAGTGATCATTGTGGATGAGGCATAATTAAAAAAAAATGATGTACCAAAATATCACAGTGGATGTTGTATAATAAAAAAAAATAATTGACGTTCCAAAGTGATCATAGTGGATGAGGCATAATTGAAAAAAAAAATGATGTTCCAAAATGATCACAGTGGATGATGCATCATAAAAAATAAAAAATAATTGACGTTCCAAAGTGATCATTGTGGATGAGGCGTAATTAAAAAAATGATGTACCAAAATGATCATAGTGGATGTTGCATAATAAAAAATAATAATAATTGACGTTCCAAAGTGATCATTGTGGGTGAGGCGTAATTAAAAAAACGATGTACCAAAATGATCACAGTGGATGTTGCACAATACAAAAAAAAATAATAATAATTGACGTTCCAAAGTGATCATTGTGGATGAGGCATAATTAAAAAAAATGATGTACCAAAATGATCACAGTGGATGTTACATAATAAAAAAAAAAAAAATAATTGACGTTCCAAAGTGATCCTTGTGGATGAGGCGTAATTAAAAAAATGATGTACTAAAATGATCATAGTGGATGTTGCATAATAAAAAAAATAATTGACGTTCCAAAGTGATCATTGTGGATGAGGCATAATTAAAAAAAAATGATGTACCAAAATATCACAGTGGATGTTGTATAATAAAAAAAAATAATTGACGTTCCAAAGTGATCATAGTGGATGAGGCATAATTGAAAAAAAAAATGATGTTCCAAAATGATCACAGTGGATGATGCATCATAAAAAATAAAAAATAATTGACGTTCCAAAGTGATCATTGTGGATGAGGCGTAATTAAAAAAATGATGTACCAAAATGATCATAGTGGATGTTGCATAATAAAAAATAATAATAATTGACGTTCCAAAGTGATCATTGTGGATGAGGCGTAATTAAAAAAACGATGTACCAAAATGATCACAGTGGATGTTGCACAATACAAAAAAAAATAATAATAATTGACGTTCCAAAGTGATCATTGTGGATGAGGCATAATTAAAAAAAATGATGTACCAAAATGATCACAGTGGATGTTGCATAATAAAAAAAAAAATTGACGTTCCAAAGTGATCATTGTGGATGAGGCATAATTAAAAAAATGTGGATGTTCCAAAATAAACATGATGAACGTTGCATACTAAAAAAAAAAAAAAATTGGATGTTCCAAAATGATGATGATGACCTTTGCAAAAACTATGAAAGTTGTCTCATGCCCCTCCACAATCATTATATAGAATCAAGCAAATTTTACAGTAATTTTATAGTACACACAAGCCGTGGGCTCCCTACAAAAACAGTATGAAAATTACGGCAAACGAAATATACGGTTTACGGTATTCATACAGAAATATTTTGTATGGGACAATTTTTTTTTGTATGAAAGTCAATTTTTTTTTCATGGAACCGGATATAAAAAAATGTCCTCAGCAACATTAGTTTTTGCACCAACGCTGTAAGACCTATACTTTCCGAGATACGATGTCGATGGGAGCGAATGGGGGACAAAAGGGGTACTTTAGGATTTATTCCCAACTCACCGGAACTCCCTCTATACGATCCCACCAAACATTTCCCCCCTACGAGGTGGCATCTGGGAGAACAATGATGTCAATCAGTCAGTGAGTCAGTGGTAATCGAGCTTTATATAATATAACTAGAGGTTGCGTTGTGCGCGAGCTGCTCGCAGCTCGCGTGTTTTTCTTTTAGTCGAAGAAGTAATTAAAGAGGATATCGAGCTGTTAAAAGCCATCAAAGAGGATATCCATGTGTAAGAAGCAGTCAAAGACGATATCGAAATGGAAGAAGCAATCAAATCAAAGAGGATTTCCAAGAGGAAGCAGCAATTAAAGAGGATATTGAAGTGAAAGAAGCAATCAAATAGGATATCGAAGCAGCAGAAACAATCAAAGAGGAAATTAAAGTTGAGTAAGCAATCAAAGGGGATACCGAGGTGGTAAGAGCATTCTAAGAGGATGACGAAGTAAAAAAAGCAATCAAAGACGATATCGAAGTGGAAGAAACAGTCAAAAACGATATCGAAGTGGAAGAAGCAATCAAAGAGGATATTGAAGTGAAAGAAGCAATTAAATAGGATATCGAAGTAGCAGAAACAATCAAAGAGGAAATTAAAGTTGAGTAAGCAATCAAAGAGGATACCGAGGTGGTAAAAGCGTTCTAAGAGGATGACGAAGTGAAAAAAGCAATCAAAGACGATATCGAAGTGGAAGAAACAGTCAAAGACGATATCGAAGTGGAAGAAGCAATCAAAGAGGGTATCGAAGTGGAAGAAGCCATCACAGAGGATATCGAAGTGAAAATGCTGTCAAAGCCGATATCGAAGACCAAGACGCAATCAAAGAGAATATTGCAGTGCAAGAAGCAATCAAAAGGAAATTGAAGATGACATCGAAGTGGAAGGAGTAATCAAAGAGGATATTGAAGTGGAAGAAGCAATCAAATAGGATATCGAAGTAGGAAAAACAACCTAAGAGGAAATTGAAGTTGACTAAGGAATCAAAGAGGATACTGAGGTGGTAGAAGTATTCAAAGAGGATGACGAAGTGAAAAAGCAATCAAAGACGATATCGAAGTGAAACAAATAGTCGAAGACGATATCGAAAAAGAAGAAGCAATCGTAGAGGATATCGAAGTGGAAGAAGCAATCAAAGAAGATATCGAAGTGTAAGAAGCCATCACAGAGGATATCGTGGTGAAAATGCTATCAAAAACGATATCGAAGATGAAGACGCAATCAAAGAGAATATTGCAGTGCAAGAAGCAATCAAAAGGAAATCGAAGATGATATCGAATTGGTAGAAGCAATAAAAAGGATATCAAAGCGGAAGAAGCAATCAAAGAGGATATCGAGCTGTTTAAAGTTATCGAAGAGGATATCCATGTGTAAGAAGCAGTCAAAGACGATTGAAATGGAAGAAACAATCAAATCAAAGAAGATATCCAAGTGGAAGCAGCAATCAAAGATGATATCGAAGTGGAAGAAGCAATCAAAGAGGATATTGAAGTGAAAGAAGCAATCAAATAGGATATCGAAGTAGCAGAAACAATTAAAGAAGAAATTAAAATTGAGTAAAAGACGTCGAAGACAATGAAAAAAATAAAAAACGGTTTCACCAAAAACTTATACTAATATTTTGTAAAAGTTTCCTCGAGCTATCTCTTCCCGTTTAAAAGATACGAGCGATTTAAGTTTTGTAAGAAAACCCATAATTTTGTGGAGTGGAAATTGAAGTAAAAGAAGCAATTGAAGAAGACATATAAGTAGAAAAAGACATTAAAAAGGATATCAAAGTGGAAGAAGCAAAAATAGAGGATATCGAGGTGAAAGAAGCATTCAAGGAGGAAGACCAAGTGAGAGAAGCATTCAAAAAGGATGTCAAGAGCAATGATGGTAATAAAAAAACTATTCGACCAAAAATTTGTACCATTATTTTGTAAAAGTTTGCTAGGCGTAACTGTTCCCGTTTAGAAGATACGAGCGATTTAAGATTTGTATTAAAACCCATAATTTTATAGAGTGTGAATTGAAGTAAAAGAAGCAATTGAAGAAAATATGTAAGTAGATAAAGCAATTAAAAAGGATATCAAAGTGGAAGAAGCAAAAATAGAGGATATCGAGGTGAAAGAAGCATTCAAAGTGGAAGACGAAGTAAGAGAAGCATTCAAAACGGATATCAAGGGCATTGATGGTATTAAAAAAAATATTCCACCAAAAATTTGTACCAATATTCTGTAAAAGTTTGCTAGGCGTAACTCTTCCCGTTTAGAAGATACGAGCGATTTAAGATTTGTATGAAAACCTATAATTTTGTAGAGTGGAAATTGTAGTAAAAGAAGCAATTGAAGAAAATAATATAAGTAGAAAAAGCAATTAAAAAGGATATCAAAGTGGAAGAAGCAAAAATAGAGGATATCGAGGTGAAAGAAGCATTCAAAGCGGAAGACGAAGTAAGAGAAGCATTCAAAACAGAACTCAAGGGCAATGATGGTATTAAAAAAACTATTCCACCAAAAATTTGTACCAATATTTTGTAAAAGTTTGCTAGGCGTAACTCTTCCCGTTTAGAAGATACGAGCTATTTAAGATTTGTATTAAAACCCATAATTTTGTAGAGTGGAAATTGTAGTAAAAGAAGCAATTGAAGAAAATAATATAAGTAGAAAAAGCAATTAAAAAGGATATCAAAGTGGAAGAAGCAAAAATAGAGGATATCCAGGTGAAAGAAGCATTCAAAGCGGAAGACGAAGTAAGAGAAGCATTCAAAACATAACTCATGGGCAATGATGGTATTAAAAAACTATTCCACCAAAAATTAGTACCAATATTTTGTAAAAGTTTGCTGGGGGTAACTCTTCCCGTTTAGAAGATACGAGCGATTTCAAATTTGTTAAAACCCATAATTTTGTAGAGTGGATATTGAAGTAAAAGAAGTAATTGAAGAAAATATAAAATTAGAAAAAGCAATTCAAAAATATATATTGAAGTAAAAATGCCATCAAAGAGGATTTTGAAGTTGTAGAAACAATCAAAGAGGATATCAAAGTGGAAGAAACATTCGAAGACGAAAAGTAAGTGAGAGAAGAATTCAAAATGATGTCAAGAGCGATGATGACCGTAAAATAACGATTCCACCAAAAATTTGTGCTACCTTATTATAAAAGTTTGTTATGTCTATCTCTTACCGTTTAAAAGATACGAACGATTAAAGTTTTTTAAGGAAAATCATAATTTTGATGAGGGATATCGAAATGCAAGAAGCAATCAAAAAATATATCCAAGTAGAAGAAGCAATTAAAAAGTATATCGAAGTGGAAGAAGCCATCAAAGAGGATATCGAAGTGAGAGAAGCATGTAAAAAGACTGTCATGACAATGAAAAAACGATTTTACCCAAAATTTGTGCCACCATTTTGTAAAAGTTTACTATGCCTATTTATTTTTGTTAAGACGATACGAGCGATTAAAGTTTTTAAGTAAAATCATAATTTTGTTGAGAAGATATGAAAGTGGAAGAAACATTCAAAGAGGATATCGAAGTGGAAGAAGCAATCAAAAAAGATATCCAAGTAGAAGAAGCAATTAAAAAGTATTTCGACGTTCCAAAATGATCATAGTGGACGAGGCATAATTAAAATAAAATGATGTTCCAAAATGATCATAGTGGATGTTACATTATAAAAAAAAATTGACGTTCCAAAATGATCACAGTGGATGTTGCATATTAAAAAAAAATTGACGATCCAAAAGTGATCTTTGTGGATGAGGCATAATAAAAAAAATTGATTTTCCAAAATGATCACAAAGGATTTTGCATAATAAAAAAAAATTGACGTTCGAAAAGTGATAATTGTGGATGAGGCATAATTTAAAAAAAATTGATGTTCCAAAATGATCACAGTGGATGTTGCAAAATAAAAAAAAAATTGACGTTCCAAAATGATCATTGTGGATGAGGCATAATTAAAAAAAAATTGATGTTCGAAAATGATCACAGTGGATGTTGCATAATAAAAAAAAATAACGTTTCAAAATGATCATTGTGGATGAGGCATAATTAAAAAAAAACTGATGTTCCAAAATTATCACAGTGGATGTTGCATGATAAAAAAAAATTGACGTTCCAAAAGTGATCATTGTGGATGATCCATAATTAAAAAAAAAATAATTTTCCAAAATGATCACAAAAGATTTTGCATCATAAAAAAAAATTGACGTTTCAAAATGATCATTGTGGATGAGGCATAATTTAAAAAAAATTGATTTTCCAAAATGATCACAAAGGATTTTGCATAGTAAAAAAAAATTGACGTTCCAAAATGATCCTTGTGGATGAGGCATAATTAAAAAAAATTATGTTCCAAAATGATCACAGTTGATGATGCATAATAAAAAAATAAAAAATAATTGACGTTCCAAAGTGATCATTGTGGATGAGGCGTAATTAAAAAAAATGATGTACCAAAATGATCATAGTGGATGTTGCATAATAAAAAAAAATGACGTTCCAAAGTGATCATTGTGGATGAGGCATAATTAAAAAAATGATGTACCAAAATATCACAGTGGATGTTGCATAATAAAAAAATAAAAAATAATTGACGTTCCAAAGTGATCATTGTGGATGAGGCGTAATTAAAAAAATGATGTACCAAAATGATCATAGTGGATGTTGCATAATAAAAAAAAATGATAATAATTGACGTTCCAAAGTGATCATTGTGGATGAGGCATAATTAAAAAAAATGATGTACCAAAATATCACAGTGGATGTTGCATAATAAAAAAAAAATTGACGTTCCAAAGTGATCATTGTGGATGAGGCATAATTGAAAAAAATAATGTTCCAAAATGATCACAGTGGATGATGCATAATAAAAAAATAAAAAATAATTGACGTTCCAAAGTGATCCTTGTGGATGAGGCGTAATTAAAAAAATGATGTACCAAAATGATCATAGTGGATGTTGCATAAAAAAAAAATAATTGACGTTCCAAAGTGATCATTGTGGATGAGGCATAATTAAAAAAAATGATGTACCAAAATATCACAGTGGATGTTGCATAATAAAAAAAAAATGACGTTCCAAAGTGATCATAGTGGATGGGGCATAATTGAAAAAAAATGATGTTCCAAAATGATCACAGTGGATGATGCATAATAAAAAAATAAAAAATAATTGACGTTCCAAAGTGATCATTGTGGATGAGGCGTAATTAAAAAAATGATGTACCAAAATGATCATAGTGGATGTTGCATAATAAAAAACAATAATAATAATTGACGTTCCAAAGTGATCATTGTGGATGAGGCATAATTGAAAAAAATGATGCACCAAAATATCACAGTGGATGTTGCATAATAAAAAAAAAAATTGACGTTCCAAAGTGATCATTGTGGATGAGGCATAATTAAAAAAAATGATGTACCAAAATATCACAGTGGATATTGCATAATAAAAAAAAAATGACGTTCCAAAGTGATCATAGTGGATGAGGCATAATTGAAAAAAAATAATGTTCCAAAATGATCACAGTGGATGATGCATAATAAAAAAATAAAAAATAATTGACGTTCCAAAGTGATCATTGTGGATGAGGCGTAATTAAAAAAATGATGTACCAAAATGATCATAGTGGATGTTGCATAATAAAAAAATAAAAAATAATTGACGTTCCAAAGTGATCATTGTGGATGAGGCATAATTAAAAAAAATGACGTACCAAAATATCACAGTAGATGTTGCATAATAAAAAAAAAAATGACGTTCCAAAGTGATCATTGTGGATGAGGCATAATTAAAAAAATGTGGATGTTCCAAAATAAACATGATGAACGTTGCATACTAAAAAAAAAAAAAATTGGATGTTTCAAAATGATGATGATGACCTTTGCAAAAACTATGAAAGTTATCTCATGTCCCTCCACCACCATTATATAGAATCAAGCAAATTTACAGTAATTTTATAGTACACACAAGCCGTGGGCTCCCTACAAAAACAGTATGAAAATTACGGCAAACGAAATATACGGTTTACGGTATTCATACAGAAATATTTTGTATGGGACAATTTTTTTTTGTATGAAAGACCATTTTTTTTTCATGGAACCGGATATAAAAAAATGTCCTCTGCAACATTAGTTTTTGCGCCAACACTGTAAGACCTATACTTTCCGAGATACGAGGTGGATGGGAGCGAATGGGGGACAAAAGGGGTACTTTAGGATTTATTCCCAACTCATCGGAACTCCCTCTATACGATCCCACCAAACATTTTCACCCTACGAGGTGGCATCTGGGAGAACAAACATGTCAATGAGTCAGTCAGTCAGTCAGTCAGTGAGTGGTAATCGAGCTTTATATAATATAACTAGAGGTTGCGTTGTGCGCGAGCTGCTCGCAGCTCGCGTGTTTTTCTTTTAGTCGAAAAAGTAATTAAAGAAGATATCGAGCTGTTAAAAGCCATCAAACAGGATATCCATGTGTAAGAAGCAGTCAAAGACGATATCGAAATGGAAGAAGCAATCAAATAGGATATCGAAGCAGCAGAAACAATCAATGAGGAAATGAAAGTTGTGTAAGCAATCAAAGAGGATGACGAAGTAAAAAAAGCAATCAAAGATGATATCGAAGTGGAAGAAACAGTCAAAAACGATATCGAAGTGGAAGAAGCAATCAAAGAGGATATTGAAGTGAAAGAAGCAATCAAATAGGATATCGAAGTAGCAGAAACAATCAAAGAGGAAATTAAAGTTGAGTAAGCAATCAAAGAGGATACCGAGGTGGTAGAAGCGTTCTAAGAGGATGACGAAGTGAATAAAGCAATCAAAGACGATATCGAAGTGGAAGAAACAGTCAAAAACGATATCGAAGTGGAAGAAGCAATCAAAGAGGATATTGAAGTGAAAGAAGCAATCAAATAGGATATCGAAGTAGCAGAAACAATCAAAGAGGAAATTAAAGTTGAGTAAGCAATCAAAGAGGATACCGAGGTGGTAGAAGCGTTCTAAGAGGATGACGAAGTGAAAAAAGCAATCAAAGATGATATCGAAGTGGAAGAAACAGTCAAAGACGATATCGAAGTGGAAGAAGCAATCAAAGAGGATATCGAAGTGGAAGAAGCAATCAAAGAGGATATCGAAGTGGAAGAAGCAATCAAAGAGGGTATCGAAGTGGAAGAAGCCATCACAGAGGATATCGAAGTGAAAATGCTATCAAAAATGATATCGAAGATGAAGACGCAATCAAAGAGAATATTGCAGTGCAAGAAGCAATCAAAAGGAAATCGAAGATGATATCGAATTGGTAGAAACAATAAAAGAGGATATCAAAGTGGAAGAAGCAATCAAAGAGGATATCGAGCTGTTTAAAGTTATCGAAGAGGATATCCATGTGTAAGAAGCAGTCAAAGACGATCGAAATGGAAGAAGCAATCAAATCAAAGAGGATATCCAAGTGGAAGCAGCAATCAAAGATGATATCGAAGTGGAAGAAGCAATCAAAGAGGATATTGAAGTGAAAGAAGCAATCAAATAGGATATCGAAGTAGCAGAAACAATTAAAGAGGAAATTGAAATTGAGTAAAAGACGTCGAGGGCAATGATAAAAATAAAAAACAGTTTCATCAAAAACTTATACTAATATTTTGTAAAAGTTTCCTCGAGCTATCTCTTCCCGTTTAAAAGATACGAGCGATTTAAGTTTTGTATGAAAACCCATAATTTTGTGGAGTGGAAATTGAAGTAAAAGAAGCAATTGAAGAAGACATATAAGTAGAAAAAGACATTAAAAAGGATATCAAAGTGGAAGAAGCAAAAATAGAGGATATCGAGGTGAAAGAAGCATTCAAGGAGGAAGACCAAGTGAGAGAATCATTCAAAAAGGATGTCAAGAGCAATGATGGTAATAAAAAAACTATTCGACCTAAAATTTGTACCAATATTTTGTAAAAGTTTGCTAGGCGTAACTGTTCCCGTTTAGAAGATACGAGCGATTTAAGGTTTGTATTAAAACCCATAATTCTGTAGAGTGGAAATTGTAGTAAAAGAAGCAATTGAAGAAAATATATAAGTAGAAAAAGCAATTAAAAAGGATATCAAAGTGGAAAAAGCAAAAATAGAGGATATCGAGGTGAAAGAAGCATTCAAAAAGGATGTCAAGAGCAATGATGGTAATAAAAAAACTATTCGACCTAAAATTTGTACCAATATTTTGTAAAAGTTTGCTAGGCGTAACTGTTCCCGTTTAGAAGATACGAGCGATTTAAGATTTGTATTAAAACCCATAATTTTGTAGAGTGGGAATTGAAGTAAAAGAAGCAATTGAAGAAAATATATAAGTAGATAAAGCAATTAAAAAGGATATCAAAATGGAAGAAGCAAAAATAGAGGGTATCGAGGTGAAAGAAGCATTTAACGTGGAAGAAGAAGTAAGAGAAGCATTCAAAATGGATGTCAAGGGCAATGATGGTATTAAAAAAACTATTCCACCAAAAATTTGTACCAATATTTTGTAAAAGTTTGCTAGGCGTAACTGTTCCCGTTTAGAAGATACGAGCGATTTAAGATTTGTATTAAAACCCATAATTTTGTAGAGTGGAAATTGTAGTAAAAGAAGCAATTGAAGAAAATATATAAGTAGAAAAAGCAATTAAAAAGATATCAAAGTGGAAGAAGCAAAAATAGAGGATATCGAGGTGAAAGAAGCATTCAAAGCGGAAGACGAAGTAAGAGAAGCATTCAAAAAGGATCTCAAGGGCAATGATGGTATTAAAAAAACTATTCCACCAAAAATTAGTACCAATATTTTGTAAAAGTTTGCTGGGGGTAACTCTTCCCGTTTAGAAGATACGAGCGATTTAAGATTTGTATTAAAACCCATAATTTTGTAAAGTCGATATTGAAGTAAGAGAAGTAATTGAAGAAAATAGAAAAATAGAAAAAACAATTCAAAAGTATATTGAAGTAAAAATGCCATCAAAGAGGACTTCGAAGTTATAGAAACAATTAAAGAGGATATCAATGTGGAAGAAACATTCGAAAACGAAAAGGAAGTGAGAGAAGAATTCAAAATGATGGCAAGGGCGATGATGACCGTAAAATAACGATTTCACCAAAAATTTGTGCTACAAAAAAAAATTGATTTTCCAAAATGATCACAGTGGATGTTGCATAATTAAAAAAAAAATGATGTTCCAAAATGATCACAGTGGATGATGCATAATAAAAACAAAAATAATTGACGTTCCAAAGTGATCATTGTGGATGAGGCGTAATTAAAAAAATTATGTACCAAAATGATCACAGTGGATGTTGCATAATACAAAAAAATAATAATAATTGACGTTCCAAAGTGATCATTGTGGATGAGGCATAATTAAAAAAACTATGTTCCAAAATTATCACAGTGGATGTTGCATAATAAAAAAAAATAATTGACGTTCCAAAGTGATCATTGTGGATGAGGCATAATTAAAAAAAATGATGTTCCCAAATGATCACAGTGGATGTTGCATAATAAAAAAAAATAATTGACGTTCCAAAGTGATCATTGTGGATGATGCATAATTAAAAAAAATGATGTACCAAAATGATCACAGTGGATGTTGCATAATACAAAAAAAATAATAATAATTGACGTTTCAAAGTGATCATTGTGGATGAGGCATAATTAAAAAAATAATAATAATTGACGTTCCAAAGTGATCATTGTGGATGAGGCATAATTAAAAAAAATGATGTACCAAAATATCACAGTGGATGTTGCATAATAAAAATAAAATAAAAAATTGACGTTCCAAAGTGATCATAGTGGATGAAGCATAATTGAAAAAAAAATGATGTTCAAAAATGATCACAGTGGATGATGCATAATAAAAAAAAAATTGACGTTCCAAAGTGATCATTGTGGATGAGGCATAATTAAAAAAAATGATGTACCAAAATATCACAGTGGATGTTGCATAATAAAAAAAAAAAAATTGACGTTCCAAAGTGATCATAGTGGATGAGGCATAACTGAAAAAAAAATGATGTTCCAAAATGATCACAGTGGATGATGCATAATAAAAAAAATAATTGACGTTCCAAAGTGATTATTGTGGGTGAGGCATAATTAAAAAAAATGATGTACCAAAATGAACACAGTGGATGTTGCATAATAAAAAAAAAATAATTGACGTTCCAAAGTGATCATTGTGGATGAGGCATAATTAAAAAAATGTGGATGTTCCAAAATAAACATGATGAACGTTGCATACTAAAAAAAAAAAAAAAATTGGATGTTCCAAAATGATGATGATGACCTTTGCAAAAACTATGAAAGTTATCTCATGTCCCTCCACCACCATTATATAGAATCAAGCAAATTTACAGTAATTTTATAGTACACACAAGCCGTGGGCTCCCTACAAAAACAGTATGAAAATTACGGCAAACGAAATATACGGTTTACGGTATTCATACAGAAATATTTTGTATGGGACAATTTTTTTTTTGTATGAAAGACAATTTTTTTTTCATGGAACCGGATATAAAGAAATGTCCTCTGCAACATTAGTTTTTGCACCAACGCTCTAAGACCTATACTTTCCGAGATACGATGTCGATGGGAGCGAATGGGGGACAAAAGGGGTACTTTAGGATTTATTCCCAACTCACCGGAACTCCCTCTATACGATCCCACCAAACATTTCCCCCCTACGAGGTGGCATCTGGGAGAACAATGATGTCAATCAGTCAGTGAGTCAGTGGTAATCGAGCTTTATATAATATAATATTAGCTGTTAGCCCTACCCGTGATTTCATTTAATGTCGTACATATCAAAACACGTAGTATATTTTATAATTATCAATGGACCTATTGTGATCGCCACTTGTGTTTATGTAGGCCCTTGTTCATGGGGGCGTACAAAATATTTTTTTATACGAACTGGAGATGGAATCCGCTTATCGCCTCTACATCTATTAGGCGAGTGCGGTCCTAACACAGTCTTAACCCGGAGGAACTAACAGTTATCACTCCTAAGAATATCCTTCAGTTTCTAACAGCTGTAGGGATAAGTGAACCCGGTTAAGGCTGAGTTTGCCCAGATGAATGCTACGTTTGCGCATTAGTGGAGGACACTCCCCTATTGTATAGCATACAGAAATACATAATACAGAATTTCGATAAATGTTTGCATAATCTACAGTTCTTGGTCTGGATGATCTATATATTATAAGTATGTACATAGTGACAGATGGAGCATGGCAGTGACTGAATGGTGGCCGAGGAGACATCGTTAATGTCGCGGGCCGTCGGTGGGTGAGACTAGCGCAGGATCGTGGCGGATGGCACAAACTTGTGGAGGCCTATACCCAACAATGGATGAAGTCAGGCTGTGGATGATGATGATAATGATGATGTACATATTTACAAAAAAGACAAGTATACTATAAGTATTCCATCAGTTATCTGGTTCGCACCGTAACCGCGGATATAAGCTCTGCTTAGTTTGGAGGTAGATAGCCGTGTATGAAATGTACAGAATATATATTTTTTTATATTTGGTCAAGCGCGTTTCTGACCACGCACAATGAAGTGTGCCTCAGTACGGCTGTATCTTAGTCATTTTAAAATATTACTAAATATTAGGTTGGATTTGACAGTTGTTATAAAATACTACCAATGAGCAAAAGAACCAAATGATACAACATTGAAATATCGTCCTGTTGAAATATTGATCCAGGATGAACTAGTGTTTCCGAGTGTAATTTTTCAATATAAAGCGAGACTTGGAGCTTATTAATATACTCATTGTTATAGCACATGGATATTATAATTATTTGTCATTATGTGGTTGATTTTACGATTTCTTGTGTAGACGTTCGTACAAAGTTATCACGGCATGAAAAAAGATAGACATCAAATCGGATTTCTAAGCAATGATCTTCTCCTTGTTGTCTCCGACGGGTAACACCTTGCCAGTAAGAGAGATCTCTCCAGTCATGGCCAGCGGATTGACCAGTTGAGAGAATATCTAGGTAAATTGATCATAACAGATCTCCCTAGTGTGATACTTTGACCAAGTTAACCTAACAGATCTTAGATGAATTATGGCTTGATCTAGTTAATCTCTCAATAACTTGGTTGATCTCTAAGTTCCCTAGGATATACTCACAGCTATGATCTTCTCCTTGATGCCCCCGACTGGTAACACCTTGCCAGTGAGAGAGATCTCTCCGGTCATGGCCAGCTGTTTGACCGGTCTCCGCAGAGCTAGGGAGAGTAGTGCTGTGGTGATTGTGCAGCCGGCTGAGGGACCGTCTTTGGGGGTCGCACCTTCAGGTACGTGAAGGTGTAAGTGGCTGGAATAATATAACGATTTAACAAGCTTCCGCAAGCGGGTTTGCACGCGTAGTTTGTCAATAAAGTATAGTAAAAAGTTTTTTATTTGCACAAAAATATACACTTTAAATCAACATGAAAATGTAAGTAACCTGTCTCAATCTTGGTGAACATTCATTCATTCTCAGCCCGTGTCGACACACTGCTGGGCATAGGCCTCTCCTTGTTTCTGCCACTCTTCCCGTTCCTGTGCCAGTCTGAACCACGTACGACCCATGGTCTTATGGAATCTTGGTCATAATCTATCTATATAACAAATTTTATTGAAATCAGTCCAGCCATTTACTAGTGAAAACGTAACAAACAGAGTTACTGTAGAATGCATACTGCCATAATCATTTATGAATTTGAAAGTAACCCTGTCTATCCCTCTGTCTGTTTCTTATGTTTTCACGACTAAGATGGCTGGGCCAATCTTGATGAAACTTAACAAGGAAACACTGTGTATCATGGCAGACCACGTTTTCGGATGTATGCGATTTTCGATAATTGGCGATGACAATAATTTAAGTCCTGGGGAAAATCGTCCGTTTATAATATGTACAGAAACTACTGGAAGACCTCCGTGGCGCAGTGGGCGAATATCCGACTTATACGCGAGAGGTTGTGGGTTCGATTTACGCAGCGGAACAAATGTCATGATAAAAATTAGTGATATGGTTCATTTTACCACTAAAAGCGCCGTTAGCTCCGTTAGCCGTTAGAAATTAATACTTACCTAGAATTAAGTGCCTTGCTATCAGGATAATGTTTAGCGAGGAAGTTTCTGGCAACGGTGAGGGCTATTCTGGCAGATTCCTTCATGACGTCACCGAGATGGCCGGTCAGCTCGATAGAGCCCATGCCTTTCTCGTCCGTTGCGGTGTTGCGGTAAGCTGTCTCTATGTATAGAGTGCTGCCACCTATTAACATAGTAATACATTCATTTTATAAAAATAGTTTGTCTATACTAATACATATTAAAAAGTGGAAAGATTTATTTGTTTGTAACAAATAAACTCAAAAACTAATGATCCGATTTCAAAAACTCTTTCACCATTAGAATGCTACATTATCACTGAGTAACATAAGCTATATTTATTACTAGAAAAAAATTAGGGATCCCTACTAAATCTTCAATAATGTAACCCAAGGTGGTGGTTAAAAAATGTACCATAATATATGTTAAAAAAATAAATGTCGACCCGTGCAAAGCCGAGACGAGCCGCTAGTTTAAAGATAAATTTAAAAAGTGTATTGTGCCAGTGATAGTACAGAAACGTGGTTTTTCACTATGGACCTTATAAGGCTCAGCGTGCTATGGAGAGGGCTACGCTTGGTGTTTCTCTACGAGATCCAATCACAAATGAGGAGATTCGTAGACGAACCAAAGTCACCGACATAGCACAAAGGATTAGCAAGCTGAAGTGGCAGCGGGCAGGGCACATAGCTCGAAGTATTGTCGGCCATTGGGGCAAAAAAGTTCTAGAGTGGAGACAACGCACTGGAAAGTACAGCGTAGGACGGCCCCCACTAGGTAGAAAGGATACCTGATAAAAGTTGCTGGGAGCCGTTGGGTACAGGCCGCTCAAAATCGGTCGCTCTCTGGAAATGTATGGGGGAGACCTATGTTCAGCAGTAGACGTCCTGTGGCTGATATGATGATGATAACTTGTTAGTGTAGGTTGTTAGTGTAATCTTTTTGGAGTCAAAAAGTGGCAACAGCGAGTTTATCTTTATTTCTAGTATTAAAATTATAATTATTGCTATTTTTATTAAACTAATAAATATTTTTGTGAACATTCATCGGATTTTAATAGATGTATTGACAAGGGAATGTCAAAATATTTATTTCTTAAAAGATAATATTTTTAAAAGGTTATTAATGTAATACCCATAGCAGTCCAGGCGAGCCCCATGACGACTCCAGGCGGCGTGACGTCATACATTCGATCGTGCTTGAAGGTGGGCTTGCCGACCAGATCAGTCAAGTTTTCATCAGTCACCGTCAGCGTGTCAGTTTCTTTCTTCACGATCTTGTACGCTACTTTCCGAGCTATCTGTTATCAAGAAATTATAAGTTAAAAATATGTTAATAGCAATCTATACCACTAATAAAATTAAAGTGGCTGTCTGTGATTTTAAAATGAATGCCAAAAATCAATTGAAAACGACTATTTAATATATAAATAAATAATGCTCGACATTTCACACAGCGCTATTTAGCCCCAAACTAAGCAGAGCTTGTACTATGGGAGCTAGATAACTGAAATTTTTATAGTTTTCTTTATAAATAAATACTTATAATATATAGAAAACACCCGATCCCAGAACCGATCCGGATTTGCAGATCATGCAAACATTTATTCCGCGGCGCGAATCGAACCCGCAACGCTTCTCAACCTTGTATTCGGCCACTTTGCCACGCATGTCGGGTTACAATTTAGACGTAATTATTTTCTTTATGTATTCTAAAAGGACCATTAAAAAGAACAACCAGCCTTGTCTCTTGCCTTTCTTTCCTGGCTTGGTCGCGAAGGAACAGCCAGTAAAATTGACGTTTCAAATGATCCTTGTGATTAAATTAATAAATATTACTGGACATTTCACACGGCGCTATCTAGCCCCAAACTAAGCAGAACTTGTACTATGGGAACCAGATAACTAACTTTAATGAATAAAAACATTTTTAATTTTGAACTACCTTTTCAACATAAAAACAAGTGGCGATCACAATCTCGTGGCTGTGGGTATATTGAAATCTTATTAATAGTTGTGGGTAGAAGTGCTATAAATCAATCATGGCTGGATGACTGTCTTTTCATTTATACGCTCTGAAGATTATTATCAAACAAATACTTATAAAAAATAAAATACCTTTTCAATGTGTTTCTGCAGGTTTCTAACGCCGGACTCTCTGCAGTAGGACTTGATGAGTGAATTGAGTGAGTCGGGGGTGAGGTCCAGTTGTTGCTCCGACAAGCCGCTGTTGGAGCGCGCGGCGGGCACCAGGTACTGCTGAGCGATCGCTAGTTTCTCTTCTGCTACGTAGCCTGAAGATCAATAAGGATTGCTTTAATATAACTGCAGTGGCAACACTCATTTGCCAAAATACATTTTTAACACCCAACGCAAAAAAACAAAGGGTTTTATAAGTTTAATGCCTATGTCTATGAAGAACTGCGATCCCAAATTGAAGGACTGATTCGGACGCTTTTTTTAATAGAGAGCTTGTTTATCTGGGATGGTTCTTAGCTATGTCAGTTTTTAACCCCCCGCAAAAAGAGGGGTTCGGGGTTTTCAGAGTTCCGTACCTCAAAAGGTAAAAAAAGGAACTTATAAGATCACTCTCTTATCCATCTGTCCGTTTGTCCGTCTGACCGTGTGTCACCACCGATTTTCTCAGGAACGAGTGGATCTAGCAAGTTGAAATTTATACCAGATACTGAGGTATATAATCCCTATTAGGTGTATTAAAATCAAGGTCCTGAGTCAAGACGATAAAAAGAAATGGGCATATTTAGATTTTCGCGAAAACTTGTAAGTACCATTATTTACTTTAATTTTCAACGTTTTTATTTTTCGGAATTTCCCCTTTATTTCTGCTTTATTTCTTTATACCTTGCTTTTAACCAAAATTGACAATTCCAGGTCAACCGGAAGTACCCTATAGGTTTTGGGTCGAAAACCTATATGGTAGTTCCTGTTGACCTAGAATCACGAAATTTGCCATACAAAGTTGACGCCAATTAAGATAGTTCTCTGAGTTGTATGGGCGCTTATACAATTTAGTATAGATAATGGTACGGAACCCTTCGTGCGCGAGTCCGACTTGCACTTAGCCGATTTGTTTAATTTTGAAAACATTTACTTGTTTGTCTTCTAAATTACATCTAAGTATTTTACTAAGGGCTACTGGCGCAACGATGCCTTGTATTTAGTGCCTAAATATGTTTAAGGAGTTGCCAATCATAGAAATACGTCAAATTTAAGCATGTTTAGTAGCTAAATACGTATAGGGATCATCGTGCAAGCCGGGCTAAGTTTGACATTTTTGAATTAGGTATCAGTCACCTATACAACATACCTAACATACATATAGACATAAAAATCTATATCTACAAATATTATAAACTTGATGTTTGTAAGGGTAATCTCAGGAACTATTAAACCGATACGGATAATTCTTCCACTGATATAAAGTAGTGTTATCCAAACAGTACATTAAAATCTTGGAATAACTTGTTACGTATTGACATTCCCACACCAACGCGTCCGTCTACTCGCGCGCAGAGCTACGGCGCGTAGTGCGAGGTGAGACGCAGTGCGGAGCTGATCGCACTCACCCTGATGAAGGTTCACGAAATGAGCCGAAACATTGTTGTTCGAAGCAACCGACGTCCGATAATTTCGGGATTTATCACATACCGATAGAACCGTGATCGATAATAATGGCTTAGATTTACTGCTCTCACTGTGCGTGCAAGTACTCGGTCTCTATGAGTTATATAATTGCTAGAGGTTTTTTTTTTGACACGCATACATTTTTTTTGATCACAATCTCACCTGATGGTAAGCGATGATGTAGTCTAAGATGAAGCATAAAAACCTATACATCTTCAAAAGAACCTAAAGACACCTATTCTCTATAATTATATGCTAATTTATAAGAAAACTATTATAGAGCCATGCCATTATTTAACGATCATGATTGTTCTTCCTGTCATAAGCTGACAAATTTTAAATGGAGTTGTCATAGCAACAGCGGTCATTGATAAAAGATTATAGTTGTTAGTAGAATACCAAAAGGTATTTATAGTGGCGATTTTTCGACGAAACCAACATAGCGAAGCGAACGGTTTAGTAGAATTGGGCCCCAGGGGCCCGTAGCCAAATTACTTTCGCTGCGAATCTATTCGATTTCTACATACATTTGTTGTCGCTGTATCACGTGGTATTTCTATAGCATGTGTCAAATCCCATACATTTTCGGACTTATCGACTAGCGTCATCGCTGATCTATTGTAACTTAGCTGAGCCCTCAGGAGTCTTTAGGAAAAAGGGATGACGGTGTTCCATACCTTAGCTGTACGGCCTTACCTGACATGTCGATAAGCTCCATCCGATCCCGAAGCGGCTCCGGGATGAGTTCCACCACATTCGCAGTACAGATGAACAGCACCTTCGATAGATCCACGGGCACGTCCAAGTAGTGGTCGAGAAAGTTGGCGTTCTGTTCCGGATCCAGCAGCTCGAGGAGTGCCGAGGAAGGATCGCCGTGGACGCCTCTGAAACACACAACAAAAATATTATTCATCGGTAATTATTTTAAACTAGGTTCCGTTTCGCGGCTATAATATTGTTACGAGCTGAGGGTTCGGGATAAAATAATGGGAATCGATCTGACCAAAATAACACTTTTATTTAACACTAGAACGATGAATACACGAACTTGGTCACACGTATCACAACACAATAATTCACACTACTGTTGCACCACTTAAAGTCACCGAAATGATCGCACGTATAGCTTAATCCAGACTGACTCGGGAGCAACTACTGTTCACGCGAGACCCTTCTCCACGTCAGTCCTCCAGGGCCTCGCTGAGACTCACTCACTCAGACTGACTCAGACTGACTGTCCGGCTTTTTTTTTTTTTTTTTTTCGGATGGACTAATCTCGCTGTTGGCCTCTGAGGCCGTGACAGCTTAACCGAACTTTTGGCGAGCGCAGATGGCGCTCAGCCCAGTAAGTTTTTTAGGCAACTAGCGCAAGGGCACCACTTAGGTACGAACCTCGGCTTGGGCTGTTGCCGGGATGGGGATAGGAGAGAAACGCCCGGGTACATGTCTGTACCTCGTATAAGCGGCGACTGAAGGGACTCGTCGACCTCGCCGGCGAGGTCGGTGTTTCTGTGAAGTGTTTGCTCTGTCTGATATAGATGACTCACCTTCCGCATTAGCAGAGGTGATTTCGTCATCCGGGTCTCCGAGAACGTGTCTCGGTCGACGGAGGATTTTGTTGGCGGGCGGATCCAACGGGTAAACCGGAATGGTGTGTACCAAAGGGTTCGGATGATTAGAGGCAAGTTCATAAAACCGCTTGGAAGCGAGCTTCATGAACCTGGCTATTGATTCTAATTTCAAATCGCGATGTAGGTCTTTATTGCGAAAGTACCAGGGCGAGCCTGAGGCTTTTCGCAAGAAGCGATTTTGAATAACCTGAATGGCACCAACTTTAGGAGAGTGGGCAAATACTACAGATGAGTATGTCATAATGGGGCGAATGCACGCTTTGTAAAGAGTCACCTTATTTTTAAGGGACATTTTACTTTTCGCGCCTAGAAGTGAGGACAATCGTCCTAGGGTGAACTTTGCTTGGTTGCACCTCTTAGTGATGTGCAACCTAAAGGAAAGACGCCTATCGAGGATGACACCCAGATATTTGGCTGATGGGGCCCAGCGAATGGGCTGGCCAAATAGAGAGATCGGTTTGGGAGTGAGGTTTCTCCGTGAGAAGTACACTGCTGTACTTTTCGACGGGTTTACCTCGATCCGCCACTTGCGGAACCAAGTGGCTAATGAGTGAAGGGCAGCCTGCAGCCTTATACCCACCCGATCGGGATTCCGATTGGATGTGTACAAGGCTGTGTCGTCTGCGTATAGGGCTAACTGACTGTCCGGCCATCTCTCCGGCCTATTTATATCGCACACATTTCGATTGTTCGAGAACGATGTCGATCCTTCCAGGAAAGGGTCGGTCCCTCGACACAATGGCCACTCCCCATTCTGCGAAACCACAAACAATAGCAACAATAACACAACAAGACAAAAGCGTTCGAGAAGGTTCGATTATTACTCATTGTTTATTGTTTAACAGCCTCGGCGTAACAATATTAGTGTGATGTTATATAGATGTGAATGCTACTGTTCACGCGAGACCCTTCTCCACGTCAGTCCTCCAGGGCCTCGCTGAGACTCACTGTCCGGCCATCACCTGCTCCAAGCTTGGTCGAGAAGCTATGGAGCAGTCCGTCATATTTATTGACTTTACATTTCTTCAACACTTCAAATTACGCTTGTTTCACCTAGATTTCTAAAAACGTTACCCTATGGTGTTTAATTCCCTGTAGAAATGTTACATTCTCAAGTATAGCCATAGCCTCGGCGTAACAGTATAAATAGCCGTGGCTGAGTACGTAGTTTATGGTTAAGATAAAAAAAAAATACTTTAGTTAATTTAACACAAAATTCCATAAATAACATATGTAGTCTCAATAATCCGGCAAATCAGTAGTCCGGCACTTCCAATAATCCGGCACCCCCTAGTTTTTAATAGTGCCGGATTAGTGAGACTACTGCACTTAGATCTGACCCTATAAAAGTATCCAACATCTATCGACGTTTCATAAGGTAACACTCACTCGCCAAGCTCACCGCTACTACAACACCCACGGGGACCCTGGAAAGCTGCTGCCCCCACTTAGAATTAGACTCACTTGCCAATCTTGTCCACCTCGTCGATCAGCACCAGTGGGTTCTCAGTAGCGGTTTTCTTGAGACACTGCACCATCTTGCCGGGCATGGCACCGACGTACGTGCGCCGATGCCCCTTGATCTCGGCCACGTCCGTCATGCCGCCCACGGAGAACCGGAAGTACTGCCGGTTCAATGCGCGCGCTATTGAACGAGCTGAAACAAATATTACAATCATTCACATTTATTTATCAAATATGTTTTATTTATTTATTAAAGAGTAATGAGTAACAGACTCAAATTAATTACGTTCAAATTAACCAGTAAATATTGAGATTTATCTTACTAATATTATAAATGCGAAAGTTTGGATGCTTGTTTGTTTGTTACTCAATCACGTCGTAACGACTGAACCGATTTCGATAAAATTTGGTATATATGTATGTAGGTAGAATATGACCTGGATTCAAACATAGACCACTTTTTATTGACAGGCGGAAGCTAGTTAAATACAAATATGACGACCTCCGTGGCGCAGTAGGCACATAGCCAGCAGAGACGCAGGAGGTTGTGGGTTTGATTCCCACCATGGAATAAATGTTTGCACGATCTACAGATATTTGTTCCAGGTCTGTTTGTTTCTCTATATATTATAAATATGTATTTTAAAAAAACCTATATAATTATTCTATCAGTTATCTGGTTCCAATAGTACAAGCTTTGCTTAGTTTGGGGCTAGATAGCGCTGTGTTTAAAGATTTCCAGCATTATTTATTTATTAAGGTATGGAACACTTTGCCGTCGTCTGTTTTTCCTAAAGAATACAATCCGGGCCTCTTTAAGGTAAGAGTGAATAAGTTTCTTCTAGATCTTCGTGCTTCATCTTAGACCACATCATCACTTACCATCAGGTGAGATTGTGGTCAAACGAAGTTATATCCAATTAAAAAAAAACAAAATTAAATTGCACATTACATAACTCATTACCCCAACTGCGCGATCAGTGATGTAGCGATGGAGATTATAAACTATCAAATGCACGATTCATGATTGGTTTCTTAAACACCACTGATTGATTAAAAATTCTTTATTGCTCAAAATCAACATATCTGTAGGTACATATGCAAACTTAATGCTAGTAAGCGTTCTCTTCCAGTTAACCTTAGCGTAATGTAGTATATATTTTTCCCACTGAGGTGGCACCAATACCTAGCAGTGGGTGAAGTTGCGCTGTGGATAATGATAAATAAATAATTCTGAACATTTCACACAGCGCAATCTAGCCCCATACATAATATACAATTTTTTATATTATGTATACATAATATACATTTTTTTTTGTAAATATGTACATACTTCATATACATAGAAGAACACCCAAACCCAGAATAAATATCTGTAGACCATGCAAACATTTGTTCTACGTCCATGATGTCGTCAATGATGGGGGGGGGAGGGGGGGGATTATGAATCGACTCCAATATATTTACCTATACTAGTCTTGCCTACACCAGGCGGTCCATGAAAGCACAGGATCTTGCCCTGCGTCGTGCCTTTCAACTGTGACACTGCGATGAACTCCAATATCCTCTTCTTGATTTCTTCCATTCCGTAGTGGTCTTCGTCCAGGATTACTTGCGCCTCCTCCAGCTTGAGGTTCTCTACCGACGTCACTCCCCAGGGGAGAGAGGTTAACCAGTCGAGGTAACAGCGGGTTACACTGTAAAATAAAATCACAATCCGTGACAATCGAAGACGTCCTCCGTGGCGCAGTGGGCGAACAGCCGACTGGGACGCAGGAGGTTTCGGGTTCGATTCCCGGGTGTGGATGTTTTTCTATATATTATACTAGCTATTGCCCGCGAGTTCTTATACGTTACACTACTAAATGTATAGGTAACCTAGAAATAAAGATAAACTATATATAATAAAGATAAAGTTGTAACGAAGGCCAAAATATTTTTTCTCTAGTAACTTGACACCCCATTTTTATATAACCTAATTTATGGGATTAATGTGCGTGACCTACGAGGCAGTACTTTGTTATAGGCGATGGTTACTTAACAGATGGGCCATACACAAAAAAAAACCTATCTATTTAGGTTTCTTTATATTAAATTTTCAAAAGGTTATCTCTTCATATGCTTATAAAAGTGTATAATTACTTGAATTCGGAGCTATGTCCCTCAAGGAAGTTGAGCTTATTGAGTTCCTCATCGATGACGGTCTGCACCGCCTGCGGGACTTGCTTCTTCGCAAGGCGTTCGCGGAACTTATCGCCGATCGCGTCCTTATCATCCTTCTCCAAGCCCAGCTCTTTCTTTATCACCTGCAAAAACAATCCTTATCTTTACTAATATTATAAATGCGAAAGTAACTCTCTTTGTTTGTTACCTTTTTAAGCCTAAACGGCTCAACGGATCGTTACGAAAATTGGCAAAAAGAGATTATATCCTGGGAAAGAATATAGGCTATCTTTGGGCTCAAAAAATAATCTAAGAGTGTGAAATAGGGGTTGAAAGTTTTGTCCCTCTGTCTCTCTTTTTGTCTGTTTGTAACGTTTTCACGACTAAACGGTTGGACGGATTTCGATGAAATTTGGTACACAGGGTGTTTGGTAATATACCGACGATATTCAAGTGACAGTTTCTCAAAACATAAAAAAACCAGCTCGAAAAAAAACTACTAGTCATATTATCAAATTTTAAAGAAAGTGGACTTAGTTTAGGTGATTAATTCGATATAAAACTTACTGCCTACTCTTGCAATCGACATCCAAAAAGAAAAGCAGATTTGTAATCTCTTTCAGAAATCTCTGCGGGTTTTGTGTTAGATGGCAAGCATTATGCAATAGCACAACATAAGTTTAATAAAGTGTTAGTTTTTACATGCCCAAATAAATTTCACATTTCTATGGTAAACATTTCACAAATTAATTTATTAAGCTTATGTATATTAAATATGTATATTAATTATTTAAGCTAAATTAATTTATCAAAATATTATTATATTAATATTGTATTTATACCTAGGCCAAATAGTATCCTTCCAGAGCAGGCAAGATGCTGAAGTTACAAGACGCACAAAAAACGCCTGGAAGGGCTATTGGGCCATGAAACATATGATGAAGGGTAACCTTCCTCTCACACTTAAACGCAAGCTCATGGACGCGTGCATTCTCCCCATCCTTACCTATGGCGCTCAAACCTGGTCTTTGACGGATCAACAAAAGTCCAAACTCGGGGTTTGTCAGCGAGCCATGGAGCGCAGTATCCTAGGAGTCAAGCTGACAGACCGCATTAGAAACAGTCCCAAACACAAATCGCGGACGTTGGGCACTAAGTAGGCAAGTTAAAGTGGGATTGGGCGGGACACGTCTGCCGTATGTCGGAGGAGTTATGGGCAAAATCTACCACCGAGTGGATCCCAAAAGACAGAAAACGACCACGTGGCAGACCGCGACGCCGATGGAAAGACGAACTCGACTCGTATATGGAAGACTGGACTACACAAGCGTATGATAGAGTGGAGTGGAAGGAAGAAAGGGAGGCCTTTGCCCTGCAGTGGGACAGTACAGGCTCCAAATAATAATAATAATAATAATCCCTTTCATTTTTGTGCGTATATTATCAAATATCCTATAGATTATGACTCAGTCATAATCGTCAGTCATAATTGGGGCATAGGCTACTTTTAACCCAACTGTGCAGAAGGAGAGTAATGTTTTATTGACAAACCACGCGTGCGAAGCCACGGGCGGGTCAGCTAGTTTAGTATAAAAACAATTGCGATAAACCTGCAAAAATAATAGAGTACAGCTTTTGGAAATCCAGAAACCGTTTTCAAGTCTAAAAGAACTTTATTGTACACCATATAAACAAAAATTACAAACAAAATAGAAAACATAGTGCAATGGACGGTCTTATCGCTTAGAAACAATTTCTCCAGACAAGCTTTGTGTCCAATGTGTCCCGCCTATCCTTACTTATGGCAAGTAATACCAATAGGATGCGAATAGAAGCGTGCGGTTACGGCGGAACGAGAGCATTCAAGAATATTCGGCACATTACTGGATGAGTTGTGCCTGAATATCTGCGTGTGCGAAGTGTGTTTTATTCAAGCGACTTTTAATGTACTAATGTTTCTTAGAATTAGGCCTACTTTTAAACTTACTTACCTAGTATTGCGTGTTTAAGTTTGTGTTTAATAAATGCGTTATTTTGGTTAAATTAGTTCTATTTATTATATCCCCTATTCTCAGCTCGTAACATATATTGATTCCATTAGTTAAAAAGGCTAAATTTTATGTTGTGTGAACATACCTTGAGTTGCTCATGCAGTATGTACTTTCGGTGTTGTTGCTTCACTTTCTCTTCCACCTCCTTACCGATCTTCTGTTGAAGCTTCGATAGTTCATACTCTTTTTTGAGCAGAGAGAGTGACAACATTAACCTTTTTGGAATCTGAAAAAATATATTTATGTGAGAAATCCTAACTGGGTGAAGACCTTTGAGTATAAGGTACAAAGCGTATGTGCATACAGCGTCGCTAACTGGTAACCCCATACGCCCTGCATGTTTAATAATAATATTCAATAATATAATTTATACAAAAATATTTACGCTGAAAACTCAGAAATTAATCAAGTGTTAATAAACATCTTGCCTGTGATATCTACTGTAATACATGAATTGTTTGTTGGTTAGTTCTGTGGGGTATCTTTAAAGCACAAGGTCTGATCAACTGACAGTTGACAGCCTGTGATCTCCAATACAATACCCTAACTTCGATACATCAACTGTTTCTTGTTAAGGAGTTCTTGTCCTTCAAAGACTAGTCAAAGTCAAAGTATGTGTCTTCAAAGTCCGTTGAAGACTGATAGGTCCTTAAATAGATATTCGCTTGTAATTTCCAAAAACAATTACTACATCGAGATGCATCATCTGTTGAGGAGGTTTCGATTTCTACTTTGTACTCAATCATCACATCCGTACCAAACTTATATGGGACCACCATGGAGAGCCACACTACACCCTATAGAACAAAAAAAGAATCATCGAAATCGGTTAACAATTGGCGGAGATATCGAGTATCAAACACAGCCGAATTGAGAACCTCCTCCTTTTTGAAGTTGGTTGAAAAGTTGGAGGAGATGGATGTAAGTGATTGACTTACATCCATCTCCTCCAGAATAGCTTGCAGATCTGTTGGTTCGGAGCCGGTGAGCGCCGCGCCAAGATCACTGAGGTATACTGGATTGTCGACCACGCGCTGTCCTTGGGCCAGCATGTGATGTAGAGATTCCCTGTAAATTATTAAAATTTAAGCGATACAAATAAGCAGTAATAGTATAGACTGACCTAGCCACCCCGTGAGGCATGCTTCTATCTCAGTCTAGCTAGATAGTGAGAAGTCACGCAGGCAGAGTGAGACAGAAGCGTGCTTCGCGAGGCTTGATCAGTACATATAGAATGAAAGAGGAAAATAAGACAACAAGCGTTTTCAGACTACTAAATAAACACAAACAGACCACAATATAAATACAATGGTAAGTAGATTTATATGCCTTTGTGGCGCAAAGTATATGGAATAGAAGTGGCATGAAAGTAGGGCTAGCTTGAAACACATTGAATGACGCGATGTAAGATGGACACCTAACAGTGCTAAAATAATTGAACCTGACATTATTTTACCACTGTTAGGGACTACATATTTTTAGCCATTTGTGACCCACTGCTGAGCAAAGGCTTCCCCCATTCCTTTCAAATATCACGATCTTGTGTCCCATTGTTGGGCAAAGGCATCCCCTATTCCTTCCATACATATCGATCTAGTGCTTCGTCTGCTTAGCCTATCTGATTCGTCGCGACATTTCTACCTTTGTCTGCCGCGTCGTCTTCTCACCGTTTATTAAAATAACCAGGCAAAATATGCCACAAATGATTCTAATTACGAAATAATAAGGCTTGATGGCGCAGGCGGTTTAAAGGTGCAAGTTCGATTTCCGCTGTGGGAAAGCTGTTGAGTACCATGGTACTTGTTTTTAGGCTGGCATTTTAATATAACTGTTATTAGTCGCGAGATATCAATTTAATCATACCTAACATTGACATACTTTTATTATATGAATTCGAACTCGACTATAATTGCAGGGTCCGGCACCTTAAAAGCGTAATAAATTACTGTACATGTTGGCCATAAATAAACGAAATATCTATATGTGTATCCTGATACCCAAGACACAGGGAATCTAGTATGAAGTCAGAAAGAGCCTGTTGCTTGTTATTGTATTAAGTTTAACCCTACCTGTACAGAGGATTTAAGTTGATGATATCCCGAATAGTCTTAATAACCTCCTGTGTCAGAGCCTTCACCTCCTCTGTTTGTGCAAACTTCTCGTGCATAACATTCTCCACTTTAACCATGAGGACCGTTTCTGGCAACGGTTTTTCTATAGTTGGTTTCTCTTCTGTTTCTTTTGCTTCTTCGGTTTCTGCCTTTGGTTTTGTCTGCTTTCTAGTGTTACGGTACTTCCGTCTTCTTCGCTCTGCATCTGTCTCTTCACGAGTAACGTCAAGCTCGACGTTAAATAAAGGAAATTTCAATTTCATTTCTGAAATGAATTGATCATTTCAGGAATGAAGTTGATTGAGGACTTTGTTAGCAATAGAAGCAGTGTAGCGGAAAATCTATTTATTTATTGATAAGTTAAACTAGTAATAAAAATTATTTTCCTTGCTATTTATTATAGGTTCTGAGGTAGGAATGTAGATAAGATAGGAATGATAAAGTGATAATAAAAAACTAGATGAAGCAGAAAGGGGTTGTAAGATTTTTGTATAGCTAGTGCCTCCGCATGTCTTCCCCCAAACATGCGGAGCACGATAAAACCTATAAATATAGGGTGTTTGGTAAAATAAGCACAAAAATGAAAGGGGTTATTTTGATGAGCATAATAAATTTGTGAAATGTTTAGGCTAAGTTCATATGACCGCGCGGTACCACACGGAACTACTGCCGCGCGGTAATAGTGCTTATCGTCTACACTACATTACCGCGCGCCCACCATTACATTACAGCGCGGCGTGCTCCGTCCCGTGTGCAAGATCTTGTACCGCGCGTTACCACGCGGTACAAGTTCTACAAGCCTGTATCGACACACGGTCGGTGAACTATGAACTAAAAATCCTAGCCTAGATATAATCTATGGTTCATTTATCATAAATGACAGTACCTTCCCCTTTCCACCATACTTCTTTCCCTTTATTCCTGTCCGATCCGGTGCCATGTTTGATATGACAGGACAGCAAAATTGCTGTCATACATGTAAAAAATATCAAACAAACAAGCTTTTGCTAACCACTATTGCAGTTTCAAAGTTGTGAAGTTTGATTTTAATTCCGTAACTTATCTTCTCAATTCCTGAAGCTGTAATTTCATCTCGCAATATGTACAACAAGTGCTGTGTTGTGTGCGAGCTATGCTAGTAGACGAAAGGACGTCAGTTTTCGTAGCATCATCACTGGGTTTTAAATCGTTTTCAATGCAATCATATAAAAAATCAACGGATGCAACCGACATCCTGAAATAGTTAACAAAAATTCATCGTGTAGTCTCTGGTCGGGATATAATAAGTGACAAACAGGCTTGAAGAAACTTAAACTTCTTTCACTTAAAATAGGATGCACCCACACAGTCGCGCGTGCTACTACACAGCGAGCGCACGTATTGCGATAAGTCTTTTTCTTCGCGGTATTTAATTTTTGATATACCCTCAATTGCGCGTCGCGATATGGGCGAGGTCCCCGGGCCTCGAACCGATCTCGGAAGTGAAATATGTAAGTGAAATGAGTGAAGAAGAAATTGTAGGAAACAATATAGTGTGTGAGTTGGAGGAGTTTAGCAGGCATGAAATGTCAGTGCAAGATGTGTTGAACGTGAGTGGTGCCAGCTTGAAGAGGAAGAGAGATGAGAGGAAGAGAAGCGATAGTGATGAACAAGACGTCGTAATTGGTGACGATGGATTTACAGTAGTGCAGAAAAAGAATAAGAAACCAAAGAAAGCCTCAAGTAATAAGAACTTTAGAGGTTATAGTTCCCAACCGAAGACATACACCAGACGAAATAGCAGAAGCGAGGATGATTTGAGCTCAATTGAGGTGTGTTTATCATCAACTCAAGTGTTGCCGAAACAGATCGGCTTAGCTAAACTTTTGAAAGCAGAAGGTATACCAAATATCAGTGAAATAAAATACAAAACCCCGTATAAAGTTCTGATGAAGTTTGAAACCAGGGCTGATGCTGAAAAACTCCTAAGTAACAGTAAGTTTATGGAGTTAGGCTACAAAAGCCGATGGACGAATGAAGTTACTTTGACTTATGGTTTGGTGAGATATATTGAATTAGAGGTACAAAAAGAAGAATTAATGCAATCCTTCAGTGGAGAGTTTGAAATAGCTTCTATAAAAAGGTTAGAAAAACGTATGACTGAGTCTGGTGAGTGGAGTGATAGTGAAACGGTTCGCTTCTGCTTTAAAAGTTCTACCCTCCCAAAATACATACATATGTAGGTATGACTGCCGTTTTAAAGTGGAACCTTACACCTTTCCAGTAAGTCAATGCTCGGTTTGCTGGAAGTTTGGTCATCTAGCTCGAATGTGTCTAATACTCGAATAGGTCCTAAATGCTCTGGTGAGCATGAGAATTGCGATGCTAATGAGTACACATGTGCAAACTGCAAGGGTAATCACATGTCATTTGAGAAGAATTGTCCTGTATTTTTAAAAGAGAAAGAAATAAGACGAGTCATGTGTGAACAAAACTGCACCTACAAAGTAGCATATTCAAGCGTTATGGAAAGGCATAGACAGAAGAAACAGAGTCGTGAAAGTGACTTACATTCACCGGAACCTATAGATGGCCAGGAGTTATCCCAGGGGGAAGTAATTGTAACCGAAGCTATTATTCACATCAACAAAGAGGTGGACCATATGGATGACAGTGAAGATACTAGAAGTAGCGAAGACGAGAGCAGAAAGACGGTAACAGATAATTAAAAAAAAGAAGAAAAATAAGAACAAACAAAAATCACAACATAAAAATATAGAAAATGAAATTCAATTGGCAGAGAAGAACAAACAAAAAAAAACAACATAAAAATATAGATAATGAAATTCAATTGGCAGAGAAGAATGAAATTGTGAAGAAATCCTACAGAGATGCCGCATCACTCAGAAATGAAGCTCTGAAGGAGAAGAAGAGGGAAGATAAGAATGAACAAGAGCAGGAGAAGGGACAAGATAAGTTTAGTTTTAGTAACATGTACAAAAGTCTAGAACAAATATTTTTCTCAAGAAATAGTTTTGAAGATAAAGTCAACTTAGCCTTGACATTTTTGCTAGATCAGGTAGTAAGCTACTTTGTTGGGGTCATCAGTAGTGGAGATATTAGGAAACTAATGAATCTCTTCCATTATGGATGACAATAATACAGGAAACCGTATCCCATTGGGCTTTGGGAGGTCTACTGCTCAATATCTAAATATTGGGCAGTGGAACTCTCAAAGCCTAATGCCAAAAAAGCAAGAGTTCGAGTTGTTGTTGAACCAAGAAAAAATTGGAATATGTATTGTTAGTGAAACCTGGTTAAATCCTGACATAAATCTAAGAATCAAAGATTATAACATTTATAGAAAAGATAAGAGATGATGAATACGGCGGAGTGGCTATTATGGCACATAACTCAATAAAAACAGAGATTAACCCTATAAGTGTTAGCCATTCAGATATTGAGATAATAAGTGTAAAAGTTTTGAACTGTAAGTTCCTTATGTGTATTGCTTCTGTTTACTGTACATCACCTGTAAGAACAACCCAGTATGATTGGGATGATATTTTTTCAAAATTTGGAGATAAGTCTATTGTTGCCGGAGATTTCAACGGTCACCATTCCAATTGGTCCAACAAAATAGATTCTAGAGGTATACAGTTACTGGATTCTAGTATAGACCATAATTTTGTGACTCTGAATACTGGTGACCATACCAGAATTAAATTAGTCAATGGTATTCTACAAAAAAGCTCCCCAGACATTACATTTGTCTCCACAGACATAGCTGTTTTGTTTAAATGGTTTGTAACAAAAGAATGTTTGGGTAGTGACCACCTTTTCGTCAAAATTTGCTTAGAATACTCTGATTCACCTTCCTTTATAAAACGCCGCAATCTTAAGTTGGCCGACTGGAAGCTTTACCAAGAAACTTGTCAAAATAGTTTTTCTAATTGTGGAGTTCTCTTCAACAGCAGTGTATAGACAATGTACAATTTTTTTATTGAAAAGGTAAACCACTCTGCCGATAAAAGTATACCTTATATTAAAGTTTGTACAAATCCATCTCAGTCATTCAAACCAAAGCCGTATTGGAGTCCGTCTGTGTCCCGAGCAGTTGCTACACGTCGATTGGCCTTGAAAAACTTTAGGAAAAATCCAACGCCCAATAACTATGATATTTTGAAAGAGAAAATTTCTTTAGCACAAAAGACTATAAGACAAGCCAGGTCTAGCTGTTGGAAGAGTTTTTGCGGAGAGATAGATGAGTCGACCAGTTCCTCTGTAATGTGGCAAAAAATGCGGTGGATGAAAGGCGTAAGACAAACACGTACTTATGCTCCTACAGATAAGAAGGAAGAATTATTGCGGTCCCTAGCTCCAGACTTCGTAGAGCCTCCAACTCCAGAATTCACTTCGAAAAATGCTCAACTAGAGAGTGAGTTCTCTCCGCAAGAGCTCTACAACTGCCTAAAGAAGAAAGATTCAGCGCCAGGGGAGGATAACATTACTTATTCTATGATTTACTATTTGCCGAAAGAAGCTAAATTGTTTTTACTTATGATTTATAATTCAATATATAAATATACATCTATACACGAACAGTGGCGAAGCATTAAAATAATACCCATTCCGAAACCCAATACTAATAATGATTCAGTTTCAGAATTTAGGCCAATTTCGCTTATTTCATGCTTATGTAAAATTTTTCACACTATGATAGGAAGACGTCTGGAGTGGTTTATAGAAAGAAATAAATTTTTTTCTCAAAACACTTCCGGTTTTCGAAGAAGTCAGTCGAGTCTAGATTGTATAGTTAGGTTAGTTTCCCAACTTCAAGTGGGCTTTGCTAACAAGATACCGACTCTAGCATGCTTCCTGGATATAGAAGTTAGGAATTATGTTGGATAAGTTGGAGGTTGGCTCGAAAATGTGTAAATATTTATTCGAGTTTCTAAGAAGGAGAGTTTTAAAAATTGTAGATCAGAATGACAATAATTACACTGTTACGAGATGGACAGGTAGAGGCCTAGCGCAAGGAGACCCGATCTCTCCCCTATTATTTAACATCGTTACACACAAGATTTGTCAATCAATTAATAACATGGGCAGCTTACAATATGCCGATGACTTTGTGTTTTATAGTCAGAGCAGTGACATAGCGAGTTGTGTACATAATATGCAAAATTGTATTATTGCCGTCTCCTCACTATTGAGCCAAATTGGGTTGGAAATCTCTTTAACAAAAACCAAGTTATGTTTATTTAACAGAGGGCGGAGTAGGCATCAAATGGAGGTGACTGTTCAGGGTCACACTGTCCCTGTTGTGGACTGCGTTCGATATCTTGGCGTGTGGCTGGACAGATCGCTCCGGTGGAATAGACATATCAACGAGATACATGCTAAGACCGTCAAATTGATAAATATAATGAAGGTTTTGGCAGGTGCCTCGTGGGGGGTACACCCTAAGCATCTTCGTAGGATATACATTTCTCTAGTGAGAAGTAGAATTGATTATGCGAGTTTTGTTTATGATAGTGCGGCAAAGACCCACCTACTTAAGCTAGACAGAGTACAAAATGTAGCAATGCGTGTAGTTGGAGGGTTTATTAAAACCACTCCGATACATGTTATGGAGTGCGAACTCTGTTTGACACCTCTACATTTACGAAGGGAATATCTTGCCTCCAAATACTGCCTCAAGGCCCAATCCTGGGCGAGTAATTTTACCATAGATGTTATTAAAAAATTGTCGAGTGTAAGTAATTTAGCATACTTTAATAGAAATAAGAGTTCCTTAATTGTTAGTGTATTCAATAACTCGAAAATGGAAATCATAAACACCTGTAATCCATTACACATGTTTACTCTAGATACCTGGGTCTCAAACATTAATATGAACTTTATTAAAACTAATATAGAAGATATAGTAGAGCCAAAAAGTAAATATGATAATAGAGTCCTTATGTATAATACATTACATATGTTAAATATTGAGTATACTGGTTGGCATCGAATATTTACTGATGGATCACTAACTAAGGATGGAAGTGGTGCAGCATTCTATGACCCCAGGTTAAATGTAAAAGAAAGTTTTAAATGTGATATTAATAATTCATACATTATGACACTGGAATTGTTTGCGATCTCGGAGGCGCTGTCCTACGTTATTAGCTCCGGACTCAAAAAAATGGTTATTCTGTCTGACAGCAGAAGTGCACTGCAACATGTGGCTCGTTGCGCCTCTGGCCGCAGAGGTGTATCGCTAGCCTACACTATTCTTAATAAGGTTCTGGAGCTGGTAGCTGGGGGAGCGACTTTGGGATTTCAATGGATTCCTTCACATGTCAACATTCATGGTAATGAAGTGGCAGATGCCCTGGCTCGGGAGGCAATATCAAATGGTACTGAAGTTTTTGTGAAACCTGACTATTCAGAATTGCTACATAAATATAGAGAAGGTATACACTATAAATGGAAGGAATACTTTGATATTGCTTCCCGGGAGAAGGGCATCTGGTATCGAACTATGCAAAGCGAGCCCCCTCACATACCATGGTTTACCTACACTAGTATAAGTAGGAAGTGGATTGTAATCGCTCATAGATTGCGCTCCGGGCATATGCCTCTAAACGCCTTTAAATTTTTAATGAGAAAGATAGATACTCCTAATTGTAATGCTTGTGGAGTGGTGGAGGATGTATACCACTTTTTAACAGAGTCTGTCCGGAGTCAATCTATGAGAGAGGAGTTGTACAGAGCGCTGAAATTCAACCAGGTCGATGTGGGCCTGTTTCAGAGTGTATTAGCTGAGCAAACATCTGACTCAGCTAACATGCTCTACCGGTCCATATACGACCTGCTGAAGGATGCTGTGTAGTCATTATTTACTGTAGCCAATTATGGAACTGACATCGTCGTAGAGAACGACGCAAGTTCCTTAAAAAACTAGATAAAAAAAAAAAAAGGATGCACCCAGTATCGTCTTTGTCTTCTGTGACGTCTCAGTTTTCGGTACAGAATTCATGAGCAAATTGCCTCCTCCATGTCCATTCTCAATCAATGTTGATGCCAGACTGGCTCGCGTACAATGCTGTCACCGCGTGGCGACGCGCGGTGCCACGTGGTCATATGAACTTGGCCATAGTTTTTATCATATCCATTTATAGACAAGTAGCGCGCGCTATGTAGACGATAAACACGGTTTAGTTTGATCTTGTACCGCGCGGTTAGTAGTTCCGCGAGGTACCGCGCGTTCATATGAACTTAGCCTTACCATAGAAATGTGATATTTATTTTGGCATGTAAAAACCAACACTTTATTAAACTTATGTTGTGCTATTGCATAATGCTTGCCATCTAACCACAGATAATATATTGGTGACGTCTCGCGATATCTCTTGTTGTCCCTTTCTAACACAAAACCCGCAGAGATTTCTGAAAGAGATTACAAATCTGCTTTTCTTTTTGGATGTCGATTGCAAGAGTAGGCAGTAAGTTTTATATCAAATTAATCACCTAAACTAAGTCGACTTTCTTTAAAATTTGATAATATAACTAGTAGTTTTTTTTTTTTGCGATGTCTTTTTTATGTTTTGAGAAACCGTCACTTGAATATCGTCAGTATATTACCAAACACCCTGTATGATAGAGACCTGAGAAACACAACATATTAAAAACTATATGATATCCTAAAGCGTCACGTTTCAGAAATAATTGAAGGTATGAAACAAAAATTAAAACATATAATACGAAACGGCAACACCCCTCCCGTGCAGCCCTGTTATTTTTTTATTAATACAACTTCTAGGGAAATTGAGAAATTTAAAATAACTCTGAATAATAATGGAATTCCTTTAAAACTTTTAACTCAGAACAAAACCAGGATTGGTTCTAACATTATCACTCTTGTAAATAATGATCCCAAATTTAATCAGTCAGTTGGCTATTGGTCAACACTGGTGCCCAAGTTTTTAATGAAATAATACTAACTAGTTTAGAATTTCACTTTAACCTTTAGTATGCCTGGATTCCAGTCACAATAGAAATCGTATTATGTCTCTGTTCCTGCATACCAAAGGTTAATAGTGTATCAGAGAATAGGAACATAATTAGGAACATAGACGCGTGTTCAAGCATCTCGGGACTTGTTGGTTGAAGCTTCAACAAATTGATCTGAGATCCTCGTACACATATATGTGTGTGTGCAACATTTTCACTCATTGTACTAAGCTTTAATTCTGTCAATATCTATTTTGTAGTAGTGTGTAGCACAGGACCGGAGAGTGGCATGATAACAAGGAGGCCTATTCTCAGCAGTGGGTGGCTGTTGGCTGAGATAGATAGATAGTGTTGTGTTGTGATTCTGCTATTTCAGATAGTAAATAAAATCCTGAAACTAGTAAGACAAGCTTTTAAGTAGTGATCAAGCAATAATAACTTACCAGCTGGTCCTGTTTCAATCTCATCCTCAATAAACTGTCCCGTGATCTTTATTCTCCGATGAGCCATCACAACTAGCCTCAACTTATAGTCCAAATCCTGCATCTCGTGGATTTGTGCAAACACACCCACATCATGCAAGTCCGCCAGGTTTGAGACAATGTCAGACTTATCTTCTTCTTTTTTACGGAGAAATATGCCAACATAAGGCTGGTTCAGCTTAACTTTGCGGCGAATTAAGTCTATTAGGGCTGGGTTTGAGATCTGACAATGTAAATTGAATACTTTATATTATACATTCATTTGGGTGGTTAAGAAAAAATGAGTTAACATACATACCTCAATCAGTTTTATGAACTTCGGGAACACAGGATTTCTATTGATAGCAATTACTGGGACTTGAGGCCAGACCTCAGGCACGGCTACAGTCGCTGGTAAGTGATTACTGAAGATCGGGGTTTCGTCTTTGATATCAGATTCATCTTCTGGCGGGTCATTCTTGTTACCAGTCGAAAACTGCCTCGCAGACCTAACTTGCTGCCTTGAAGGGAACCAGGCACTTTCATAACCAGATGTACGGGCGTTCCGTGCGCTGCTCACACCGTGACACAGTCTTTGCGCCGGTTTACTGTGTGATGCAACTTTGGTTACATTTTGTAAGACGCGGGCTGATGAATTCAACTTTGAATGGAGAATACCGCTTCTTAGCAAGACACTCGCAGTGTGCATTTTACTTTTTGTTACAGAAATCAAATTTTTAACCTTTTTATTTACTAAAAATTATTGGAAAAAAGGTTAGTTTACTTTTCCCGTGGTTGGTGATTTTTTCAGATTTTTCAATTGAATTTCAATGTTTCACTGACATGACAGGTATATAATAAACTAACAGTGACAGTCGTGAAAATCATGACAAACATTACAAAAACAAAATTATGCAAGCACTTTACACGTCCATTTTCACTTTACACGTTGCCACTTTGTGGCAGTACTTCGCAGGCCATTGCTCCGCTGCACGCGCAGCTGACAGTTGAACCCCCTGTCCATTACCCCATACTCCCTGGTCTCCGAGGTCTCGTAGGTCGTGCGAGAAGCGCAAATCACGCAAGAAAACCATCGTCAGCCATGTAACGTCTGTGAAGCTAAACTGCATGCCCGGATGGCACTCCTGTGACTCCTGTGACCTGTGATAGTCGTCTATAACGTTGAAGCCAGGGCATGAAAATCAAACCCTTACACTTCGCAAACAACAGTCAACAACGGTCGAAGTGTAGAAGCCCATGAATACACTAACATTGACAGTAAAACAGACTGACACTGATAACCCAAATAATACATATACAATCATAAATTAATACATGTTTTGATTGGTGTGCACGGACGGCACGGTTCAATTTGGGGTTTAATTCAAGGTTTTCAGCAAGATTTTATGTTTTTAAGAAAAGCAAATAGAAATTTGAGAGCAGCAATTAAGGTAATTAAGTAATGCTAGAAATCATTTGACGTTGCAAGTATTCAAAAGTAAAAATAACCTCATAGTCTATGCGTTCAAATTCTTTCTAAGTCTTTCTGTTTCTAGCTATGCACAATGAGCGTTTCCGTAGATCAAGAAACTTCTATGAAGATTATCAAGGAAGGGCAAGCAGTACTTCACTTTACAACAGACAAAGTATTTTACAACCCAGTGCAAGAGTTCAATAGAGACCTAAGTATCGCTGTGCTGAATGTATTCTCAAATGACTATATAGATGAACGAATAGCAAAGGCTCGGTTGAAAGCAGAAAAGAAACGAGGGAAAGAGTCTAATCTGTTACAAGCTGATCAAGAAGATGAGGTTTTTTATTTGATTTATCTGTATAGTGTATAATATTACTGATGTGTTTACATCAGTGTTGAAAGTTACATTAACTTAAATTACATTCACTTATGTAGCTATGATTTTTTTTGAGTTTATCTGAACACAAAATTCCTTCATAGTTGTCTTACAAGCAAATATGTAATAAACTGCCTAAATCAAACCAGTATGTATCCAAACAGCCACTGCAATGGCGGAGCATATTTATTCAGCATTGACATAACCATACTTTTTTCAATCATTATACATAAATACGGGATTTATCACATACCGTCTTATCGGTGTTTCAACTGACAATCTACTTTTTTCATTTTAATCATAATTTTTAATAGTGTAACCATTAAAAACCATAATGAAGTTCAACACAACCACCTACCATGAACTCTAGACTTCAAATTCCATCCTTTAACCATTACCATCAATTTAGGAAGCAAGGACAGCTACATATATGCCTTCTTCATGTCTTCTAGAGATTACTGAAGTGGCAAAAACAATAGCTTCTGGTAGTATGATACAAATATAAGACTACCCTATTGTAATAATAATATTTTGACATTATTAATTGAGTAACATATTATTTTATTCCAATTCTGTTGTTTACTTATGTATACATAAATATTTTAAAAAATATATTAAATGTATAGGTAGGTATTTTGGCAGTAAAACACAGAATCTTCCTACACAATGGATAATCTATTGTTTGAGAATAAATTTATTAATTTTTTTTGTTTATAGACAAGCAACATTATCCATACTATTATTATAAATGCGAAAGTAACTCTGTTTATTTGTTACCTTTTCATGGCTAAACGGCTGGACCAATTTCGATGAAATTTGATACACAGATTAACACTAGGATTAAGACATGTTATGCTACTTTTACCCAACTGTGTATAAGGATGCGTGGTTTTGTTGAAAAACGATGCGTGCGAAGCCGCAGCTGGGTCAGCTACATCATACAGTCCTGAAAGTCTCATAATGAAAATATGAAATATTAGTAAGCACATTATGTCCCATCATTAACTACTTATCTTTGTAATTTTCCAGGTTATTTTCACAATACTAGAAGCACTCTCAGCCACTGGTTTACGAGCTATTCGTTATGCCAAGGAAATTCCCAATGTGGGAAAGATTATTGCAAATGATATTTTACCGCAAGCTGTGGATGTCATCAGGGCTAATATCCTATCGAATGAAGTGCAGGATCGTGTAGATGCTAACCATGATGATGCTTGGTAAATATTGAAATACATACTAATATTTAGAAAGTAACTCTTGTCTGTCTGTTACATTTCACAACTAAACTGGCTATGTAAAAACTAAACTATGTATCATGAATAACATGTTGTGTTATTATTATGTTTGCATAGTTTATCTTGTCATAAAATGTTTAAATTTAATCAAATAGTTCATCATCTTCATAAATAGTTTGGCCATAAATATACATCCCCGACCATTATCTTTGTTCCCTCCATCAAAAAAACAAAACAAAATCCTCTCCATCCAAAGGTTGTTTGGAAGAGATCGCTTCTAAGCGATAAGACCGACCATTGTACTATTTGCTTGTGTTTTCTTTTTTGTTTGTTTATATTGAGTATGTAAAATAAAGTGTTTTCATTCATTCATTCAAACGCTACAGCTTGCACTGCACCACAGATAAAAAATATTAGTTGAGAGCCATAGTCATACAGGGCTAACAGCTCATACTCCTATAAAGGCTGTAAAGAGTAAATATATCTTGAAGGGCAGGAAGTAGAGATGGGTCGTCGACGATTTTTTCATAAACGAAACGAAACCGTTCATCGTCGATCGTCGACTAGTCGATCAAGTAGTTGAATTTTTCGACTAGTTCATAACGTGACCTATAGTCTATTCGTTGAGAAAGTCAACGATAAAGCCGCTCGACGTCGACGCAATCTCGTCGCGACAAGTAGATATAGTCCTACGGCTGGCTGCGATATTTAATTAGCAGCAGTGTGGTGTCCCTGAAATTGGTAACATCCAAGTAACACTGTTTTGAACTCGAGGTCGACCGTAATGTAATGTCCAGTTAGAATGTTGTGAAAAATTAAGTAATTGGTATCCTTTTTCTTTAATCGACAGGATAATTTTAATATATGCTTAACTCACTATAACTATTTATTCAAATATGAACGCTACCTACGTAACTTTATAGTTCAAATTTATTTTATCGTCGCGTCGAGCCAGCTATCTACCGTTCCCGTATTATACGACTATGTTTACGCGTCGAGCCGTCGCGCTCTAGTTGAAACAAACGTCTCAACATTTTATTCAACCGTCTACGAATTCAACTAGTCTACGAATAAACGATAGACCGTTGAAGCGTCGAATGTTAATCAACGGTTGATTCGACTAGTCCGTTGAATAAACGCCCATGCCTAGCAGGAAGGAAAAGTGATCTAGATATTGAAGTTAGCTTACAGGTTGTACTAAGCCAAAGTAAGATTTTTTTTGTTTGCTGTCTTTGGTTCAAAAATGTGATATGGTGGCCCAGAAAAGTGCATTCGTTACATTCCCATACAATAAGAAAGATAGGACATAAGGGTTGATTTCTATACGAAATTAGAATTTCCGATTCATCGTTTCTATAGCTACTTTAACTTGATCATAAGAATTAATTCCAGCATGGTAATGCACAAACACAAGAATAGAAAAGACCGGTTTGCGGCCATTGACCTTGACCCATACGGATGCCCATCCAAGTTCCTCGATGGAGCGGTACAAGCCGTCCAAGATGGCGGCCTGCTGGCGGTCACGGCTACGGACATGGCCGTCCTAGCGGGAAACTCTCCTGAGACCTGCTATGCTAAGTATGGGTCTATCAGCTTGAAGACAAAGGCTTGCCATGAGATGGTGAGTTACGATTTGATCCCGCCATCTCCCTTCCATCAAAGGACAAGTAGCCGCACGGCTCAGTACAATCCGTACCTAGTTGATATACCACCCATTCACACCTACCATTTTGGTTCTCCATTTAGTTCTCGTGCGTACATCTAAGGTATGGAACACTTTACCGTCGTCTGTTTTTCCTAAAGAATACAATACGGGCCTCTTTAAGGTAAGAGTGAATAAGTTTCTTCTAGATCTTTGTGCTTCATCTTAGACCACATCATCGCTTACCATCAGGTGAGATGGTTTGACCACAGTCAAACGAAGATGTATAAAAGTTAAAAAAAATCAAGTTGTTTTACTTGCTAACTATACAAGAGGATAAGAGTTCCGTTTTCGATTTATTTTGATTTTCTGTTTTCTGAAGTCTTATATTTTGAATATAAAGTTTATTATTTTGTGTTCCAGGCGCTAAGAATACTGCTACAATGCATAGAGTCAAATGCGAATCGATACGGCCGGTACATAGTGCCTCTGCTAAGTATATCAGCTGATTTCTATATACGAGTGTTTGTCAAGGTGTACACATCTCAGGAAACTGTGAAGAAAACCACAAGGTAAAACATCTTTTTTTTAACATAATAAAAAAAGCTTATTTTCTTTAATGTGAATTTATAAAATTTCGGAGATAAGTATCCCTTTAGTTAGGGGATAGTCAAAGGCCAATTCCAACTTTTTCTTTTTCTAATAGTATGTATATTTTTTATGTTGTTTCCGACACTTACGGAAAATTCTAAGATTTTTAAAACCATCTCGTGCAAGTCCCGTCTGGCTTGAAAGTTTTGAGATGGTTTTAAAAATCGTAGAATTTTCATATTCGGTTTATTCCTGTCATCATCATCATCAACATCATATCAGCCATAGAACATTGGCCTCTCCCATAGATTTCCAGAGCGACGGATCTTGTGCAGCCTGCACTTTTCTTGCCTTTCTTGCATTTCTTTCCTGGCTTGGTCGCGAAGGAACAGGCAGTTAAATTGACGAATAAAATATTTTGCCTTTTTTTTACCCAACGGCTCCCAGCAACCTTTATCAGGTCGTCTTTTCTGAGATATATTGATGTATATTAAATTTTCCAGCAAACTATCAATGGTATACCAATGTATAGGTTGCGGCACGATGACATTACAACCGCTCGGCGCATCCGTACCGAACCCGACGGAGAAGAAACCGGATCAGGTGAAGGCGGTCCTACCGACCGGCCCGCCCGTAGGTACTCATTGTGTACACTGCAACTCTAGACATCGGGTGAGTCTCCTACTGATAATAGGGTGAACTATTTTTTGTAATTACCACATAGAAACAATATAACACTAAAATGAAACTAAATAGGCAATACCATGGGCGACCTTATCGCTGAAAGCGATCTCTTCCAGGCAACCTTTGAATGGAAAGAAATAAGTGAAGTTATAACAGACTACAGATTGTAATTGTTGAATGAATGTCATATTATTAAAGTTTAGATAAATAATTTATAATTCAAATACATAAATAGTTACTATATAAACTATACATGCCTATCTTTGTATAATATACTAAACTAACAAGTAAAATACAGGGTGATGAACGTGTATGTTAACCCGGAATGGGGGTCATTGACCTCGCGGAAAACAATGTTTGTTGTACGACTTTTAGAAAGTCAATAAATCGGTGAAGGAAGTTTAGTGTTCATTTAATAATAATAATATAATTATTATTATAAATAGAGGATGTATCACGTACTGTTTTATCGGTGTAAGACCGACAATGTTTCGGTTCAATTCGTAAACCGACAACCGTAAACATGGTGAGTGCGATCCGCTTCGCACTACGTCTCGCCTTGTACTACGCGCCGCAGACCTCTGGGCGCGGTGGTGGGGGTTATAATTACGATTTTTTTCTAAGTAACATAATAACAAATAAATAAATAATGCTGGACATTTCACACAGCGCCATCTAGCCCCAAACTAGGCAAAGTTTGTACTATGGGAGCCGGATAGATGATAGAATACATATATGATCTTTTCTACTGTCTAATATGTTTATTTCAGGCAACAATGTGTACATAGGTACAAAATATCTTTTAGAATCCCGCCTTTATTTCCAGATAGGCGGTCCGATCTGGTCAGCGCCTATCCACGAGCACGCGTTCGTATCTGCCGTGCTCGCTCACGTGTGGACGAATCCGAACAGCTACGGCACGGCGAAGCGCATCGACGGCGTGCTCAGTATGGTACGGGAGGAGCTGCACGCGCCGCTGTACTACACCGCCGAGCAGCTGGCGGGGACCGCACATATTGAGACTATGAAGATGAATCTATTGAGGTTATTTAATGTTATACCTTGTGGAACTGTCTCAGTCACTCCATGCAAAAATACCCGCAGTGCGAGAAGGACTAATTCCAAGCGCGAAAGCGAAAAACTATTAGTAGAGGAGACCGTGAGAGATCGACCTTCACCGATCTGATAACTCGATGAAGCTTATTTTTAATCAAATATAATTTATAAACAAATATCCCTACGATAACTAATATATAGTGAGTTATCAGATCGGTGAAGGTCGATCTCTCACGGGCTCTTAGACTATATTGGTTAATGTGAAAAATCGAAACACAGGTGCTATGCCTCCTATAAATATCAATAAGTATGTGAAGTTTTACGAACTCATTTATAGTATTTATTAAAAACTACGCGTTTATTGTAAGTTTTGGACGTGACTGCCATTATTTTCTATAGAAAACATTTTAAGGAATCGTGTTTCCGCTGTCTTTAGCTTATATCAGCTTTTAGATATATTAATTACAAAGTAAATGATGCAGTATTACTGATAAAAATATAGGATCATAAGAAACTATTTGAGGTATAGTAGACTCTTAAGCTAGAAACATATTATCGGACGCGATTTACAGTCGCGACTGACGGACGTCGATCTAAGATGGTAAATAAATAATGCTGGACATTTCCCACAGCGCCATCTAGCCCCAAACTAAGTAAAGCTTGTACTATGGGAACGAGATAACTGATAGAATAATTATATACATATTTTTATAGAAATACATACCTATAATATATAGAGAAACAAACCCCGCACAAATATCTGTAGATCATGGAAACATTTGTTCTGCGGTGGATATCGAATCCGCAACCTCCTGCGTCGCAGCCGGCTATTCGCCCACTGCACTACGGAGGTCTTAAATTCGTCAAGATTGTAAAATGTTGTCCACAGGTCAGCAATAATGAACGCCGGATACGAAGTTTCGTATTCCCACGCGTGGAAGAACTCTGTCAAGACGAACGCGCCCGCTCGATTCATATGGGACATCATACGAAGCTGGGCCATCACACATCCCGTTAAACCTGAAAGGTATACTTTGAAATATCCTACATAAACTTACCAAACAAAACCTAAAACTAAAAATAACGCCTAAAATAAAAATATCCCATATAAATCGCATTTTAAACGCGAAAGTTTGTATGGATGTATGTGTGGATGTGTGTTACTCTTGCACGTCGTAACTGGTGAACCAATTTCGATGAAATTTGGTATGTACGTAGATTGTAACCTGGATTAACACATAGGCTACTTTTTGGCGGAATATACACATAAGTCAATGGCTGAAGCTAGTATCGAATAAATTGTAAAGAGTGATTACTCTTTCATGCTGATTAGCATGCCTATCTATTTAGATAGGAAAACATGGTCTGCCTTCCTGTTGCCTATACCCTGCCAGGGTTCATATGTGAAACTATCTACCTACAACCTGTAACAACTAAAAAGCAATAATAGTACAGGTTCTCGACGAGGCCCCAACTAGATGGAATATTAATAAAAAAGTTCCGGAGGCCTTAAAGGCAGGTCGTACAAAATTGGTCTCTCTGGGAATCTATAGAGGAGGCTGTTGTTCAACAGTAAACATCCTACAGTTGATTTTTAGAACAAGAAATCAAATTTGTTTTGATTTGAACGGGATTTGAACCCACAACCTTCCCCTTCATGTAGGGACGCTCGGGATTCACTCTCTAAACCTTCATGGAACGCTGGATGAGTGAGAGTACTGTGTTCATGTCCCACTGCTGGGAAAAGGCCTCCCCTATCCTTATATGCATATCGATCCAGTGCACATCCGCCCATCATTCTGTACCTACTTTTATAATTACTTAAAAATTGGGCTGGACGAAACTGTATGCAGAAAGAAATACAGTTATTGATTTGTAACATCTTTTCTCCCGGTTTGTGGGAGTGATTTTGGCAAAAGGGGACGGAAATGTGTAACAGGAAACTTGGGAAGCGCGCGCTATCTGATTTGACCAATGAGCGCGCGCTTTCTATAGAATGAACACACTATAGACTAGAATGTATGGATAGTGTTATATATTTTTTTTATGTAACTTCTGTTTTGTATGTTTGTGGTATGGGCATGTCATGCGGAGGGAAGAAAATCATGTGACTAAAAGAGTATTAGATATAATTGTAGATGGATATAGAAGTAGAGGAAGGCCAAAGAAGAGATGGATGGACTGTGTGAAGAATGATATGGGTAGGAAGGAAGTGACAACGGAGATGACGGCTGATTGAGAGATGTGGCGGAGGAATACATGTGGCGTGGACCCCAAGTAATGTGGGAAAAGGGCAGGAAGATGAAAAAGATGTAACTTCTGTTTTCTTGTGTCTGTGTCCCGCTTTGTAGTCTTAATATGCGTTACAAATAAAAAAAAGCTTTCTTTATTTTAATTCCAGACTGGAATCAGATCCTGTACTAAAGCACCTCCTCTCACAAAAAATACAGTACAACATAGACTGGAGTGTTCACCCCGACGCTAACCCGGCGAGTCGACGCGACCAATGCCTGCGCTTCCAACCCAACCCTCTGCCTTTCTGGGGCCCTGGCTCCAGAGCTGCTGTCAAGTAAGTCTCTTATATCATTCACTATTTCATTCTATTTCCATTGCTTTTCATATTTCATATTTTTCATATTTTCATTTGCTTTGTGTCTTCTATTTTGTATGTAATTTTTATTTTATAATGTGTACAATAAAGTGTTTTCATTCATTCATTCATGGTCCAGCCTTACTCACATAAACTATACTAACTTATATACTTGTTTTGTTATGTACGACATTAAATGAAAACACGGGTAGGGCTAATGGCTAGTATTGTTGTAAAATAGTTTTTTTTTTCAAATTCATTACTATAGAAAGTTTTAAATTTTCAAACAGCCCTAATATTAAGTTCTAAAATATCAATGAAACAGCTAGTGTGTATAATGTACGATTATTTTTTGTGTTTCCTTTGTTGCAGTATCGGTGACAAGACTCACACGAAACAGGTGGCCAAACAACATGAGCGTAAATTAAAAAGAAAACGCTCAGCTAGCATAGACGAGGAAAGCAGTAACAAAGGCGCCATCATAGATGACAACACTACAACCAATAGCAATGATAAAGTGCCAGATGGCAGCACTGAGACAGATGGAATTATAAATCAATAAAATATGAAACAAATATAGCGTTCTATTATTCTGTAAGCTAATGTTTTCAGTGTCACAATGTGGGCGAAGACCACCACTGAATGGCTCCCAAACTACGGACGACGCCCGCGTGGAAGGCCCAGGCGAAGGTGGCGGGGTGAGCTAAACTCCTACCTCAAGGATTGGCCCCTACTTACAATCAACAGAAACGAGTGGAAAGAGGGAAGGGAGGCCTTTGCCCTGCAGTGGGACACAACAGGCTTATAGTAATTAGAACTAATAAGAACTATTTGATTTGCCTAGATATGAGTTTAAAATGGCAGTTGGGGCCGGTGCGGCGGCAAATACAGCAGAAAATATCAAGCGGCGCAATTATGAAAGTCTCGACATAGCTTACGTATTAGAGAGGTACCGGGGCCCATCGCGTTTTCAAAATTCCTTCTGGGCGTCTGGTCGAGGCGACGTGTGATCCGAGAACTGGTGCTTATCTGGGTCAAAACATAAGCATTGCAATGCAGCCAGTGTCTTGGGGACACTTCCGCCTGGTAGTGATCTGGAGCAGTTGAGCTGCAACGGTTTTTAGATGATTCAACTGTTTCTTCTGTATTATAGTCTTGTAAATAATTTTATATTTTTTCTGTTATTAAAGGCATTTTGCTCCTACTACAGTGTTGATGTTTAAAAATTGCCATAGATATATATAGACAATTATATATTGCATTAATTAAATAATACATACGCTAATTAGCATCACTAACAGGTCAAAAGTGTAACTTTGTAGGATCGAATGTTCAAACCAATAAATTAGATAAAACATTCTCATAAAAAAGGATGTTCTTATGTGCAATCTATAGATATACATATGTATAAGTCGGGTTAGTTACACCATTTATCACACTAATATTATAAATGCGAAAGTTTGGATGTTTCTTTATTACTCAATCACGTCGTAACGGCTAAACCAATTCCGATGAAATTTGGTATATACGTAGGTAGATTATAACCTATACATAGGCTACCTTTTATCACATAAATCAGTTCCCATGAGATAAAAATGGGGTATCAAGTCAAGTAAGCAACACCTAGTTTACCTTTATTTCTAGGTTACCTACACATTTAGTAGTTTAACGCGTACGAAGTCGCGGGCAACAGCTAGTAACTCATAATCGGCTGGACCGATTTTGATGATCTTTGATTTGGTGGAATTGTTTCCGCCTCGAATAGCAGAATAAGTATTAAAATATTGGAAACATTCACGGTAAAATAAATTTTGAAAATTAATTTTCTCATACATACTGGATGTAGCTAATGATGGATGATTGACAATACATTGGCAGCCCGCGTCATATGCATGTCAAGGCGATACTTGTAATGCCAGTGTTCACTAAGGTGAAGAAATCATGACACTCGCCAAAAAATCTGCAGAGAAATTCAGAGTAGCACAAGAGAAGTATGGAGAGAGCAATGCTCGGAATCACAGTTATTCATTAGAACTGATACTAAAATCAATAACATGGTTCCTTTAAGATTTTCCCCCTTTATCCCATCTCAATGAAAAACTCTTAAAAAATAAAAGTACTTACTTATTTATTAACTCTTGTATTTATAATTGTCGCCGGCTACTTGCTAAATTTGCGTACATACTTTCTGTAATAGATTGTAGATGGTAATTTGGTGAATTCGCACTTGTTTACTATGTAAGCATTTTGTTATCTTAACTATGGCTACGCAAATTTAGCAAGTAGCCGGCGACAATTATAAATACAAGAGTTAATAAATAAGTAAGTACTTTTATTTTTTAAGAGTTTTTAATTGAGATGGGATAAAGGGGGAAAATCTTAAAGGAACCATGTTATTGATTTTAGTATCAGTTCTAATGAATAAATGTGATTCCGAGCATTGCTCTCTCCATACTTCTCTTGTGCTACTCTGAATTTCTCTGCAGATTTTTTGGCGAGTGTCATGATTTCTTCACCTTAGTGAACACTGGCATTACAGTGCTATAGTATCTACTCTATAAATAGTGCTAGAGTGTTCTCGACTCGGCACTCGATCAAAATTTGTCACGGAGTGCTATAGTGCTCTACAGAAATTGGCTGAGAAACATAGTGTAACCATCAAATGGACTAAAGCTCGCGGTTCCTGTCCAGAGAACAACAAGGCAGACTCCCTAGCAAGAGAAGAAGCCAAGTTAACACCAAACGAAAATTATATTAATCTCTCCAATCCGCCAACTGCGGAAATCAAAGACAGACTAAGGATAAATTCCGAAAAGGAGCACCAGAAAGGTGCTCCTCCTGGTCAGAATAGTGAAAAAATACCACTTTTTGCAGGGGTTCATTCACTCTATTTATTGATAAAATGAGCGCTATGTGAACCTACGTACGGCACGCTAGCGAGTTTAGGTGCAATATCGCAGTAGGTTCGTATGGATTACATAATATCACAGAAAAATAATATACTACGTACAACAGCTTGTATTTATGTAGGTTTGTCTGAAATTGCGTAAATTAAAATTAAGCTTATTTACCTACAAGTTTATTCACAGACCACACAGATAAAAGGGGACTCTAACACGAATTCCCAAGTCACAAACCTAGTTTTTAAAAATTGTAGGTACCTTACCTACCTACGAATAAAAAACACTACAATATTTTATATTGTAACGTAGGTGGTGTACAACTTTAAAGCCGGGACCGACACTATAATTACATTTGAACTACTTCCTTTCTATCCTCGCGGCCTCGTTTGCTGAGAGAGAAAGTAACGTAAAATCGTAAAATGTTAAAAAAAATCTTCGCCCTCCTTCCGCAGCTTATTCCGCAGTATTCCGCACAGTTAGTAAATATTTCGTTTAAGAATTTGAATGGTAACCAAGCAATACTCGGAAATGGACAGCTGACCAACTGACATTTCCTGTTTCAGAACGAAGAGTAGGTATAGTCCGACTTAGTACGAAGCCTAACCTAAATTCACAAGTTATGTAGCTCCATCTCTGTCTTCGTACTAGAAAGTCTATGCTTGCTATCTCTTTCGATTAATCAATGAAAACCACCGAAATTTTATAGAGTTATTAGGTCATAGGTACCTACGGGGTGTGTGTGAGTGACGCAAGTTGGTTTGAGAACTTTGAGAAAACAAAGCAAAATAAAATAAAAGCAAGCATACATGTTTAATCTTTGTTATCGTTTGAGACCAATTAATTAGTGACTCTGAAGACAACGCTAACGTGTTTAATTATCATTTGTGATAGTTCAGTTTATTTTGTTTACATTACTTGACGACACTTACATTGTGATTAATTTTGAATATCATTTCCTTCTCTGATAAAAATGAATGTCCATACATTTATTATATTTATTGTGCTCAATTACGTTAAAGGACAAGAAAGGCAGGTAAGTTATCGTGATGTTTTGATTGTACATTTACTAATTGAAAAACCTTTGTCCACCCACTTTTGTCTAACACAGTAGGTCACTTTGTATCAGCTTTCATTATATCTAGAGGCTAATTATAATTATATTTGCTACATGTAACTTGACTATTTAATAATTAGATTTGAATTTACACAATTTAGACTCTCAAAACTTTAAAAAGACTGACACATATCTATTTCAAAAAATGTTAAATGTTATGATAAATGTTTGCATGATCAACAGATATTTGTGTCGGGTCTGGTTGTTTCTCTTTATATTATAAGTATGTATTTACAAAAAAAATGTATTTAAGTAGGTATTCTATCAGTTATCTGGTTCCCATAGTACAAGCTCTGCTTAGTTTGGGGCTAGATAACGCTGTGTGAAATGTCTAGCAATATATATATATATTTCAATCCTCCGTTTTCAGATCACACCAATACTAAATTATGGATGTGATTTCTGCACAGACGAGAACCCTCTTGTGTACATCAAAGCCAACAGCTCCCATGATACTATTCATCAGATATGGGACTTCACGCAGGGTATACCAACATTCATATACATGATTGGAAGTTCTAAGTCATCTTTGAACATCACATGGGAGAAGAGGACAGCAAAACCAGTGGAGTTTAAACTCTCCGAGGACCCAACATACAGTTTTGCAGCTGCTTTTGATAAGGTATTTTTTTTTAATTTATTCCCAAATAGGAACGCCAATAGTATACATATTTTTACACACACTGAAATTTTAACATTAAGATCTGGGCCTGATAGGTATGCCTATTATAGGCCTACACAACGCTGAATTGAGTTATTAGACAATATATTTATGCAACTTAAGATCTGAGATTTCACAAACTTGATAAAACGGCCTACATTTATGGGTTCTCTCACATAAAAACTAAAAGAAACAGTTTAAGTACTCATCAAGTAAAGTCAAATATTTTTATTCATTAAAATCACAAGGATCACTTTGATACGTCAATTTTACTGCCTGTTCCTTCGCGACCAAGCCAAGAAAGAAAGGCAAGAAAACAAGGCTGGTTGTTTTTTTAATGACCCTTTTAGAATACATAACATAGTTGGTATCAAGTTAAAATTATTATAATATTAAATATTTCTAAAGAAAACTATACTTATTATTAATAAATACATAACAATAAATTTATTCACTTTAGTATGTGGAATTTACTCAGTAATTGAATTGATTTAGCATATTGTATGAGGGTTTGGTCAGTTATAGAGAGATAAAGTTTATTTTCATTTGTATTAAAACTTTCATGGGATACTTTGGTCACACCTCACCAAAAATTTTCCATAAGATCAATGCAGGACACTGCTTATGTTTTTACTATGAGCTCTTGGCAAGCCAGAATTAAAATACATGTTAATTGATGTTTGACATTGGTATCTATCATGATTACGATGAGAAAATTTTGTAGAACTAGGAACGAAAGGCAACAAAAAATTAAAAGGGAAACCTGCATTTTCCTTCCTTGTATTACTTACCTACTTACTTACTTTTGTTGTACCTACTTAGTTTAAACGTATATTTTATACTACTAATCTGCCAGCGGCTTCGCACGCGTGGTTTGTCAATAAAAACAGACAGTCACATTCAAATTTATTATATTAGTAAGGATAAAGCTCCATTTAATATGAATCTAAAATCTAAAGCATGCGGTGTGTGTGAGGAGCAGACATCAGACATTCATAATATCTTAAATTTACAATGTGTACATTAAAACCTATGCTACTTAATTAGTCACAAATAGCATTACTTCTCTATTTTATAAAGTAGTTTTGTATACAACTGTATTACAAGATAACTGGTTATTCCCAGCTTGGTTTGCTCCATGGTTTGTTGGGTTTCCTTAATTTTATTAAAATATCTTAACTAAAATTATTTCCTTATTTTTTAGACTAGGAAAATCCAGTATCGTTATTTTGTTTCCTAATACATAAAACAAATTACATACTTATAATTGGATTTCCCCTTTGCTTAACAATAAAATGACTAATATTCTTGTTTGAAATTGTAACTCGAAACCTCAAGCTGATTAAACATAATGTTTGATCAAACAAAACAGGTTCGAATTACTCATAACTTTGCTATCTGAATTTGACCTGGATTTGTTGCATCAGTTTATGTGTATGCAAATGGTCTAGAATCTAGAAACATCTATAGTTTTGAAACTTGTATTTTAACTTGAGGGATGTGCTGTATTTAAAGGTTCTTAGTTAATGGTGAAATTACATCATTATCATCATCATTAACCTATAGCGGTCCACTGCTGGACGTAGGTCTCTCCCAGGGTGCGCCATTGAGCCCGATCCTCAGCTCTTGTCATCCAATCCTTACCAGACACAGCGCGCAAATCGTCACTCCAAAAAAAAAAAGAAAAAAAAAATTACATGCACATGAGAATTTCACCAGTATTGTATGTCTTAGGGTGACAGTGCGAGTGATACCTTTGGTGTTACCTGCCGAAGCTACCAGCCCTGAAAATGGATTGCGCTGAAGCCTTTTGCCTATACACAATAAGGAGAAGCTACTAAAAGTTTATGGTTTTTGTCGGAACTTGCTGAGTCAAGCACATATCTCATCAATTTAAAACTTCAATATGTTATCGTTATTAAATGGAGTTATCTCCGGCACTGGTCTTCTGAAATCACCATGATTTCTTAAATTTCTCCATTGCTCCGCGCGTTCCATAGGGGGGGTCAATGGTCACCGCATGGTACTGCCACATACCGATGCTTTAGTCGAAGTCCACCAATTGTAGGAGATTGTTTAGTGACTGACTCCATTATTATGTACTGTAGTCTAGAAACTAGAACCTCTTATCAAGTACTAGGTTCTAGGTACTTGATAGAGTTCAATTGGCCGAACTTATTTTAATTTCATAACTTTTGAAACTATCATGGTTATTAACACTATTTGTACTAAAAACGGGATATTTACCATGATTTGTGAGTTCTTGAGTGTCCCGATATTTTATATATATTATATAGTTTACCCGTGATCATGGCGCATGCAACTGCGTCGAAATATCGGGACACTCAAGAACTCACATATCATGGTAAATATCCCGTTTTTAGTACAAATAGTATTATTTTATTTTCTTCTACTTATACTTAATTATATAGGCCTTTGCCCAGCAGTGGGACAGAAGTGGCTAATAATAATAATACCAGTCACCACCTGCCTCAATCATTCTTGGTATTGCGGAATTGGCAGGTGCCGTATCTCATCTCTCCAATAGCCCAGCATCCATTCCATTAGTATTACTCTGACAATAACCTGTACTCATAATCTATTATTGCAATAGTTTAACCATCTGCCCCACCTCCATTTGCAATATATGAATTTTATAGATACATAAGACCAATAAAAACAGGCCTCTTTCTCGTTGGCTCCGGCCCCGGTAATGCGTATGTAAATACTTGGAATATAATATTTAGTAATAATAATATAATTATTCTTAGTATACCTATTAGCTAGCTTGCCTGTTAACGTACGCGGCACTCTAACATGCACTTTATGCACGAGAACATTATGAATAAATATGATTTGTTTACCTATTTTATACAGGCTGTTTCATTGATATTTTAGGACATGATATTAAGGTTTGAATTTTTTTTTACGGTAATTAATTTTAAAATCCTATTTTACAACAATACTTGCCATTAGCCCTACCCGTGTTTTCATTTAATGACGTACATAACAAAACAGAGGTATATTTAAAATATCAGAATGGGGCTGCCATGCATATGTTTTGAAAATTAGCCCGGCTTTTTATTTCTCCATTTTCATTAGACATACTCTAGTGATTAACTACGTGAACATGTCGCGAGTAGGCAAAATTTGGTTCGTTCATACCGAGATTTGTAATTCACATTTTGAAAGTTATAGAAATTTACATTAGGAAAATGGGTGACCTACAGTATTTTCTGTTTCCTCTGTTACCTATCTGGTAAATATAACACGGTTATTTCACTAGTCATGTCAAGATGATTACTTTAAAAAAATATATATATATCACTTAACGACCACGAGGCAGACCGCGACGCCGATGGAAAAACGAACTCAAAGTCAAAGTCAAAGTCAAATATTTTATTCATTAAAATCACAAGGATCACTTTGAAACGTCAATTTTACTGCCTGTTCCTTCGCGACCAAGCCAGGAAAGAAAGGCAAGAAAACCAGGCTGGTTGTTTTTTTTTAATGATCCTTTTACAATAGGTACATAATACAGAAAAGAAATTACGTCTAAATTGTAACATTTTGAACGAGTTGGGGCAGTTTCAATCCCAAGCTTCTCTATCATCTAAATAATCCGATATTTTATAGTAGGCTCTTTTATAAAGATTTTGTTTAATTACGTTTTTAAATTTGTTAATTGTCAATTTTTGTACATCCCTTGGGAGTTTGTTATAAAAGCGCACACCTTGCCCTTTAAACGATTTACTAACTTTATGGAGTCTACATGTGGCAACAGCGAGTTTATCTTTATTTCTAGTATTAAAATTATGATTATCGCTATTTTTCTTAAACAAATTAATATTTTTGTGAACATACATTAGATTTTCATAGATGTATTGACAAGGGAATGTCATAATATCTATTTCTTTAAACTTATTGCGTAATGATTCTCTGGGGCCCATATTATAAATTGCACGAACAGCCCTCTTCTGCAGCACAAAAACGGTGTTTATATCTGCAGCACTCCCCCAAAGCAGTATACCGTATGACATAATGCTGTGGAAGTAGCTGAAGTAAACTAGTCTAGCTGTGTCTACGTCTGTAAAAAGACGGATCTTTTTGACTGCGTATGCCGCAGAACTAAGTCTCTTCGACAACCCATCAATGTGAGGGCCTCATTGAAGCTTATTATCTAGGGTTATACCTAAGAATACGGTGGTGTCCACAAGAGCCAACTCCTCGTCTTTGATTTTTATGTCTGCTTTAACTTGTGTAACATTAGGTAGTATAAATCTAATACATTTTGTTTTCTTTTCATTTAGAAGTAGATTGTTTACATTGAACCATTTTACCACCTTAGAGATTGCATTGTTTACATCGTCAAAATCGGTTTGTCGTCGCTTTAATTTAAATAAAAGTGACGTGTCATCTGCAAACAATACAACCTCATGATCGTCCCGTACTAGATGGGGAAGATCATTAATATATACTAAAAACAAAAATGGTCCCAGAATTGATCCCTGTGGTACACCCATTTTAACCAGAGACCCCGGAGAACGCTTCCCATTCACGTCAACTCTTTGCACTCTGCCACTTAAATAAGAAGTGAGAAAGTCTAGAGCAACGCTCCTAATGCCAACTAATGCAACTCGACTCGTATATGGAAGACTGGACTACACAAGCGTATGATAGAGTGGAGTGGAAGGAAGGAAGAGAGGCCTTTGCCCTGCAGTGGGACAGTACAGGCTCCAAATAATAATAATAATAATAAAAGAAAAGAATAGAACTCTAATCCATGTGTTGCAATATTACTACCATCTGGCTCACCTCCATCTTGTCATAGTGAATTTTATAAAAAGAAACAAGCCCCTTACTCGTTGGCTTCGGCCCCGGTAAAGCGTAAAGGTCCAGGCCTAAAGCTTGTGTAAATAATAAATGTGTGGAATAATAATAATATATCACATAATTTTTTTACTAACAATACTGTTTAAAAATAGGACTTAAAACTACTAAGGTTTGTAGGGATAATGCTATCATAATAAGAGTCTACATCATAAAGAACTGAACCTTGGAAGCGCTCAGTCCAACACAAATAATATCACTACTAGGTATTAAGGTAGGTAGATAAATAATTTAACATTATACTTGAATGGAACGGGAAATTTGTATTTGGTACAACTCTAAAAAAAAGAAAGAAATATGATTTAAGTTTAAATTTTATGTGTTTTATCGTAATTGTATCAGTTGAGTCAGTTGGTAGATCATTAATCAACCGAGGAACTAAGTAGTTAGCTGACCTCTCGCCGTATGCATCATTTTTGATTGAATTTCTTTGTATCCAAAATCTCTAAACTTCGCATGACAATGTGTTTGATGAACAGGGTTTAGGAAGTCGTTAAGCACCTACGATTTTTTTGTCAATTATACATTTTGAGTCGAGTTTCAATTTGATGGCAAAAGAATTAGATGGTAAATATTCAGTACTCGCAGTGAAGATACACAAAAAGTAAACTATCGCTATGAAATATCGTCATAAACAGCCAAAAAGATTTAAATTATAACCCAATTTCGAAAGTAATAAACAGGAAATAGCAAAGATACTGCGTAGTATTAATTATTGATTTATGAGCGACGCTATCCCTCATCCCTCGCTTCCACCTGTGGGTAGGAAGCTGGCCGCCTGCTGCCCCCTATTACATACGGAATGGTTATGGAGAATTATAATAAAAGTGATTCTTGTGATTTTAAGGAATAATTCAAATTTTAAATTCTCGGGCACGAATAAACGTGAAATAGATCATTAAGTTGTGACGACCTCTGTGGCGCAGTATTGGCCCATTGCGCCACATATCGAGCCGGCTGAGACCCAGGAGGTTCCGGGTTCGATTCCCGCTGCGGGACAAATGTTTGGATGGTCTACAGATATTTATTCCGGGTTTGGGTATTTTTCTATATGTTTAGCAGGCCTAGGTAGGTGTTTGGCGTGGCTCCTCGCCGTGTGTAATCGAAGAAGACAAGCGGCGAAGTTAACAAATGATTTTAATGAAACGAACGAAAACATACAATGTAAATAAATGATCAGAAATAGAAATAAGCCAGGTAATAGACGCGCGCGAAGGTGTCTCGACACCAAGCCAGACGCAAGCGGAGTGCTGGGCAGTAGAGGTGCAAGCGACGCGGGCGCGGGACGCAGACCGGAGCTCGGCGGTCGAGGGGCGCGGCGGCACGGCGGAAGTAACCGGTCACGCCATGCGATGACGTCACGCTCCTGCCTCGGCTTGAGGTCCTAGCGGTATAGCATTGTAAAAGAAATTATTTATTATTATAAATGTAGGGGTTTATTTATGAACCCCACATATGAATATACCTAGTCAGGTCATAAATTCTGTCACATGTTTAATATAAAATAATTGAAACAAGTTTATTCATTATGTAACCATTTATATACTAAAATGAACTTAACAAAACATAGATTCTTATGACACTAAAGTTTATTCAAAATGACCTCCGTGATTTTGAATACAGGCCTTCAATCTGCGCGGCCAGTCGTCTATCGCAGCACGAACGAGGTCCATGTCAATATCGGCGGCTGCCTTAATCAAGGATGTCTTGAGTGACTCCAAATTGGGATGAGGCTTTGAGCACGCCTTTTCCTCCAAGTGTTGCCATATCTTGTAATCTAACGGATTCAAATCTGGACTGGAGGAGGACCAGTCTTCGTGCCGGATGAAGTCGATTTCACGCGCCGCCAGCCAGTCTTGTGTGCTCTTCGCTCTATGAGCTGGCTCCGAATCTTGTTGGAATACCCAGTGCCTGTTATTGAACATGGTATGAGAAACAGGTTCCACAAGGTTCGTCAGGACTGTATTTTGATACACAACTGCATTAGTTTTTACATCTTTCTCACAAAAATGTACCTCTGTTAAGCCCCAATAAGAAACTCCCAACCATACCATGAGCGAGGATGGAAAATGACCTCGTTTGACACGCGGAATACGGTTGCTCGCTTCTTCACTACTGTGTGCGTACACCTTATCATTTTGTTTGTTGTAGCTCTCTTCTACGGTAAAAATTTTTTCATCCGAAAAAAGAATTTCCCGATATTTTTTCCCCGCGTACCGCTTCAACAAAGCGCGGCATCTCTTCAGTCTCAGGTCCATTAGACGAGCATTCAAACGATGTCCTGTTTTTCTTCGATATGCCCGAAGCCCTAAGTCTTCATTTAACACCCTTTTCACCGTGGTTCTGCTTAACCCCATCTGAAGGGCCAACAGTTTCTGCTTACGTTTGGGATTTCTTTGAATTCGCGCCTTCACAGCTTTTATCACTGCTGGAGTCCTAACAGACCGAGGGCGACCACTTCTTGACCTGTCATCTACACTAGAGTCTTCATTGTATCGTTTGATGGTGCGATAAACGAATCTTTTGGTTATATTCAAATTTTTCAGTATGTCAAAAATTTGAATTGGCGCGTAACCGCAACGATGCAACGCAATAACTGCAACACGGTCTTCTTTAAGCGTCCACTCCATATTTAAAAATGAGTAAAATTCTAAAAAGTATACATTTTTATTTTCATGAACAATTCGAAATTCGAATTCTATAAACTTTTTTGTGGCCAGCATTCTAAAAGAAAAGTTTTTACTGTGTGACAATACTTATGACCTGACTAGGTATTTAATAAAAAAATAATGTGTAGTTATACATATAAGTAGTCTATCAGTTATCTCGTTACCATAGTACAAAGGTTGCTTAGTATGGGGCTGGATAGCGCTGTGTAAAATATCCAGCATTATATTATTGATATTAGTGTGACCAAACATCGGAAATTCATCGAGAAATGCGGTGACACCAATCTTCAAAACTTTTACCCAAAACCATTGAGCCGCGAAAGTCCTTATCAAACAGAATTTCGTATAGCTCGCATAGCGAGAAGGTTTCTTTTTTCAAGTTTACCCTAATGGGGTTATTGATGATTAAAGTGATCTCCAAAACGTTTAGCTATTTTTTTTTCGATCTTGTGTTCCACAAGTTTTGTCATTTTGGACATCGATAAAACGGACCGGTGATTGCGATTTTAACGTTCACCATTTCCATTTTACCAGAGTAATGTAATTGGTCTGGGGGTGGGAAACTGTGAAACTTATTTATGGACCATCCGACAGCGTTGTAGCATGTTGACGAGCGATAGCGGACGTGAGGCGACTGCTAATCTAAACCTTCATTTTCGTAGTTGCGTTTTCAGGCATCGGAAGAAAATAGTCCAAGGTTAAATACAGAATAGTGGATCGTTAGCTGAATGGGCTTAGATATATTTTTTGTAGTGTTTTTATACCGCATGTAGCCAATTATTTTACAAAGTCAATAATTGGATCTGGGCTCAGGGAATGTATGATATGATACAGATGTATGATAACAATGTCTTTACGACATTTCGAAATTTGATTTTTAATTGATAAATTCTTCAGTTTTCGGTAGGTACATAGTGTATAGATTTAGTACATAGATTTAGTTGGCTTAGTTAGAGCATTCATACGCTCGATAAGGCTTTAGGTGCATATCTCGAATTCAAACACCATTTACGTCGGTTATGTTAAGTTTAAAGGTAGGCTAACTCCAAAAAACCTTTGAGGGCAGGCCTTATGCGTTTATACTACGTAGGTTCGATTTTGGGTTATAAATAAACTTCCTACAATATGTATAACAAAGTTTTAGTCAGTCCTGCAATTCAAGTGGTACGTTTACTTTCTATACCTACCTACTTCTTTTTTACGAATTACGCCAGTTGAATTAATTATTCGTTCAACAATTAATCGCTCAATTCGTTATAAGAACACTTTGAATTAATTAGTTAGATGGTAACTCTCACACAGAGTGAATTAAACGATTAGTATTTCATGTCCGAATACGTGAAGAAAACTTTCCGCTCCGCTCGGCCCTTGCCATACCCTTTAATTACCTTTCCCCTCCAATAAGGACGTGATGTATCTTCACCTCGCTCGCACCTGTTACATCTAGACCAGACTTCCCCCTAGCCTAGATATAGGTACAAGTACTCTGGGAATCAATAAACGCTTAGTTGCGCAGATTGATGCGCCGTATGCACTTGAAAACTCCCCGAGGTCGCTCGCTCAGTGCAATGATAGATGACGTGGTGATAAGACGCGTTTTATGCAATTTGGGGGCATGAGGACAGAAGGCCTAGGGCAGATGCTGAGAATACCTGAGGAAGCCAATTGGTGAGGTTTTAGTTTCTAGTTGGTTGACTTTGTTTTTAGGTTCGGGAGTTCAAGGCTGCTCGCTGTTGCGCATTTGCCCTTACCAAGTATGCTAGTCGGAGTTTTTTTTGGAATGTTTGTTGTAGCTTAGTTGTTTTAAAGACATTTTTCGGTACCTATTGAATAATTCCACGTTTAGGTGTTTGTAGGTTTGGGTCGTACTCGTATCGAAATGGCGGACGGGGCGGTAAGGGAGATTTCCCAGTTTATGAATTTTAAGCGGGTGACGTATTCATGGCTGTACTTCTAAATCTTCCCAATTTTAAGAACTTCTTACGGTGTCCGCCATTTTGTTGCAGAGAACGCCATTTTGTTTTACCACGCACTGTCATTTTGGAATTTGATTGCGCATGCTCATAGGTTTAAAGTAGGTACTTGTGCCTCGGAATACAGTACTCCTTCGATTTGCGCAAGCGTATTGCGAATACCCTTAATTTGTTAGAATTAAAAAGTAGGTCACCGAAGAAGGTCCGGGTGGACGCCATCTTGTGATGGCACACTATGTGTTGGAATGAGATTAGTCGCGAAATTTTACCGCAAACGTTAGATGCCGGGCGTTCATACGTAACATTAACGATAGTTTTAGATCATTTTGCGTTCTCCATCGCCATTGCACCGCACCTATGAATATTATTTTGATAAAACTATTAGAACTTATCGGTGAATTCGATTAGGTACCTATGTAGGTACCTACTCTCAATTGTAAACTTACGATACGAACCACGCCCTAATACTTTTAAGGATGTCAGTCACGAAAATTCGCGAATAAGCCTTTTACCGAACACTCATCAATTATGATTAAAAATACACATTATGTTATTGTGATGAGATCTCCGGCCAATTAGTAAAGCTAGAAATCGCTAAATCTGCAGCTATGTTGATAACATGGCGGTTGAGCTGAGACGCCATTTTGTAGCACGGCAATGCGGAATCACGCATGCGCATTAAATACTGGAGACTGTAGTAGAACACTGAAGAAGATTACATTTCAGCACCAAACAAAGAACTAGAAGAGTTTTTTGTTTAGTTTAGTCCTAAAATTTTATTTTTAACCCCAATTCAGAAGATATGATAAATTTGTAAAACTAAAAACATGCTTAAAAATAACAACAAAAAATTTCGAATAACATGGTCTGCCTTCCTTTTGCTATACCCTGCCAACTTGTGTAACACCATGTGAAAGCAATAAATGTATTGAGTATTGAGAAAGAGTGTTGTTATAAGCTTACCGCCATGTCTGTCTGCCTGTGTCTGTGTATTCGGACGCAGATTTTTTAATAGAAAGCTAGTTTAACTGGGGTCGTTCTTAACTATGTGTGATGGGTCATTTCAGCCGATCCAAAGATTATCAGCACTTTTATAATTGCATTTTTTTATAATGTCATTTTATTTGTCAGGGGATTTTTAATTTATACATGTTATAGGTCGTCTTTCCATCTAGTGGGAGCCGTCCTACGCTGCGATTTCCAGTGCGTGGTTTCTACTCGAGAACCTTTCTGCCCCAACTGCCATCAGTTCCTCGAGCTATGTGCTCTGCCCACTGCCACTTCAACTTGCTAATTCTTTGTGCTATGTCAGTAACCTTGGTTCGTCTACGAATCTCTTTAATTTCTGATTCGGTCTCGTTGAGAAACACCAAGCGTAACCCTCGCGACCTGATAAAAGTTGCTGGGAGCCGTTGGGTGCAGGCTGCACAAGATCGGTCGCTCCGGAAAGAATTTTAGGGAGGCATATGTTCCGCAGTGAATGTCCTGTGGCTATGATGATGATGACATGTAATTGAAACAGTTTAAATCTTGGATAACAGTACCTGAACCGCGAACTTCATCATCACTATTAGCTAGCGAAGCTTGCGCCCGCTTCATACACTTGAAGCAATCGATTCGAACAACATTTCAACTTACCGTTCTTTTCAGATTTACGAATACGATGATATCAATGACAACGGCCACATTAGCCCGAAATGCCCGCAACGTTTCTTCTCACTACGTCATCTATCATGGCGCCGCAACGACAGCGTGTTGACAGATAAGGAGGCAATGCTGCTGGTCCATGCTCACTACAGGGATGGAAGAAGATCAGGAACTGTAGATATAAAGGTAGGATCAATACATAGTAGTATTCAGCAAAACTTCGCCACCAATCAAGTGACTCATTAGGTAATATTTACGTCATCTATACTTTTCACAATGTCATCTACGCTTTGATCGAGGACAAAATACGGTAACAGGTAAAGAAGAAGAAGCACATCTATGCTTGGTCCTACGTCATCTACCATGGCGCCGCAGCGACAGCGTGTTAACAGATGCTGTTAGTCCATGATCACTATAGGGATGAGAGAAGTTCAGGAACTGTAGATAAGAAGGTAGGATCATGAACTTTTCAGTGGAACTACCTGATTAGGTTATTCAGTACTGAATACATACCTACTACATCATCTTTATTTTGCACTTGGTCATATGGCGCAAGTGTTTGCGGATAAGAAGATTATACCTCCGCCGATGGTGCATGCTCATTCATGTAAGGGAGGTCTGGGGTTATTTGAAGATGAGACATAAAATGGTAATGTTCATCACAGCTTTTCAGGTTCATGTGGCCCTGAAAAGGGGCCTTGTGTGAGTTGTAACTGAGAGTAAAAGAATCAGCGAAGGAAAACTTCCACCTACATATCAAGGCAACGTAGTGCAGTAAAATACAAATATTTTTTTATCTTCGACCTAGCTATTTGTTAATAACTAATTAATCACTCAGTTTGTCATAACAGTAAATTGATAGTGCACTTAAGCAATTTACGCGTGGAATAGTTTACAGAACCTTTGACTTTCTTATTTTATTTTGTATGTAAATATTTCAAAAGATATTTTTTTATTTTATAACTTATGAATGGGTGAAGTTTTGACGACCTCCGTGATGCAGTAGGCGAATATCCGGCTGTGACGTATAGGGTTGCAGGTCCGATTCCTGCCGCGGGTCTCGATTTTTGTCTTTATATTAAAAGTATATACCTAGTCAGGTCATAAGTATTGTCACACAGTAAAAACTTTTCTTTTAGAATGCTGGCCACAAAAAAGTTTATAGAATTCGAATTTCGAATTGTTCATGAAAATAAAAATGTGTACTTTTTAGAATTTTACTCATTTTTAAATACGGAGTGGACGCTTAAAGAAGACCGTGTTGCAGTTATTGCGTTGCATCGTTGCGGTTACGCGCCAATTCAAATTTTTGACATACTGAAAAATTTGAATATAACCAAAAGATTCGTTTATCGCACCATCAAACGATACAATGAAGACTCTAGTGTAGATGACAGGTCAAGAAGTGGTCGCCCTCGGTCTGTTAGGACTCCAGCAGTGATAAAAGCTGTGGAGGCGCGAATTCAAAGAAATCCCAAACGTAAGCAGAAACTGTTGGCCCTTCAGATGGGGTTAAGCAGAACCACGGTGAAAAGGGTGTTAAATGAAGACTTAGGGCTTCGGGCATATCGAAGAAAAACAGGACATCGTTTGAATGCTCGTCTAATGGACCTGAGACTGAAGAAATGCCGCGCTTTGTTGAAGCGGTACGCGGGGAAAAAATATCGGGAAATTCTTTTTTCGGATGAAAAAATTTTTACCGTAGAAGAGAGCTACAACAAACAAAATGATAAGGTGTACGCACACAGTAGTGAAGAAGCGAGCAACCGTATTCCGCGTGTCCAACGAGGTCATTTTCCATCCTCGCTCATGGTACGGTTGGGAGTTTCTTATTGGGGCCTAACAGAGGTACATTTTTGTGAGAAAGGTGTAAAAACGAATGCAGTTGTGTATCAAGATACAGTCCTGACGAACCTTGTGGAACCTGTTTCTCATACCATGTTCAATAACAGGCACTGGGTATTCCAACAAGATTCGGCGCCAGCTCATAGAGCGAAGAGCGCACAAGACTGGCTGGCGGCGCGTGAAATCGACTTCATCCGGCACGAAGACTGGCCCTCCTCCAGTCCAGATTTGAATCCGTTAGATTACAAGATATGGCAACACTTGGAGGAAAAGGCGTGCTCAAAGCCTCATCCCAATTTGGAGTCACTCAAGACATCCTTGATTAAGGCAGCCGCCGATATTGACATGGACCTCGTTCGTGCTGCGATAGACGACTGGCCGCGCAGATTGAAGGCCTGTATTCAAAATCACGGAGGTCATTTTGAATAAACTTTAGTGTCATAAGAATCTATGTTTTGTTAAGTTCATTTTTGTATATAAATGGTTACATAATGAATAAACTTGTTTCAATTATTTTATATTAAACATGTGACAGAATTTATGACCTGACTAGGTAATGTACAAACCAAAATATTTTTATTGCTGTTTCCTTGCTCAATTCGATATATTCTCTCAAACAGCTGGACTTGCTCCCGTTCAAAGACTACGCCAGCTCTCTTCCGCGCCTCATCCACACCGCCAACTCGTCTCTGATCGACGTGCGCCTCATCAACCTCACCTCCGCTGATAGCTACAACGCGACCCGATTCGCGCTCCATCTCCTGCTGGTGTCAACGGACCCTTGGAGTGACTCTTGGAATTATACGATGCGGAAGAGCTTGGACGATGAACATACGCCGGGGGTTTTTGAGGTGAGTTCAATTAGTTATAGCATTTAAGTAGGTATTAGTATTTAGGTAAAAGGTAATAGATTAAAATAAAGTAGGATGGTAGGTAGGAATAAATTAAAGAATTTTAGGTGAGTGTATAACTTTATCTAAACCTGCGGCACATCCTAGGGTTGTCTGGAAGAACTGGTTTAAACGTCCAATAGCTTTTTTACGGTAACCGTGGCTGCTTAGAATCATATGGCATCTACGGGGTCGCGAGACGTAAACAGTGTCCATTTTTGGTGGTTGTGCATGTGAAACAATATGAAACAATAAAAAAATAAGACTTTTTTAAAGAAAAAATTGTGAAGTTTAAGTGAATATCAGTTTCAATGAATCTCACAACTGAATTTTATTGAATTCGCAGATAATAGAAATAAAAAGCCCGAAATCATCGCAGAGCGGTAATGGCGGCTTCCTGCAGTTCCGACCAGTCGCCTACACGGACGCCGAAAGAGACGTCTCTTCATCTACCAACACAGACATTTCCAACTTCAACCGGTAACTAAATATAGTTTACTTTTTAATTTATAATATTAGTGCATGTTTTTAGCAATTCCCACTGGCGAAATACCACTAGTATTTCCCCCGTTAATAATGAGCAGCTAGGGCGACTCGAAGATTAGATTAGAAAATAATATATTGCTCTAATAGAATAAGACACGTGAACTTATTGATAATTAACGTTTTATTCCAGCTAACCTCTGTGTGTACATTAAAATGTAGTGCTTTCCAGAAAATAGATTAACAAACATTTAACGATTTGCTCGTCTGATCAATGTATTATCTATCCAGGACTGAATTACCGCCGTACAGTACACTGAGTCAGTTCTACAAATACATCGATAAAGACCAGCGTCTAGTCCAAGAATCCTTTATATCATTCGGCCTCGGAGGCGACGGCTTTTACAAACAGCGCAACTATACCGCTTGGTAAGTGCCTTTAATGTGACACTTATTTAAACTACACTCACACTTCACAAAATCAGTCACAGTTTACACAAATTGTATTTTTTATAGTGTTATCCGAACACTTGCGGAAAAATTCCAAGATTTTAAAACCATCTCAAAAATTTTCAAGTGTCGACGGGACGTAAACCCGCAACCTTCCTCTTGATACGAGGATGCACTACCAATTGTGCTACCGGGCTCTGTCACGAGAAATCAATATCAAGAGGAAGGGCGCGGGTTCAAATCCCGTCTAGGCTTGAAATTTTTTGAGATGGTATAAAAATCTTTGAGTTCACACAAACACTCACAGTTCGCATGAACACTCATAGTTCACAAAAAATCACCCAGTTCACCACGTTATAAATAGCTGAAGCTTATTTTTAACCGACTTCAAAAAAGGAGGAGGTTCCTTAATTCGGTTGTTTATATTTTTTTATGTTTGTTACTTCAGTTCTCCGTCATTAATCAACCGATTTGGAAAATTGTTATTTTTATTTGAAAGGATAAACTTTCAGATTGGTCCCATATCAATTTCATTGGAATCGGTTCAGTGGTTTGGTTAAGTCGGTTATATTTTTGTAAAAAAGTTAGTTGTTATTGATAATAGTTACGCTTAACCACTACCGCATCTGATAATAAGCGATTTAATTTATTTATTTATGATTAGAACGGTACAATAACCAATTACACTAATTAGAACAATCATAACAATAAAACAATATTAAATCAAATAATAAACAAATATCAAGTATAAGTCATTATTCTTCTTCTTAGAAGAAGAAGAATTGTCATTATAAAAATATAAATTTCAGTGAGAAAATAATTACAAGCAAGTAAGTCAAAAATACATAAATTAAGTTAAGTTAGATTAGATTAAGATTCAATTTAAGATAGATGATGTGCTCACCTATAAAGGTTCATAAGCAAAGTAATACCCCTTCCTTCCACAGGTCATTTACTCTCGGCTACGGCTTGCCGCCAGTAGAGAGCTTCTCTCTCTTCGTCATAGTAATCATCTCCATCGGCCTGGGAGTTCCAGTACTCCTCGCCGCGTCAGGAATCACGTACGTACTGGTCAGGAGGTGCCGCCAACTAAACCCACCTGCTAGGCTAACTAATGACGAGTGAACTGTTGACCCACGAACGTACTTACCTATGTATAAACAATTCTATCACAGGCCAAAGATAGAGTACAACCGTATCGTTTAAGGCGTATAGGAAGGAGACAATACGCAAACGAGGTTTTGAGACACGTTTCCGGGGGAAAATGTAGAAAGTTAAGTTTTGAAATTAATACAACCTGTTTTCTTATGTACGACAAAAACAAAGTTTATACGAAGGTATATGAGTTAGCTGGTCCCATAAAGCTTTGAGTAATTTGGGGTTAGATAGCGCTTTGTGAAATGTTTGAATCCAGAATTATTTATTTATTTAATTAGTTTGGACTAAATATTTGTATGGTTTGGACCAGTAAGGGCCAGCGCATACTGACGGCATAGCATGGGAAATGGTTTTTGTACGCGAAAATGAGTTTGAATCGAATTTTAACAGCTTTAGCACTTACATTTCATTAATATCGCAAGGAGACCGCGGGATGCCGCGGCAGGGTGTGACATACCGTGGCATCCTGAAAAATTAATACTAAGGGTCATAAAATAAGATTCAAAACCATTTCCGCGTACAGAAATCCTTTGCCATGCCATGCCGTCAGTCAGCGCTGGTTCTTATTGGACCAAACCATACAAATATTTAGTCCAAACTAATTAAAAAATTAATAAAGCTGGATTCACACATTCCACAAAACAAAGCACAAAGCTATCTACAAAATAAGCAAAGCTTGTATTATAGGACCAGTTAACTGATAGAATACCTACTTTTATTCTTTTTGTTAATCTATACTTATTGTTACGAGCTGAGGGTTCGGGATAAAATAATGGGAATCGATCTAACCAAAATAACACTTTTATTCAGCACTAAACGATGAATACACGAACTTGGTCACACGTAATCACAACACACTATTCACACCACTGTTGCACCACTTAAAGTCACCGAAATGTTCGCACGTATAGCTTAATCCAGACTGACTCGCGAGCAACTACTGTTCACGCGAGACCCTTCTCCACGTCAGTCCTCCAGGGCCTCGCTGAGACTCACTGACTCAGACTGTCCGGCCATCTCTCCGGCCTATTTATATCGCGCACATTGCGATTGTTCGAGAACGATCTCGATCGTTCCAGGAAAGGAGTCGGTGTTTCGACAGAACGACCGATCCCCATTGTGCGCAACCGCAGACAATAACAACAATAACACAGCAAGACAAAAGCGTTCGAGAAGTTTCGATTATTACTCATTGTTTAACAGCCTCGGCGTAACATTATTATATAATAGACACGCAGACCACTAACAAATATCTGTACCTCATGTAAACATTTGTTCCGTGGCGGGAATTGAACCCGCATACTCCTGCCTGTGAGCCGGCTACTTGGCCACTGCGCCACAGATGTCAATTCTACACTGGACATCAGTTGGATCGATACTCCATTTGGCAAAGTTGCTTCTGAAGCGAGTTACTACTACGGTCTGTAGCCATCTTCAAGTCCAGAGTGAATAGCTTCGTTCTAGTCAAGCATCCTCCTTCGACCATCATCACTTACCATCAGGCTGTCCCAAAACAAAACACAGAATATGCAATTTCTTCAAAATCACTTTTATCCCAAATTTGGTTAGTCCGTATTGCGCTGCACCTACATTAAAGATCCTTTTTTTGATAACTGTTAGTTTATCAAAGATACGGAAGGACTAAAACACGGAATATACCACAACAACCGATAATTCAAACTTAGAACACTGTATGTTACAATAACACATTAAAAACATTGTTTATCATTGGCTGCACAGTGTTTGTACCTTGTTAATGGATTCTGAGTTTTAAAATTGTCTGTCTTTGAAATCTTTGATACTAAGTGGTCTAGCGCGAGACTAGTACAAATAAAGTTTCAGTGAAATCAGAATAAAACCAATACCTAAGAAAGTTTCTTCTTGAATTCAAGAAAATGATTACTTTACTTAATCAAACAATCATCGATGAGTTTAGTTTCCGAGTGACAGGTCCAATCTATGTCTTTAAAACCATGTAAATTCAAAATGTAATTAAAAGGCATCGAATCTAAGGCTAAAACAGCTGCCATGAAGCTGGGCATCCTCAACAAGGTCAGGAGATACTTCACACCAGGACAGCTTCTTAGTCTTTACAAAGCTCAAGTCCGGTCTGGTATGGAGTACTGCTGCCACCTTTGGGATGGTTCGGCCAAATACCAGCTCGCTACCTTACACTCGTAAGAACGTAGGGCTTTTAGGCTTATAGGTGAGCAATATATGGCGGATACTAAGACCCAAAGTCTCGAACACCGCTGTAAAGTTGCAAGCCTATCGATCTTTTACAAAATACATTTTGGGGAATGTGCCCAGGAACTATATGATCTGATCCCGCCATCCCCTTCCATCAAAGGACAAGCAGCCGCACGGCTCAGTATCATCCGTACCTAGCCGATATACCACCCATTCGCACACACCGTTTTGGTTCACAATCCGGTGTTCTAACAAATGTAGCTTTCTTCCAGATCTTCGTGCTTCATCTTAGATCACATCATTGCTTACCATCAGGTGAGATTATGGTCAAACGAAGATCTATAAAGTTTTAAAAAAAAACTCAAGTAATGACAAAGTCGAAGTCAAAATTACAAATTGCAATATTTCAGCGTATTTACTAACGTCTAGATTCAATATCTTTCTATAGCTTTTAATGAGGTTATGGCGGATATAGGGACAAAAATTAAAAGCTATGCTAGATCTGTTTTCTATCTGTAGTATATGCCACTAAAGGGGAAAAACAGAGCAAGAGTTATCATAATAAGTTGGAGGAGGGTAAACGCGTGTTCTGTCCATTAGTGAAGCTGTGGCATTTAAAAAAAAATCATACATTTTGTATATTCATCGTCATGCATAACGAAATGAGATGCGCTATGACATCAAAAGAAATTATCTCTTTAACCCTAATTAAGAGAGGTTTTTTTGTTGTATCGAATTTGCGTTTACCCAGGCTAGGTTGACGCAGACTGCCGATCAGAATCAGTCACCGATTTGCGGTCGACTATTGTCGGACTGACTGTCGGTCGTCTGCTATGAAATCTTTTTGGGCTTGCCTCCGCCTCAGCTTATATTATGATTGTTTCTATCAAAAATAAATCAAAATAAAAAACAAACTTAAAAAATTGTTCTCGTCTTTTCCCCCTATATACATAATATTAAACAGTTCCTTATCAAAATAATGCACATGTAGAAGACGATAATTATTTCGAATATCCATGTGGTCCCCCCACCCCACCCCTGTATCAGTTAGTAATCTAGGAGAAACAGCCCAGTTAGGTAGTACTCCAGACCTATTTCTGCCGCCAAGCATGTGATGATACTAATGTTGCGATATTGTTGATTTATAATAATATCGCAATATTATTCATTATTGCGATTATCAAAATGAACAAGCTTGTTTACTCCTTTTCAGTTTGATTTACAATCGGATTTTTGTTTACTAATAATAAAAAAGCGCGTTTTGGGGCTTACTATTGATATCTAGCACACTTTGTTCGTTAAGAAATTGAGGTTGTCTATAATTAAAGCCACGTATACTACGTTCTCGGCATGTTTTTGTGCTCCTCGCTATCAGTTTCGCAACAGATGTGTACGAGTGTGAACGCGTGTTTCACTCGTTTATGAAACATGGAGATAGTGTGGGAAGACGAAAAAATGTTTAACCTCTTCGGGCGACGTATTGTAAACAACTGATGATATTTTCCGAAACATTGGTCCTGGAAACATCTACGTGATGTTTCAGAAACTGTGCAGCCGAAACATTGTTTGTCAATGAATACATGGCTTAAACATTTTATTTACAACCAACTTATTTTATATATTTATAAATAGTAATTCAAATACATTCATTATGATACATCACTAGATAGGTTTTGTTGAATTTTTGTTTCACTGAAATCCAATATGGCGGGCAGCAGCATATTGAAATATCATATAGCTTAAGTCACTCTTGTGATTAGTAATCCGTCAAGCCGTTTGTGCACGATGCGCCAAATACACAGACACATATACATACATACATACATACTATTATTATTCTATTTAAGAGCTTAGCTCTTGTCGGCGTAATGATCCTTCTCCTCCATTTTGCTCTTTCCAATACGACGGCTACCTTCTTTTTCATCTGGCTCGTGTAACTTATTCTTCCTCTTCCTCACCTTCCGTTCTATGATGTTCTTTATGAAGCTATTAAGCCATATATGTGTCCAATCATTTTGCCTCTTCTGTTTTGTATAGTTTTTATCAAAACTCCTCTACTTGTTTTAGCACTTCTTCGTTAGTAACCTTCTCCGTCCAGCTGAACCTCTCCATTCTCCTTCAGCACCACATCTCAAACGTTTCTGGTCTTATACACCCTAAAACATTACCCTTCTTCACAGGCGGGTCTTAATAATTTTATTTGTTTTTGGATGCTAGAAGTTATACTACTGAAATGAGTTTTAAGAGGTAACATTCGCAATGATTAAAGTTCACTTATAGAGATGATCAAAGCAAAGATAACAACTGATTACTACCAGATTAAAGTAAGGGCCTATTCTCACACTTTCTCCACCGTAGTGAATGTAGGTACTCTTCTAAATATAATAAAAAGATTTCGATTTTTGACACACTAACAACTTTTTTTTATTTGTTCCTGGTGTTTGGACTGACTTTCTAAGTCATCTTGCAAATAACAGTCTTATACAAACAAAATTGCATCAAACTAGGTCTATTCTATCCGGATTTACGATGCCACAGACAGACAAAATCTTAAAGCTTTAGGCTTTACTCCCAGGGTGTTTGTTCACTGCCGCCGTCAGTTGGACGTCACCGAGAAACAAGATTATTGGTCACGGTAAATGTTTGTATCGCTACTTCGGCGCCGACATCTCGTTCTCGGTGACGTCCAACTGACGGCGGCGGTGGACAAACGCCCTTAGGTTATTTTTTTGTCTTAGGGATTTAAAAACCCCCATTACAGTTATTTTGAATCAGGTTTTGTTAAGTTATAAGATGTCCCATTTTGAAATCGTCTAACCTTTCTATTGTTCCCAATCATTTTTGGAAGAAGCAATGCTCATATAAAAATGTAATTGGACAGAAAGTGTAAAAAAATCTATAGAAACGCATTGATCATATTCCACTTATCAAAATCCACCAAAGCCTTTGATTACTATAAGAAGTAAGGAGTAGTTATTCAGGCACCATGGTCCAGAAGCAGCGCTATAGGGGACCCCGTGGCCGACCCGAATCACCCCCATGTATGTTCTACGATTTATAGTTCAGTAGCTAGGGATAGTTTTGTGTTCTGATATCGATAATTTCCTAAGGAAAAAGGTTTACGTAGAATTATGATTTTGTGGTGAATCCTTTGAAATAATTTGATGAAGATTATATAAAACAAGCAGTTATCTGTCAATGTTTTTGAAAACGAGAACAAAAAAATATTCGATGATGTTTTTTATAAAAAAACGTCATCAAATGGTTTACCCTGTTTTCAGTATAATCGGTCACTTAATTATTAAAAAAAATATCGAAATACACGTCTCCTTTTTAACCTACTGTACAAGAAGGAGGTTTATGCTTTTCGTTTCAGACATTTTTGCAAAACTCAAGAGCGAACGGAATGTTATATATAAATAACAAAAATATGAAAAGTTTTTATAACGTTTTTAAAAAAAAATCTTATTATTTCTTTTGTTCTTATAATTAAAAACGTAATAGTTCATTAACTGCTTATTCTGAAATTTTCATTAAGTTATTCAAACGGCTTCACCACAAATCGTATTTCTACGTAAACCTTTTCATCGCAATCAGTACACATAAATAGTCCTAGCTCCTAAACTATAAGAAATCGTAAAACATACATGGGGGTGATTCGGGTCAGCCACGGGTTCCTCACCGCGCTACTCATTTTCGACTATGATGCCTGAAACGCAATTATATTTAAAGAAAACGCAATTAACCGAACACCCCTTTGACAGACGTGCAAAGAAACCTAATTCCATTGAATTACGCTCTTAAAAACCCTGTCATGACTCTAAAAAACATTTTACGTATAATCGTGGGTCAACAAAAGATTCCTAGAAATAAGGATGTTTAATGTAAGTATAGAAAGGCCAGTTTGCATGATGGAACCATAACTCTGAAATCATTCAAGGCATTGTTATAAATCTTCGTGAAACTGGGGCCATCGTGTGAACACGGGTCTGGAGTGGCCACTTTTTGTTCTAGCAATAAAAGATCTCAAAATCAGAAATGGAATGGCTTCCAATTCATCTCGGACACCTTTACGACATAAAGGAACGTAATATATTCTGCATACAAACTTGCTTTTGAAGTGACCACTGTAGGCCCCTGGGCTTAAATATTTTCTGAATGTTGTGTAATATGTAGGTACAGAAATAAACGTAGGTTAAGCGGCTTTCATTTCACACAGACGTTAAAAAAAATAAACCCAAGACAAATTAAATTTTAAAAATGTGTTATCTATCACACTAACTACTTTTAGATCTTTCCACCCGAGTTTGATAACTTTAGTGATAAATTATGAGGTGGCAAAATTATTGAGAGAACAGTAAGGATAAACACTTCGCTGTCAAAAAATCAAGATATATTTTGCCATTGATGGATCTTTTTGGCATTGGGTCATAACAATTTCCAACTACGAATAAAATAGTTAAGATTTGACAAGTCTAGACACAAGGTGGAGCTCGCAATTATATTGGGGTTGAGTAGAATCTGGGGCCCAATTCTGCTAATTTATAAGAATAACAATTATGAAGCCATACCATTATTTATCGATTATATTGTTGTTCCTATCATAAGCTGCCCAATTTTAGATGGGGTTGTCAAAGCAACGGCGCTTGGAAAAAGATTGTGTTAGTAGAATACCAAAAGGTACCAAGCGACCATTTTGCGATGATACCATTGTCATAGTGAAGCGATTGGTTTAGTAGAATTGTCACCTCTGTGTTGGGCACACAGACTAGGTTTATAGACTTAATTCTGATTGAGTCTGTAAACACCGGCCATCCATTTTGAATACTCGGATTTCCAACATTTTACCATTTTAACCTATCAATTTGATACTGACATAATTGTATTGTGGCAACAACAAGCCACAGAAGCCATAAAAACGATAGTGATGATGATGAGAAGTTATGAAGTCTTTTGTTTTGATTAACATATCTTTAAAAATGCATATTTTTCGACACTTTTTATAATATTGTCTGTGTGAATTGAACAAAACACAAACACACACAAGTCCATAAATTTCGTTTTAATTGTGTTTTTTCATATAGTTTAGCTTAATCTGCTTAGTTTTCACAGCAAAAATTAAGTAAGTTATTTAAAAATGACTATGTACTTGTCTTGGATTGAAATCAGGGTTCGACTCAATCTTAGGTCTTGTAAGTTAGATCCGTAATCTATTAGATTTAGATTAGATTAGATTCAATATAAGATTTAGGAAATTGTAGGATAAGTTATTATAGAAAAAATTTTCGTTCTATGTTTGAGGCTAATTTCATGGTTATTAATATAACCAAAGTCGAACAATTAGTTTTAAAATTGAATATAAAAACTCTGCTATTGTGTTTAATTTATTCTTTATGCACAAAAAAACAGACAGAACACTAACAATTCATTAATTTCATTCATTCAATAGAACAGCTTCTGTTGCTTTTAAACAAAGAGTAATTTAATTGATTGGCAAAACCTTAAAAAATCTATTTTTCCGTTTAACCCATCAAGGATTAAATTAGGATATTGGCAGCGATGATTTTTCGGTCGCTATGTCCTAACTGTATCAACACTAAGCGACCTTATAAGTCATCGCGTGACCGCGCTAGAAAGTTTTTTCTCTACAGAAAAATAGAGTAAAAGGACAATTTAGCGTAGACTTCTACCTAAAAAAAACATTTATACGACCTCGCGAGGAATTGTTTTATATAGCGAGAATACAGTCTATATAGCGAGAAACTTTTCTTGGGCGGTCATGTTAGCCCAGCTGGCTCATTTAACATTAATATAGCCCTGCTCTATTTAGAGTAATATAATATAAAAAATAACACGGAGTTCTTTTAAATATCTTCTTTTCTTTTCGACAACGATTGAATGGTAGATAAGGACACTTAAGAGGAAATCTGGGCTGCGTTTCGCCCATACAGACGTAGTCCCCTGTTTCCTCTCTGGATAGTGATACTAGAGCAAATACTTTTTTACCATACAAACTACAAGTACCACGGTCATGTCCCTACGTTTAGTTTTTGTCCATAAATTAATTATTATAAGAACTAGGAACCTTCTAAAGTCACAGAAATTGCTAATCTTTACTGCCCCTTTTCAGACATCCAGCAAACAAATTTTACGAATATAAATAAAAAAAACGAAACGTACAAACATAGCCAAAGCCCTTTTTATTACATATTTGAAGAAAAAATTAAAATCGGTCCAGTTTTGGAAGAGGAAACAGGGTACTACGAAACAGTGATTTCGTCTATTTTAAATAGATATAATCAGTCCGACCTGCAGTTGTCTCTATCGCACGCACATAGGGCATACAGGGCACAGCGCGACAGCAATAGATTTGTTAAATACGTATTTTCCAAATGTCTTGCTTCCCGGATTTCCTCTTAACATTTGAATGAACTGCGCCAGTTGTCCGCGAACTTCCAAATGACAATACATGAGTAGTCAATATCTGTAAATATGTATAAATGTAGAAGACATAACTCTCTATTTAGAAATAAATAAATAAAGATGTAATTCCCCTGTTAGAAATAAAAAGAATATCTTAAAGATACAAGGATACAACGCACTAGTATAAAAACAAACCTCCATTAGATGTGTTTAATTTTTTTTGTTGAATTAAATTATTTAGTAAGCTGCAAATTCTAAGTTGAAAATGTAATAAAATTGTGAATATTTTACTAATTGACAAATTCAATTTAATCGTGTATGAGAACAATAATTATTATTTTATAATTTGAGTTTATATATAATTTAATCACATACTTTCTAAATGTGACGTGGATATTAAGAGTGCTTCAAAGAAAAAATCGTGTTAATGTAGCCGTTCAAAGTGAAGGTTCTCTAATAAGTAAAAATAATAAGCAACAATTAGTATTAAGTGTTTTAAAATGATTGGTCAGTTTTGTACAATATTTATTAATTCCGGGCATGATAATGTAGGGAAAATCACCATTCAATTGTGGGAGTCAGCGATGTTCAAGTAACTCCTGAACTCGTTAATATGCTTAAAAACACGCTATAAATAAATGAGGAGATCAGTTTGACACACAAAAAAAATATTCGGATAGATAGACACATCCTAATTACTAATTGATAATGTAATATCACGGATTAACTCAGGAACGCACGAAATGGAAGAAGTGAATTCACTAATTTTTTTTATTTTTTCAGATGAAATCCATAGGTTTATTTTCTAACCATACAAAATAGATAAAACCAATTAAAACATTAATACCGAAAAAACCTACTCAAAATTAAAATATCAAATTGTAAAATTTCAAAGTCAAGAGATATAGAGAGAGAGGAATTATTATATGCCACACTGATTATAGTTCCAAAGATGAAAGACGTTATCCAAGTGCTCGGATAATATACATGATCATCTTATTATCCAATACACATTTAATACAAAAAGCAAAAAACATACCTATATAAATCTTATATATCTTGTGGTAGTTGTATATATAGAACTACTGCAGGTTATATTAATATTATACATATAATTTTGATTAAAATTATTATAATCAGAGCTTCTTCGACATTGACATATTCTTCCACACATTAAATAGTTTTAAAGTCAGTCATAATATTGTTTTTAATGATTGGTAATTTTTTTCACACTGTCTATTCATGTTGTTTTTATCTTGTTTGAAAATGTTCTAACTTGTGTCAGCGTAGAAATCACATAACCTAGTGTTTACATAATCTTTATACAGTGCAACCTTAATATAACGTACCTCAATATAACGACTTCCTCGATTTAACAAATTCTTCGTAATCCCCTTGAATTGTCCATAAGAGTCAATATAAAATATACCTTTACATTGCGAACATTCTTTGCGTACAACCTATTAATAACGAATTTTCAACTATCAAGAAAAAGTATTCATACCTCTAATTAACGAATTTTGCCAACCCAAAACCTTTATATAAAGCCAGTTACTAATGCAGAAGCGGATGAAGACGAGGAAGAAGAGGGTGAAATTGACGAGCATAACTTCACAATAAAAGATGCTTATAATGCTTTGAATACAATAAAATCTGTGTTTCTCAAAAAGGGAGGTTTGAGTGACGATGTAGTGAAATCCATCACGAAATTAGATTGCGCTTTGGATGTCATAACTCATACCGGTGGTAAACAGACAACTATCAATGACTTTTTTTCTAATCAATGAACAAAATTGAGATTAAGCTACTATATAACCACATTGTTAATTGTTTTTGATTATTAATGTAAGAAAAAAAAATTATTATCTACCTAATTGTTTTTAAATACATAGCAAATACATATAGTAATTTGATAAAAATGTGTTATCATTTATTAGTAGAAGTTGTTCGCTATAACAAGATAAGTACGTAATATTGAGGTGAATAAAACTATTCTTTTACCTCTTTATAACGAATTTTAGACCAATCTAACCTCAACATAACAAACCTCAGTTCAACGAATTACTTGATATTACGAATATTTTCTTGTTCCCCTCCGATTTGTTATATCGAGGTTGCACTGTAGTTATAATATAAGTACTGTTATCGAGTTGTCCATTTCTAATTTGTATAACTTAATTGTGGAAACTAGTTAGGATTGTGCATAATTTAAAATACTTTTAACTTATAAGCACAATGTATCTGTTTGTTTCCCAAATATAATAAATAAACTATATTATAATGGTAGGAAATAATACACATACTCAGATAACATTACTTTATTGCTTCATTGTGTTAATTAAATATGGTGGCATAAGTATAGTGGCTAGAAATGGGGCCACCCTATAAGGTACTTAAATAAATTCCATTTAATGTAAGATCACCTTTAGACCTTAGAAAATACTTGACTTTGGCGTTTTTGATACTTCTTAATTGGCATGTTGAAATGTTCAGTCCCTATTTTACTTCACACTTATTTGCATAAATTACCCCTATGCCTTTTACATTGCAAATAGAGACTGCAATTCGGTAGAGGCACTTTATTTTACAGACTGAAAAGTTGTACATAACTGATGGTACTAACATTTTTTCATAACAGAGACAAAATCTTATTTAGTATGTTATCTTATTATTGTGATAACATACAAAATAATTATTATTATTATTTATTATTAATTATATTATAAATATATTCATTATTATTAAATAATTATTTTAATAATAACTAATTATTATGTTAGGCATTTTTATAATGTTTTTATTTAGTCATTTAGGATCTGTATTTATAATTACCTTTGAAATACCTTTTTTCTGTGTCACGCCTTACCTGTTTTTAGCACGACCAGGATGACTGGTAGATAATGATATTAGCATTAAGTCCTCTTAGCACTATTCTATTTTGTGTGGAAGTATTAAATAAATAAAATCTTTCATCTCAAAGGTGGTGTTGATAGTTTTTCGTAATTATTAGTTCAGTGAGCTACGGATAATATTATGCATTATTATCGTTTTGTAATTAAAGCCTTCTGCTTCTTTTTATTTCAATTGCGACATATTGTAAGTTCGCATTTAAATTGGAGTTGAGTAGAACCTGGGGTCCAATTCTGCTAATTTATAAGAAAAACAATAAAATTACGGAGCCATACCATTATATAACGATTATTATTGTATTTACTGTCAAGCGGCCTTTTCAATGGTGTTGTCATAGTTACGGCGGTTATTGAAAAAGCTTGTGTTAGTAGAATACCAAAAGATATCAATAGTGGCCATTTTGCGACGATACCATTGTCATAAAGAAGCGATTGGTTTAGTAGAATGGGCCCCCTGGCCACGTTTATTGCATTTATGCAAGCCTACTAAAGTTATCTAAATGGCCTTGTACATTGCACCGTCAGATAATTTTCTAGCGCCGTTGTCGGGCAGACTATCCTAATAATATTGTAAATGTGTTTTAAGTGGGAGAAATTATATTAACCTATAGATATCAATAGGTTGATATTTTATTTCGATATTAATGTATGTTGACAGTTTGCAAAAATGTCTTCCAGTAGATGAACATAACAAAGTATTTTCCTATAACCCAAATTGAGTATAAGTTAACCTAACCTAATATTAAATTAATAATTATATATCCAATGACCCTATATGTGTATCATTATAATATTATCAGTATTATTGTAGTAAAATAGTTCATAAAATTATGTAATATTATCGGTAATAAATCCCTTGTACATATAACCAAATTGTAGATCTGTACTTTGGCCTAATAACGTAGAAAGAAGTCATTATATGGTAAAACTGGGTGTCGATAGTAGATGTATTCACTTTAATTACCTTCGTTTTGTTTTTAGCATAAACGATCATTATCAAATTAAGGAACGTAATGTGATAGGGCTATGATGGCTGCAAATGGTACATTAACAAAAAAAACTAATTTAAACAAATACGTGAAATCCGGAAAAACATCAATCCAACTCAAAGATAAACTTCAAAATAACATTAATATATTTCAAAATATCTCTCAAACATGTTAAAATTGATCAGTGTAGGCAGTTTTGGGGCGATTATAGCCTCAAATCAAATCATGGCTGTGATAGGTGGTACTTATTTGTTAACCTTGAAATATTTCAGATTAATTTGATGATTTTAGTTAATATAGTCAACGACAAGGTAATAACTAGTTTAGTTACATTCAGTTTATAGTTCAGTTATAAAAATTGTATACTTATGAGTCAAAAAATACCTTGTGCAACTGCGCAGTGCGAGGATTAATTAGAGGCGCGAGAGCGAAAACCAAATAAAATTGCATAAAAAAATTATTGGTAAAATTGAAACAAAGTTGATATACGGCATATAAATATCGTTAAGCATATAAGTTTCACGAAATCTTTTATAGTACCTACTTATTTGTTAAATATACGCGTTTATTGTAAATTTTAGATGTGACTTTGGATGTATTTTCTATAGATAACATTTTAGGGATCGTGTTTTCACTACACAATAGTGTTTAGTTTATATCCTCAGCTTTTACATAATATTTATTACAAAGTAAATGATACAGTATTACTGGTTAAAATATAGGATCATATAAAGCTATTTGAGGTATAGTGGACTCTTAACTGGATCCAACAGATTTGTGTCAAATGTTTGTAATCAAAATCTTTACCTAAACCAAAAAAATGTTCTAGATTTTTGGCCAGACTATAACAGGAGAGATCTTGCATTTTTAAACTAGATTTTTGTACTAAGTTGTTGACTGTAGGTACACTATTTAGCGGTATCATCCAAGCATTGTCATAAAAGTTGTTAAGGCTCTAGAAGGTTGAATAATCAAACTACATATGCACTCAAGGTTTTAACCCCGGCTTGTACACAAGCCGGGATCTGCTTTATAATACATATAAATAACTACTAAGCGATAAAACCGCCCTTACTACTTTGTGGCTTTGAGTATTTTTTAATTTGTATTTGTTATTTGCTGTGTAAATTACAGTGTTTTCATTCATTTAAGAATAATATGCAGAATTTGTAATTATAAAAAACAATATTTAAAATTAGAATTAGTAAGCACGTTTATTTAGTAAGCTATTTTATTTTTATTTTTTATTATTAAAATCCATGGTTAATTTTAATGTGTATATGTATTGATGGGACATAAGGTAAAATTGCTTAGATTCTTGCGTTAATTAATTTAATTTCTAGAAAAGCATTGTGATAACGCTAAAGTGATAATTATAAAACGATTACTTATTTTATATTAACTTTAATCATTTGGGTTTTTTTCATAAAAACTTTTTTATAAATACATAATACATTTGGGTTAAAATATAAGTATTAGAAGGTTATGGCTTTGGTATAACTTTCTTTTTATCTGGCATTAATGAAAGGAAATTACAACGTTTAATTAACCAAAGATAGCTAACTATTACTACGCAGTTAAACCAACCGAGTAAGGAAAGGGTAGGAGAAAGATAAACCAAAGGTATATTATCGAAGGTATAGTTAAAAGGCGTCTTGAGCAAGATACAAAATAACTCGACTAAAAGTTAGGTAAATATTGTGGATACGCAATTTGATAATATTATTATAACGCACTTAAAGTGATAGTTGTACAAATTGAACTACTGGAGTATATAATTACATATAATTTAAGTTAGTTAATATTATGTATATTTAAATTCAATGGTATTGCCAAAAACAATAAAGGATCTTAGATTAAAAAACGATATATCGCATTAGTTGTAAGAATTATTAAATACTCATCAATGGAAAACGGCTCTTTTTTAAAGCAAAAATAAATACAGATTTGTTATAATATAAAAAGTACTAAACTGCCAGACTCAAAATTCAAATTCGTTTAGTACACTTAAGTTATAACAAAGAAATTACAAAAACATAAATATTTAAAACAACGATAAATAAATTGTAGCTCACACAACAGTTAAATAATATTATATAGGTAAATAACATCTAATATATTTTTGGACCATATAACATCACCTACATATTTATAGTACAACCAATAAAGGAGGTGAAGAGTGCGTGAGCATGGACCTAAGCGATTCCTTCAGAAACTTATTCAGGGTGCATAGGGAGTGAACATACTAAACGACCTGACGTCTAGAAGGTGAGCCAGAGGGCACAAAGATGGTCCAATTTTTGGGTTTTTTGCTTATATCTCAAAAACAGTGCGTCGCAGGGAAAAATGTTTTATTACCAAATGAAAGGTCATACCATTTTCTATAACCTTTAACCTTTGTTAACCACTTTGTTCGAATTCCTTATCGTTTTTGAGCTAAACACTGAAGAAAAGAGAAAATTTTCGAAAATCAAAACTCGAGGTAGTCGGTGTAGTCGGGCTCCTACTCCTACCGCTAGTTTTATTTTTCGTGAACTCGATTTGTCTTTTTATCTTAACAAGGAGTTTTGATGTTATTGTTACACTGAGTTACACTGAACGGCATTCGCTCAACACCTCATTTTTAGCGCTCACTCCCGCGGTCTATGACGTCATCGCGGGAGGTGGAGGAGGGGTCAAATATATATTTTTATGTAGTCTTCAGATGGATCTTCTTAATGATTCAACTATTATTTCAGTAGCTTTTAAACTTTTAAAAAATGAAGCTTTCTAAAGTAGAACTTTTATTTCACAATTTTTCTAGAATGCCCGCCGTACTACGAGTAAACGTAAGACTTTCATTGAATTGAATGTACCTAACGAAAAACATGTATTTTAAAAGCTCCGTTTTCCTAAAGTTTAAAAGTTAATAAAAAATTGTAGAGAATTGTATGAACTTTCATTTGGTAATAGATATTTTTTCCCTCACGCACCGTTTTCGAGATATATAAGCGAAAACCCCAAAAGTTGGACCTTCTTCGTGCCCTCCCCCTCCGGTTCATTTCCTAGACGTCAGAATTTTTAGTGTATTCACTTCATAAGCACCCTGAAGAAGTTTTTGAAGCAATTGTTTAGGTCCCTGCTCACGCACTCTTCAACTCCTTTATTGGTTTAGGTACGAGTGTTATTATTTATTTACTGCATAAATCGTAAATATATAATCTAGAAATATATTTTACGTAAAATATGCCTACGACGAATATTATGTTGAATTTTAATTTATATGTTAAAAAAAATCTTATATCTAACTTAAAACTATTTTTACTACTCTTGTTTAAGTACCAAATTATAGAAGAATAATAAAAATAGAGAGCCTGTTTATTTGATTAGACTAAAATTATGTATACACAGTGAACACACCTATCTAAATTATTTAAGAAACATGAAGCAGTAGTTGTATTATATAGCACTACTGGAAGTAAGAATTAGAATAATAGTAGATTATTAAACGAGGGGATAAAGCGGTGTCTTGCGTCACGGGCGCTATATTGAATCCCGAACGTAACGAAAGATTCTAGAGATAACTCACAAGCGGAGCGAGGGAGTTACTAGAATCGTAAGTGCATAGAGGGGTATAAGCAATCCCAAGATGCAGACAGCTTTGTCCACGAGGAGAATCCTCTAATTTTCACACTTTCTGCGAGACAATAAAAACCAAGTCTAGGTTGGTGCATTCTGTGCAGAGGTTAGTTCGATTTAGGAATAAGTTTTTACTGTGTGGGTCTCTTTGGTTCAAATTTTAATACAGATGAGGTTCCAAATTCAAATCACATTATGCCCGCGAGAGCATAATGATATTCAGTACAACTTTACTACCGGCTCAGCCGTAGGGATTTAATCACCTGCTTTCGGTGAGGTTTACATGACATGTAACTTGACATTGTCGTGCAGGTGGTGTGAAAAATTATTTATAGATTTACAACAAGTCAGATATAGTTTCATGCTAAATAAATAATACCACAACAGCCACAGGATTCCTTGCAGTAGGGATCGATAACGCTGGACTACTACGACGCCCAACCGGGAAAAATGTCACTGCTGTTTTATTAGTAAATAAATAATAAAAAAATTATTTATTTTCCAAAAGGTTTATATAGTCGTGTGGCTTGATAGTAAATAACACCTTAAATTTAACTACTTACAAAATAAACAGTTAATGTATTTGTGTAAATTATTTATTGGATGTGGATGCTCACGAAGGAAAAATCCTTATATTTCTATAAAATACAATAACACTTACTATTAATATAAATTATGATTAATATTCTCATCAAATAAGTTAATAATCATGTAGTATATAAATTCAAGACGTTAGATTTAAGAGCATTGCAAAATAATATAAATTTAGAATAGAGGTTTAAAAAAAATTGATGCAACACTATTGAATTCCAAGATGTTAGAAGATAGAATGCTGCAAATTAAAATGTATATTAGGCCACACCAAAATTGCAAGTTGATTTTTCGTGGCTTCTATCTTCGGTTCTTAATTTGAATTTATCTTTAAGTAGGCTAATCATATTTGATTCAAGTGAAATTTGTATTACGGTTATTATTTAAATTATAATTAACTAAATTACTAGTTACTTAGGTACTTATGCGTTTGACGATTTATAAGTTAAGTATAAGGGGTGTGTGTGTGTTTGTGTAATTAAGCCTAACATTAATACTTATACTTATGAAAATAAATATACATAGATACGATCTTGGATAGATTACGAGACTATTTACGACAAACTTTAAAATCAAAGACCATGCCTTCGGTTCGATTGAATATGTAACTAAGAAATATTTATTTTATTTTTTATTGCATATATTAGGGAAGGTATACTGAATGCTTAGACTACCAGCTAGAACCAGTAGATGTTGTGTGGTATAAATAAACGTTACTATAACCTGGTTAAATTTGAGACACGAATTTAAAATGGCGCCGAAAATATTACCTCTCACTGGCACAGTGTTGCATGCAATAGTATACTTTTTTGGTGCCTGTCCGATTTAACCAGGTTATAGGTACTATTCTTAGAAAAAAAAGCAACCTACTAAATTGGTGTCAATTTGTCTAAATCATCAGATCGTACTTACAAATCTATTTTTCAATAAACTTCACTGACTGGTTAAACTATCTAGATCTACACTGTACAATACTAGAAGAAATATATTTTTTAAGTTTATTAGACTTCTTTTGAAGATTTTTTTCTTTGATGTGATATTATTTGACACTCTTGCATAAAAATGTAAGTGCTTACCTAATGCTTGTTGAAATAAATTATTCCATGTGTAATAATTGTAGTATTATTTATTACTATTGTACTGCACTGCATCCTTCTCAAAATAACTACCTACCCACTGAGACTGCAGTTCCTAGCCTGACCCAGACTCCGTTTTTATTTTTAGTAAAGTCTTTATACATTTTGAGTTATTAGCCATAATAAAAACTGAACTTTGACAAAATTCACAGGCTAGACCAGTGACCCCACAGTGCTGTAATTTGGTATGAATGTAACGTAAGTGACACAAATAAATAAATAAATATTGCTGGACATTTCACACAGCGCTATCTAGCCCCAAACTAAGCAAAGCTTGTACTATGGGAACCAGATAGCTGATAGAATACTTATATAATTTTTTTTTTGTAAATTCATACTTATAATATATAGAGAAACAACCAGACCTGGAACAAATATCTGTAGATCTTACAAACATTTGTTCCGCGGCGGGGATCGAACCCGCTACCTCCTGCGTCTCAGCTGGCTATTCGCCCACTGCACCACGGAGGTCGTCAAATACAACATAGACAAATAATAATAAATAATAATAACAAATATAGGCAAAAGTCTGAAGTCCAGAATAACTGCAATTTGTACCCCAAAAAAGCGTATGCATATAACTTGAACTCCCGTTACCTGTAATTTGAATGAAACTATAGATCAAGTCAGTTGGTTATTTATTTCGTGGCACTATTTTGATAGTCAAAGATTACAAATAATATTTTTTTTATTTTAATCGGAGACTCGCGAGATCTCAGTTCGGGGCGAACCACTAGTATTATAAATTCGAAAGTACCTAATCTTGCCTACATATTTATGTGATATGATTAATGAAATTTGGTAAGTATATACTTATTTAGATTATGACCGGGAGTTTATAGACTAGTTTTTTATTGACAAAACATTCGTGCGAAGCCGCTGGTGGAAGCTTGTTATAAATAAAAATGGGGTGTGGCTGTGTCGTGCACACGGCCGTGAGTTGTACGTGAATACGTATACTACGTAACAGGTAATATTTATACAAAGTATGCTATTTTATGAATGATATAATATATTTGAACTCTAAGAAGTCTTTCGGGTCATACTAAATAGAAATCTCGAAACGCAGCAAAATGACCTCAAAATGGTGGTGCTTCCCCCTCCACCGCGCGTGATGCGTCACAGCCCTCATTAAGCGTAACGAATTCTTTGATCCTTTGGCTATCCAGTGGTGTAATTAAATTTTGGATAGAGATGATACTCGTAATAGGTACCTATATAGCTGCAACCCCGAACTTTATCCCCCGATTTTGTTATCATTCGTTTTTAGGGTTCCGTACCTCAAAAGGTAACAAAGGGAACCCTCATAAGATCACTCTCTTGTCCGTCTGTATGTCTGTGTGTTACCACCGATTTTCTCAGGAACGGGTGGACCTAGCAAGTTGAAATTTATACCAGATACTAAGGTCTATAGTCCCTATTTTAAGGTGTATAAAAATCAAGGTCCTGAGTCAACCCGATATAAAGATATGGGTAAACTTTGATTTTCACGAAAACTTGTAATTACCAAAATTTATCTTAATTTTCAACTTTTTTTATTTTTCGGAATTTTTCCTTTACTTGCTTTTAACCAAAATTGACTATTCTAGGTTAACCGGAAGTACCCTATAGGTTTTGGGTCGAAAACCTACATGGTAGTTCCCGTTGATCTAGAATCACGAAATTTGTCACATAAATCACGAATTAGAATCACACAAAAAGCAAGCAGCACAAATAAAGGAAAAATTACAAAAATAAAAAAAATCTAAAGTAAAGGGTGTCCCGATACATAGTTGACGCCAATTACGACAGTCCTCTGAGTTGCATGGGCGCTCATACAATTTAGAGGACTAGCTTAATCGGCACCAACCTCAAATAAGGTAATTATATAAAATTGTGCTATTGAATAAAATAAATATTTAAGTGGGGCTCCCATAAAACAGATATTATTTTTTTGCCGTTTTTATAGATAACGGTACGGAACCCTTCGTGCGCGAGTCTGGCTCGCGCTTGGCTGGTTTTTTTTAATTGCATCCCACTATGGAAGCAATTTTAGAAACGTATTCACGTCAAAAAGTTAATACTATACAGGAATGGTTTTGAAAAACTATGATAAGTACGTACTATGTATAGTGAAATAATTTTCAGAATTGGTTTAGTAGTTTCTGAGATTACATACAACAAAATTATAGGTAATATTATTAATAAGTATAGATAGATATTTACCGGGTTATTACGCAGCAGTTGTGTAGTAATAATTATTGTAATTAATTACGCCAGAGTTGCCAGATAGTGATAGATAGCTGTGAATCGTGCTGACCTCAGTGATACCCTTTGACCGAGTCTACTATTTACTTTCATTCTACTGCGTTTTTACACAAAAGTAGTTAGTTATTCATAAAGGCATGGTAGATTAGACCTAGACTAGACCTATGACCATGATCAGACAGGATGTTCCACAGCCGGACTTCACCCACTGCTCGGTAGATATTCCAGAGTGAATAGGTTCTTTCTAGGCAAGCGTGCTCCATCTTCGATCACACCATCACTTACCACCAGGTGAGGTAGTGGTAAAAAAATATACCACTTTATCTACGCCTTTTTCAAACAGCACCCTGAAAACCATATCAGACAGAGTTACCTCTCCAATATGGAAGTGCTTCGTGTTGAGAGTGATCAAACCGACCTAGGTTGTTGCTGTTGCAATTTAACTTGACACCCTATTTTTCTCTCATGGGACCTGATGTATGGGATAAAAAGTAGCCTATGTGTTAATCCAGGTTAAAATACTAAATTTCATCAAAACCAGTTCAGCCGTTTGACGTGATTGAGTAACAAACAAATAAATAAACAAACATTCAAATTTTCGCATTTATAATAATAATATTAGTAAAATTAGAAGGTTTACTAAAAAATGATTTCTATAAATAAGATAGGAAAATAAATAAAACAATAGCATTCCTCTAACTAAATGCAACATTTACTACAAAGAAGAAACAGTCTCGAGTGTCACAGAAGTCTTGTAATATCCTCGTCTAGGAAACCTTTCAGGTGAGGCAGTCCAAGATGGCGCGCCGGTCGAACTTGAAGTTAGCCCACGATGGAGCAACGAAATTGAAGAACGCATCTTCATATCCATCGATTTGAGATTCTTTTGGCTCAGTATTAGAGCTGCTTTCCCTCTGCACCGGCGAGAAATTATTGGAATGCGTATTCTGTGGCGTGAACAACTGTCTTTTAGCCATCTTTCTCTCCTTCCTGCTGACATTACTGTTCGCTTTGACTGCACTATGTCCATTATGATTCTTAAACTTAGAATTAGAATTCTGGAGCTGATACTCCTGTCCTTCAAGGTAATCGGGGGCTGTGACATGTTGGGTTTGATATTCTGTTATTTCGTTCTGAAGCCCTTGCGAAATAGTCTTTTTATTCTTGCCAGTGGAAGCTGTAGATTCGATATCGCCCATGGATTTGTGGCGGGTTCGTCGCGTACTATTCGTGAACACTTTAGGGTTCCGCTCGGAGACCCAGCGTCTCATTCTCTTAACGAAGGGTAGCACCATGAAGAATGCGTTAGGACTAACTCCCATTTTCACTTTTGGGGTCATGTCTTTTTTGTTTGCGGGTAGATCGGCCAGAGGGAACCACTCGCAAGCTTTGATCTCGTTCCTGGTGCGAGGTTGGAACTTTGTCTCGCGTGGAATATGTCCTATGATGTACAGGCGGACGATCTGTTCGTGGATGATGGCTTCTATGTAGTCGTTCTTGTTGATGAGCTTGCTGATGTCGAAGCCTGTTTCCTCGAGCACCTGGAAACGAAGGTACTGGATTGAGTGATTTTACTTTTCGGCGTCAACTTGTAGGTAACTACACTTTGTCTATTCTACCTATTATAGACCGAAATATTAACAAGTTTGTGGCACGTTTTAAGCAATTTGTTCCTTCTAAAAATTCCGAACCAAGTCAGTTTGACGAGATCGAGAGGTCGTCTAATACGAAAAAGCATATGCGTTGATCAGATTAGATTGGAATTTCTTTATTGCATTAACAATACATAGGCGAATTTAATGCTAATTAGCATTTTCCTCCAGCCAATCTTTGATGTGACAGCAACCAACCAAACTTTTAATACATATCTCTGGGCATGTTTCATTCACCAACATGGAGGACTACTACCTACCTGCTTCATTAATACATATTTTCTTCTTCCTGTGCTATATTGCGTTTTCTATTTCGTAGTCATTACGAATGTACGTCCGCGTTTCCGAATTAGTAGGTACGCTTATGCAACCGAATTAGTCCAGGCGTCTCGCGGCTCGCGACGGCACGTGACGGCTGCTCATCAGTCACCAGCGAGCGAGATTCAAAGGCTAGCACGTGCTCTAGTGTTTCCAGTATTTAGATATAAATATATTCTGATATTATTTGCACTAAAAATTTAATTATTAATAATAATAATATTATAATGTAATAATATTTACCATGATTTGTGAGTTTTTGAGTATCCAAATATTTTGACGCAGTTGCATGCGCCATGATCACGGGAAAACTGAAGTCTTTGCGAATGGATGGTTATTGGCGGATATAAACGATCTACCCGCCTTCTCAGTCTCTTCACACAAACTTACAAAAACTCACAAACCATGGTAAATTTCATTAATAACCATGATAGTTTCAAAAGTTAGATAGTATTCATAACCATATATTCCGTATTTCCTACAATATACAAAATTTTCCGAGGCCTCTAATTTAAATCGTAGTACTGTACTACCTACCTACTGCACGCAAAGGATTACTGTCCTGTGCGTGTCAAATCAATGTATTAACACAAAAAACAAGACTATGTCGTACCTCTCTAGCAGCACATTTATAAGGCTCTTCATCTTCATTGACCTTGCCTTTAGGGAAGCCCCAGGACGCCTTAGTCCAGTACGACTGGACAAGGAGTACATGAGTGAGGTCCGTGTCGAGGAGTATAGCTCCGTACGTTGGGACCGTCTGTTTGTACTCGCGCCAGTTGTCGAGCACTGCGTCTAGGCTGCTTATGTGCTCGCGGAGTTGTGGTACATGCTAAAATTAATTTTAAAATATTATTATTTTATTTATTGATTGAGCTGCTTGAAAACAAGGGAAGAAGGACTAATGTGCCTTATTCCGAAAGCCAAAAAACCAACAACCCACCCGCCTACAGTTCTCCATTTGATTGTGGATCACAAAGAGAACAAAAAAAAATTTATTGATGGTAAACATTGAAACAACCAATATCACAGATTTCAGTTGGAGTTGGAACATATTGGCACTGTGTATGTAAGTATGTTCATGTTCTCAAAAACTGTAAGGATGTTGTCTGAATAACTTTGGAATGGCTGGTCCAATTTTCATGAAATTTAAATGTAGGTAAAGATAAAAAAAACAGAATTTAATGGTCACAGAGGTATTTGAATTGTTAGAATGGGGTGGTTTTTAAGATATAGGAAAAGAGGGACAAATAAATACCAAGGACTCTAACTGTAAATAACAAAAGTAATCTACTTAGTTATATTACTTTATGAGCTGAAATGCGGAGGAGTCAATATTTGATTAGTATTAAATCTAGTCTATCTGTTACTTTTAAGCCCAATCAAGCAAGCGGCTTTTAGAATGTAAAAGCTTATACCTGAAAAACATGAGCAGCAAATTGTCTGATGCCACAAGGATGCAGTCTGTTGCTCTCATCAGTGCAGTAATAGTCCAGATAGAACCAGTGTGCAAGCTCAATTTGGAAGCAGATTCGTACTAGGTTCCCGCGGTCTTCTGCCGGCAGGTTTATTATGAAGCGACTGGAAAACACAAGTTATTGTTTGGTGATCACTGTCTAAAATTAATCTTATTGATTATTTCTCTATCTGTGTAGTGTACATACTGTAATAATTTTGATTATCTTCACACCATTAAGTAGTCAGATGGTCGGACAACATTGCACAAGTTGTAGAAAGTCAAAGTGGTATAAGAGCAGTCTTGGAGAGAAGGGTGTGATAACGAGGACTATACCCAGCAGTGATTGATGTGAGCTGAGGAGATAGATAGATCTTCACATAAGTTGTTCTTCTTTATCATATCAGCCGTAGGACATCCACTGTTAAACATTAGTCTCCCCATAAAGAGTGACTGATCTTGCATGTCCTGCATTCAACAGCTTCTGGCAACCTTAATTAGTTTATCTATCCATCTATCAGGGGGGCTGTCCTACACTGCACTGTCTATGTACACTGTTTTGTGTGGGTACAATGGTTTGCAGTTATTCGATTTTCACCCGTAAGGTATCACTACCAATATCACTTTGGATAATGCAGTCAGGATGACTGTACTTGTTATTAACAATGCCATAATGTGATGTTGTTGTGAATGGCACACTGTTGGTTCTTGGAATGAAATAATGCTTCTGTACTTATGAGATTGTGGACTAGACCTCTTGTAGGTGTAGGAGTAAATAGAACGTATTACATACGACAAAAAAGTATACCAACCTGCAAAGGTCATCCAGTATGTCTGTGGGTATAGAATGCTTGCACTGGTGAGAATTCCCGTTGGTAGAGCTCATCGTAAGTTTTGCTAATGAAATACCACTATAAATTTATCAATAAACTTGCGTAGTTTGTTAAAATCTTCACTTTTTTAGTAGGTAGGTACGTATGTATTTGTTGATCAATGGAAAAAGCTTACACACACAACACAGATTACAGACAAGGAATGAAATTAATGAATCACAGATAATAGACAGGCTTTATTACATAGACCTACTAGGAATGAATGAAGAAAGCAAAGAAAGATCCACTACCACAGATAGATAATAAATATGACCAACTATAGATGTCATGCATGATGGATCATAGATGTCAGCCAGTTGGCCAGTTTATATCAGTTTGTCTGTAAATCACTGTCAAAAAAGAAAACACGGCTGTTGTGCAAAAATTGTTGGATTTTTGAATCGAAGATTTCATGATTTTTCTTGTGAAAAATGGATATAACTCCGTTATTTAAAGCATGTATCAAAACCGTGAAGACACGCAACAAGGCCTTTGGCATACAGAGCCCTGGGAATGACGATAAGCAGCGGATACTGAGGACAAAACCGAAAACTGCTTTTATGATCACTGCTAAAGATATAACTTTACAAATAACTAGGTTACGGGACTTCCTGCTCGAGCACAGAGAAGGGTACCTTAGCTTCTTCAATGGTACTTCGGGGACGGGTAAAGAGACGATGTCTGAAGATGAACGTGATCAAATAGACACTGGAGCACAAAGGATCATCAATACCTGTTCACACCTCGTTAGAGAGTTCAGAAATGATAACCGGAAGGTGTCGGTGTCCGCACAGATGCGGGAGTACATGGACGCTGTTATAGACCTGATCGAAACATACCTTAAGTCTGTCTGTAAGATCCACAGTGAACTCAAAGCTATCCGAGTAAAACGAGACTTAGACATAAAGAAGTTATCTCGTTTAGAAATGCCACAAATTAAATCCAACATTCCCAATCCTTTTATATCTGATGAAAAGGAGGGTGAGGAACAAAATGATATGGCTAAAACTAAAATGGACTTAGAAAATGAAGTGGCAGTTGTATCAGATGAAACTAATCAGCTGAGCGCAGAGGAACTGCAAATGTTTGAATCTGAGAACAATCAGCTGTTCAATGAGCTCAATAACATGACTGAGGAGGTGAAACAGATAGAAAGCAAAGTACTTCATATTGCAGAACTGCAGGAAATATTTACTGAGAAGGTATATAGTTGGCATATAACTAAATTTGTGTATGAAAGAGCCGAGCTTCTCTTTTTATTTGCCTTTTTAGCACCACTTTAATTGAACTAGTTCTGCAAATATTGGCTATTTATCTCCTGCAGAAAGTCAGAGTGTACTATTCAAGCCTTGCTCTTACTTCATCTAATTAATATCAGGCTAACTATAGTGGCTGTATTCTTCACCCAGTTTGTGGTTTATCTTTCCACCAGGCTTTGCATAAATCACCTTCAATTGATAGATCCTCAATTTTTTTTTACAAAATATAATTTTTTTTTTTTTTTCATTAACCTATATTGTCCCACTGCTGGGCAAAGGTCTCCCCATCTTCCCTCCATCCATCACGGTCCACAGCCAAATCTGACCAATCTGGTTTGAATGCATCCAGGTCGTCAAAATATAATTATCAAATGTTTATTAGTTGCCATGCATCTACCTGTCTTAACTATCTATCATTTACCTGTACAACTACATTATATCAGTATTTGATATAAAAAACTAATTTAAAATTATATGTTTTATTTCAGGTTCTACAACAAGAGCAAGATATAGACAGAATATCTAACACAGTTGTGGGCTCCACGGAGAATGTCAAGGATGCCAATGACCAAATCCGGCAAGCAATCCAGAGGAATGCGGGCCTTAGAGTGTACATATTATTCTTTCTGCTAGTTATGTCATTTACTCTGCTGTTCCTTGATTGGTATAATGATTAGACTAAGTGTAGTTTTCAAAAATAAAAAATTATGTATAAATAACTTTTCTTACATAGTATTTTATCCTGCCCATCCAAAGGTTGTCTAGAAGACATCACATTAAGCGATAAGACCTGCCATTGTACGAAATCAATTTGTAAGAAAATATGTATTTATTTTGATATGAGTTTTAATCGTGAAATAATTACATATTATGTAGATGATGTGAAATGATGGCATTGCCTATAACAACTCTGGCCGTTGCTATTCATTCACCGATAGATGGCACTATCACACAACCCAACTACAAACCAGCGCCGCACATTGTTTTCAAAGGGAGTTTGAATGCATTACTGACAATGACAGAAGGAAGAATTACCTGTCTGTCAATCAACTGCATCAACCAGCTGAGCTGCCGTATTATTAAAGTTCGTACATAAGAAATTTCGTAAACAAAAAATCAATACTTCCCGTCAACAATCAACATTTCTCGATTTTTGTTTTTACAATATATTGTGCAAAAAAGGGTTGTGCCGTATTATATACTTAATGTTTGATTGCTCTGAATGCTACGTAAACTTGCTACTGTGTTTTCGAAAGAAAACACACCCATTTTCAGTAAACGAATAGGACTTTCATCTGATAAACACTTGAAAACCATAGCTTCTACGATGGAAGCTATGAAAACTATGAAGGATTTGGGTTACGTCTTTAATTCCAGTAAGTTTTATGTACTCAAATCACATAATGTACCTACGCTACGATGGTGCAAAATAGCTATTTAGCAACAAGATTTAACCGGTAGTTTTTCAAGGCCAAACAAACAGGCCGAATAGTTCTGTAAATTTTTAGTCTGATATAATAAATCCTATTAAGTATTCAATCTATATATAATCTAAAAATAAAATGATTTGTAATCTACTAACCTTTGTTTACATGTTGATTGCTGGAACACATCTGGTGCTAAATTCAACTATTAATGCCTTTTAGGTCATTTTATACCTAGAACTAGCACTGATAATAGCCAGATGCTAGACTAGACTATTGTGCTCTGTAGAGTTCTATTCTAATTTCAAACTTAAAAAGTTAACACGCTTTTATTAGCTTGGCACGTAAATTGAAATTTTGCACACTTATCAAGGACTATGCACAATTCAATAAAAAAATATAATTAAAAATAATGAAAATTATTTTCTACTTTTTAGTTTGGTTATCTACAAAAGCATGTGTTTTAGTTTTTTAAACTATTATTTATTATTTTACTTTTACAGACGGCCAGCTCAAAAAAATTAATATAGATGGTGAACCAGGAGAAGAACCATTTCAGTTTACTATTAGTGCCCAGCACCAAGAATGTCAAGCTCACTATGAAGAACTGGGAGATGCAGTTACCAACTATGTGTATCACCTTTTGGAAACCCAAGTGCATTTGACTAAGTTACCAGTGCCTAAAGGATCTAAGGATGGCACCTTCATTTTTGTATCAAAGGATTATGAGATTAAGAATACATTGTTGATACTGATTCATGGTTCAGGAGCTGTTAGGGCTGGACAATGGGCTCGATCGTAAGTTTCTTTACTTTTATCTCTTTGCCTGACATAAAACAAAAAATCTTTTGTGCTGCCAGACCAATAGTTTTAATTCTAAACAACTCTTAATTGGTCAGGCACCACAATCATTTAAAAATGCGTGATCCTTGACTTGTTCAAAATCTTTTTGCACGGAGTAATAATATACTGTGTATTTATTTCAGTCTAATAATAAATGAAAACTTGGACAAGGGAACACAAATCCCATACATAAAGAAAGCATTAGCCTTAAACTATGGAGTGATGGTACTAAATACAAATGAAAACTGCTTCCCAAATGGAAAAAAAATAAAAAATAGCAGTACTGCTGAGGAGCATGCTGTCTATGTTTGGGACACCTATATCTCAAAGACCAAAGCAGAGAATATAGCAATAGTGGCACATAGCTATGGAGGAGTGGTAACAGTGACGTTAGCTGATGAAATGAAGAAAGACTTCATGAAACGTGTTAAAGCAATTGCCTTTACTGATTCAGTACATGGGTACTCTAATATTAAAGTCACAGATTTTCTAAAACAGGTAAATTGCTAGTTATATACATTATCAAAATCTACTAATGTTATTCATAGTACATACTTTTAAAGACTTAATTTTGTTTAAATAGAACATAAATATGTAGTCACTTTCTAACAAAGTTTAAAAATCCATGGAGAAACACCCAAAACATTTGACAACTAAAAATAAAAACTAAGTTTATTATTATTATTAGCCCACTGTGTCCCACTGCTGGGCAAAGGCCTCCCCCCACTCTTTCCAGACACTTCTTTCAGGCGCTAAGATGGTCCAGTCTGCTTAGAAATTAATGAGCTAAAAACTAAGTTTAAATAAGCTAAAAGCAACTCAGGTGTCTACTTTATGGCTTCTTAGGGCCTATGAACACGGCGTGTTTTAAAGGCGTAGACGACGCGTTTCACGTATGCGAATTTACGGCGTCGTAGATTCCCTAAAAATTACAGGTAAGAATCGCATTTGAAGTGGGTTAACGCACGACAAATGCAAGTCGTCTGCGCGTTTAAAATACGCCGTTTGCATAAGTTCTTAAAGCTAGAACCAATAACTTATCATGCTTTATGCCACAGTCACCCATGTGACAATTGGTCACTGCAGAGAACATTGCCTGTTATGTAGTTGTCAGTTGATCTACTAATAATTACCTAGTAACTCTTAACAAGTTTCTAGAAAACTTTCTAGGCGTTTCTCGCTAGCCTGGCTGAAGTGATAAATCTCTTCACTCATACATTGATATTGATGTTGTTTTGGATTTGCAGATTACTAGAAATTGGATATCAAGTTCTTCTCCATTGGATACTCCTATGAAGACACCAGATTTTGATGTTACTAGGGTTTCAGCAGGTAAATAACATATAAGTAACTTAAAAAATTGAAATATGTTTGTAATTTATTATTATTTAGTAATTGTTTGTTTCAGGCCATCAAAAACATGAAATGACATCATACTCCTGCATAGAATCTGTGTTCAAATACATTGAGGAAAAACTTGCAACTTATGTGAATAATTAATAACTAATCTATTATATTATCATGTTACTAAATGTGTAACAAATAGGCATCTTAATGTATATACATACATTTTCTCAGGGGATTTAATAGAATTCCTTTAAAGGGGTAAAAAGGATAGATAGATCTTTTTTTGCCCCTTTAAGTACTAATCTGGGGGAAAAGAAGGAATAGAGGTATTTATCCATGAACATTATGTTATTAAGTAAAATAAATCTATTTTGTCTACATTGTACACATTTCACTTCTTCCCTTTGGAGTGATGCTTCATCCAATACTTTAGATCGTGGTTGTTAGCTCGTACACCTAAAACCGCAGACTTTGAGTTGACATCTTTCATGACAAAAGGTGAAAAGCCAGCTGTGTAATCAGGGTCCAAAGCATTAGTCTTATTTCTGTTCATTTTGGATGCAAATCTTTTGTGTATGTGTTGATCTTCAGTAAGAATGGGGTATTGGAAATGTGGGCCACCTCTGGGCGTTGGAAGACTGAATTTCTTTCCTCTAGCTGTTAGGGGCTTTTTTCCGTTTATGTGTATGTGTTGGTTCCCTTCTTCATCTATACTTACACCAACTTTTTTAAGTGTGGAATGTCCACATTTGGGGCAAAATAGTTTTGTCATTACGCTTGTGGTTTTGAAGCATGTTGTGCAGCGAAATATGAATGTACGTAGCTGTTTTATAATTCTTCCATCTATAGAAGTGACATTGAGACCTATTTGTTTCAGCACATTTTGCATTGCAAAGTCTGATGTGATGCAGGCAACTTCTACAGCTTTTTCTTCAAATTCTCCTTGCTCCATTTCCTTTTTCTTTGCTGCTAAGTTACCTGGAGTGATCCACTCTCCACCATCACTGTCAGAATCAGACTCTTCCTCGTCTGAGGATTCCTCATCAGAGACTTTCACTATAAGATCATCAACTTCTTTTCCATCTTTCAAATCCATATTTTTTATTTGTTCAGCAATATCTTTAGCCATTTTATCATCATCATCACTCTCATTTTCATCATCATTGTCTTTGTTTTTGACTTCTGTTTTAGTTTCCTGAACTTCAGTGGCTTCAGGTTTTGTATCAGGTTCAATCAAACCTTCACCTGTCTCAGAATTTACCTCACATTTAGCCACTTCCCCAGTTTCTTGGTTCACATTAGCTGATGTGGTTTCAGGTTTTTGGTCAGGGTGTAAATTGAATCCAGTAAGTCCTGTAACCTTTACGGTTTTCTGAACTGTTGGTTCTGATTTGAGGTGTTCAGTTCCAATCTTTTCTTTCTCCAGTTGATAAGCTAGGGCCATAACCTTGATGTCTGTGGCGGATAAACTAGTGTAATCACCTGTCTTCTTGGAGAATTCTGTGATAAATTTAATATTCTCAGTAAACACATTCTTCACGATGAGATCGTATGGGAGCACTACGAGTTTCTTCCTCTGCCTATCGTTGGTAATTTCATCAATCACCTCTTGGATAGTGTAAACATTTTCGGCAATGTCTTGAAGGTTGCCCGCTTTTATAAATGCAGTGGTGTCGACCACTAAATGTTTGATATTTTTCGGCATGTTGTAGTACAGTTATAACTTTTACTTAGCGAGAATTATGAAGAATATTCACGAAAATAACAAAAATAGTCCATTCACGTGTCGCACATTTTCTAAAAGAAATAAACGTCGCGGAAATTGACAGTTGCACGCAAATGACTGTGACAGTTTGTAAAAGATTCATTTTTGTAATTATTTTCGGCATGTTCTGCTGTTTTCTCTCTTTTGTACTCGTAATTTACGTAATAAACTGTCCTACTCAGCTTAATCCACTCGACCGACAATGAGCCAATTTAGGTAGGTAGTTGAATTTTCATTCATAGTGATGTGATGTGATGATGCTCATCGTTCCTCGTTAATTAATCGATTCTTATAAAAACAATATTTTAAAACACTACAACAGACAGAATCTGCCTGTACGATGTCTGCTGTCTTTTGCTGCGATATAACAAGATAAATAATTATTTTACCTATAAAGATTCTCTATAACAACAGTACTCAAAGTATCAACATTTTATTCGATTTACTGTGATATTTTATTTTGTTATGAAGTTCTTGAACAAAACAACGACACATCCCTAACCTCAAAATTAATTTTGGTTTTCTTCTTTTGCGTTGCGTTGGTGGTATTTTCATTTTATTTCTACTGAAAATAAACAAATTACCGTCTGTAGGCTGTGTTGCCTTCAGATTGTACCATTTCCACCATGAGTTCTAAAAAAGGGAAACGACAGAATACGGCAAATAAAGTCTTTCCCGTTCCGGAATCTGTGAGCATTGCTTTGAAGATTCAGCTGGATAGGTTTTTGAGCGATGAAAAAGAGACGGAACTGAAATTTCCAACGTTCCTATCGGCCCAGGAGCGCGGGTTCATTCACGCAAGGGTCGCGCAGCTCGGACTGAAATCTAAATCACGCGGGAAAGGTTTGTTGTGCTCGCCTTCACTGCTTTTTCTATTTATTTATACTATTATTTGTGTTGTTGCTAGAACTTAATTCAAGTCAATATTGTGCGGATTTACAATTTCCCCACCGAGAAATCTTTGGCACAGCTTAGACCTGTTGGGAACTAATAAGGTATTATTTCAAAGCTGTGCAACAACAAATGCCTATTAAAGTTTTGACTCAATACAGACAGATATACGTCAAACTTATAGCATCCATATTTTTTAGTCAGGAGTTCAAAACTTAATCTATCTATGTGATGGTTTCAGGAGTAAATCGCTTCATAACAATTTACAAGCGTGCGGGATCATCCATTGTGCAAAATGATGCTAAGCTCATACTGGACTCAAATATGCGATGTACGATCACAGAGCTGTTCAATGCATTCCCCATCACTACTAAGGAGAAAGAGGACTTGAGTAGCTGCCCTGAAAAGGAGAGGAGTCCACAGTTGGCTCATAAGGCTATGGGGCAGCTCAATAATGGAGTTGCTCAGGTAAAAAGTGAAAGCAAAACAGATATACTTTTTTCCCATCAACTCACTATGACAATGGTATTCATCGCAAAATCACCACTATTAATACCTTTTGGTATTCGACTAACACTCTTTTTACAATGACCGCAATGGTATGGCAATACCATTGAAAATTAGGTAGGCTTATGAAAGGAACAACAATCGTAACAGTTAAATAATGGTATGGCTCCATAATCATTATCCTCATAAATTATCACAATTGTGCCCCAGGCAGTAGCGGATTCAGGGGGGGGGATAGGGGGCCCAAGCCCCCACCTCCCTAAAAGCATCTCAACAACGGCGAAATCGTGAAAAAAAATCAGCTATTTTATACATCTTGGTTGAATAGGTTAGGAGTAACTTATTTGCTGAAATTTTTTATAGCTAATATTTTATTACCTGTTTTTTCTTGCGATTTTGAAGTTGGTCCCATTATATAAGTGATAATAAAGACTACCATCAGTACATCATGCATGTCTCAAGCCCCTCCGAAACCAAAATCTTGAATTCGCCAATGGCACCATGTCTGATTCAGTATTCAGTAGATTTAAGGCCATCAACCACCTGTATGGCGTTATGAAGTCACATGTTATGCACACCACACACACACACATATATTCACTTTGCTATAAAACACTAACATTGACTTAGTTATTGTTAAAGCACTAATTTTAATAATGTATTTGATGACATCTGTTTTTTTTTTAACCTATTTATTTCTATTTTTATCTGATTTTTTAAAATGTCTGAAAGTAAATCAAGGTAATCTGAAGGTCTGTGACAACCTTCGTGGTGCAGCGGGCGAATAGCCTGCTGAGACGCAGGAAGTAGCGGGTTCGATTCCCGCCACGGAACAAATGTTTGCATGTTCTACAGATATTTGTTCCGGGTCTGGTTGTTTCTCTATATATTATAAGTATGTATTTACCAAAAAAAATAACAAGCTCTGCTTAGTTTGGGGCTAGATAGCGCTGTTTGAATGTCCAGCAATATTTATTTATATTTTCCTAATTAATACCAAAACCGTTCCAAATGGAAAGTCCTTCCAAAATTAATGACACGGCTGCTTTTAATATTTTTCTCGCATCTCTAATAATTTAGGTAGGTTTTCCCCTCACTGACCCATCTCAAATGTACATAACCTGTGTACTTTATTTTTATCCTGATATTAAAAGCTTACCCAATTCATTTTACTCTATTTCAGGTTCCCAACACATCATACAATCCAGATGTGATAAAATTCAGAGAAAAACTACCTATCTTTGAACAGAGGCAGGACCTTATTGATGCAATAACACATAATCAGGTAAAACACTGACTCTACACTGAAGACCATCCATCTTCCCACATCAGGCTTAATTCACAACACTAGATTGAGGATAGAGTGAAGTGGAGAAGACCAACCAGGAAAGCTGCCTCCACCACCATATGGGATACATAGCTTGGAAGAGAGAGATAGAGGCTCAATTCACACCACTGATTACACTGACCATCATCTTCCCATTTTTCCCATGGTAGGCTCAATTCACACTGAGATGACAGCGGCCGGCAGCACGATTTTGTTTTGTTAGTAGTACAGGTCTTATTTATACTAATGTCAGGTATGTACATGGCGCTGCAAATTTAATTTTAATTGTACATATTATTTACTACATTCAGTTAGGTAACAAAATTCAATCAGAGATGTCATTCTTACGTGCATGAATTTCTGGCGAGATTTCTAACAGGTCCAATATTCATGTCAATAAAAATACGAAACAATAGTAAAAAGTAAATAAGTATATAATAGTAAATAAGTAGGTACACAAGGAATAATGATTGTCAATTAAGTATTATGGACTGATATGAACCAGCTCAAGGCACAGCCGCGATCTCACGCAGCCGCGACCTCACGCAGCCGCTGGTGGCCACGGCGCCACCCTCAATCTATTAGAAACCCTCACGTTTCAGGAGCATTTTGTTTCAAGCTTGTAGCAACATTACTTTGATTTGAACTACAAAACTTTACATTACTGTTATAATCCTAATAATATTGTATATTTAGTGCTTTCTAGTGATTACACCACGTTCAGTATAAAACGTTGCGAAAATAAACACGATTTACTGACATTTTAGGATAATTTTACGCTGTATTTGAGCTCTAATGTGAAACATTTTGAGTGAACAATTTATGGTGACGTCACAGAAAGTAGAATTAATAATTAGATAATCATCTTTCACACTATCCATCCATCTTGTTTGACCAACAGCGCTATCTATTGCTAAACGGCTGAACTACATACTTCAGGATTGTTAAACATAACAGTATTTATAAATAATTTAAATTGTTTGCTTACATAGCGCCATCAATTTATCTGTAGTTATTTTAGCCCACAAGTCATCGTGCATTCAGCCTTCATATCCTGTCCAGTGAATATATTTCGGCATTTGATTCGCAGGTTATAATAGTAGCAGGCGCGACCGGTTGCGGCAAAACGACGCAGCTGCCGCAGCTGGTGTTGGAGCACTCGCAGGAACACAAGCAGCCCGTCAGGATCTACTGCACGCAGCCACGCAGGATATCTGCTGTCTCGGTTGCAGAGAGAGTAAGACATTTTTTACTTTTTTATACAACTTGGAGATGGAACAAGGTTATGGCCCACCTGATGTTAAGTGGTAATCAGCCGCCTATAACAAAGTATTGCCTCGTAGGTGCTTGGTGGCAGAAATAGGTATGGTGGCAGTACTTCCCCAAGTGAGCTCTTTCACAAGGAACTCTACTACTCTTAAAGAGAATATCTCCTAAAGTATAATATCAATTAAGGAAGCTAGGAATACGCGGATGCTTGCTACCTAGATCTGACAGAAGAGCAGCTAGATAAGCTTGAGCGTCTGCAGAACTTCTGCATCAGGTTTATATTTGGGTTGCGCGAATATGACCATGTTTCCCCTTATCGCATCATTCTCAAGTGGCTCCATATTCGCCGTGATTCTCATATTCTGTCTCTTCTCTATTCTATTCAATCCTTTCTCCCCTTGCTATCTTAAAGAGAGGTTTGCTTATCTCCATTCTTCCAATACTTTTTCTCTCAGGTTATCGGAAATTTTATCCCTCAAAACACCCGTACACTCTAGTTCCTTCTACGGGAAATCATTCACTGTCGAAGCTGTGCGCCTGTGGAAATTAGAGCTTGTTTGTGAGATTATTGCTTTGCCTGAGATTAAAGCAGCATTGCCACAATGCCTAGAATAAAATACTCTATATTGCACACCAACAAAATTAAAAATACAATAAAAATACACAAAAATTAAGGTAAGTACAATGGGTGGTCTTATCGCTAAAAGCGATCTCTTCCAGACAACCTTTGGATGGACAGGACAAAACAAAATCAAAAAGACGGCGGTGTATTTACGAGTATGTTCATATACCTACCTATACTTACTAATAAACTAATTATATATACTTACAAATATAATAATATATACTTACAAATATAATAATATATACTTACAAATATAATATATATACTTATATATAAACTACAATAAAGGAGATAAACATAACGATAAACTAGCAGTGCGTAGACAAAGAAAGGAAATGGTTGTATACCTTAGCTTTAAAGCTAAGAAGAGATTTAGATGATCTAATAGAGAAAATAAATAGGTATAATATAATAGAGATAGCCTAGCTTGCTTGTCATTTGAGTTACCTATTTATTTATTTTTTATTCATTTTAATTTTATTGTCATCGTTTTAGAATATTTGTAAGGTTTAGGTTATTAGTTGGGTATATATTAATCTATCTTTATATGTATTATATATTATAATCTAATATATATTATAAGTATGTATTTACAAAAAAAAAGTATATAATTATTCTATCAGTTATCTGGTTCCCATAGTACAAGCTCTGCTTAGTTTGGGGCTAGATAGCGCTGTGTGAAATGTCCAGCAATATTTATTTATTTATTTATCTTTAGGTATTTATTTATGTATTAGGATTATAAGTACAGTTTTTATTAGATGTAATTTTTATTTATTTCATTTGTAAATATACTCTGTGCACCGCTGTCCATTACTGCTTCGCTGATTACTTTCCATCCAAAGGTTGCCTGGAAGAAATAGCTTTCAGCGATAAGGCCGCCTATTGTACTTTATTTAGCATAAATTAGTTTTTTAAGTATTCCTGGTGTATAATAAAGAATTATTCTATTCTATTCTATCAATAAAGGAAACACACACACTCCCCTCCAGAGGAAAGATGACCTAATAAAGGTTGCTAGGAGCTGTTAGGTGAGATCGGTCGCTCTGTAAATCTATTGGGGATGTCTATGTTCAGCAAAGGACGTCCTATGGTTGATATGATAATGATGATGGTCTAATGGCATAAACTAACAATTTAAAACAGCCAGCATACTAGTTCATTTTTTTTCCCCGCTTCTAGGCCAAAATATTTCCCCAAAATCCTTCCATAAAATTGAAATTTATACTTTCACTAGCTAGAGTTTTTTCAATAAAATAATTACCATCCTTTTGCGCAGTCGGGTAAAAAGTGGCCTATGTCCCAATCCTGGTCATAATCTATCTGTATACCAAATTTCGTCGAAATCGGTCCAGCCGTTTAGTCGTGAAAACGTAACAAACAGACTGTGAGACAGAGTTACTTTCGAATTTATAATATTAAGTATGGATATTCATTTAATTTGCAACATATACTACTATGTTTTTTTATTCATGACATTAAATTAAAACACGGCTAGTATTGTTGTAAAATTGATTTTTTTCAAATTCATTACCATAGAAAAATTAATATTTTCAAACAACATTAATATCAAGTCCTAAAATATCAATGAAAGAGCCTGTATATAATAGGTAAACAAATCATATTCATTCATCATGTAAGTAGTAGGTACCTGTTAAACTGATTAAGCGGCATCAGTGTGTTTATTGGGAATGTATCGATTACTGGATAAATATTCAAGCTACCGGTATTAAACTCACCTCTAAAATCAGTTAACACGATCCCGGATGTGTGTTTTAAATTAATGTCGTACATAACAAAAGAGGGTGTATAATTATAATTTTGTGTATTTTCAGGTAGCGTACGAACGCAATGAGAAGATAGGCCAGTCGATAGGCTACCAGATCCGACTAGAGTCCCGCGTCAGTCCGCGAACTGTACTCACATATTGCACCAATGGTATCCTACTCAGGACTCTGATGGCTGGAGACAGTTCACTCACTGGTAAGTTTCAACTTAATACCATCAGGCTGTTTTAAACACCATTAAGAGTGTGTAGCGACATCTATCACCACATGAAAGAACTGCTTGTTCATCAAGCTAACCTACAGAGCGAGCGGCAATATGACACAGACGGTAAATGGAAGAATCAGAATCAGAAATATTTCTAAGACCTTAAGTATATAGTAGTAGTTGGTTAGTACACCAACTATGCCCAAAGCTCTGTCATCTGACGCACGCTAGATAGCTTCAACATGGATTATACCTCAATAGCCATCTTATCCAATAGCAAAGCATATTTTATGAAACAAATTATCTCTATTCTTAATCATAAACTTCGCATTCCATAAAATATTTTTCAGAAACTCACACAACACACACCCCCTCAAGTATAAACATTTACACAACATCGCTCTTAAAATGCGTACTTACCTACTAAATTCCTTAAAAAATATATTGTGTTATTAATAATTATTTCTAGGTAAGTAACTAATTTCTTAAAAGTTATGTCTATAAAATGACAATCTGTTATTGGCATTATGCATAAGCTATTAGAGTTTGTGAAATATGAATAAAATAAAAAATAAACTAATCAAGTACTATCCTAGATCGCGCAAACGAAATATACTTACCATCTAAACATAAATAATACATCTCAGCAAGTCTTGTTGTGGCGCTGGGAGATCTCCCATTTTCCTTGGGGGACATCTATTAATCTGTCGTCTACCAAAAGTGAACAAATAAATGCCCCACATCTTGTGAAGTGCTAACCAAAGCCACGATACACTGGTATGCGGCCATCAATTTGAAGCTGCTTGACGAAGATTGAAGATACTGCTTGACGGCAGAAATAGGCATGGTGGTAGTACTTCTAGCTCTACTACTTCTAATGACTTTCCCCACTACTGGGGTATAGGCTTTCCTAAGTTTGAGCCACTTATCACGATCCTGCGCTAGTCCACCCGTTTACCATCATACCCTATGGAGGACAGAAAACATACTAGAAATCAATATGAATGGCTCATAGGATCAGGAAGAACAAATATGTTCAGAACTCAATTTCACTGTCGGATGGGTCTGACATTTTTTTTTACCTCGATTTCTAACCCAAAACGCTATTCTAAAACTATTTCGGATTAACCACAAAACTCGGATACCTTTCCGACACGGATTCAAAGTTGATAGTTCCAAATTTCAGCCAAATCGGTTCAGTAGTTTTGGCGTTTGAGAGGAACAAACATCCATCCAAACTTTCGCATTTATCTACTAGTGGGTCACCCAAACTGAGATCTCGCGAGGCTCCCATAAAAACAAAATAAAAAGTTATTTTTTTGACTATAAAAATAGTGCCACGAAATGCATAACCAAAAACTTGACCTATATACCTACAGTTTGATTCAAATTACAGGTAGCGGGAGTTGATGTTAAATGGTTATCCTTTTTTTCGGTAGAAATTGCAGTTATTCTGGATTTAAGACGTTTCCCTATATTTGTGTCACTAAAGCTACGCAAATACAAAATTTCAGCACTGTGATTATAATATTAAGTATAAAATAAAAATAAAAATATTGCTGGACACTTCACACAGCGCTATCTAGCCCCAAACTAAGCAGAGCTTGTACTATGGAACCAGATAACTGATAAAATACTTATATACTTTTTTTTGTAAATACATACTTATAATATATAGAAAAACAACTATAATATATAGAACAAATATCTGTAGATCATGCAAATAATTGTTCCGCGGCGGGAATCGAACCCACTACCTCCTTCGTCTCAGCCGGCTATTCGCCCACTGCGCCACGGAGGTCGTCGTTGTCGTCGAGTATGGAATCATGTTACTGGTGAACCCTACAAATTTCGTCTAAATTCCGTTTTTATTATGGCTAATAACTTAAAAACTACAAGATTTAAACTAAAAATATGAACGGGGTCGAAATGTACTCATGAAGACCTTTCATTAGACATGCAACATGACAAGATAGTCTTATTTTGTTTTATTTTTACTCTTCTTGAACCCCAATATCTCAACAACCCCCAAACATTTTCAGCTCTGTTATTCACACCAAGATTGTGCCATCACTACCTACGTATATACCAAATTTCACGATGATCGAATCAACGCTTCGAAAGTTATCCTCGGACAGACATACATACAACGCCGATGTGCCAAGTTGATTTGGAGATCTCGCTTCGCTCGATAAATGAGTGGGATTGATTGTTGGCAGGTGTAACGCACGTGTTCGTGGACGAAGTGCACGAGCGGGATAAGTTTAGCGACTTCCTTCTGATCGCTCTCCGAGACGCGCTGCCGCGGTGCAAAGAGCTAAAGCTCGTACTGATGTCCGCCACCGCTGATACGCAAATATTCTCCAGGTATCATTTTAAATTAATTTGACATACTTTTGTGATTATAATTTTTAAAATAGATACCTAATTAATAAATATAATGTGGGCATATTTATTTATTCACTAGTTTCTGCCCGCGGCTTCGGACATTGTCTGGAATAAATTATTCTAGTGTTTGATCCCAAGTTGGTTAAAATAAATAAATAAGAACTATAACTAACACTGAGAAAACTTCAACTACAACTTGATTATACCTAGTCAGGTCATAAGTATTGTCACACAGTAAAAACTTTTCTTTTAGAATGCTGGCCACAAAAAAGTTTATAGAATTCGAATTTCGAATTGTTCATGAAAATAAAAATGTATACTTTTTAGAATTTGACCGTGTTGCAGTTATTGCGTTGCATCGTTGCGGTTACGCGCCAATTCAAATTTTTGACATACTGAAAAATTTGAATATAACCAAAAGATTCGTTTATCGCACCATCAAACGATACAATGAAGACTAGTGTAGATGACAGGTCAAGAAGTGGTCGCTCTCGGTCTGTTAGGACTCCAGCAGTGATAAAAGCTGTGAAGGCGCGAATTCAAAGAAATCCCAAACGTAAGCAGAAACTGTTGGCCCTTCAGATGGGGTTAAGCAGAACCACGGTGAAAAGGGTGTTAAATGAAGACTTAGGGCTTCGGGCATATCGAAGAAAAATAGGACATCGTTTGAATGCTCGTCTAATGGACCTGAGACTGAAGAAATGCCGCGCTTTGTTGAAGCGGTACGCGGGAAAAAAATATCGGGAAATTCTTTTTTCGGATGAAAAAATTTTTACCGTAGAAGAGAGCTACAACAAACAAAATGATAAGGTGTACGCACACAGTAGTGAAGAAGCGAGCAACCGTATTCCGCGTGTCTAACGAGGTCATTTTCCATCCTCGCTCATGGTATGGTTGGGAGTTTCTTATTGGGGCTTAACAGAGGTACATTTTTGTGAGAAAGGTGTAAAAACGAATGCAGTTGTGTATCAAAATACAGTCCTGACGAACCTTGTGGAACCTGTTTCTCATACCATGTTCAATAACAGGCACTGGGTATTCCAACAAGATTCGGCGCCAGCTCATAGAGCGAAGAGCGCACAAGACTGGCTGGCGGCGCGTGAAATCGACTTCATCCGGCACGAAGACTGGCCCTCCTCCAGTCCAGATTTGAATCCGTTAGATTACAGGATATGGCAACACTTGGAGGAAAAGGCGTGCTCAAAGCCTCATCCCAATTTGGAGTCACTCAAGACATCCTTGATTAAGGCAGCCGCCGATATTGACATGGACCTCGTTCGTGCTGCGATAGACGACTGGCCGCGCAGATTGAAGGCCTGTATTCAAAATCACGGAGGTCATTTTGAATAAACTTTAGTGTCATAAGAATCTGTTTTGTTAAGTTCATTTTGGTATGTAAATGGTTACATAATGAATAAACTTGTTTCAATTATTTTATATTAAACATGTGACAGAATTTATGACCTGACTAGGTACATTTACTTTTGATACATTTTCAATGAAAATTAAAATCAGCAGTACATTATTTTAAGACTGCCAAAAATGTATGCTTAACTTTGATTCTCTCTGTATTTTAACCGACTTTAAAAAAGGAGGGGTTCACAATGCATCTTTTTTGTTTTTGTCTTTTCAGCGATAATTCTTTATTGTTAAAAGGGGGTAAGTACCTCAGGTTAGGTTCAATATAAATTTGGAAAAGATCTGATGATGGGATCCATGAGAAAATTATCAAACTTTTAAATTTTCAAAGGCATTTGATCATTTTATCGATTCTCTGTATTCTGAAGTCGGTTATATTTTTCCAAAAAAGTTACTTGTTCTTTATTCATTATTATTTTTGGATGTTGCTCACGTGGTTGTCTCATAGGCGTCAAGATCGAGGGTTTTTTAATGTAAAACACAAGAAATCTATATGCTGATGTGTGGGCGATCATATCATATGTATAGGAGACTATTTCATCATTACTCGAAGACAGGGATATCCTATCCTATTCTACATTGTCAGTTTATTTTCCTATACACTCCGTGGTGCAGTGGGCGAATAACCGGCTGAGACGCAGGAGATAGTGGGTTCGATTCCCGTCGCGGAACAAATGTTTGCATTATCTACATATATTTGTTCCAGGTCTCTATTTTTCTCTTTTTAATCTAAGTATGTATTTACAAAAATCTGGTTCCCATAGTTCTCATAGGCTTTGGTTAGTTTGGGGCCAGATAACGCTGTGTGAAATGTCCAGCATTATTTATTTATTTTTATTTTTAAACTAGTATTTATAGTTATGTCTTTACTAAATCTCTATGGATCGTTATGTCTGAATTAAATGCATATTATAATTTTTATAAATATCCCAGCATCGTTTAGCAGCTTTATTATTTGGCAGATATTTCAACAACTGCCCCGTGATCACGATTCCTGGGCGTCTGTTCGAAGTGCAACGGTACTTCCTGGAAGACATATTGAAGATCACACAGTACAAGACTAAGAAGATGGCTCAGGTGGAGAAGGAACTCAAACATAAACTGAAGACAGGACAGAGCTACTGGTCACAGCTTGAAGGTGAGTCTAGTAATTCATCATCATCATCGTCAGCCCTTCTCATCCCACTGCTGGGCATAGGCCGTTCGTTGTCGCTCTCTGTCCTGCGCTGTTCTAACCCACATACGACCTGCGATTTTTATAATGTCGTCGACCCATCTTGCCGGCGGACGACCTGCGGTCCTAGCAGTTCAAAATTCTAAATGTTTCTATTCATTAAAATCACAAGGATCACTTTGAAACGTCAGTTTTACTGCCTGTTCCATCGCGACGAAGCCAGGAAAGAAAGACAAGAAAACAAGGCTGGTTGATGATCAATAAAGTTATCGTAGTAGAATGTCACTAGCGATCGCCCATCCATAGTGCATTGTTATATAGGGCTATAAACGATTTATTTTACACCCGTGATATTTTAGCGTATAAGCGTGCGAATGCGAGCGAGGACGCTAATCGAGGGGATTGATCGCTTATACCTTAGTATAACACAAAATTTTTCATTACGAATGTGAGGAAATTAATAGTGTATTTAGAAAAGTTTATTGCTAAAAAGAAAAATTGCGTTCCCGGTATCCAAATCATTATTTTAACAACCGACTTGTTCCATTTTTAAATAGAAATAAGGATTTGTAACGCTGATGACAATAGTATTTATTCACTAATTGTACTAAAAACGACTTATACGATACATTTATCATGATTTGTGAGTTTTTGAGAATCCCATTATTTCGACGTAGTTGCATGCGCCATGATCACGGGAAAACTGAGTTTACCCGTGATCATGGCGCATGCAACTGTGTCGAAATATTGGTATACTCAAAAACTCAGAAATTATGGTAAATATCCCGTTTTAGTACAATTAGTGTTCATAACCCACGATAGTTTCAAAAACTATTTATTCACGCCAAGGAAGTATAACATGCGTACATAAATACACACACACACACACACACTCAGGTTTTTTTAAGAGGAACCTTTCACACACAGCGAACCATAAAATAAGTATGGATCTCTTGTATCTTAGGTTTCTAGAAAAAAAAGTTCAAAAGGCTTTACTTTCACCTCACCTTCTGTAGAAGTCCTAACAAAACTGACAGACATCTATACTAACTTTTTTTTTTAATTATCTTAGCCTAGCGCTTGACACACCTGATGGTAAGTGAAGGTGTGATTGAAGATTGAGCACGCTTGCCTAGAAATAACCTATTCGCTTTGGACTTGAAGAGGAATTATTTGTATTTTTGTATGTGTTTGTAACGAATAAACTCAAAAACTACTGGTCCGATTTCTAAAATTCCTTCACCATTAGAATGCTATATTATCCCGGAGTAACATAGGCTACTTTTTACCCTACTGCGCAGAAGGAGAGTAATGTTTTTATTGAAAAACTACGCGTGCGAAGCTGCGGATTGGTCAGCTAGTAATAGATAAATTGAAGGTTGTTGAAATGTGCTTATCGTGAAAATTTGGACACACGGATTCTGGGGCAAAATGCAAATTGTTTTAAATTGAACTAAGATAAGTTTCGAAAAGATGGATAGCCCCTAAAAAACAATATAAATAAATTCATATAAAAGCTAATTTTAATTAAATTTGTTTTTTAATTTAATTTAATTATGTACAGATTTAAAAATTACGAATTATTCATAATTTATCAATAACTAGCTGACCTGCCGAACTTCGTACCGCCTTGACATGCATATGATGCGGGCTGCCAATGTCGCCCCGGTATAATTGTCAATCGGCAAAAATTAGCTGTATCTATGTATGAAAAAATAAATTTTTCTTCATAATTTCTTTTTGCGTGAATTTTTCCGATATTATAATAGTTATTCTGCTATTCGGGGTGGAGACAAATCCAACAAATCAAAAATCATCAAAATCGGTCCGTTCTTGAGTTATAAATGGTGTAACTAACCCGACTTTGTTATATATATATAGATTTTATTATAATGAAGTATGTAACTCTTATAGGAGGAAATAAAGGCTATTTAAATTTTATTTTATCCCTACTATCTAAGCTGTAAAAAATGTATATGTATGTACATTTAAACAAAATAAATATATGAAATATTTTAATTTTGTTTAATTTAATTTGTTTACTAATATTTGTTTTGGTTCCAGGGAATAAAACCGCAAGCGCAGAGGAAGGCAGCAGTAAGGACGGCAGTAGTAAGGACGGCAACGACAACAAGCCGGAAGTGGTGCTGGATCCCGCGTTACAGGCTGATATGGACGACTTCATAGACGACTGCTTCAATGAAGGCAGCTTGGTAACATTCACTACTTTACTATTCAAAGATAGAACACTGATAAATACGAATGTGGAGGGATGTACAAGTAGGTCAAAGAAGAGATGTATATTCGCCCTTACATCTGTTAGGCGAGTGTGCTCCAAGCGTACCATTCCTCTGGCCAAACACATCCTCAGCCCGGAGCAGCTAACAGCCATCACCCCTAAGAATATCCTACAGTGTCTAAGGCCTCGGTCTCTAATTTTGCGGGCAGCGGGGCGGCGGCGGCGGCGGCGCGGGAGAGGGGCGGGCAACGCATACTTGTTCTCGAAACCAGCGGGCAGATCGCGCGGCACTGTAGCGGTGTAGTGTTGTGTTCGTGGTTGTGTTGTCGACATTCGCAAACGAAATATCTGAAAATCGGCGACAACATCTTTTTGATTCAAATGTATTCCTAACGCTCGATTTATTGTGGGCAAAAGAAGAAGTGGATCCCTACTATAGGGCAAGGAAAATAAATGGCGAGTTTTATCGAAATTATGAAGAACAGAGACAAAATCCCGATAAATTCTACGACTACACCAGAATGAGTGTAGAAACTTTGACTATATTCTAGAAACTATCAAGAGTGATTTAGAGTCTGGAATTAATCCAAAAAGTTTTAGAGGTATATCTCCAGCAGAAAAATTATACATAACGCTTGGGTAAGTAAAACAACGAAATTGTAATTTGTAATTGTATTTATTGATAGTTTCAAAAAGGAAGTGTTGTACCTACTAATTTAGTAAATAGTTTGGCATCGGTATTAAGTTCCCAGATACAATAATTTTAATTAAATACCTACTACACACTAATCAGCCTTAATTATTTATCTTTGACGAAAAATATAATATAAAAACGTTTCGTATGAAATAAGTAACATAACAGTTTGTCATTTATTTTTAAAATCACAGTTTTCGTTTGTACGACGATTAATTATTTCTACAATCACAGTTTTCTCACTCATTTACAGTATTTTTATTACAAGGTCGATATACTTAGTGGTCAGTATAATAATTCCACGCTTATTCTAATCTTAAAACTAAATCTTCTCTCTAAAATTAAAGTTCTCATTTGTACGACGATTAGTTAACTATTTAAATCACAGTTTTGTTATTTATTGACAGTATTTTCATTATAAGATTGATATACCTCTATTGTTGAGTACTATACCCATACATATATGATTCATTAGAACGGTACGTGCTTTCATTTACACTTAACTCATCTAGAAGAGCTTGATTAATTTTTTGTCTTACTCTAAACTTTTGAACAGGCGTGAATTTTTCCATTTGTGGAAGCAAACTCATAAAAAAGTAGTAGTCATTAGACTTATTCTCATTTCTAGAAGCCTCGTTTCTACTTTGATTTGATAAATCATTTTCCAGCAGTCTTATCCTTTTCCTTTCCAATTCTAAAAATTCAGTTCTTATGTCATTCGCTGTTCTCTTTTTTCTTGATCGTTGTGACGCAGAAGCTTCTCTTGGAGGCGTAGAAATTTCTTGCGATGATGTAGAAGCTTCTTGAGAAGAAACAGGAGCCTGTCGTGAGGATGTAGAAGGTTGTTGTGGATAAATAGAAGATTCTTCATTATGACCGGTTGTATCTTCTTGAGAGTTTTCTCCAGATATGTCTTCTATCTCAAAAGAATCATTACTTGTCTGATTACTTACTTCAGTACTGCTTAAATTACCCTCAGTAACATTTGGTACAACTTCATCTTGCAAAAACCTCAATTGAGAAAAATATTGCCAATTTGAGGGTTGATTAACATTTCCGGCATCTCCTGATCTAGGGGCAGGATTTTTTTTTAATTCCTTTCTATAGTGATCTTTTAAATTTTTCCATTTCTTCTTTAAATCGGTCACTGAAACAAAGAACGAACAGACTATTTATTACATACATAACTTTAACATATACATGCTTTAATTTTCAGGTTTTTGGCGAGTGGGCAGCCTTTCAAAAGACTGTCGTTGTCATTCAGAATGGGAAAAACAACGGTAGCCAACATAGTTTATGGCACTTGTAAAGCTATATGGAAAAATTTGGTACATTTACATATGCCAAAACCGACAGAAGAATTATTGAAAAATATAACGGAAAAATACTATGAAAAATGGCAATTTCCTAATTGCGTTGGTGCTATTGATGGCAAGCACTGTCGAATAAAAAATCCTAAGTTCGCTGGATCATCGCATTATAATTATAAACATTTCTTTTCGATGCACTTGCAAGCGGTCGCGGATGCTGACAAAAGATTCATTTGTATAGAAGTTGGAGGAAGAGGGAAACAAAGCGATGCAGGGACATTCCATTACTCTAATTGGAACCGTTTACTTCAAAGTAATAACTACAATATACCAGGTCCACAATATCTACCCACATCAGATATCGTTCTACCAATGGTTTTTATTGGAGATGAAGGATATCCACTCAAAACATATTTGATGCGACCTTATCCACAAAGCGTACTTAATGCATAAAATGAGTTATTTAATAAGTGATTATCGCGGGCTCGAAAGACTATTGAGTGTGCTTTCGGAATTTTAAGATCCAAGTGGCATATTTTCAGATCGCCCATAGAGACAAACAAATGTCATGCAAGATTACTCATCAAAACTTGCTGTTTGTTGCATAACATTATCCGAGATAAGGACGGTGATAATGACATTGCCTATATTACTGTCAATACGAATCAACAAACATTACAAACACGATTACAAACCAACGCCCGGGCGTCTTATCAAGCACAATATATACGTGAAAATTTCAAAGAATATTTTGTAAATAATCCCATTAGCTACTAATTAATTTGTAAACCATAATAAGCATTATATATAACATAAAAAAAAAATAAAAAAAAATAATAATAAATAATTTTTATATTCACCTACCTTCAATATTCAGTTCGTTTTTTATTTCTTCCCATAATTGATTAATTATTCTTCTATTTTTATGGTTCACATCTTTGCTGTTCCATATGGGTCTCCTCTCAAAGATTGCCGAAATAATTTGCTCTTGCACGTCCGAGGACATTTTGATACGTCACAAAAAAAAAGTACAACACTATACGCAACGCGGGACGGTCACCGCTCGACTGGAGTGCACCGCTCGTTGCCCGCCCCCGCGCCGCTCCCGCGCCGCTGTTTTCGAGACCCGGTCCATTTGACGATACGCATAAGATCCTGCCGCTCCCGCGCCGCCGCTGCCGCCGCCCCGCTGCCCGCAAAATTAGAGACCGAGGCCTTACAGCTGTGCTGTAGGGCTTAATGGTGAACTTTGAACACCCCCATAAACTAGGGGTGACATAAACACAACTGGCAATGTCAATAACTATAGACCTCGGTGGCAGTATACATTAAAGCCACAAAAGCAAATAAAAAAAATGTATAGATGAATTTTACTATGTAATAAAAGAATAAATGAAAATTCTTTATTATATCTTACAAGCTAGACACAACAGTTAAAAATAAAAATAAACAAATAAATGTAAGCATAATGGGCGATCTTATCGCTTGACAAAGCGATCTCTTCTCTTCATCGAGCGATCATCTTTGGATGGAGAAGATCATTGCTTAATGGAAGATTGGCCGGGGTGTAAATAGAATATACCTAATAATAAAAATTTTAAAATTACTTGAACTATAAATACATACATATTAAGTACATATAATTGTAAATAAATAAATATCATATATAATAAATAAATACACATCTATATATATTAAAAATATTTAAGAACAGATGAATGAATCACGACTCTTCATGGAGATAAAAATTGTTTGTGTAGTTTTAAATAGGGAAGGTGAGGGGGATTTTCTAATGGAGACCGGCACGGCGTTCCATAATCGGACAGCTTGGACGGACAACGAGTGTGCATACAAACTGGTTCTATGCATCGGGGTTTAGAGATAGAGTAAGATATAAGACTATGATGGCGGCTGGTAGAGACATATCGTCATCTATGGCTGTTGGGTATCGAGGAAGGGAATGTAGCTGAAGACTGTGTTGATAGTATAAAAGTATAATATCCTACAGGGTCTTGCAATTTAAACTATGTAATTATATTGAAAGGACGATTTCGATACAAAAACTAAAAAATAAAAGTATCTATAACATTTTCTTCTATTTTTCAAAATCTCGAGAAAATCGAACAAATGCTGCTCAATAAAATGTGAATGTGAGAGAACTAACGTATTGTGCGATGCCACAGATTTCTAAAAAGTTACTACGTGCCGTTCAATGGCATCGCCCGGCCAATGACCTCGCCAGGTCCGTACAGCACATACGGCAGGGCGGTAAGTGTACATGTTAGGAACAAAAACTGAAAAATAAAGTAGTTTGGATTAACAAAAAATATCCAAGACTTGCAGAGACTTGACTGCCTCCGTGGCGCAGTGGGTGTATAGCCGGCTGAGACGCAGGAGTTAGCGGGTTCTATTCCCGCCGCGGAACAAATGCTTACACAATCTACAGATATTTGTTCCGTGTCTGGGTATTTTTCTATATATTATAAGTATGTATTTACAAAAAAAAGTATATAAGTATTCTATCAGCTATCTGGTTCCCATAGTACAAGCTCTGCTTAGTTTGGGGCTAGATAGCGCTGTGTGAAATGTCCAGCGATATTTATGTAGTTATTTATTTATTGAAGAAAGAAAGAAGCAAGGATAGCTAGCTTAATTAAATAAAAGAATTGTATATAAATTGATACTTCCTTGCGTGAATGGGCCGCTCGGCTGAATGGTGGACCGGAGACCGGTGCGTGTCATATGTGTTGTCACCTGCGTATGCCATAGTATTACTGCAACAATGGCTGCCAATACGACTTCTACCCCAAATATTTCCAGAGCGACCTATCTTGTGCAGCCTGCACCCAGCAGCACGCAGACACCTTCATAAGTTCGTCTTTCCATCTACCGGTATCGTCTTACGCTGTCCTTTCCAAAGCTTTGTCACAACTCGAGAGGGATTGAAGAAATCAGGCTTGTTAGTAAATGAATGATGTATTTGTTGCAGGACTCGTTCTGTCAGATCCTGTACATGTATCTATCGGAAGGCGTGCCGGTGGACTGCGCGCACTCGGCGTCGGAGCGCACGGGGCTCATGGCGGCCGCCGCGCGCGGTCTGCACGACACTGTCGCACAGATACTGCAGATTGGTAACTATTACTACACAATTTTTTTAAGGTGTTTGTTGGTATATCACGTGCTATTTGCGCCATCAGTAAACTTACTACGCGCTATCAAAGTATGTAGCGATAAGTAATTTCCTAGATTAAAAAATGCAGTAAATTGTTTCTGTGCACAGGCGCCAACCCGACTACAAAAGACGCCAGCGGCAAAACGGCCCTCGACCACGCGACGGACAACAAGCACACCGAATGCATCCTCTTGCTCTCCGCCGACAGGAAGGCAGACGACGCCAAGGACTCCTCCGACGAGGACCCAGCCGACAGCCTGCTCCTCGACGTGTACCACCACACCGCCTCCGAGGACAACATCGACCACGACCTCATGCTAGCCCTCATCAAACATATACACGTTAACCTCCCCAAGGGAAGCATCCTAATCTTCCTACCGGGGTACGAGGATATAGTGAACGTGCGAGACAAAATCCTAGCGTGCACAGATATGAACAGCCCCAAATACCAGATCTTCACTCTCCACAGTAATATGCAAACGTTGGACCAGAAGAAAGTGTTTAATCCCCTTCCTAATGTAAGAAAGATCATCATATCGACGAACATAGCGGAGACTTCTATAACTATAGACGATGTTGTGTACGTGGTTGACTCGTGCAAAGTGAAGGAGAAGTATTACGAGTCGAACGGAGGCGTGTGCTCGCTGCAGTGCGTGTGGACGTCGCGCGCCTGCTGCCAGCAGCGCGCCGGCCGCGCCGGACGCACCAAGCCCGGCCACAGCTTCCACATGTGCTCCAAGCGTCGCTTCAAGACTCTGCCCCTCAACTCCGTGCCGGAGATACTGCGAGTTCCGCTCTCGGAGCTATGTCTTCACACGAAGCTGTTGGCTGCGGGAAATACGCCTATCGCGGACTTCCTCACCAAAGCGCTCGAGCCCCCATCCTTCCTATCAGTCAGAAACGCAGTAACACTACTCAAAACCATCGGTGCGCTAACCCCTATGGAGGATCTCACGGAAATCGGTCAGCACTTGTTAGATCTGACCGTAGAACCGAAGCTAGGAAAGATGCTGTTGTACGCGTGCGTCATGAAATGCCTCGACCCGATCCTGACCATCGTGTGCAGTCTCGCGAACAAGGAACCCTTTCAGATCAGCATGAACCCCGAGAACAGGAAGAAGGGACACACGGCGCGGAAAGAACTAGCTTCGGAGAGCTACTCCGACCATATGGCGCTGCTCAGGGCGTTCCAAGCGTGGCAACAAGCGCGCTCGAACGGAACCGAGCGAGCATTCTGCTCCAAACACTTCATATGCGGAGCTACCATGGAGATGATTGTCGCCTACCGCTCGCAGCTCCTGGCACAGCTGCGAGCGCTGTGCCTCGTGAAGGCGCGAGGCTCCGGAGACATCAAAGACGTCAACTTAAACTCGGAGAAATGGCACGTCGTTAAAGCGGTTCTAACTGCCGGTCTGTATCCGTCCATAGCCCGAGTCGACAGGACCTCTTCAACCCTACGCACGTCCAAAGAAGTGAGAGTAGCTTTCCACCCGAAGTCGACGCTACACAACGGAGGAACCGGCACCAGCGCTATGCACAAGTCTATAACCGGCTTACCTACGGATTGGGTGGTTTTCGAAGAGATCTCTCGTGCTGGTCGGTTCTGCTTCATCCGATGCTGCACATTAGTGACGCCACTAACGGTGGCGCTGTTCAGTGGACCGATCCGACTCAGCAGCACAGCGCTGACGCAACGAGCAAACCCGCCGGGACTGTCCAGCGACTCGGACAGCGAGGCGGACGAAAACAACTCGTCACCCGACACAGCCGGCATCACCTTAGACGACTGGATGCAATTCACCGCCGATGCCTCGGACGCTATAAGCGTATTCTACCTGCGACAGAAGCTGTGCGCGCTCGTGATACGCAGGATGTCGAACCCGGGCAAGCCCATGACACCGTTGGACGAGCAGATACTGAATACTGTGGTGCACGTGCTAGGCGCTGAGGAGAAAAACGTAGGTTTGATCCAGCCCATTGGTATAGGGCAGCGACCTAAGCCGCTGACGGTCGACTCGCCGAATTGGAGAATGCGCGTTGAGGACGAGTACCGGCAGTACAGTCAGCCTCAGTACAGTCAAGACTATCAGAACAACTATTATCAGAGCGCGTACGGCGCCGGATATAGGAACGGGCAGGGTCGGTCTACCTGGCAAGGGCCGCCCCAGAACTTCTCTCCGCAATCGTTCTCCGGTCCGAAGAGCCCCATGTCTCCAAACGGGAAGACGCTATTGGCTAATATAGAGAAGTACGCGGAGGTCGCGGATAATACGAGGTATTTGGTTGTGAAGGCAGATGACGTGCATTGCTTGGACATGGCGCAGACCACCGGCAGCTATCCCTTCAGTCCGAATGTTCAGAAGAAATTGCAGAAGTTTAAACAGGTAAGACTCCTCATTAAGAAATCAGATCAATGTAGGTACTCTAGTTTTGTTTGTAATGTTTGTTCTGATGCCGATGCCTAATCATTTACGTAAGTGCCGAAGCTCACAAATAGACTCTGCTTGAACCATCTTTTATAGACGTTGATAATGATAGGCAATAGTTTAACTTTTGAAACTATCATGTTAACACCATTTTCTCTAAAAGCACATGGAACATAAGCTACTCAGGTCATAATCTATCTATATATATCAAGTTTCATCGAAATCGGCCGATCCGTTTAGTTGTTAAAACGTAACAAACAGACGGAGGAAAAGCGTTACTTTTGAATTTATATATTAGTATGGATGGATCGTGCGTGACAAAATATTGCAAAAGTCAAAAACTCACAAATTATTGTAAATATCCCGATTTTAGTGAACTAGGCAATCACTACTTGATGGTAATTGAAATTAACAATATTACCATTTTGTACGGAAATGATGTTTTTGCAGGACGGAGCCCGTGTCAATTTAATATTTTCTTGCGCGAGCGTGTCTAAGTTTGTGGGAGCAGCGACTATGGAGCCTTCAGGGACAATCGAATGGCTTTCTAACAACCATCTGCCCTTCCATATGATCCGGTAAGTCTTGGTATATCCCTTCTGAATCATTATTAAAGTTTATTCAGCTAACTCGTTTCATCATCAAAATAGTCAGCTGTAGTGTAATCTATATTAAACCCCCAACACACCATCATCTCAGCTATTACCTGTAGGCTACTTACCTTTACTATAACTATTTGATCGACGCGCCGGCGCACGAGCATGCGAGTTGCATGTCGCGCGCGCGCATTGACCGCGTGACCTATATTTTCGTGTGCTGTTTAATTTTGTATTGTAATTAGTACGTACTGTTGTGCCAATATATATTATACACACCTACCTCGCACTCTTTCGTACTCCTTCTTACTATAACTATAGGTATACTTATCTGCTTATTTTGATATAGTATCGTAGTAATTAATCGTGTACTAATCGTAGTAGTCTTAACTATTTTTATGCATGCTGTGCCTACTTCTAGAAGGACGTAAACCGTCTCTGGTAAAATTGTATATATTTTTTTTACCTTATATACATTCGTGTAATGTCCAATTTAGTGGGTCAAATAATGAAAAAAAATACTTGCTTATACTTTTAGTATAACCTGTTTTGTTATGTACGGCATTAATTTAAAACACATATCCGAAATAGCATTAACAGATTTTAGAGGTGGGTTTAATACCGATCGCTTGAATATTTATCCAGTAATCGATACATTTCCAATAAATCATTTTTAACGTTACTCGGCGGTGCTTTTGCGACGGTGCCGCTTAGTCAGTTTAACAGGCATGATGAATAAAAATTATTTGTTTACCTATATTTATACAGGCTGTTTCATTTATATTTAAGGACTTGATATTAAGTTTGGTTGAAATTTTGTAATTTTCTATGGTAATGAATTTGAAAAAAAACCTATTTTACAACAATACTAGCCATTAGTCTTACCACTATTTTCATTTAATGTGGTACATAACAAAATACGTAGTTTAAGCACCAATATTATATTATGTATCAACTTCAAAAAAAGCAGGAGGTTTGTATGTTTTTTTTTTAATGTTGTTACCTCAGAAATCCGTCATTTATCACCCGATTAGGATTTGTTTTATAAAAGGATGTACTTTCAGATTGGTCCCATAGAATTTTATCAAAATAGGTTCAATAATTGTGTTTTTTCTGTTATCTAAAGTCGTTTATATTTTTGTCAAAAAGTAACTTGTTATTCCTTTATGCCGAATAACGATTATTATCATGTTTCCAGTCACATATCGAACTCGCTCGCGAATGGCGCGCGCGTGTGCGGCGCACGCGACGGCACGGAGCTGTGCGCGGGCTCGGGGCGCGCGCTGCTCGCCGCCACGCAGCACGCTCGCCGCGCACCGCCCCCCGCGCACACGCACCCGCACCCCCACTCCCACCCGCACCATCCCCGGCCCATACAGAAGCACAATGAACACTAGCCGCGCTCTACAACATACCAGTGATGTTATCAGGTGAAAGAGTGTAAGGCCCGTTTGCCAGAGTTACACTCAGAACTTAATTGAGACTGAGTCTACATTTTTGTCATTTTTTTTAGCAGTTTTTCTTCAAATGCTTCATTCGTGTTGCGAATTTAGTTGAAACCTCAAGGATTCCCTCACTACCCCGGTGTTGGTTACAGAGGCAATACCTCTGGCTGTTTAGATGGAATCTATGGTTTCTGTTTCGCCTCTTGGTGGAATGATAAACACATAGCTTCGCTTGGCTTACTCAACAGCCATGATTGTTTTTGGCTGTCTGTTGAGTAATTTCGGCGTCTTCAGTATAAAATGAAGTCGCTTCCGCTGTCTGTTCGCTTAGATGTTTTAAACTACTCAACGGATTTTAATTTAGTTTTCAGCAATAGATAGTGATTCAAGAGGAAAGTTTATATGTATAATACATACTCTGTTTTGTTTGTTACCAGTACACGATAAAACGGCTGAACGGATCATAATGAAATTTTGTAAGGAGATAGATTATATCCTGGGAAAGGACATAGGCTACTTTTTAGCCAACTGCGCAAAATGAGGATAATGTTTTATTGAAAAACCACCTGTGCGGGCGGATCAGATAGTAGAATAATAATCCTAGAAAAAGTATACATACTAGCTACGTCAGTTTAAGATAGTTAATAATTTTTATTTTATTGTTATCCTACACTTATTGGAAAATCTAAAGATTTTAGAATCATCTCAAACATTACGAACGAACCATTTTTTTGGAGATGTTTTTAATATCTTTCGATTTTTATTGTATTGTTATATTTATACCATAATGTAAAATAAATTACTATCTAATAAATTTTAGGGTTAGAAGCTGTTATGTACTTGTGACTTCCGTAGCAGAGATGTTTAAAATCAATAGTAACGCATGTCGATGACGTAATTCGATTGGCTGATATTTCTCATCACTGAAATGTAATGGCAATCCTCTATTAGAATCGGCTTACATTTACGAAAGGCATAAATAAAGCCGGAAACACATTATTAACCGCCGATCCGACCCGATACAACCGATCGCGTCGCATCGGTTTTTGTCATATGAAGTGATTCTTGTCATAGAAAATAGTACTGTTTGATTTGCCACAACACGCGTCTGGCGTAACGAATTGGGCAGTTTTTAGAGTAACAAAGTTTATCCTTCGAAATCGGTTCAGCCGCTACGACGTGATTGTGTAACAAACATCCAAACTTTCACATTTATAATATTAGTGCGATTTTAGTTTAGTAGGTACAGTGCTATTAAACCAGGTTTTAACGTGATACAAGATACTCCATTCATAATTATATCCATTTTAAATAAGCTTAGCCGATTCCTGGGCCTGTTTACTCGAATCGTTCGAGCATCTTTTTTAATATGTTATGTTGTTTATCAGGGGGCTTTAAGTAGCCTTATTAGGTAAATTAACATGTTTGATTAGCAGCTTTGTAGCTGATCATATTGTGTTTCTCTTGGATACGTAAAATGGATATAAATTTAAGATTAATTGAACGCAAGACATTTCGTTTATGAGATAATTGAGTACTCGTATAAAAATGATGTGGTACAGAACTGATGTGTAAACGAAAAGGTCCCACTGCTCTAAAATGTGTTCACTGGTAAAATAAATTACCCGTGAACCCACTTGTGGGATATTATATTTCATTCATTTATTTATAAAACCATTAACTAATTGTATTTGAAACATAATGGCGGGACCATAGGTAAAAGGGGATTACCTGCGAATTTATTAACCTCAGTGTAACAAGGCCAAACATTATACACATCGACCAATTCTAAGGTAGCCGATAGTCTTTTTAGGGTTCCGTATTCACAGGATAAAACGGGACCCTATTACTAAGACTCCACTGTCTGTCTGTCCGTCTGTCACCAGGCTGTATCTCATGAACCGTGATAGTTAGACAGTTGAAATTTTCACAGATGATATATTTCTGTTTCCGCTATAACAAAAAATACTAAAAACAGAATAAAATAAATATTTATGTGGGGCTCCCATACAACAGACATCATTTTTATGCCGTTTAATAGATAATGGTACGGAACCCTTCGTGCGCGAGTCCGACTCGCACTTGGCCGGTTTTATTTTAAACATCGATGTACAGTACCAGAACATGAATAATTCCCTTAGAGGTTTCCATAATTGAAAATGATTATCAGACATAATTGGCTACCTTAGAATTAGTCGATGTGTATTATTTATGGCCAGCATATGGCAGATGTGTATTATTCATAGCATGTCCGCTCTAGTAGTAGTATTTTTAAACTTTTAAACGGGTATTTATCGCACATAGGTTTGACGACCTCCGTGGCGCAGTGAGCGAATAGCCAGCTGAGACGCAGGAGGTAGCGGGTTCGATTCCCGCCGCGGAACAAATGTTTGCGTGATCTACATATATTTGTTTCGGGTCTGGATGTTTTTCTATATATTATAAGTATGTATTTACAAAAAAAAAAAGTATATAAGTATTCTATCAGTTATCTGGTTCCCATAGTACAAGCTCTGCTTAGTTTGGGGCTAGATAGCGCTGTGTGAAATGCCCTGCAATATTTATTTATTTATTATTTATAAGTAAAAAGGTACATACGCAATAAATACCCGTTTAAATCAGTAATTACGCTCTAGTAGTTTCTCCTTACGGAAGAAGAGTAAATTACATTTTAGCCTAGAAAGTAGAATCTTTGTACTGTCTCTGTACGTTCATGCTCGATGAATACATATTTATTGTGTCGGAACATTTGTACAGTAAAAAATGTACATAAATTAATAAAAAAAAATAACAATTAAAATTACATAAGAATATTATTTATAAATTATATTTAATAATTATCGGTGTGCTCGACGTTTTGACATTTTGTGAGCATTTCGGTTCGATTTTGAACATTTAAGGCGACTTGCGCAACGATGCCTAAACGTATTATGTGGCTAAATATGATTTAAGGAGTTAAATCATACACATACGTTAGATTTAAACATGTTAGTCGCTAAATGCTTAGGGATCGTGTGTCGAGCCAGGCTAAGTACGTATGTACTGCATAATAAATATTGGACATCGGCTAACTTCGTATTACTCCTGCGATCAATCCTAGTCGTACCTGACTCATTTGCCTCGCACGGCTTAGGCGCACTTAGACGGCTTGCAATCAATTGTTTTTCTTTCGTTTTTGATAAGTACAATAGTATTGTTTCCGATGTTTGCATTATATCTATTCCGCAGAGCTGTAAGTTAGTCTTGACTTGTATCGGTCTATTCGTCCAATCTTGCTCGATTGGACGCAAAAACGTCGAGCAACGCACGTGGAGACATACCATTATATTTAACTGACGTTAGATATAGTTACGATAACTTCTCTGATACTTCATAAGTATTTTAATTTTAAGTAGTAAATTGATTGTTTTAGAGCAGCTTGCATTTTAGTGTTAGTAGCGAATGAAGTTTGACAAATGTTGTCTAAAGATGAAATAATAGTATTGATTGCTCCTTGCAAAATTGACTAAATGAAGTTTGTAAATTATTTTAAGTTTTATGGTTGTGTTTGTACGTGGAATATAGACCTTTATAGCTTTGATTTGTGTTTACTTTTCTCCTTCTTGGTCGGACATTCTTGGCAGTGGTCGTGGTTATGTCAGGTCTTGGCTCTAGCGACGCCTCTCTATGCCTCTCTATTCAGCTCTATTGAAGGCATTGCGAGAACATTCAGTCATGGTAGTGTGTTGGACTGGATGAGGTCTGAGGGCTTACTTAGGCTAGTCGATAAGTCCGAAAATGTATGGGATTTGGCACATGCCATGGAAATATCACGTGATATATCGACAACAAACCTATGTAGAAATCGAATCGATTCGAAGCAAATGTAACTTGGCTACGGGTCCAGACCATCTCGTCGGAGAGCGGCCACACGGTCTCTTGCACTACAAGACGTTCCACTGAATCCTCTTTACGGGTTAAATACTTAAGTTTTACTTTTAACCAAAACAAAATCTTGAAACTCGTGGTTTGTCAATGAAGCCTATGTTAGAATCCGTCTAATTAACTATATAGGTACCAAATTTCATCGAAATTGGTTCAGCTGTTACGGCGTGATTGGGTATTATAAATGCGAAAGTTTGAATGTTTGTTACATTCAAACTTTCGCATTTATAATATTAGTGTAAAGAGCCAGGTATCTAGCTCATGGGGCCCGACACCCTGATATTATAATACACTGTATGGTCTACATTGGAGAACCTTTCTGAAAATAGTATTATTCAAACTTTGCGATCACTATACATAATTACTGATTTAAACGGGTATTTGTCGCGTATGTACCTTTTTTATTTATTATTCCGACGTTTCGGCTATCTGAAAATATTAATTCAATTCATTTATTCAATTTTCAGATTTCTTAGTAAAAAAAAACTTAAACATGTCACATGGGTTATATTCAACTTCATTCCAACCCTTAGGATAAACATATACAATTCCAAAGTTCCCTGAAGTGTACGCGCTTACAAAATAAAAATGTTATAGGTAGTTCTGTTTAGAAATATTTATTCTTAATTTCTCTAACATTAATTAGTTAATTTCTTAGCTAAATTAAAAATTACATATTTTTTTCTTACTGATTGGTTAATGAAGCACCAATTGACTTCATAGGACGTCTGTTACAGTGTTTTTGAGTCAATAACTATAATTTGTGTTCTTAGCACTTATCTGTTCGTGATAGAGTTTACTTCTGTATAACCTGTTTCTCTATCTTGTCCTGTTGTTCCTGCGACTGCAGCTGCTGCAGCGTGAGCAGCGAGACGCCGAGCTGATCCTCGCGCGTGAACGGCTGCGCCATCTGCCGCAGCCAGCGCTTGCAGATCTGACAAATTATTAGTAGATAAGTAGTAGTCAGTAGTAGTTATTAGTTTAGTCTTTATTAGTAGTTATTATTATTACACTAGATTAACTACACTCAAAATATTTATTTTAAATAAATAATGCAGGAAATTTCACACAGCGCTATCTAGCAAAGCTAGTCTCCTAAGCAAAGCTTGTACTAAGGAACCCAGGTAACTGATAGAATACTTGCATATTTTTTTTTTATTATAATACATATAAAATATAGAGACAACCAGACCCGGATCAAATATCTGTAGATCATGCAAACATTTGTTTCGCGACGGGAATCGAACCCGCAACCTCGTACATCTCAGCCGGCAATTCACCCGCTGCGCCACGGATGTCGTCAAACATTTTATCGTGAATCGGCGGCGCCTTTGAGACGATACCGCTTAATCAGTTTAACAGGTACCTACTTACATGATAAATTAATATTTTGTTTACCTATTTTATACAGGCTCTTTAATTACTATTTTAGGACTTGATAGACAAGGTTGTTTGAAAATTTAAAATTTTCTATGGTAATAAATTTGAAAAAATAATTTACAACAATACTAGCCATTAGCCCTACCCGTGTTTTCATTAAATGTCGTACATAACAAAACACGTATTATACCAAATTTCATCAAAATCGGTACAGCAGTTGACGTTTATATGGAGTATGAAGGACATATACCTGCACGGCCTCCTCAGTGCTGAGGTTGCACAGCGAGTCCTTGAGATGCTCCTGTATCCATCGCGGCAGTTTGGTTCTCTTGTCGGCCCGACTGAACCGCTTGTCCGCGAATATCATTATACCGTAGTCCGTTTTACCACTGAAATTATCATACTTTATTTAATTTAATTTATTTATTAAGGGAAACAAACAATTATACATAATAATATGTTATACAAGGGCTGAAAACAATCAATTACACCCGAGATATTTTGGCGCACGAGCGAGTGAGGACGCTATATATTCGAGAGTGTTATTAATCGCTTACATCCGAGTAAAAGACGTAATTTTCATCACGAATGCGGGGAAATTTAAAAATATATTACTTAACAAATAAACCCTCCAATGTAGCTCCGAGTACTATGCCTGTGACGATGAGTGTTCCAATATACCCGAAATGTCGGGATTATAAATAAGATGGTATATAACACGTTAATTGTTACAAAATTTAAAAACCCCCGGTACCTAAAAACCCATTAAAAGTAACTAGTGGTTCGCCCCGAACTAAGATCTCGTGAATCTCCCAAAAACAAAATAAATATTATTCTGAGGATGACTGTACAACGATGCCAAAACTTATTTAATGGCTAAATATGATTTAAGAAGTCAAATCATATAAATACGTCAAATTTTAACATATTTAGTCGCTAAATACGTTTAGTGATATTTGTGCGTGCCGGCCTTAGTCTTTGACTAATAAATTAGTGTCACGAAATGCATAACTAACCTATTTAACCTGCAGTTTCATTCAAATTAGAGGTAACGAGGGTTTATGTTATTTGGTTACTCTTTTTAGGGGTAGAAATTGCAGTTATTCTGGATTTCCGACTTTTTGCCTATATTTGTGTCACTAAAGCTACACGAATACCAAATTTCAGCACTCACTGAATACTTACTACTACTACTTACTTACTGAATACTGGGGTCACTGGTATACCCTATGAATTTTTCCAAAGTTTTGATTTTATTATGGCTAATAACTCAAAAACTACAAGGATTAAACTAAAAATAAAAACGGGGTTGAAATGTACTAATGAAGACCTTTCATTTGAGGTCCCATTTGACCTGAAACTCGCTGTTGCCACTTGTAGACTCCATAAAGTTAGTAAATCGTTTAAAGGGCAAGGTGTGCGCTTTTATAAAAAACCCCAAGGGATGTACAAAAATTGACAATTACCAAATTTAAAAAGTAACTAAACAAAATCTTTATAAAAAACCTACAGTAAAATATCGGATTATTTAGATGATAGAGAAGCTTGGGATTAAAATTGCTCCAACTCGTTCAAAATGATAAAATGTAGACGTAATTTATTTTCTGTATTGTTATGTATTCTACAAAGATAATTAAAATGAACAACCAGCTTTGTTTCTTGCCTTTCTTTCCTGGCTTGGTTGCGAATCAACAGGCAGTAAAATTGACGTTTCAAAGTGATTCTTGTGATTTTAATGAATAAAAATATTTGATTTTGACCTAATAGTCTCATTGTCATTTTTTTACCCCTCTTGAACCCCAATACCTCAACAACCCCCCAACATTTTTAGCGCATTTAGTCACACCAAGATTGTGCCACCACTACCTATATACCAAATTTCACGATGATCGGATCAACGCTTCGAAAGTTATCCTCGGACAAACAAACATACATACAACGCCGATTTGCCCAAGTTGATTTGGAGATCTCGCTTCGCTCGATCAATAAAAACCCCCGGTACTTAAAAATGATTAAAAGTAAAAAAAAAACTAGCTTTCTATTAAACAAAATCGAGCCCGAATCAGTCCATCCGTTTGTAAACTACGATGCCACAGACAGACATACATAGGCGTCAACTTATAACATTCCTTTTTTGCGTCAGGTAAAATACACGATGAAAACCAGTTTAAAAATAATCAAAGCTCCTGGCTGACGGAGTCGTCTGCAAACGTGCGACGATGATATAGCTATCTCGCTCGCTCTTGCAGCCCTTCCGGGAGCCATTAGTGATGCGCCGTATACCTATCGATAACATGAATTACCGGTAATTGTATTGAAAAGGAAACAAACATGTTTACTGGGACAAATGGATTTGTAAACCTACTATTTGTTTGAATTAATAAATGAATTTAATTTAATTCTTTTTTTAATTTAATTTATTGGTTGGCCCCGTCTGCTACGGGTGCACAGACTTATCATGAACACCTCAACAGACCCTCTAGCTGAAACATTTCTTTTTATGAAACGTATATAACTAACCTGTGGATAACGTCGTGGATTACAGTATCAATAGCTCACACATGATATACTATGTACTAACACAGACTGTACCTTACATATATATTGTAGTTGTTTGTTATTCCTTAATAAATAAATAAACACATACCGTAAAACTCTGCCTACACATTGAGCGGCGTGTCGCATCGCGTCGAACGTCAAGAAATCATTTTCACGAATCTAAAAAATAAAGATAAATCTAAAGTGTTATCCGATTGAAACGGGAAATCTTTCATTTTTATTAAGGCGCGACTTGTCCGTCCGTTTGTCACAGCTTATTTTGTAATGTCACCTGAAACTGGTCCCTCAAGTATTCGAGCCTCGCCTTCAGTATCCGGCTCTGCGTGTAGACGTAGGGGATCCCGAACATGAGCACGGCGCGTCCGAGATGGTGCTCGAAGTCCACGCCCTCGGACACCTTGCCGCGCGCCACCGACAGCAGCACCGCGCCGCGCCCGCTCTCGCACGCCTGCACCATTCACAATGCTGGACATCAAGATTATCTACAGATATTTGTTCCGGGTCTGGATGCTTTTCTATTTATTATAACTATGTATTTACAGAAAAATGTATATAAGTATTCTATCAGTTATCTGGTTCCCATAGTACAAGCTCTGCTTAGTTTGGAGCTACATAGCGCTGTGTGAAATGCCCAGCAATATAATATACCTTCATCCGTGGAATCTTCATCCAGTGCGAGAGAGTGATAGATAGAGTGAAACTAAAAGAGAGACGAGGAGTGGATGCCCTGTACGCGCGGAGGTGCTCAACAGGGTGCAAGGTTACCGTAAGGGGGAATCCCTTACTTTAACCTTTTATAACAAACTCCCAAGTAATGTACAAAAATTGACAATTAACAAATTTAAAAACGTAATTAAACAAAATCCTTCTAACAAAGCCTAACATATCGGATTATTTAGATGATAGAGAAGCTTGGGATTGAAATTGTTCCAATTCGTTCAAAAATGTTACAATTTAGGCGTAATTTATTTTCTTTATTGTTATGTATTCTAAAAGGATCATTAAAAAAAACAACCAGCTTTGTTTCTTGCCTTTCTTTCCTGGCTTGATCGCGAAGGAACAATCAGTAAAATTGACGTTTCAAAGTGATTCTTGTGATTTTAATGAATACAAAGATATAATTTTGATTTTTTTTTTGCCGAGCTTGAGTAAATTCCTAAATCCCCTTTGGGCTCCCCTACTATTACTTTTCTTAGAGGTGAGACCCATACTTGCATAGCCTTGCCTTGCATTTATGGCTTAGCTTGACCCTACATTAAATCTCCACACATACATTTGGACAACTTCTTATTAATGAACCAACCTTTATGTAATTAATGAGAGCGAAGCTGGTTTCTGCGGAGTCTTGTGTCTCTATAAACAGTAGTTTGTGCCTCTGTAGACTTGCGACCACACCTGAAATCAAAATAATCTGGTCACAGGACATAATCCATCTAGATCAGAACAGAATAGAATAAAACATTATTTGCAACATACACACAGAAACAAAGAAAGAGGTACTAAATATAACTAAAAATTAAACATCTACAATGCAATATAAGTTGCAAAAGGGACTTTAACTCAGCATAATGCGGGTTGTAATACGAGTACAACAACCCACGTTGGTCTTCCGTCATTATATGTAACTAGTTGAACCGCCGAACTTCGTACCACCTTCGTATAAATAGTTTACGTCCTATTCTCAGATCTACCGAATACACAAAACAATTTCATAAGAATCGGTCAAGCCATTTCGGAGGAGTTTTGTTACAAACGCTCTGACACGAGAATTTTATATATTAGAGACTAGCAGACCCGCCGAACTTCGTACCGCCTTGACATGCATATGACGTGGGCTGCCAATGTACGTCACTGGTAGAATTGTCAATCGGCCATTATTAGCTGCATCTATGTATGAGAAAAAGAATTTTCTTCATAATTTTTTGTGAGTGAATTTTTCTGGTATTTTAATAGATATTCTGCTATTCGGGTCGGAGACAAATCCAACAAATCAAAGATAATCAAAATAGGTCCAGCCGTTCTTGAGTTATAAATGGTGTAACTAACCCGACTTTGTTTTATATATGTAAGATTTCTAGAAAGTGTAAAAAAAACCTGACGACCTACTGCTATCTAGTGGCAGATGGCAGTAGGTCATTTTTTCATTAGGGTTTTTAATAGCAAAGCTACTAACTGTGTTTTACTTTTTATTCACTAATTCTACGGTATAGTGTTAACTGTATATATTTCCTAGTATCATTTAGGAATTGCAAATAACACCTAAGAAATATTCTTCAGAAATTATTTTACACATTTCCTAAAAATTGGCTCGATATTGAATACATTTTCTAGGAATTACAATACCTAGGTTTCATACATTTCTGGTAACATATACCAAATTTAATCGAAATCTATCAAGCCAAATTTTAGCCGTGAAAACTTAATTAACAGATGTACAGGATTATTTTCGAATTTATAATATGAATGTGGATATGTTAATGATTTATTAGGTCTTTTACCTTGATCGTACCAAGCGCCGACAACGTTTTCCAAGTACATGTAAGATGTGAAGAAACACACCACTCCATCCGGAACGCACGCAGATATCTACAAAAACATATTTTATTAACCAACTTCAAAAAAGGAGTGTCTCAATTCGGTAGTTTTTAAGAGTAATAGAGTTCTTTGTGGCTCGCCCGGGAAAGAACTACCACCATACCTATTTCTGCCGTCAAGCAGCATTCTGTGTTTATGTTAGTAGGGTATGGTTGCCGGTGAAATTACAGGCACATGAGGCTTTACATCTGTATGCCTTAAGTTGATGGACACATGGCAGTGCATCGTAGGGCACATTTCTAAGGTGCGTGACCTACGAGGCAATTCTCCGTTATAGGCTATGGTTATCACATAACATCAGGTGGGCCTTGTTTGATCTACATCCATATACAATAATAAAAAAATACTACGTCATTTGTCAACTGAATTGAAAATTCTTTTTTTATTTGCAAGGACCCATTGAAATTTCATTAAAATCGGTTTAGTAGTTTAGTTTTTAAATCAAAATAACTGTAAAAAATATGTCATCCAAGTAAACGAAATTGCGTATTTTGCTTTCTTGTGAGTTTTTAGATTTTCTGTTTTATGAAATCGGTTATATTTTTGTATTATAAACATAAAACAACCTTAGTTCAACCACCGTCAATGACATAGCCCAGAGGATGTCAAGCTGAAGTGGCAGTGGGCGGGGCACACAGCTCGAACAACTGCCGGCCGTTGGGGCAGTTATTTTCTCGGGGCAGCTCCTACTAGATGGAAAGACGACCTGATAAAGGTTGCTGGGAGCCGTTGGGTGCAGGCCGCATAAGATCGGTCGCGGAAATCTATGGGGGAGGCATATGCAGGACTGGGGGGGGGGGGGGGGGGGGGAGAGTTGGCATCCTAGGATGGGAATGGATTTAGTGCTCACCTCAACCAATAGCTGCCCATAATTCCTTATCACAGCCACATCCTCTCTAGACTCGTATCTCGACGATATCGCGACTTGGTCGCTGCCTTTCGATACTATCTACAAACAATAATAGTTTTTTCTGTGTATTAAATACAGACAAAAGACGGAAAAATTATATCGTCGGCCTAATTATCAGAATACGAAAGTCCATTTGAGCAAATTTTCTAGACCAATAAAAAAAACCGATTTTTTCACAAAGTTTATTTACTCATTTAGGGTCTGTATTTATAATTAGCGGTGAAATACCTTTTTTCCTGTGTCACGTCTTACCTGTTTTTAGCACGACCAGGATAACTGGTAGATAATGCTATTAGCATTAAGTCCTCCTAGCACTATTATGTTTTGTGTGAAAGTATTAAATAGATAAATAAATAAAGTTTGAGAGATTTTTAGTGAGTTACTCTTACTTTAGGTATAAAAAATACCCTCATTTTATATCTAAAGTACTCACTTTAGATATAAAATCTCTCAAACTTTGTAAAAAAAAAACAGTTTTATGTTGCTCGTGTAAAATTTTCCCAAATGGACTTATGAGTTCTGATAATAAGGCCGACGATGTGTAAAAAATTCGTAAACGAATCATATAATCATGTAGAAATACAAAAAGAACCACAAATACAATAGGAATTAGACACATGTTTCGCTTTATCGCAGTCCGGTAAAAATTAGCCTTATCAAATATTTATCTGTATACCAAATTTCATAGAAATCTGTCCTGCCGTTTTGTAGTGAAAATGCAACAAACAGAGAGACAGGGTTACATTCGAATTTATAATATTAAATTATGGATGCTGAAAAACACTAAAAAAATTATTCTTGAGAGTAACTTTGGGCAGTTGATAAGCGTTCTACTTTACAAGAGCCACCAGATTTTTAAGATACAAAGGGCTTTACCACAAAAAAGTAAAACACCAATTATGCAATAACTCGTAAGGATTTTTTTAAACAGGGGGCCGATTTCCGTACTTCAAAATAGTAAAATTCGAGTATCGATCTAGTCTCATTATGTTAATGTCTTAAACGATATTCACGTAACTGATAATACAATGGTATGCGTTGACTGACATGCGATTATACACTTTATTTATATCAAGCCAAATTATATTCAATTTATAATCCAATCTCATTTGGGTCAACTTTCGTTACATTTTTAAAGTTGTATTACGTGAATTGTGAAGGCAACTGGAGTTTATATTTCTTGATATAATACTCAAAATATGTATACCTTATCCCATAAGACAGTATTTAACTCACCATAGGTAGTATGCAAGGCCTGGCTAAGGTCATCGTGAACGAGCTCATCACTACCGGGTTAAAATCTAAGATCTTTGGGTACATGTCCAGCGGGGAGAGAGTTCCTGAAAAATAAACAACACTATTTTTATAAACTGTTGAGCACAAAGGAACTGTGCTACGAGACGAAGAAAAATTATAGTAGTGACTTGTAGATCTCCAGAGACTTCCATAAATTTCCACTGCAATCGATCTTGTGCAGCCTGCACCCAACGGCACCCAGCAACCTTTATCAAGTGAAACCTAAATTTAATTACTCCTTAACCCCCATTGTACGAAAAGCATGATATAATTGGTTGTGCAATTAGCAGTATACAAATAAATAAATAAATATTGCTGGACATTTCACACAGCGCTATCTAGCCCTAAACTAAGCAGAGCTTGTACTACGGGAACCAGATAACTGATAGAATACTTATACATTTTTATGTATACATTTTTTTGTAAGTACATACTTATAATATATAGAGAAACAACCAGACCCGGAACAAATATCTGTAGAGCATGCAAACATTTGTTCCGCCGCGGGGATCGAACCCGCTACCTCCTGCGTCTCAGCCGGCTATTCGCCCACTGCACCACGGAGGTCGTCACACATAGTACACTATTACACAAGAGGCGTAAGCGGCCAATTACACACGAGATATTTAAGCAATATATACAAGCTTACACTCGAGTATATCAGGTTACTTTTCATCATGAATGTCAGAAAATTAAAAAGAGTCGATATAACAGTTTTTTTTGTCATGGAGGTTATATTTAATTTCAGTATTTATGAATGCAATGAGTCTCATTCTATTTTCAAATATACTTACGGCCCTAAGATGCATAAATCGCATCAGGTATCGAGCTAACAATGAAAATAAATAAAAAGGATAGGAACAATACGAGACCATAAAGCGTAGTGAGGGAATATTAATGTAGGGTAAAAATTGTGTGAAGTAGTTACCTGAGGTAATTATCACAGTTTGAAATCTAGCAAATACTGGCCGCATCGCTATAGAGGAATCCATACACCTGCAAAACATAAATAATAATAAATATTGGTGGACATTTCACACAGCAGACCTTGTACTATAGGAACCAGATAACTGATAGACTACTTGTACACTTTTTTTTGTAAGTACATACTTCTTTACATAGTATAAAATGAGGTAGCTTCCACTGTCTGTTCACTTAAATCTTTTAAACTACTCAACGGATTTTTATGCAGTTTTCAGCAATAAATTCAAGAGGAAGGTTTATATGTACAATACTACATAACTCTAAAAAATATGTTAAATATATAAAATTATGTTTTGTATTTTACTATGGTGTACAATAAAGAGTTATATTATGTTATCTTATAACTCTGTTTGTTTGTTACCTTGACACGACTAAACGGCTGAACGGATCGTAATAAAATTTTGTAAGGAGATAGATTATATCCTGGGAAAGGACATAGACTACTTTTTAGCCAACTGCGCAAATTGAAGGTAATGTTTTATTGAAAAACCACCCGTGCGAAACCGCGGGTGGGTCAGCTAGTATAATACAAAGAAATACACCAAGATCCGGAACAAATATCTGTAGATCATGCAAACATTTGTTCCGCGGCGAAAATCGAACCCGCAACCTCCTGCGTCTCAGCAGCGTCAATATCAAAGTATTGCCTCGAAGGTCACGCACCTAAGAAACGTACCCTGCGATGCACTGCCCTGCGTCCATAAACTTGAGGCATACAGATATACAGCCTCATGCGCCCGTAATTTCACCGGAAACCATACCCTTCATACCGAAACACAGTAACGCTGCATTATATTCCTAACAAGTTCATAACCAGTATAATCAGACATCTGAAAATTGAATAAATTAATTGAATAATAATCTCGGAGTCTTCAAGTCCAGAGTGAATAGGTCCTTTCTAGGCAAGCCTGCTCCATCTTCGATCACACCTTCACTTACCACCAGGTGAGGTAGTGGTCAACCACTTGACTATCATCAATTAAAAAAATAAAATGTTAACTTACGAGAAATGCAATATAGGATTAGAGACCGTAGGTGTCTTATCGTCAAACGGCTCTATAATAATGATGAATCCCTTCGTATAAGTGGATACGAGCGTGGCCAGGTGCGTGATCAGCGTGAGGGAACCGAAGTTGTGCGGGTCCGAGATCTGCAGCGTCTTCATGAGCGAGTTGAGCCGCGTGGCGCAGAAGCGCAGCGGCTTGCGCTCGATGCACACGCGGGAGGCCACGTCCTTCAGGAACCCTGGAGATCAATCTTACGTTCATTGTTTACTACAGCAGCCCCTCCCCCCTGGATCGATTTTATAGTTCACTTCACTTTTCAAATATAACCTTTGTAGAAAATAATTGTAATATTCTATTACGTGCTGATAATACAATTTAATATACTAATAGTTAGTTATTTATATTAATTAGTTATATTAATAGAATGAGAGGACTTTAATTCCCGCACATGACTGACTTGACACGAACTATCTGGTAGACCAAGAATCTAGAAAAGTTAACCCCGATATTAAATGGAATTTTTCTGATCCAGAGTATCGGAGGGTTGTAACAGCTTTTTGCATGCTGTTAATAGATCTCTTCGGTTCTCGCACTAATACCAAATGCAAAACGTACGTATCATGGAGACCAGACCCGGACGCTTTTACAGTAGACGCATTTACAATCAATTGGACTTCTATGCATTTCCATCTTTTGCATTTATTTTGAAATGCATACAGAAAATTATTAAAGATGAAAGCAGAAGAAATACTTACATTTCTTTATTGGCCGTCCCAGCCCCGCATGTTATTTGACCTGATAATAAATTATGCCTAAAAACCTCAACTGATTTTTCAATGTTTTATTGCTTGTTTTAGCCCTTTCTAGCCCCAATTTTAAAATAGGATTTCGACAAATCTAGCTTTATTTAGCTTTCTAGTAGCCCCCTTTTTATAATTAAGGTGGCAACCTCTGTGGGAAGAGTCTCACGCGACCTCATTTATAAAACAAACATAACATATAAAATTATAAAAAAAAACATTTAAAGCAATAAATGTAATCATACCAGCCGGAGATTCCTGCACAACGTGTTGTATCCTCAGCCTCGTCTTCAAGTATTCAATGAACCGTTTTAAGAACGAAAGGAAATGCTCTGCATTCCTAATGTTGCCTGGCACCACCTCTAAAACAAAAATACAGATTAAACCTAATGCAGACTGACGGGCTGACAAACGACGCCAATGAGATTGAGCGACGTCAAAGGGGGACGCGCGCGCCTGGGTACGCTATATTTGAACTGTTAAATGGATAGACATGCGTGTTCATCGAATTTCAATAATGAAAATATTGTGAGATTGCTTCAACTTTATGAATTTCATCGGGTTTTGTGGTATAGCACATTAATTAACTACCGAAATAATGATTTAAACCAAGATGCATAGAAGGCAATTTCAAATGAATTGAAAATTCCAGTAGTGAAAAATGAAAACTGGATTGATTGACCTCGCGTTCAGGTACGCGGCGGTCCGTACAGGAGCTGTACTGACAGCGTAATACAGGAACGCGCTATCCGTTGAAATGGTACATTACCCCATACTTAATAAATAACCGTTAAGTTTCGAGAAACGAATAGATAATGTTCCGTGATGCATTTCAGATAAAAATAATATTTATGACTTCGAATTTTGTCGAGAGTTTAAAAAAAAAATAAAACACTTGAGTCGAGTTTTAAAATCAATGCTGAAAAGATAAAACTAATATATATGACCCTTCAAATTTGCTGATATTACGAAATTGGATATTTTAAAACAAGTGTTAGAGCTTACATGTGAAACCCATAAAAATAAGGATTTATGATCAATAAATTGTCCATGGGTTTGACAGTTGAAGCATTCACTTTTACTCTTAAATCCATTTGTCTCAAGTATGTAGATTTTGTTAGAAAAACTTGGGACCTTTAATTTTTTATACAGTTGGGGAATGCTACTATCAAAGAGGGCGTGGTTTCAGAAAATTAACCAATAGTAGGAGATTACGCATTGAGGTGGGTGTCAAATTCACTCCGTGAAAAAATATGATGGGTTTGGCAGATTATATTAAGGGACGTGGGAGAATTTCAGTTCTCTAAAACAACGCACGCGCAGCAGTCCGCAGATACTTGGGCCTTGAATTAAATTAAGTTTAACATATATGTAAAGTCAGTGTTTGTCTTTTTCTGTTCATGAAAAAAAAGTGTTAAATATAAAATTAAATTCAGTGCTTCGTCCGAGGGGTCAGCATTTCTAAAAGCTAAGTACCTTAGAGCGAGAATTTTGAATGACTAAGTATTTTAGTGCATAGTTGTGAGCCTAATTATTATTTAGGGCAAGAATTCCAAATAGCTAAGTACAATATTTTAGGACTAGAATTCCAAATAACTAAGTACTTTGGAGCAATGAGTCCTTTACTTAAGTAATTCTTAGGTAAAAGGTTACGGATAATTATGTTCCACAACTTTACATCGCAGATTAGCGTTTCTGGTGTGAATCCAGACATATTTGACTTCTACAAGTTACAGGCAAAGCCTTTAATTCATCTCAATTATTAATTTATTCCACCTTGTTATTTTGTGGACTTAGTATAAATGATTCGATTTAATACATTTACAGTGCTCTTTGAATATAATAATTTTGAATACGTATTAAGAGATTAATTGATCTATTGATTAATAATCATACTTTCAACTTTCACCGTTGGGATTAAAATATAATAATGAATATATCTGTATTTAATGCATTAGTAAATACTAAAATACCACCATAATTTAGGCTTCAAGTCTAAGAACACTTTAGTTTGATTTCTTTAATTGGTTACAATTATTAAACAATGTACTACGAGAATCTACCGACCCTGATGGTTATTTTAAATGACTGCAAATACAAAATGACATAATTAAAATGACTGGACTTGACCATTATGTACTTGAATTACAAATATCCAATATTCAATGGAATAGAAATAATTAAATTCCAATTGGCAATAATGACAAAGTTTCATTTTGAAAATGAGGATTTTATTTGTCTATATTGAACTGCAATCTGCGTAACTTATGTTAAAACCATCTATTATCATATTTGAAAGGCAAGAAGATTCACAAACCATACACACCCATCATTAACTTGATGAAACATAAAAACACAACTACAGAGATGAATAAATGAATCCTGAGGGATTACATAATACACTGTAAATTATATATGTTATCTATGTATTCTCGTTAAGTGCGTAGAGCGGGTTTGCGACTTGGTCTTAGGGTTCCCGTTAATTGTCTGAAATTTTCGGTTGAAATGCAGGTCCAAGCAGCGCGTATTCACCTGACGAATCATATCTATATATGTACAAATGAAATACCAAGCCAGATCCCATAATAACAATGGTTGGCTCTGACGAACTGAATAAACATCTCTGCACATCTATTGGTAAAACCAACTATAAAAAAAATGTATCATAAATTACACACACTTGCCGAATTATATTGTCAGGGATACACATGTCAACGGCGTGATATTCCTATCATACACGACACCCCATTTATCTTCAAAATGCTAAATGCATTCGCAAAAATTGCGCAACGTGGGAGAAGTCCAAAGCGACTGATTTATCTTGGGTCATGTTGTTGTTAATGGATGAAAAAGGTCAATAGCCTGCGATAACTGAGAATTTGCAAACATCTATTCACACATTACACACCTTACAATTGCACGCATGCATGTTGAGTTATGTTTAATTATAAGACGTGAAACTTCTTGACTGCCAAGCGTAATAATTTATCATATGCAAATGCGTAATTTTAGGGATAGAAAACGAACAATTGATCTAGCATAATTACAATGCTAAAGAACTGCGTAATTACCACAGGACTACATAAGCTTATGAACTCCGTATACATTGGGCCTTTGAAATCAACATTTCCTGAAGCATAAATATACACCCAATACATACTAAAAGTACTTGACTTTGACAGTTGTCTTAATGTTAAGAAAATCTACCAGACAGATTAACTAATAACTCGAGATATTTATTGTAAGATGAAATGAAAATAGCATTCTTTATTAATCAGATCTACAATATGTTTAAGCCTAGTTAGACGGAATTTTTGCATTGTTTTTTTTTAACCCAACAGGATTTGCAACAGTATCGTGGAATTCGAGAAATGCATCCAGTAATCTGCGTGTATGGGGTAAGTTGTAGATATATAAATCAGTACCTTTATGTCGTCAGCACTATGTCCATTGTTGTTTTTTTGGGTATTTACAGGAATTTTCTTCTTAAAGATTACGATAACTTTTGCAAATTATATCTAGACGATCGCATGCCATTATTCAATCACGAGCCAAAATATCGTACTATCTACTATCAATTTTAAATACTTTATTTTTTTATTCATCACTATATTATTACCAAACACGGCCATTAATTACACAATTACCATTATACATTACCACATATTAATTTAATCAACACAAGAACAAACGAGAAGAAGGGGGGGGAGGGGTCGTTTCACCGTACGCAGCTTTAGGGCCTTATCACACTGGCGAGTTGCGAGCCTGTTTCAAATAAAATCAATTCATTTCGGTATTTTAACTAGAGTTTTTTTGTGTAATAGTAGATATGGAACAAGCTTATGGCCCACCTGATGTTAAGCACTAACCATCGCCTATTACAGAGAATTGCCTCGTAGGTCATGCACGTTAGAAATGTACCCTTACGATGCACAGCAATGTAATTTCACCGGCAACCATACCCTTCAAACCGAAACACAGCAATGCTGCTTGGCGGCAGAAATAGGTATGGTGGTAGTACTTCCCCAGGCAAGCCCTTTCACAAGGGACTCTACTACTCTGTTTACTGGCTGTAGGTACAATGATGGTTAACTAATAATTAACTAGCTGATCCGCCCGCGGCTGTATATGCGTGCTTTGTCATTTTAATCATTACCCTCCTGCGCAGTTGGGTAGCCTATGTCCTAATCTCGGTCATAATCTACTTATATACTAAAGTTCATCGAAATTAGTCGAGAAGTTTAGTTGTGAAAACGTAACTGCGCAAAAGGGTATTTTTTTATTGTAAAACCTCGCGTTCGAAATCGCGGGCAAAACGAAATTTATTAAAAATTCATACTAAAAATTTTTGTTGTTTAATTTAAAATTAAACACTTAAATTTTTAGCTTCGAGTTAAGTAACTAACCATGTAAAACCTCATCCGGTAGAATCGGGTTCCCAAGTATCATATCAGTGTCTCTCGCGACGGCCGCTTCCTTTAGCCCTTCCACCATCATCTCGTATTCTGATGTCAGTCGAGCCGCATCTTCCTCGCGAATCCTGAACAAATATCAAAGTTATTCATGCTTTTAGTTCCGTACTTCAAAAGCAAAAAAGAAACCCTTCTTCTTAGCGTGTCAATAGCTCTACTTATATTGTGTTAGATAGGTACTTGGCTACATTGATGGCGTCAGGAGAAGCCATTTTTGAGTCTTCCATTGTGAGGTGTTTGGGCACAAAGGGCACATTAGCAGGTGTTTCATCGACTGCAGGATCACCACAGTCGCATTGCGTTAGGCTAGGATCCCTGAACCCCCATTTGCACATTTTGACTCTGCAGCGACCAATCTGTGTGCAAAGCCTATTCCTAAATTCCTTACTTCCACACTGGCTACGGCAGGTCGTGCCCTGGTGGAAGCTGTTCTTTAGGGGGAATGAAGTCAGGTGGTGGGGGGTTACTATCTATCCACAGTGCGCGTCTACTAACAGATGGTTCGTCGCTGGTGGCCTGCGTGGAACGCTGAAAACTCTTACGAAATCGAGAAAGAAACCCTAAAAAACACAATCAAAATCGGTTCATCTATTTTGGAGCTACGATGCCACATACAATGTTTTTATAATTTCCAAGAATATTTTGATTGTAGAAAGAAAATGTTAGGATTAGGAAATACTAAAAAACACAGATAATAATAGATAACTAGCTAATAATAAAAGTAGATAAATTTAATATTTTAAATGAGTAAGTAAAATAAAATAAAAATAACTAAGTTAAAGTGATGCGAGTTGAAGTACCTATGTAAGTAAACTCAACTTTAAATATTAACTATTACTAATATTATAATAGGTAAATATTACTTTTTTACTTGAAATTGGTAGCTGAATAGTAATATCGATTTTTTTTTTGAACTACAAACAGATATTGGTAAGACAGAGTCAAAAAGTAATAAATGAAATAAATAAATAAATATTGCTGGACATGTCACACAGCGATATCCAGCCCCAAACTAAGCAGAGCTTGTACTATGGGAACCAGAAAACTGATAGAATACTTATATACATTTTTTTTGTAAATACATACTTATCATACATAGAAAAACATCCAGACCCGGAACAAATATCTGTAGATCATGCAAACATTTGTTCCGCGGCGGGAATCGAACCTGCTACCTCCTGCGTCTCAGCCGGCTATTCGCCCACTGCGCTACGGAGGTAATAAGTGCATAATAATAATATTAAGTGTTGTATTATATTATTTTTTGTAAAACATCTATTATTGTAAAACATTAAACAATACATATCTATAACTATGAAAAACATGTCAAATAACACTCCTCCGCTGTTTGAGTTGGGCGTTAAAAATAGACTCACGCATACCATAAAGTGGTAATAGTAGATTATTAAACGAGGAGATATAACTGTCTTGTGTCACGGGCGCTATATTGAATCTCGACCGCAACGAAGGATTCTAGAATTAACTCACTAGCGGAGCGAGGGAGTTACTAGAATCCTGAGTGCAGAGAGGGATTAAGCACGCCCAAGATTTATCCAAGAGGAGAATACTCTACTTTTCTCACTTTCTGCGAGACAATAAAAACCAAATCTAGGTTGGTGCATTCTATGCAGAGGTTAGTTCGATTTACGAATAAGTTCTCATTGTGTGGGTCTCTTAGGTTCAAATTTTAATACAAATGAGGTTCCAAATTCAAATCCCTTATCAATATGAAATTCAGTACAACTTTACTCCCAGCTCAGCTGTAGGGGTTTAATCAGCTGCTTTTGGTGAGGTTTAAACGACATATAATTTGACATTATCGAGCAGGTGCTGTGAAAAAACACTTACTGAGCCACATTCTTCTCCAGCTGCTGCAACGCCAGTATGCTCTTATCAATAGTTCTTCTCGTGATCTTCACGCTCAGGGAATCGATGCAGACGTTGTCTATGTTGTGTGCCTCGTCGAACACCACTACCGCCTCCTTCTGAAGCTCCTTGGAGACCACCTCCGCTATCTTGGGGTCCAGGAGGTAGTGGTACGAGTATACCACGATCTCTGCGTGGACTATCTGAAAATTTAGATCGAAAACTTTATTTCGACTCGAGTGACAAACACAGAAACTGTATACAACAGTCGATCAGTTGAATAGTATACATTTAAAAGTTACTCTATATCTCTTTTTAGGGAACTTGCGTCGTTCTTTACGACAATGTCAGTTCCATAATTGACATCGTCTTAAAAGAATGACGCAACTCTTTGACTATATCGGTTTTGTTAAGTTTTCACGAACGGCAGGACCAAATTCGATGAAATCTATATAAATTCGAAAGTAACTCTGTCTGTTTTTACGTTTTCAAGACTAAACGGCTGGACCGATTTTGATGAAATTTCGTCATCGGTATTGAGAAAGGTTACTTTTTACCCGACTTCACAGGAGTGCCGCGCGTGCGAAACCGCGGGTCAAAGCTCAAGCGGGTATTCTCAATAATATAAATACAAATAAAATCATAAATGCCCAATCAATTCAAATATGAAATTTAATGTTTTATAACTTTTGTATGCCTAGCGGTGTTCCGTTTTTTACTCAAGTATTCTTTACCTTTGCTTTTTTTTACGCAATCTCTCGTCTCTTTCCATAATTCACTTTATCATTTTGGTCATGGTTTTGTTTATTATTTTCGCGTTTATTACCCGACAACGGCAAAGAAAGGGTTATGTTTTTAGCAGTCTATGTATGTATGTTTATATTTACCTATGTTCAACAGTAGCGCTTAAACTACGCATTTGATTTAGATGAATGAAGTGTCAATCGATTCGTTATTATGGTGCGGGTGTGTTTCGGTTAAATTTTTACCCGACTACGGGCAAAGCCAAAAGTAAGGGTTATGTTATGGTTAAGCAGTATATGGATGTATGTTCCACCTTTAGGGTCTACACTATCTATCCGATTTAGATGAATGAAGTGTCAATCGATTCGTTATTATGGTGCGGGTGTGTTTTGGTTAAATTTTTACCCGACTACGGCAAAGCCAAAAGTAAGGGTTATGTTTTTAGCAGTATATGGACGTATGTTCCACCTTAGCGCCTAAACTATATATTCGATTTCGATGAATGAGGTGTCTATCGATTCGTTATTATGGTCCGGTTGACAAAGGCTACCATTGAAACAGGTATGACTTAGTCGGGTTTCAGTTTTTCACTTATATAGGTTGTTATTCCACTCTTTTTGTTCGTAACTTTTTTTGTACTTACAGCAAACCTAGCCAGGAAGTACGGGCACCAATTCCTATCAGCTCCATATTGCTTCAGGTCATCCATCGTGTACACTCCGTATGGTAGCATAGACTCTTTGCCTTCGCGGTTAAATCCTTCATAGAATTGACCTGAAAAGAATTTGATTTTTCTAGGAAGATATAGATAACTTTTATGTATTACTATTGTGGTATAATATTATTTGTTTATGGCTTCAGTTTTCGACGATTTCTGGGCTGAGCCAAAGGTTAATCGGTGGAAGATCTCTCATGGCACCTTCCTACATATCCTCGTGTTATTTAATCATAACTAAATGTTTACACATAAGGTCGGGTCGCGGTCGCTCAGGGTGCTATGGACAGAGCTAGGCAAAATACATGCTTTGCGTTAATTAAAATACAAATTACAAAATTCTATCTTGCACGTATTTAAAATACGAAATACAAAATATTTTCAAGTCGTGTATTTTAAATATAAATAAAGTAGTTTAACTATTTTTATTTAAAATAAAAAGTAATTTGACAATTTGACGTACAGTACAGGAGCAGTATTTCCAACTTTAAAGATTAACATGTTTAGCGGTCGCCGTTTTACTTATATATAAGAGTACAATATATTACGAGTAGTTACGAAAACTATCGAGCGCTATTTTCTGTAGAACGCGCTATTAATAAGATCGCTAAAAGTATTAAGTATACTACAAAATACCTCAGCGTCAGGTATTTGAAATACCAATTACAAATTACATTTTTACGAAGTAATTGAATTACAAATACAAAATACGTATCTGTATTTCAATTACTAGTAGGTAATTCAAATACTCTCCATAGCCAGGGGTGGGCACCCCTGGCTATGGAGAGGGCTATGCTTGATGTTTCTCTACGAGATCGAATCAGAAATGAGGAGATCCGTAGACAAACCAAAGTCACCGACATAGCACAAAGGATTAGCAAGCTGAAGTGGCAGCGGGCAGGGCACATAGCTCGAAGTACTGATAACCGTTGGGGCAGAAAGGTTCTCGAATGGAGACCACTCACTCGAAAGCGCAGCGTAGGACGGCCCCCCACTAGATGGTAAAAAGACCTGATAAAGGTTGCTGGGAGCCGTTGCGTGCAGGACGCACAAGATCGGTCGCTCTGGAAATCTATCGGGGAGGCCTATGTTCAGCAGTGGACGTCCTATGGCTAATATGATGAATTGTTTACATATTTATAAACTTACATGTGGCTATGGAGCTATCTTGTTCGTGCTTATCTCTGATGTAGCTAGCTGTTAGAGAATGGCACTTTCCATCTACTAGTTTTCCTTCTCTCTCTCTAGACACCTGCAAGGATAGTTGTCATAAGTTTTATTTTTAAATTAGAAAGTGATTGGTTTTCGGGATAAAGCTGCCTGTTATCATCACGCCAAACTGTGTCTAGAGACAATGATTAGTGCTTAATCAGTGAACTCTTTAAAAAAAAGACTGGACAAACGCTAGTGCACTGATTACGACATGTATCAGTCAAAAAACTTAAAATTTTTTATACAATGAAATCTTAGAGATCTTTTGAATCATCATTACCTTTTTAAAAATCTAAATTGTAATTTTTTTGATTTTTTGTTTAAGTTGGCGCAATTTAGTCAAGTGTATCAATAACTAGTCGTACGCCCCTAACTGAGAGCTTGCGAGCCTCCCATAAAAACAAAAAAAATAATTGTAATCTTTGACTATCAAAATAGTGCCACAAAATAAATAACCAAATAACTTGACCTACAGTTTCATTCAAATTACAGGTAGCAGGAGTTCATTTAAAGTGATTACACTTTTTGGGGATACAAAATGCAGTTATTCTGGATTTCAGACTTTTACCTATATTTGTGTCACTAAAGCTACACGAATACCAAATTTCAGCATTGTGGGGTCACTGGTGTACCCTGTGAATTTTGTCAGTTTTGTTTTTATTATAGCTAATAACTCAAAAACTACAAGGATTAAACTAAAAATAAAAACAGGGTTCAAATGTACTAATAAAGACTTTTCATTTGAAGTCCCTCTTGACCTTATAGTCTCATTTTATTTTTTTTTGTTACCCCTCTTGAACCCCAATATCTCAACAACCCCCCAACATTTTTAGCTCATTGAGTCACACCAAAATTGTGAGACCACTACCTACCTATATACCAAATTTCACGATGATCGGATAAACGTTTCGAAAGTTATCCTCGGACAAACAAACATACATACATACATACAACGCCGATTTGCCCAAGTTGATTTGGAGATCTCGCTTCGCTCAATCAATAATAGTAATTTCTATCTTTATTTAAATCAGTATTTCTCAAGGTGGGTGACAACACCCCCTTGTGGGCGCTGGAGGCTTTCAGGGGGGCAGTAGAAGGTATAGAGAAAATTAGGGGGGAGTTAAAGCTTACCTCAGGATGAATACACAAGTTCTTCCTGGAGCTGAGAACCAGTCCTGTAAGACTAGGCTTCTCTCCCTGACTCTTCTCATAGTACTTTATCAGGTTCTTTAACTCTTCCAGAACTTTCTCAATTTCAGGGACAGTTCGAGAGCAGTATATCAGTTTTCTAGAAAAAGTATAGAAAACTTGCTGACCCGCCCGCGGCTTCGCACACGTGGTTTGTCAATAAATACATAACCCTCCTTCTGCAGTCAGGTCAAAAATAGCATAGTTCCAATCCTGGTTATAATCTATTTATATACCAAATTTCATCAAAACCGGTCCCGGAGTTTAGTCGTGAAAACGTAACAGACAGAGAGACTTCGAATTTATAATATTAGTATGGATTGTGACTAAGATCAAATTAGATCTTATTTTTCTTGAGGTTACAAAATGTCAGAATAATCAATTTATTGGTAAAATAATTTACAAGCCACCTGGGCTAGAATGACCACCATAGAATCGCTTCTCTCAAACGGAAGAATAGAGTCAATTTACATGATATAGTAGAGAGAAGAAACTTTTGTACTGTCTTGCATAGAAAGAGAAAGAAAGATAATACATTTATTTGACACACAGACAGGACATACCATTCAGAACAGTACATACACACCCACTTACATAAAGATTATAAATTAATAAAAATAAAAACTAAACAAAGACAGGAAACACACAAGATAAAGATGGAGTACATAGGTAGGCAGGTACCTAGATAATATGGTAGATATGTTTCTACATTCATGCTTAGGTATAAATAGTAATCAAAGTGTAGTTGACTTTACTTTCTTTATTCTTGCAGAAGGCTCACAATTATGGAAGCAATTCAAGGAAGAAGTAATGTAAGAAGCAGTGTTTTGATATGGTAATTGTTGTGTTACCTGACTTGATGTGGGTTTTGTATCATGTAGGCAACAATAAGGGATAATAACGATATCGTTTTTCCTGTTCCTGAAGGCATTTCAAGTAGTCCATGGCCCTGTAAACATTTTTTTTGTGAAGTGTAACCACCATAACCTCCAAAAATTTTCACTCCACTTGGAACAAGATTCTTGCAAATAAATTGATGGGTACCTTAGCATCTAGAGCTCGTTTCAGCTCCAACATATACGCGTATTGTTCCGGATAAATGTAATCGTATGGAAAATAAACCAGCAAACCGTCTACCGTTAACCTAAAACAAACAAAAAAGTGAATAAATTCAGGTCTAAGGTTGGAGTAAAACACTGATAACTGAAAGATTCCTGAAAAATTTAATATTTACTTCATGGTGTAAAACCGTATATAACAGAATATAACAAATATTGTTTTTCAGTTTATTATTTCTAGCACCAAACAACAAACAAACACAACCCCTGTGTTGCCAAACCAAAATTTTTGTTTTCCCCTTGTTTAGTTCGATTAAAAATACCCTATTTATCGTATATTGATTTGAATCAAATTACAATGCTGTTTTCTTTGTGTGATTCAACTGTTGAATGTGTATTTTTTAAATAATTGTATTTTTATCTGTATATACATATTAGTTTCTTTTTGTCAAAAAATAAAATAAGAAGTCACACTGCTTTAGCACAAGTTCCTTGTCACACACACACACACACACACAGCACTAAAACGAAAATAATTTTCAGACATTGACAATGGCATAACTTTGTACGTACGACTTGGTGCTTGCACAGCTGGTGGTCAGCTGGTATTCTGTCAATCTATATAATATATCTCTGAGTATTCTGTTCTGTGGTCAAAAAACTTTTGAAGAAACTATAAAGTTTTTTCAGCGGTGAAAGGTCTAAATCGCGAAATAAAATAAAAAAAGAACAAAATTAGCAATAGCAATGATAAAACGAGGTAATCATCACTAAATTACAGTTAAATTGTGGTTACTTCTAGCGAAATGGATGAAACTACGACCGACGCGATCCATCCGCGGTTTTTACCACGACGTCTCATACGTATTGGCGGTATAGTATTTTAAATCACTCTTAAATAAAGCCAAACAAAACTTGAAGTGGTCATGGGTTGTAGAGCACCATTCTTAAAGTTTACATAAGTTTATTGTTGAATTGATAACCCTTGTATACCAAAGCTTGATAATGTAGATACTGCAAGCTATATTGAACTTTGTGTCCTATGTTTAAAGTCTACTTTGTAATAGTTTAGAACAACAGATAATAATTTCATTGGATCAGAGGAAGGCTCTAATACTTGTAGACTTCTTTTAATTAATAATAATAATAAATAAATATCGCTGGACATTTCACACAGCGCTTTCTAGCCCCAAAATAAGCAGAGCTTGTACTATGGGAACCATATAGCTGATAGAATACTTATATACTTTTTTTTCTAAGTACATACTTATAATATATAGAAAAACACCCAGACAATGAACAAATATCTGTAGATCATGCAAACATTTGTTCCGCGGCGGGAATCGAACCCGCTACCTCCGTCGTCTCAGCCGGCTATATGCCCACTGCGCCACGGAGGCAGTCAATTTGTCCTTATATTGATATATCTCTTCATCTTCGTGTAATTGTGATAGTTATTTACTAAGCATTAAAAATTACTAATAAACTAAAATTAAAAAATTTTATAAAACATGATTTTTGAATTTTTATAGATCAAATAATCATTTTTTGAGAAATTGAATTGTTAAATACAAACTTATTATTATATTTATTATATTACTCAAATTATCAAACATAACATGTACAGTTTTAGCTGTTTTTTAAGATCTTCAGGCATCTATACAATTAAAGAACAGGTTTGACCTAAAAAGCTCTATTTTCAGGTTTTAAGATAGCGTTGGTCCAGTTATCCGTGGGGGCTGACAAGTCAAAAAACATAGCTGAAGCAGTGAAGGAGATCCATAAAGCCAAACAGAAGGGTGCCCAGTTGGTAGCCCTGCCAGAGTGCTTCAATTCACCTTACGGAACAGGTAAGACTGAAGGTTTTGATCTTTATCCTTTTATGTGTTACCTGTGATGGCATGTGGCACAGAAATATGGTTTCTCACTAGGAGCCTCATAAAAATAATTAATAAACTAAAATATTTATTTATTTGCGGAAAGCTTTCAAAGTATACATAGGATTCTGGTACTTACAAAACTAAGTCTTAGCTAATTTTTGATGGAAGGCATAATGTATTTTTATAATAAATTTATATAAATAATGAATTTAACTATGCTGTAAGTATTTGCTCTTTGCTACTTTGCTCAAAACCTGTGTATAGTGAAATCTAAGACTCCTCGCTCTAAGTGAGAACTTGTATTTAGACGCGAGGGACCTTTGCTTCAAATTATTACAGCATGATAATGAGTTTAGTACATGACACTGAGGTAACTAGATGTTGTAGAGTTATAGCTAAAATATAAGTTACATAAGGTTCTAGTTAAGCATAAGCATGTGTAATTTCTGTGTAATTGTGTTAGGTGGCGTGTTTGTGCGTACAGTGTATAGGGGTGGTGGGTTTGTATGGTGGTTTGTTTGTTTATGTATGTGGTATTGTGTCAGGTGTGCATGTATGGCGTATGCGTGTGTGAAGTGTAGTTATTGGGGCTATTGTTGTAAGAAGGGTCTCAGGACAAGGCTCAAGGTTGCTATGGAGAGAGCTATGCTTGGTGTTTCTTTATGAGATCTAGAACCTATTCCATTATTATTGGAATTATAATAATATTGCAAAATAATTTAATAAAACACTTATGTATGTACTTCAAACATTAATTAATTATTTTTTAAATACTAAGTGTTACATTAGTAGCCTATATTAGATATATTATTACTATATTATATAGAGGGCCTGGTTTCTAGCAATATAATTCTAATTATTTAATAATAATTTTCAAAGCTCTCTTTATTATGCCTGTTTACTGTATTATATATTTTTATTTTTTTTTAATTGTTAATTTTTCAAAACTATTTTATTTATGTCTGTTAACTGTTTATGATTGTGTATTTTCATGTTTTGTATGTTTTAATAGTTCGTAAGTAGGGAGGTACCTAAACGAGTCCGAAAGGTTATATGTACTGGCAATGTGTATCGATAGGTAATTGTAAACACAGTTGCTGCCCTGCACACACAAAAATGGCACCACGGAAGACCAGCGCTATAGTAGTATAAATATGCTACTATAGCACAATGCTGAGTGGTGACCGTTTTTGCTCACAAATTTGTTAATTAATTTATACCCATTTTTCTAAGCCATTGTACACTTGTGATGCAAAATAAACGTTTTTCTATTCTATTCTATTCTATATTTGAGCTCGAATACATACCGTCATCTGATCTCGACGGATGTCATGTCCAGCTCCATTTTATATAAGAAAGTACCATACAATATCTCCTCCAGACATCTTTTGGACGTACATGAAAAGTACAACAGATGGAACAAAAATAAACTTATCCTCCCCATCACTACACTACAATCCGTAGGCAAAAGCCCTAACTTCCGAATGATTAAAATATATAATAAAATGCCTGACTATTTAAAAAACGAGGAAGTACATAAAATATTTTAAAGGAATTTGAAATCATTTTTAATAAAAAAATCATACTATTCAATTGACCAGTACCTATCGGACAATATAATTAACAAACAAAGTGACGAACCTAGCTAACATTAACAGGTAGGTACCTAGGTAGTATGTAAGCATGTTTAGATATAGTTTATACATTGAAATTACTTGACGTTATGATTATAATTATTTTTCCATTTGACCTTATTATTATTACCCAATAGCTTTACATACCTTTGTTCTTGTACTGTATTAATTGACATATGCCGCATAAACTATTTTAATTTAATTTATTTGATATGTTTAATTGCTGTACCTTTTGAAAAGGCGCAAACCCAACTTGCAGTGCCCTTACAGGTTATATGTACTTACTCCTAAGCTATCTAACATCTAAGCAAAAAAAATGTATATGTACATGTAAGCAGTATAAATGAATATGAATATTTATTTACAGGTTTCTTCAAAGAATATGCAGAAGAAATCCCTTCTGGTGAGACAAGTCGGGCGCTGTCGAAGGCGGCCGCGGAGGCCGGCGTGTGCGTCGTCGGTGGGACGGTGCCAGAGCGCTGCGGAGATCACATCTACAATACTTGTACTGTGTGGGATGTAGATGGAAAACTACTAGCGCGGCATAGAAAGGTGTTTATAATTATCAACTTCATTATTGAACAGATTGTGGTTCTGGATTACAGGCAGGGCTATTCCACAAAATGTTTCACCTAGCTCCCCCACCATCCCTAATCACGCTGTATACGAGCGGGCAGCATCCTAATCCATCTTGTGTCGTCACCATTAATTCCTTTTTCGAAAATCCAGGGTTTCCAAGATTTTAGCCTGTATACCTTGTTTGGAACCCGCAGAAATATGCATAATATTGCATATAATAATATGCATAATATTAACATGCATAATACTATTATCATTCTAGTACTTATTATTTTTGTCTTTTGCTGAATATGTTGTAAACTATTTCTGAATAAAAATTATCTTCATCTTTATCTTATCTAGCTCAAGAATAATAATAAAATAAATAAAACGTTTATTTTCTAATCACAAATAGGTTTATTACAAAAAATAAAAGTAGGTAAGATAAAGGTAGGTAGGCAGGAAGTTAAGTTACTTATTACATATCTTTATATTATGAATGTTTTTTTTATATGTCGAGATGGATCAAGCATATGGCCTGGGCCTGGTGGTAACCATCGCCTACAAAGTAGGTCACGCATCTTAGGAACGTGCCTTACAATGCACTGCTCTACGTCCATCAACTTGAGGCATACAGGTGTAAAGCCTCATGTGCCTGTAATTTCACCGGCAACCATACCCTTCAAACCGAAACACAGCAATGCTGCTTGGCAGTAGAAGTATGTATGGTGCTAGTCCTTCCCCGGACTAGCCCTTTTACAAGAAACTCTACTACCCTGGTACTAATGTAAGAACTTGAACCTTTGTATGAACTGATGTAGAGTATAGCACATGATAAGTTATTTTGTCATACAGATGCATCTATTCGACATCGACATCCCCGGCAAGATAACGTTCAAAGAGTCAGACATCCTGTCCGCGGGAGATGAACTAACGGCGTTCGAGTTCGCCGGCGTGCGCGTAGGGCTTGGCATCTGCTACGACCTGCGCTTCCAGGAGATGGCGCAGCTCATGGCGAGAGATGGTATGGTCACCAACATATATTGGTTAACAGTTTTATTTTTTTACTAGCCCTTACTGTCCCACTGCTGGGCAAAGGCCTTCCCCTCTTCCTTCCACTTGTCACCAATAAGTGGACCAAGGTCACAAGCAAATGGATTTCTAAAGAAGGAAAGCGACGCCGAGGGAGGCATAAAAAGCGCTGGATTAAGAACTTGGCCGTCTTCTAAAGGGACCAGAGCCAGATCCTGCCAATCTGGCTCTGGACCGTGATAAGTGGAATTAACAGTTAAGAGTTTTTAAATCTAAATAGATCTGGAACTAGGCATTTTTGAAGTGAATACGTTTTTAAAATTGCTTCTATAGTGGGAGGCAATTCGAATGATAACAAAATCGGGAGATACATTTTGGTGTTGCAACTACATATCTATCATCTCCATCCAATGACCCGAAGGACTTCTTAGGGTTTGTGGCGTCATCCTCGATACACCGAGTCCGTCCCCTTAGTGCGACCCTGCGCTGCGGGGTTCGGCGCGGGACGCGACGGAGGAGATCTACGGAGCGCACTTGCGCCGGCGACGCGGTCACACTCGCCTAGCGCCTCGCGACGGGGAACACGTACCGCTCTTGCTCAGCCGCTCGCGCCTTTTACTCGCTAATTCTAAAGCATAATTCATATCGCATCACTTCATTTAATTTGTATTGTACTGTATCGTTTCATTCTTCCTTCTAACGTCTGTAACTATCTACTATCCTCATTAAACTCCGTAAATCATACTGCTGTTTCATATTCATCGCCCGGCCTACCGGCTACCTAGCAGAACACCTAGGACAGTATAAGAAACGCTTCACTGGTGACCCCGAACGAAGAAGATGAGGAAGTCTGACGAAGAACAGCCTAGACGTTCAGAAGCCGCACTTACGGGACAACAATCGGGACTATGGAGAGTGAGCGTGCGAGTACCCCCATTTTGGCCCGAGGAACCGGCCGTTTGGTTTGCACAGATTGAAGGTCAGTTCTCCATTTCAAATATTACTTCTGACCAGACCAAGTTTTACTACGTCGTTGGTCAGTTAGATCCTCAATATGCGGCGGAAGTGAAAGATGTAATTCTAAACCCGCCGGAAAGCGGTAAATACGACAAATTGAAAACCGAGCTTATAAAACGATTATCAGCTTCCCAAGAGCGTAAACTGCAGCAATTACTAACCCATGAGGAGTTGGGCGATAGGAAACCTACACAATTTATGCGACATTTGCAGAATCTAGCGGGACCGACTGTTCCAGAACATTTAATTAGGCAGATTTGGTCGAATAGGTTACCTACCCACATTCAAACGATTATTGCTTCACAGACAGAAAGCTCGCTGCAGACCGTTGCTGAGTTGGCGGACAAAATTAACGATATATCATCACCTATGCAGCAAGCGGCTGGCACATCTGCTGTATGTACAAGTGCAGGTACAGTCTCGGCTTTGGAACAGATGGTGAAACGTGTCGACGAACTCGCTAAACAGGTACAAAACCTATCTACACGTAATTCCCGATCCAGCAACAAGAACCACAACTACCGTAGCCGCTCGACCTCTAGGTACCGGTCAAGGTCACGAGAACGCCCCGACGATCATCCGCACTGCTGGTATCATTTCATCTACGGAGCTAGCGCAAACAACTGCAGGCCGCCGTGTACTTTTAAGTCGGCGGGAAATGCAAACGGCAGTCACTAGTGGCGGTAGCTGACTGTCCGATATCATCTGGCCGCCTGTTCATCACTGACCGGAAATCGAAGGCACAATACCTTATCGACACGGGTTCAGACCTATGTGTTTTTCCTAAGTCAGCCGTACGGGAGCCTCGAGCGAAGACGAAGTATGAACTTTTTGCTGCAAATGGTACACTTATATCTACATATGGCCACATTCAACTTACCTTAGATTTTGGATTACGACGACCATTCAGCTGGCGATTTACCGTAGCAGACGTCACAAAGCCTATCATTGGAGTAGACTTTTTAAGTTTTTACCATCTCCTTGTAGACTGCAGACAGCAACGCCTAATCGACGGAATCACTATGCTCGGCATCAACGCGCCGCAGCCCAAAGAAGGTATTCCTGATATCTCATCGATACGTACCACATCAGACGACACCATTTTCGACAATCTGCTACGAGAATTTCCCGAGATTACTCGCCCAGCTGGTAAGCCAACAACACCCAAGCACAGTACCGTACATCACATCCGGACGACAGATGGACCACCTGTATCAAGCCGCCCGCGACGTCTGGATCCTGAAAGGTTACAGATCGCGAAACAGGAATTTGATGAAATGCTACAATGCGGAACAGCACGAAGATCCGAGAGTCCTTGGTCATCCCCTCTTCACTTAGCGAAAAAGAAAAACAACGGTTGGAGACCCTGCGGCGATTGTAGAGCGCTGAACGCCCGAACGATTCCGGATCGGTATCCTGTGCGCCATATTCACGATTTTACGAACCAGCTCACAGGTAAAACAATATTTTCCACAATTGACTTAGTTAGAGCATACAATCAGATACCAATCTTTGCTGACGACATACCGAAAAGTGCCATAACTACTCCTTTCGGTATGTACGAGTTTCCGTATATGTCCTTTGGTTTACGGAACGCTGGTCAAACCTTTCAGCGCTTCATGGATGAGGTCCTGAACGGGCTAGATTTCACATTTGGGTACTTAGACGACGTACTCATCTTTTCAGAAAATAGAGATCGACATCTTGAGCATCTTCGTATTCTCTTTAAACGCTTGAACGAATATGGCGTACTAATAAATACTTCCAAATGTATTTTTGGCGAATCCAAGGTCACTTTTCTTGGATTTAAAGTCTCTGCTCAAGGAATCAGCCCTCTCGAAACAAAAACTCAAGCAATTCTTGACTTTCCGACGCCGAAAAACACGAAAGAGCTTAGGAGATTTTTAGGAACCCTGAACTTTTATCGTCGTTTCATTCCAGAAGCAGCTAAGAAGCAGGCACCTCTGAACACGATACTGGTCGGCAAACAAGGCAAAGGTTCGAAACCAATCGCTCTTACACCTGAACAGCAGGAAGCCTTCAACGACTGTAAGTCCAGTATTTCTCTCGCGACTCTCCTAGCTCACCCAGATCCCGACGCTGAGCTTGCTATACAGACTGACGCTTCCGACGTCGCTATCGGAGCCGTGCTACAGCAGCGAAAAGGTAACGATTGGCAACCCATGGCATTTTTCTCAAGAAAATTGAATCAAGCCCAACGAAAATACAGTACCTTTGACCGCGAGCTCCTGGCAATTTATGAAGCTATCCGATACTTCCGTTTTATGGTAGAAGCGAAACCGTTCATCATACTGACCGACCATAAACCTATCACATTTGCTTTCACCACTCGAAGAGACAAATGTTCGCCGCGCCAGTTCAGATATTTAGATTTTATATCTCAATTTTCCACAGACATTAGATTCATCGCAGGCAAAGACAACATAGTAGCTGATACTCTTTCACGCATCGAAGAACTTTCAATGCCCCTAGATTACCACTGCCTTGCCCGAGCCCAGGAGACAGACACCGAGCTACGAACGCTATTTACAGAAGGATCCAGTCTACAGCTGCAAAAGGTTTTCCTACCCGACGCTAAAACGCAAGTATACTGCGATACTTCTACACCGAATTCTCGACCATACGTGACTCCTGCATACCGCCGTCAAGTTTTCGAATCACTCCATAATTTAAGTCATCCCGGCGCTAAAGCTACAGTAAAACTAGTAACTTCTAGATTTGTTTGGCCGGGTATAAGGCGAGACTGTCGACAATGGGCTAAGGAATGTTATCAATGTCAGCGCTGCAAAGTAACGAGACATACAACTGCGCCGTTCACCGCATTCAAGCCACCTTCAGCCCGTTTTCAACATGTCCATATGGATATTATAGGTCCTTTACCTCTGTCTGCTTCCCACAGGTACTGCCTCACGATAGTCGACCGCTTCACACGTTGGCCCGAGGCGTACCCACTCACTGACATCACAGCCGACACCTGTGCCTCAGCCTTCATCTCTGGTTGGGTTGCGCGGTTTGGCTGCCCCGAGCGTATCACAACCGATCGTGGCCGCCAATTCGAGTCACGCCTTTTCAAGTCCATCGCCGCTCTGATCGGGGCTACTCACCTCACGACGACCGCTTACCATCCGGCCGCCAATGGCCTGGTGGAACGCCTACACCGGCAACTCAAGGCCGCTATTACCTGCCACGAGTCATCACAGTGGACCGAAGCGCTTCCGACGGTGCTTCTGGGTATCCGTAGCGCGTGGAAAGACGACATCCAATCTTCAGCAGCCGAACTTGTCTACGGCGAGCCCCTCCGCTTGCCTGGACAGTTCTTCAACACCGTCCTTGAAGAAAAAGTCGATGTCACTAACTTCGCCGATCGCCTCCGCAGCCGAATGAGCAAACTGGCACCAAAACCAACTTCGTGGCACTCACATCGTCCTTTCTACATACCAAAAGACCTGGGTACCGCGACGCATGTCTTCCTACGCCAAGGTCCAGTCCGTCGTTCGCTACAAGCACCTTACTCCGGCCCATACAAGGTTGTACGCCGAGGATCTAAAACATACGACATCAAGGTACAAGACAAAGTACTTACCGTTACCGTAGACCGACTGAAGCCGGCGTACAGCGCAGACGACGACTTAACGCCAACGCCACCTTCCACTCCATCACCAACGCTCACGCCAACACCAACACCGACGCCAACTGCCACTTCCACTCCTGTTCTAGGTTCCGATGACGTACCTACAAGCCCCGCTAAGAGGACGAAAAGCGGGAGGACAGTGAGATTTCCCGACTACTATCGATCGTAACAGTTACGATCTCGGCGGGGGAGTACTGTGGCGTCATCCTCGATACACCGAGTCCGTCCCCTTAGTGCGACCCTGCGCTGCGGGGTTCGGCGCGGGACGCGACGGAGGAGATCTACGGAGCGCACTTGCGCCGGCGACGCGGTCACACTCGCCTAGCGCCTCGCGACGGGGAACACGTACCGCTCTTGCTCAGCCGCTCGCGCCTTTTACTCGCTAATTCTAAAGCATAATTCATATCGCATCACTTCATTTAATTTGTATTGTACTGTATCGTTTCATTCTTCCTTCTAACGTCTGTAACTATCTACTATCCTCATTAAACTCCGTAAATCATACTGCTGTTTCATATTCATCGCCCGGCCTACCGGCTACCTAGCAGAACACCTAGGACAGTATAAGAAACGCTTCAGGTTCAAACATGATTATAACATACATAAAATAGTGTATTTTATATTTTGTATAGAAAATATTACCTGTTACATATACGTATTCATGTACAACACACGGCCGTGTCTATGACACAGCCGCACCATTTTTTCAACAAAATGTATACACTAAAGATACACTTAGCCCTTTCCTAATATCGTTTAAAAAACATCTTTTTTCTGATAAAACACTTGAAAAATATGTTTAATCTCAAATTATGTCACTGACTATATATATATGTATATATGACTATATCTGCTATAGTATACGCCAAGACTCGTGTCAGACGGGGCCAAACAATAAATATCGGAATAAGACAGTACTGGATTAATCCACGCGGCTGCCACGCGTGGTTGCTGCGCTTTTGTTTATATACTATGAAATTCTGACTGAGTGACAGTCGCGCGTTTGTCGCGTGACTGACGCGCTGCTAAAGTCGCCTAAATGTGAAAGCGGCCTAAGAGCAGTAACCGACACATTGTTTGAATAAGCAGGATGTTGTCTCCTCATCTACCCCGGCGCGTTCAACACCACCACCGGGCCCAAGCACTGGGAACTGCTGGGGCGGGCGCGCGCCACCGACCAGCAGCTGTGGGTGGCGCTGGTGTCCCCGGCGCGGGACCCCGCCGCGGGGTACGTGGCCTGGGGGCACTCCACACTCATAGACCCGTGGGGACAGGTGCTTGATAAGCTGGATGAGAAGCCAGGGACGCTTATAGCTGATATTGGTGCGTAGCTTTATCATTTCAGTTGGGTCAAGTGGGCCATACACTGTTTCCATCTCCAGGTCGTATTTTCTTTTTCTATTGAATTAATTTATAGGAAAACAATGTTGGTGATTCTGTTGTTTACACTGACTAACTAAAACTTTGTAAAATACGAACGTTCATATTTTGTTCACGCTAAAGGTCAAATTAGAATGACATTCAAAGTGACTTACTAATAGTAATTTTTATTAAGATGACGTGTTTGCGGGCTAGTTTTAGTAAGCAGTCAAATTGGTGTTGACTAAAACTAGACTATTAATTAACTTACTATTAATTTTAGAATGTCCCTTTAAATGTCATTCTAATTTGATCTTTACCGTGAACAAAATAAGAACGTTCCATGACCAACCCCTGACCATCTTTCCCCTTCTATTCTATATAAGGTGTTGTAAATTTAACTATAAATAATGACGACGGAGTTTATTTTGGTGATCATAAATAATATATATATTTTTTTTTATATAAAACGATATTTTTGTGCTTAAATTAAGTAATTACCACCCTGCCGTGCGCACCGTACGCGCTCTGTTCACTGGTTGAGAGCATTGACCGAGTCGGGTCATTGAACGAGCGCGGTTGTTGAACAGCACGTAGTAACGTTTTTGTAATCTGTGGCATCGTCGAGCAGCATTTTAGCGATTTTCTCGAGATTTTGATTATATAACAAGAAATTTTTATGGATACAATTATTTTTGGTGTAGAAACCATCCCTTTAATATAATTAGTTTAAATTGCAACACATTGTATAGTGCTCATTAGAGCCCTACATTACATAACCCTATAACTTGTTAATACATGTTATTTTCAGATCTTAAAACAGTGGAGGAAGTTAGAAGTCAAATACCAATCAGGAGTCAAAGAAGAACCGATATCTATGACGTACTTGCCAAAGAAAACAAATAATCAAACAATACAAAGGGCTGTCAATGTGATAGGATACAGTTATAGGAATTAGGGTACCTAATTAAACTTAATTATATTTATATGGTGTGGGTATACACTCCGTTAGATTTCAAGTAGCCTATGTAAAACATTTCTTTTTAAAATAAGTTAGCCTTTGATAACTATCATAATTCATTTGTTTCAATGTGGTATACTTACAAAGATCTTAATCACATTCCCCATATGAGATATTTGCCTGATGGTTACGATACAGTCTACGATGGAACTGAAGCTCGCTAAAACTTTTTTGTCAGTCTGTATTAACAGAAAATAAGACTAAGGCCTTGCGCACTACAATATTTAATAGTTGCGATATGCCATGCCAATTATAGTCTTCAATAAAATCCCACAAGAAATACAAAAACAAAGTAATTTAAATAAATTTAAAACGTTGCTAAGATATATTTAGTTGAACGTAGTTTTTATTCGCTGCAAGAGTTTTTCGAGGGAAAATCCTAATACGGATTTAATTTTATGTAGGTATTAGGTATTTTAAGCAGTTTATTTAATTTTAATTATTAATGTAAGTAGATTTATACCGAGGTAACCTATTTTTATTTTCCATTTTCATTGATTTTCTTTTAATTTATATACTTTTAATTTCTTGTACTTATCGTTTAATTAATGTACCTACCTATTCTTTAAGTAGACGCTTCGCCACCTAACCAAAAATTGCAGTGCCCTTGTTGGGTTCATGTTTGAATGTAAGTATTGAAAACACGCAATAAAAGCTTGACTTTGACTTATAACTTTTGAAAGCCATCATGGTTATGAACTATTTGTACTAAAAACGGGATATTTACTTACCATGATTTGCGAGTTTTTGAGTAACCAAACCCAAGCAATAACCATCCACTCGCAAAACATCAGTTTACCCGTGATCATGGCGCATGCAACTGACTCAAAATATCCCGATACTCAAAAACTCACAAATCATGGTAAATATCCCGTTTCTAGTACAAATTTATAATTGGGGATAATAATCGCCAATCTCTAAACAATACCAGAGTCCATGCACTGCAAAAAGAAACTAATGTTCAGAAATGAAATGAACTAAATATGTTTTTTTTTATTAATAGGAGTCATCAACATCGCATAGGTACACTGACAATATTTAGCGGTTACATGTACAGTGACGGAATGAAAAGGTTCGTCAATTTTCAAATAGATTCGTTCAACGTATTGCGAGTAAATATTACCTTTTGAAACTTTGTTACAGAATAGACTGAGTTAGAGAAAATAATATTTAACTGTTCGTTAATAAAGTTCAAAATTATTCAGATCAAAGTTGTTTGACTACTTATCTTGTCAAAAAGAATTAATTGACTCTTGCATTACTGGTGTAGGTAAGTGAAATCCGACTCTTAAGATAGAATAGAATAGAATATATTTATTGATCGTGCGAAGCGAGATTTTTAAATCAACTTGGGCAAATCGGCGTTGTATGTATGTTTGTTTGTCCGAGGATAACTTTCGAAGCGTTGATCCAGTCATCGTGAAATTTGATACATAGGTAGTGATGGCACAATTTTGGTGTGACTAAATGAGCTAAAAATATTAGGGATCACGGGGGTAAAAAAATGAGACTATTCGTATTAGTACATTTTGACTACGTTTTTATTTTTAGTAAATTCTTTATAGTTTTTGAGTTATTAGCCATAATAAAAACTTAAACTTTTGTTAAACTAACTTACTTAACTTTTGTTGGTGTGTAATAAAGAGTATTCTATTCTAAAAACTGAACTTTGACAAAATTCACAGGGTACACCAGTGACCCCACAGTGCTGTAATTTGGTAGGCGTGTAGCTTATGTAACACAAATATAGGCAAAAGTCTGAAATCCAGAATAGCTGCAATTTATACCCCAAAAAAGATGAACCAATTAACATGAACTGCCGTTACCTGTAATTTGAACGAAACTGTAGGTCAAGTTAGTGGTTATTATTATCGTGGCAATATTTTGATAGTCAAAAATTACAAACAATATTTTGTTGTTTTTATGGTAGACTCGCGAGATCTCCGTTCGCGGTGAACCACTAGTTTGACACACACAAAGAAATACAGAACGAATCACAAACAAAATAGTAGACAGACAGGAAAAAATACAATATAATGAGATATTTATATTAGAACATATAGGTACCTACACAACCAGTGGGTAGATGACAAACCTTTTCATTCCGTCACTGTACCAATGATAAATCTTAGTGGTACTATAATTAAAGATGACAGACTGCATGCAGTAATATTTTATGCCGAGCAACTAAACTAATTTTAAAATAATTTATAAAAATCGCAAACGATTATATTTCGTAGTGTGCGCAAAGCCTTATTAAATTATTAGAGATAAAATAATGCATTGTACAAACGGTGTGCTAGCAATTAAACAAAACAATATTATTTCAAATATTATATTTAAGTACATATTTTCTTAGTAGTTAATAGTTAATGTTTAAACTTAACTATCCTATCTTTGCTAGACATAATTTAAAATATTCACATGATGGGAGAAGCCACTGACACCTGAAATACAGTTTTTTAACTAGTTCGGGAGCCTATGGATTCAAATTTGACTATGTCATACTTAATCATGTCAATAAATAAATTTTTACTTTACTTTACTTTATAAGTTTATTTACTTTATAAGATGTAAGTTTTAGCACTGTTTTGATATTAAAGTTTACACTTGTTAACACTTATTAAATGTTTCTCTAATAGTTGTAGCACGTCGGTAGCACATCCCCAGAATAGTGTGAGGCCGCTGCCACCTATAACAACAAAATAAGTTAATTTCAGTAAAAAATGTAAACCAACCAAAATAAGTCAGTTCAGTTCTTGTGTATTTTTTTACTACTGGAGATGGCACAAGCCTATGCCCCACCTGATGTTATGCTCCATCGCCTATAGCAAAGTTGTGTGTGGCTAATGTGACTAGGGAGTGTTTTAATTACGCCAATGTCATGATATTTTCATAAACTTAATAAGAGACTAGCTGATCCGCCCGTGGCTTTGCACGCGTGGTATGTGAATAAAAACATTAGGTATCCTGCGCGTAGTCGGGTGAAAAGTAGCATGTCTCAATCTCTGTCATAATCTATATATATACCAAATTTCATCGAAATCTTTCGGAATTATAATATTAGTCCTAACTAATATTAAATTCGAGGTATATGATGAGGAGATTCGTAGACGAAATCCAGTGGCAGTGGGCAGGGCAATAGCTCGAAGAACTGATAGCCGTTGGGGCAGAAAGATTCTCGAGTGGAGACCACGCACTGGAAAGCGCAGCGTAGGACGGCCCCCACTAGATAGAAAGACGACCTGATAAAGTTGCTGGGAGCTCTTGGGTGCAGGACGCACAAGATCGGTCGCTCTGTAAATCTATGGGGGAGGCCTATGTTCAGCAGTGGACGTCCTGGGGCTGATATGATGATTATCATGAGACACTCCACGAATGATCGATTGTCCGACGTCCGTTGGTGAATCGTTCACCCTCGGCGGTTCAGTCGGCGATCTCCCGCGGCGTACAATCCGCGCAGTGTAGCGTGTCTAAGTCCTACCATGTCCGTAGTTGTGAATGAACAGTTTTCCGCCTCTCTTCTCCGCTTCAAGTCTTATTTCGTTTCTGCCCGGCCTCAGGCCTGCCCAGTGAGATAATATTCTTGCGTGCTGAAATGCAAACAAATACTTTTGTACTATTAATAGTATATCCATGGGAAGGGAATGGATGCGGCTTGGTTATTGTAATCTAGAACTTTTTACACACTTTTTATTGTTTAATAACTAATACAAAAAGCTGGTTAAACAATAGTTCAATGATGTCTTAAAACCTATACCTATCCACTTAGTTTGTTCAGACACCAGGTTATCGATGACGTGGGATCTGTTACAGAAGTCAGTGGCCTCTCCTATAATTAAGGTCACTTAGTTTAATACTTATAATTTTTTAACTGCTATGATTATTCTATCTTTGCGTGTCTGTGTGTTTGCTGCAAACACGAAGGAACCTTAAATATCGGTATGACGTTATACCGAAATTTTAGGCTAGTCCGTTTTAGCAGTTCCTCAGTCTACCTTCAGTAACCTTCTAGTAATACCTTCAGATGCTGGAAGTAATACTTGTGAAACGGCAATATAATACCTGTAACGAGGGCATCAGGTTCTGGCAGCCGTCCATTATGAATTCAGTGTCGTTGATATCGATACTTTTGTTGTGATTATGTTCCTGATGTGTTCCTCCCAAAACGCATGTATAGACGCTGTGGATATAAATAGTTAATAAGTTTACGGGAATATTGCTATTTCTGATAAACCTGATAATTTATATAGGTTGGGTCAGTGAACGGAAAAAACAGTTCACTGGTTTAGGTAGGTACCTCAGATCACAACATGTTTAGCTTACACTGACACACAAACTTACACTTAATCCAAAATAATTGTAGGTGAAACTCACTTCGGTATGATATAATGTCCACTGTCTTCGTCGATAACAGTTTGGTTTATCCACGGTGCTATCACCTAAAAAAAGTAATTTCTTTAAAAATACTGAAAATGTACAAAATACCTAATCCATTGTACATTTTTGTGTTTCAAAATAATACCTTACCTTAGAAACCTGCCCTCTTATCGAAAAAACTTTATCATCAGGCACAACAAACTTCGCGTTCACTCCCAAACAGTTCACAACCACATCAAACTGTTCCAAAATTGGATCGTCCAGAGAATTTAGTCCCATCTGTAGAGTCACCCCGTTCAAACTTTTGAACAGTTTTGTTAGATTATCCAGAAAAGTGGTGCCTGTGTAGGTATATGAATGTGGAGAAAACGTGACCAGCGCTGAAAAAAATACTTCAGAAGTTACATAGAAAGACTAGAGGTTGCGTTGTGCGCGAGCTGCTCGCAGCTCGCGTGTTTTTCTTTTAGTCGAAGAAGTAATTAAAGAGGATATCGAGCTGTTAAAAGCCATCAAACAGGATATCCATGTGTAAGAAGCAGTCAAAGACGATATCGAAATGGAAGAAGCAATCAAATCAAAGAGGATTGCCAAGTGGAAGCAGCATTTAAAGAGGATATTGAAGTGAAAGAACTAATCAAATAGGATATCGAAGCAGCAGAAACAATCAAAAAGGAAATTAAAGTTGTGTAAGCAATCAAAGAGGATACCGAGGTGGTAAGAGCATTCTAAGAGGATGACGAAGTAAAAAAAGCAATCAAAGACGATATCGAAGTGGAAGAAACAGTCAAAAACGATATCGAAGTGGAAGAAGCAATCAAAGAGGATATTGAAGTGAAAGAAGCAATCAAATAGGATATCGAAGCAGCAGAAACAATCAAAGAGGAAATTAAAGTTGAGTAAGCAATCAAAGAGGATACCGAGGTGGTAAGAGCATTCTAAGAGGACGACGAAGTAAAAAAAGCAATCAAAGACGATATCGAAGTGAAAGAAACAGTCAAAAACGATATCGAAGTGGAAGAAGCAATCAAAGAGGATATTGAAGCGAAAGAAGCAATCAAATAGGATATCGAAGTAGCAGAAACAATCAAAGAGGAAATTAAAGTTGAGTAAGCAATCAAAGAGGATACCGAGGTGGTAGAAGCGTTCTAAGAGGATGACGAAGTGAAAAAAGCAATCAAAGACGATATCGAAGTGGAAGAAACAGTCAAAGACGATATCGAAGTGGAAGAAGCAATCAAAAAGGATATCGAAATGGAAGAAGCAATCAAAGAGGATATAGAAGTGGAAGAAGCAATCAAAGAGGGTATCGAAGTGGAAGCAGCCATCACAGAGGATATCGAAGTGAAAATGCTATCAAAAACGATATCGAAGATGAAGACGCAATCAAAGAGAATATTGCAGTGCAAGAAGCAATCAAAAGGAAATCAAAGATGATATCGAATTGGTAGAAGCAATAAAAGAGGATATCAAAGTGGAAGAAGCAATCAAAGAGGATATCGAGCTGTTTAAAGTTATCGAAGAGGATATCCATGTGTAAGAAGCAGTCAAAGACGATCGAAATGGAAGAAGCAATCAAATCAAAGAGGATATCCAAGTGGAAGCAGCAATCAAAGATGATATCGAAGTGGAAGAAGCAATCAAAGAGGATATTGAAGTGAAAGAAGCAATCAAATAGGATATCGAAGTAGCAGAAACAATTAAAGAGGAAATTGAAATTGAGTAAAAGACGTCGAGGACAATGATAAAAATAAAAAAAAGGTTTCACCAAAAACTTATACTAATATTTTGTAAAAGTTTCCTCGAACTATCTCTTCCCGTTTAAAAGATACGAGCGATTTAAGTTTTGTATGAAAACCCATAATTTTGTGGAGTGGAAATTGAAGTAAAAGAAGCAATTGAAGAAGACATATACATAAGTAGAAAAAGACATTAAAAAGGATATCAAAGTGGAAGAAGCAAAAATAGAGGATATCGAGGTGAAAGAAGCATTCAAGGAGGAAGACCAAGTGAGAGAAGCATGCAAAAAGGATGTCAAGAGCAATAATGGTATTAAAAAAACTATTCCACCAAAAATTAGTACCAATATTTTGTAAAAGTTTGCTAGGCGTAACTTTTCCCGTTTAGAAGATACGAGCGATTTAAGATTTGTATTAAAACCCATAATTTTGTAGAGTGGAAATTGTAGTAAAAGAAGCAATTGAAGAAAATATATAAGTAGAAAAAGCAATTAAAACGGATATCAAAGTGGAAGAAGCAAAAATAGAGGATATCGAGGTGAAAGAAGCATTCAAAAAGGATTTCAAGATCAATGATGGTAATAAAAAAAATATTCGACCAAAAATTTGTACCAATATTTTGTAAAAGTTTGCTAGGCGTAACTGTTCCCGTTTAGAAGATACGAGCGATTTAAGATTTGTATCAAAACCCATAATTTTGTAGAGTGGGAATTGAAGTAAAAGAAGCAATTGAAGAAAATATATAAGTAGATAAAGCAATTAAAAAGGATATCAAAGTGGAAGAAGCAAAAATAGAGGATATCGAGGCGAAAGAAGCATTTAAAGTGGAAGACGAAGTAAGAGAAGCATTCAAAACGGATGTCAAGGGCAATGATGGTATTAAAAAAACTATTCCACCAAAAATTAGTACCAATATTTTGTAAAAGTTTGCTAGGCGTAACTCTTCCCATTTAGAAGATACGAGCGATTTAAGATTTGTATTAAAACCCATAATTTAGTAGAGTGGAAACTGTAGTAAAAGAAGCAATTGAAGAAAAGATACAAGTAGAAAAAGCAATTAAAAAGGATATCAAAGTGGAAGAAGCAAAAATAGAGGATATCGAGGTGAAAGAAGCATTTAAAGTGGAAGACGAAGTAAGAGAAGCATTCAAAACGGATGTCAAGGGCAATGATGGTATTAAAAAAACTATTCCACCAAAAATTAGTACCAATATTTTGTAAAAGTTTGCTAGGCGTAACTCTTCCCATTTAGAAGATACGAGCGATTTAAGATTTGTATTAAAACCCATAATTTTGTAGAGTGGAAATTGTAGTAAAATAAGCAATTGAAGAAAATATATAAGTAGAAAAAGCAATTAAAAAGGATATCAAAGCGGAAGAAGCAAAAATAGAGGATATCGAGGTGAAAGAAGCATTCAAAGCGGAAGACGAAGTAAGAGAAGCATTCAAAAAGGATCTCAAGGGCAATGATGGTATTAAAAAAACTATTCCACCAAAAATTAGTACCAATATTTTGTAAAAGTTTGCTAGGCGTAACTCTTCCCGTTTAGAAGATACGAGCGATTTAAGATTTGTATTAAAACCCATAATTTTGTAGAGTCGATATTGAAGTAAGAGAAGTAATTGAAGAAAATAGAAAAAAACAATTCAAAAGTATATTGAAGTAAAAATGCCACCAAAGAGGATTTCGAAGTTATAGAAACAATTAAAGAGGATATCAATGTGAAAGAAACATTCGAAAACGAAAAGGAACTGAGAGAAGAATTCAAAATGATGGCAAGGGCGATGATGACCGTAATATAACGATTCCACCAAAAATTTGTTCTACAAAAAAAATTGATTTTCCAAAATGATCACAGTGGATGTTGCATAATAAAAAAAAATTGACGTTCCAAAATGATCATGTGGATGAGGCATAATTTAAAAAAAATGATGTTCCAAAATGATCACAGTGGATGATGCATAATAAAAAAAAATTGTCGTTCCAAAGTGATCATTGTGGATGAGGCGTAATTAAAAAAATGATGTACCAAAATGATCACAGTGGATGTTGCATAATACAAAAAAATAATAATAATTGACGTTCCAAAGTGATCATTGTGGATGAGGCATAATTAAAAAAAATGATGTACCAAAATGATTACAGTGGATGTTGCATAATCAAAAAAAAAATAATTGACGTTCCAAAGTGATCATTGTGGATGAGGCATAATTAAAAAAAATGATGTACCAAAATGATCACAGTGGATGTTGCATAATACAAAAAAAAAAAAAAAAAATTGACGTTCCAAAGTGATCATTGTGGATGAGGCATAATTAAAAAAAATTATGTGTTGCATAATAAAAAAAAAATAATTGACGTTCCAAAGTGATCATTGTGGATGAGGCGTAATTAAAAAAAATTGGTGTTCCAAAATGATCACAAAGGATTTTGCAGAATAAAAAAAAAAAAAAATGACGTTCCAAAAGTGATCATTGTGGATGAGGCATAATTAAAAAAAATTGATGTTCCAAAATAAACATGATGAACGTTGCATACTAAAAAAAAAAAAAAATTGGATGTTCCAAAATGATGATGATGACCTTTGCAAAAACTATGAAAGTTGTCTCATGCCCCTCCACCAACATTATATAGAATCAAGCAAATTTACAGTAATTTTATAGTACACACAAGCCATGGGCTCCCTACAAAAACAGTATGAAAATTACGGCAAACGAAATATACGGTTTACGTTTTTTTTATTCATACAGAAATATTTTGTATGGGACAATTTTTTTTTTGTATGAAAGACAATTTTTTTTTCATGGAACCGGATATAAAAAAATGTCCTCTGCAACATTAGTTTTTGCACCAACGCTCTAAGACCTATACTTTCCGAGATACGAGGTCGATGGGAGCGAATGGGGGACAAAAGGGGTACTTTAGGATTTATTCCCAACTCATCGGAACTCCCTCTATACGATCCCACCAAACATTTTCACCCTACGAGGTGGCATCTGGGAGAACAAACATGTCAATGAGTCAGTCAGTCAGTCAGTCAGTGGTAATCGAGCTTTATATAATATAACTAGAGGTTGCGTTGTGCGCGAGCTGCTCGCAGCTCGCGTGTTTTTCTTTTAGTCGAAGAAGTAGTTAAAGAGGATATAGAGCTGTTAAAAGCCATCAAAAAGGATATCCATGTGTAAGAAGCAGTCAAAGACGATATCGAAATGAAAGAAGCAATCAAATCAAAGAGGATTTCCAAGTGGAAGCAGCAATTAAAGAAGATATTGAAGTGAAAGAAGCAATCAAATAGGATATCGAAGTAGCAGAAACAATCAAAGAGGAAATTAAAGTTGAGTAAGCAATCAAAGAGGATACCGAGGTGGTAGGAGCATTCTAAGCGGATGACGAAGTGAAAAAAGCAATCAAAGACGATATCGAAGTGGAAGAAACAGTCAAAAACGATATCGAGGTGGAATAAGCAATCAAAGAGGATATTGAAGTGGAAGAAGCAATCAAATAGGATATCGAAGTAGGAAAAACAACCTAAGAGGAAATTGAAGTTGACTAAGGAATCAAAGAGGATACCGAGGTGGTAGACGTATTCAAAGAGGATGACGAAGTGAAAAAGCAATCAAAGACGATATCGAAGTGAAACAAATAGTCGAAGACGATATCGAAAAGGAAGAAGCAATCTTAGAGGATATCGAAGTGGAAGAAGCAATCAAAGAAGATATCGAAGTGTAAGAAGCCATCACAGAGGATATCGTAGTGAAAATGCGATCAAAAACGATATCGAAGATGAAGACGCAATCAAAGAGAATATTGCAGTGCAAGAAGCAATCAAAAGGAAATCGAAGATGATATCGAATTGGTAGAAGCAATAAAAGAGGATATTGAAGTGAAAAAAGCAATCAAATAGGATATCGAAGTAGCAGAAACAATTAAAGAGGAAATTGAAATTGAGTAAAAGACGTCGAGGACAAGGATAAAAATAAAAACGGTTTCACCAAAAACTTATACTAATATTTTGTAAAAGTTTCCTCGAGCTATCTCTTCCCGTTTAAAAGATACGAGCGATTTAAGATTTGTATTAAAACCCATAATTTTGTAGAGTGGAAATTGTAGTAAAAGAAGCAATTAAGAAAATATATAAGTAGAAAAAGCAATAAAAAGGATATCAAAGTGGAAGAAGCAAAAATAGAGGATATCGAGGTGAAAGAAGCATTCAAAGTGGAAGACGAAGTAAGAGAAGCATTCATAAAGGATGTCAAGGGCAATGATGGTATAAAAAAAAATGCATAATAAAAAAATAAAAAATAATTGACGTTCCAAAGTGATCATTGTGGATGAGGCGTAATTAAAAAAATGATGTACCAAAATGATCACAGTGGATGTTGCATAATAAAAAAAAATAATTGACGTTCCAAAGTGATCATTGTGGATGAGGCATAATTAAAAAAAATGATGTACCAAAATATCACAGTGGATGTTGCATAATAAAAAAAAAAAATTGACGTTCCAAAGTGATCATAGTGGATGAGGCATAATTGAAAAAAAAATGATGTTCCAAAATGATCACAGTGGATGATGCATAATAAAAAAAAAATAATTGACGTTCCAAAGTGATCATTGTGGATGAGGCATAATTAAAAAAAATGATGTACCAAAATGAAAACAGTGGATGTTGCATAATAAAAAAAAATTGACGTTCCAAAGTGATCATTGTGGATGAGGCATAATTAAAAAAAATGTGGATGTTCCAAAATAAACATGATGAACGTTGCATACTAAAAAAAAAAAAAAAATTTGGATGTTTCAAAATGATGATGATGACCTTTGCAAAAACTATGAAAGTTATCTCATGTCCCTCCACCACCATTATATAGAATCAAGCAAATTTACAGTAATTTTATAGTACACACAAGCCGTGGGCTCTCTACAAAAACAGTATGAAAATTACGGCAAACGAAATATACGGTTTACGGTATTCATACAGAAATATTTTGTATGGGACAATTTTTTTTTTGTATGAAAGTCAATTTTTTTTTCATGGAACCGGATATAAAAAAATGTCCTCTGCAACATTAGTTTTTGCACCAACGCTGTAAGACTTATACTTTCCGAGATACGAGGTGGATGGGAGCGAATGGGGGACAAAAGGGGTACTTTAGGATTTATTCCCAACTCACCGAAACTCCCTCTATACGATCCCACCAAACATTTCCCCCCTACGAGGTGGCATCTGGGAGAACAATGATGTCAATCAGTCAGTGAGTCAGTGGTAATCGAGCTTTATATAATATAACTAGAGGTTGCGTTGTGCGCGAGCTGCTCGCAGCTCGCGTGTTTTTCTTTTAGTCGAAGAAGTAATTAAAGAGGATATCGAGCTGTTAAAAGCCATCAAAGAGGATATCCATGTGTAAGAAGCAGTCAAAGACGATATCGAAGTGGAAGAAGCAATCAAATCAAAGAGGATTTCCAAGTGGAAGCAGCAATCAAAGATGATATCGAAGTGGAAGAAGCAATCAAAGAGGATATTGAAGTGAAAGAAGCAAACAAATAGGATATCGAAGTAGCAGAAACAATCAAAGAGGAAATTAAAGTTGAGGAAGAAATCAAAGAGGATACCAAGGTGGTAGAAGCATTCTAAGAGGATGACGAAGTAAAAAAAGCATTCAAAGACGATATCGAAGTGGAAGAAGCAATCCAATGGATATTGAAGATGAAGAAGGAATAAAAGAGGATATCGAAGCGGAACAAGCAATCGTAGAGGATATCAAAGTTAAAGAAGCAATTAAAGAGGATACCAATGTGGAAGAAGCAATCAAAGAGGATATAGAAGTGGAACAAGCAATCAAAGAGAAAAAAATTGGATGTTCCAAAATGATCATGATAAACGTTGCATAAAAAAAAAATCTGGACGTTCCAAAATGATCAGGATTGACGTTGCATAATATAAATGTATGTTGTAAAATGATAATGATCAAAAATTTGTACTAATATTTTGTCAAAGTTTGCTAGTGCTATCTCTTCCCGTTTAGAAGATACGAGCGATTAAAGTTTTGTAAGAAAATCATAAATTTGTTGATTGGATATCGAAGTGGAAGAATCTATCAAAGAGAATGTTGAAGTGGAAGAAGCAATCAAATAGGATATCGAAGTGGCAGAAACAATCAAAGCGGAAATTGAAGTTGAGTAAGCAATCAAAGAGGATACCAAGGTGGTAGAAGCATTCAAAGAAGATGACGAAGTGAAAAAGCAATCAAAGACGATATTGAAATGGAAGAAGCAGTCAAAGACGATATCGAAGTGGGAGAAGCAATCAAAGAGGATATCGAAGTTAAAGAAGCAGTCAAAGATGATGTCGAAGTGGAAAAAACATTCAAAGAAGATGACGAAGTGAGAGAAGCATTCAAAACTGATGTCAAGGATGACAATAAAAAAACAGTTGCACCGAAAATGTATACCAATATTTTGTACAAGTTTGTTAGGGCTATCTCTTCCCGTTTAGAAGATACGAGCGATTGAAGTTTTGTATGAAAGACCACAATTTTGTAGAGAGCATAATGAAGTAACTGAAGCAATTAAAGAGGATATGAAAGTAGAAGAAGCATTTTAAAGGGATAACGAAGTGGAACATGCAAAAATAGAAGATGTCGAGGCGGAAGAAACAATCAAAGAGGATATCGAAGTGGAAGAAGCAATCAAAGAGGGTATTGAAGTGGAAGAAGCCATCACAGAGGATATCGAAGTAAAAATGCTATCAAAGACGATATCGAAGATGAAGACGCAATCAAAGAGAATAATGCAGTGCAAGAAGCAATCAAAAGAAAATCGAAGATGATATCGAAGTGGAAGGAGTAAACAAAGACGATATTGAAGTGGGAGAAGCAATCAAATAGGATATCGAAGTAGCAAAAACAATCAAAGAGGAAATTGAAGTTGACTAAGGAATCAAAGAGGATACCGAGTTGGTAGAAGTATTCAAAGAGGATGACGAAGTGAAAAAAGCAATCAAAGACGATATCGAAGTGAAAGAAATAGTCAAAGACGATATCAAAATGGAACAAGCAATCAAAGCGGATATCGAAGTGGAAGAAGCAATCAAAGTGGATATCAAAGTGGAAGAAGCCATCACAGGATATCGAAGTAAAAATGCAATCAAAAACGATATCGAATATGAAGACGCAATCAAAGAAAATATTGCAGTGCAAGAAGCAATCAAACGGAAATCAAAGAGGAAGGAGCCCTTACAGAGGATACCGAAGTGAAAATGCCATCAAAGAGGATATCAAAGATGAAGAAGCAATCCAATGAATATTGAAGATGAAGAAGGAATAAAAGAGGATATCGAAGTGGAACAAGCAATCGTAGAGGATATCAAAGTTAAAGAAGCAATCAAATAGGATATCAATGTGGAAGAAGCAATCAAGGAGGATATCGAAGTGGAACAAGCAATCAAAGAGAAAAAAATTGGATGTTCCAAAATGATCATGATAATAGTTGTATAAAAAAAATTGAACGTTGCAAAAAAGATCATGATGAACGTTGCATAAAAAAAATCTGGACGTTCCAAAATGATCAGGATTGACGTTGCATAATATAAATGTATGTTGTAAAATGATAATGATCAAAAATTTGTACTAATATTTTGTCAAAGTTTGCTAGTGCTATCTCTTCCCGTTTAGAAGATACGAGCGATTAAAGTTTTGTAAGAAAAATCATAAATTTGTTGATTGGATATCGAAGTGGAAGAAACAATCAAAGCGGAAATTGAAGTTGAGTAAGCAATCAAAGAGGATACCAAGGTGGTAGAAGCATTCAAAGAAGATGACGAAGTGAAAAAGCAATCAAAGACGATATCGAAATGGAAGAAGCAGTCAAAGACGATATCGAAGTGGGAGAAGCAATCAAAGAGGATATCGAAGTTAAAGAAGCAGTCAAAGATGATGTCGAAGTGGAAAAAACATTCAAAGAAGATGACGAAGTGAGAGAAGCATTCAAAAAGGATGTCAAGGATGACAATAAAAAAACAGTTCCACCAAAAGTTTATACCAATATTTTGTACAAGTTTGCTAGGGCTATCTCTTCCCGTTTAGAAGATATGAGCGATTGAAGTTTTGTATGAAACACCACAATTTTGTAGAGCGCATAATGAAGTAACTGAAGCAATTAAAGAGGATATGAAGTAGAAGAACCATTTTAAAAGGATAACGAAGTGGAACATGCAAAAATAGAAGATGTGGAGGCGGAAGAAACAATAAAAGAGGATGACGAAGTGTAACAAGCAATCAAAGAGAATATTCGAATAGTGGATGTCGCATAATAAAAAAAATTGACGTTCCAAAATGATCATAGTGGATGAGGCATAAATAAAAAAAAATTGATGTTCCAAAATGATCACAGTGGATGTTGCATAATAAAAAAAAATTGACGTTCCAAAAGTGATCATTGTGGATGAGGCATAATTTAAAAAAAAAAATTGACGTTCCAAAACGATCATTGCGGATGAGGCATAATTAAAAAAAATTGATGTTCCAAAATTATCACAGTGGATGTTGCATAATAAAAAAAAAGAAATTGACGTTCCAAAATGATCATTGTGGATGAGGCATAATTAAAAAAAAATGATTTTCCAAAATGATCACAAAGGATTTTGCATAATAAAAAAAAATTACGTTCCAAAAGTGATCATTGTGGATGAGGCATAATTTAAAACAAAATGATGTTCCAAAATGATCACAAAGGATTTTGCATAGTAAAAAAAAAAAATTGACGTTCCAAAAGTGATCATTGTGGATGAGGCATAATTAAAAAAAATTGATTTTCCAAAATAATCACAAAGGATTTTGCATAATAAAAAAAAATTGACGTTCCAAAATGATCATTGTGGATGAGGCATAATTAAAAAAAAATTGATTTTCCAAAATGATCAGAAAGGATTTTGCATAATAAAAAAAAAATTGACGTTCCAAAAGTGATCATTGTGGGTGAGGCATAATTAAAAAAAATGATGTTCCAAAATGATCACAGTGGATTTTGCATAATAAAAAAAAAATTGACGTTTCAAAATGATCATTGTGGATGAGGCATAATTGAAAAAAAAATGATGTTCTAAAATGGTCACAGTGGATGATGCATAATAAAAAAAAAATAATTGACGTTCCAAAGTGATCATTGTGGATGAGGCATAATTAAAAAAAATGATGTACCAAAATGATCACAGTGGATGTTGCATAATAAAAAAAAATGACGTTCCAAAGTGATCATTGTGGATGAGGCATAATTAAAAATAAATGTGCATGTTCCAAAATAAACATGATGAACGTTGCATACTAAAAAAAAAAAAAAATTGGATGTTCCAAAATGATGATGATGACCTTTGCAAAAACTATGAAAGTTGTCTCATGCCCCTCCACCACCATTATATAGAATCAAGCAAATTTACAGTAATTTTATAGTACACACAAGCCGTGGGCTCCTTACAAAAACAGTATGAAAAATACCGTAAACGAAATATACGGCTTACGGTATTCATACAGAAATATTTTGTATGGGACAATTTTTTTTTGTATGAAAGACAATTTTTTTTTCATGGAACCGGATATAAAAAAATGTCCTCTGCAACATTAGTTTTTGCACCATCGCTGTAAGACCTATACTTTCCGAGATACGAGGTGGATGGGAGCGAATGGGGGACAAAAGGGGTACTTTAGGATTTATTCCCAACTCACCGGAACTCCCTCTATACGATACTACCAAACATTTCCCCCCTACAACGTGGCATCTGGGAGAACAATGATGTCAATCAGTCAGTGAGTCAGTGGTAATCGAGCTTTATATAATATAACTAGAGGTTGCGTAGTGCGCGAGTTGCACGCAACTCGCGTGTTATTGTTTTTGTCGAAGAAGCAATCAAAGAGGATACCGAGGCGGTAGAAGCATTCAAAGAAGATGACGAACTGAAAAAAGCAATCAAAGACGATATCGAAATGGAAGAAGCAGTCAAAGACGATATCGAAGAGGGAGAAACAATCAAAGAGGAAATTGAAGTTGAGTAAGCAATCAAAGAGGATACCGAGGTGGTAGAAGCATTCAAAGAAGATGACGAAGTGAAAAAAGCAATCAAAGACGATATCGAAATGGAAGAAGCAGTCAAAGACGATATCGAAGTGGGAGAAGCAATCAAAGAGGATATCGAAGTTAAAGAAGCAGTCAAAGATGATGTCGAAGTGGAAAAAACATTCAAAGAAGATGACGAAGTGAAAGAAGCATTCAAAAAGGATGTCAAGGATGACAATAAAAAAACAGTTGCACCAAAAATTTATACCAATATTTTGTACAAGTTTGCTAGGGCTATCTCTTCCCGTTTAGAAGATACGAGCGATTGAAGTTTTGTATGAAACACCACAATTTTGTAGAGCGCATAATGAAGTAACTGAAGCAATTAAAGAGGATATGAAGTAGAAGAAGCATTTTAAAAGGATAACGAAGTGGAACATGCAAAAATAGAAGATGTGGAGGCGGAAGAAACAATAAAAGAGGATGACGAAGTGTAACAAGCAATCAAAGAGAATGTTCGAATAGTGGATGTCGCATAATAAAAAAAAATTGACGTTCAAAAATGATCATAGTGGATGAGGCATAAATAAAAAAAAATTGATGTTCCAAAATGATCACAGTGGATGTTGCATAATAAAAAAAAAATTGACGTTCCAAAAGTGATCATTGTGGATGAGGCATAATTTAAAAAAAAATTGACGTTCCAAAATGATCATTGCTGATGAGGCATAATTAAAAAAAATTGATGTTCCAAAATTATCACAGTGGATGTTGCATAATAAAAAAAAAAGAAATTGACGTTCCAAAATAATCATTGTGGATGAGGCATAATTTAAAAAAAATGATTTTCCAAAATGATCACAAAGGATTTTGCATAATAAAAAAAATGACGTTTCAAAAGTGATCATTGTGGATGAGGCATAATTTAAAACAAAATGATGTTCCAAAATGATCACAAAGGATTTTGCATAGTAAAAAAAAAATTGACGTTCCAAAAGTGATCATTGTGGATGAGGCATAATTAAAAAAAATTGATTTTCCAAAAAGATCACAAAGGATTTTGCATAATAAAAAAAAATAATTGACGTTCCAAAGTGATCATTGTGGATGAGGCATAATAAAAAAAATGATGTACCAAAATGATCACAGTGGATGTTGCATAATACAAAAAAAAAATAATAATTGACGTTCCAAAGTGATCATTGTGGATGAGGCATAATTAAAAAAAATGATGTTCCAAAATGATCACAGTGGATGATGCATAATAAAAAAAAATAATTGACGTTCCAAAGTGATCATTGTGGATGAGGCATAATTAAAAAAAATTATGTGTTGCATAATAAAAAATAATTGACGTTCCAAAGTGATCATTGTGGATGAGGCGTAATTAAAAAAATGATGTACCAAAATGATCATAGTGGATGTTGCATAATAAAAAATAATAATAATAATTGACGTTCCAAAGTGATCATTGTGGATGAGGCATAATTAAAAAAAAATGATGTACCAAAATATCACAGTGGATGTTGCATAATAAAAAAAAATTGACGTTCCAAAGTGATCATTGTGGATGAGGCATAATTAAAAAAAATGATGTACCAAAATATCACAGTGGATATTGCATAATAAAAAAAAAATGACGTTCCAAAGTGATCATAGTGGATGAGGCATAATTGAAAAAAAAATAATGTTCCCAAATGATCACAGTGGATGATGCATAATAAAAAAATAAAAAATAATTGACGTTCCAAAGTGATCATTGTGGATGAGGCATAATTAAAAAAAATGATGTACCAAAATATCACAGTAGATGTTGCATAATAAAAAAAAAAAAATGACGTTCCAAAGTGATCATTGTGGATGAGGCATAATTAAAAAAATGTGGATGTTCCAAAATAAACATGATGAACGTTGCATACTAAAAAAAAAAAAAAATTGGATGTTTCAAAATGATGATGATGACCTTTGCAAAAACTATGAAAGTTATCTCATGTCCCTCCACTACCATTATATAGAATCAAGCAAATTTACAGTAATTTTATAGTACACACAAGCCGTGGGCTCCCTACAAAAACAGAATGAAAATTACGGCAAACGAAATATACGGTTTACGGTATTCATACAGAAATATTTTGTATGGGACAATTTTTTTTTTGTATGAAAGACATTTTTTTTTTCATGGATCCGGATATAAAAAAATGTCCTCAGCAACATTAGTTTTTGCACCAACGCTCTAAGACCTATACTTTCCGAGATACGAGGTGGATGGGAGCGAATGGGGGACAAAAGGGGTACTTTAGGATTTATTCCCAACTCACCGGAACTCCCTCTATACGATCCCACCAAACATTTCCCCCCTACGAGGTGGCATCTGGGAGAACAATGATGTCAATCAGTCAGTGAGTCAGTGGTAATCGAGCTTTATATAATATAACTAGAGGTTGCGTAGTGCGCGAGTTGCACGCAACTCGCGTGTTATTGTTTTTGTCGAAGAAGCAATCAAAGAGGATTTCGAGCTGTTAAAAGCGATCAAAAAGGATATCCATGTGTAAGAAGCAGTCAAAGACGATATCGAAATGGAAGAAGCAATCAAATCAAAGAAGATATCCAAATGGAAGCAGCAATCAAATATGATTTCGAAGTGCAAGAAGCAATCAAACAGGATATTGAAGTGAAAGCAGCAATCAAATAGGATATCGAATTAGCAGAAACTATTAAAGAGGAAATTGAAGTTGAGTAAGCAATCAAAGAGGATACCGAGGTGGTAGAAGCATTCTAAGATGACGAAGTGAAAAAAGCAATCAAAGACGATATCGAAGTGGAAGAAGCAATCAAAGAAGGTATCGAAGTGGAAGAAGCAATCTTAGAGGATATCGAAATGGAAGAAGCAATCAAAGAAGATATCGAAGTGTAAGAAGCCATCACAGAGGATATTGAAGTGAAAATGCTATCAAAAACCATATCGAAGATAAAGACGCAATCAAAGAGAATATTGCAGTGCAAGAAGCAATCAAAAGGAAATCGAAGATGATATCGAATTGGTAGAAGCAATAAAAGAGGATATCAAAGTGGAAGAAGCAATCAAAGAGGATATCGAGCTGTTAAAAGCTATCGAAGAGGATATCCATGTGTAAGAAGCAGTCAAAGACGATATCTAAATGGAAGAAGCAATGAAATCATAGAGGATTTCCAAGTGGACGCAGCATTCAAAGATGATATCGAAGTGGAAGAAGCAATCAAATAGGATATCGAAGTAGCAAAAACAATCAAAGAGTAAATTGAAATTGAGTAAAAGACGTCGAGGACAATGATAAAAATAAAAAAACGGTTCCACCAAAAACTTATACCAATATTTTGTAAAAGTCTCCTCGAGCTATCTCTTCCCGTTTAAAAGATACGAGCGATTTAAGTTTTGTATGAAACCCCATAATTTTGTAGAGTGGAAATTGAAGTAAAAGAAGCAATTGAAGAAAACATATAAGTAGAAAAAGCAATTAAAAAGGATATCAAAGTGGAAGAAGCAAAAATAGAGGATATCGAGGTGAAAGAAGCATTCAAGGAGGAAGACCAAGTGAGAGAAGTATTTAAAAAGGATGTCAAGGGCAATGATGGTATTAAAAAAACTATTCCATCAAAAATTTGTACCAATATTTTGTAAAAGTTTGGTAGGCGTAACTCTTCCCGTTTAGAAGATACGAGCGATTTAAGATTTGTATTAAAACCCATAATTTTGTAGAGTGGAAATTGAAGTAAAAGAAGCAATTGAAGAAAATATATAAGTAGAAAAAGCAATTAAAAAGGATATCAAAGCGGAAGAAGCAAAAATAGAGGATATCGTGGTGAAATAAGCATTTAAAGAGGAAGACGAAGTAAGAGAAGCATTCAGAAAGGATGTCAAGGGCAATGATGGTATTAAAAAAACTATTCCAACAAAAATTTGTACCAATATTTTGTAAAAGTTTGCTACACGTAACTCTTCCCGTTTAGAAGATACGAGCGATTTAAGATTTGTATTTTGTAGAGTGGAAATTGAAGTAACAGAAGCAATTGAAGAAAATATATAAGTAGAAAAAGCAATTAAAAAGGATATCAAAGTGGAAGAAGCAAAAATAGAGGATATCGAGTTGAAAGAATCATTCAAAGTGGAAGACGAAGTGAAAGAAGCATTTAAAAAGGATGTCAAGGGCAATGTGGTATTAAAAAAACTACTCCACCAAAAATTAGTACCAATATTTTGTAAAAGTTTGGTAGGCGTAACTCTTCCCGTTTAGAAGATACGAGCGATTTAAGATTTGTATTAAAACCCATAATTTTGTAGAGTGGAAATTGAAGTAAAAGAAGCAATTGAAGAAAATATATAAGTAGAAAAAGCAATTAAAAAGGATATCAAAGCGGAAGAAGCAAAAATAGAGGATATCGTGGTGAAATAAGCATTTAAAGAGGAAGACGAAGTAAGAGAAGCATTCAGAAAGGATGTCAAGGGCAATGATGGTATTAAAAAAACTATTCCATCAAAAATTTGTACCAATATTTTGTAAAAGTTTGGTAGGCGTAACTCTTCCCGTTTAGAAGATACGAGCGATTTAAGATTTGTATTAAAACCCATAATTTTGTAGAGTGGAAATTGAAGTAAAAGAAGCAATTGAAGAAAATATATAAGTAGAAAAAGCAATTAAAAAGGATATCAAAGCGGAAGAAGCAAAAATAGAGGATATCGTGGTGAAATAAGCATTTAAAGAGGAAGACGAAGTAAGAGAAGCATTCAGAAAGGATGTCAAGGGCAATGATGGTATTAAAAAAACTATTCCAACAAAAATTTGTACCAATATTTTGTAAAAGTTTGCTACACGTAACTCTTCCCGTTTAGAAGATACGAGCGATTTAAGATTTGTATTTTGTAGAGTGGAAATTGAAGTAACAGAAGCAATTGAAGAAAATATATAAGTAGAAAAAGCAATTAAAAAGGATATCAAAGTGGAAGAAGCAAAAATAGAGGATATCGAGTTGAAAGAATCATTCAAAGTGGAAGACGAAGTGAAAGAAGCATTTAAAAAGGATGTCAAGGGCAATGTGGTATTAAAAAAACTACTCCACCAAAAATTAGTACCAATATTTTGTAAAAGTTTGCTACGCGTAACTCTTCCCGTTTAGAAGATACGAGCGATTTAAGATTTGTATTAAAACCCATAATTTTGTAGAGTGGGAATTGAAGTAAAAGAAGCAATTGAAGAAAATATATAAGTAGAAAAAGCAATTAAAAAGGATATCAATGTGAAAGAAGCAAAAATAGAGGATATCGAGGTTAAAGAAGCATTCAAGGAGGAAGACCAAGTGAGAGAAGCATTCAAAAAGGATGTCAAGCGCAATGATGGTATTAAAAAAACCATTCCACCAAAAATTTGTACCAATATTTTGTAAAAGTTTGCTACGCGTAACTCTTCCCGTTTAGAAGATACGAGCGATTTAAGATTTGTATTAAAACCCATAATTTTGAAGAGTCGATATTGAAGTAAGAGAAGTAATTGAAGAAAATATAAAAATAGAAAAAACAATTCAAAAGTATATTGAAGTAAAAATGCCATCAAAGAGGATTTCGAAGTTATAGAAACAATTAAAGAGGATATCAATGTGGAAGAAACATTCGAAAACGAAAAGGAAGTGAGAGAAGAATTCAAAATAATGGCAAGGGCGATGATGACCGTAAAATAACGATTCCACCAAAAATTTGTGATACAAAAAAAATTAATTTTCCAAAATGATCACAGTGGATGTTGCATAATAAAAAAAAAATTGACGTTCCAAAATGATCATGCGGATGAGGCAAAATTAAAAAAAAATTATGTTCCAAAATGATCACAGTGGATGATGCATAATAAAAAAAATTGACGTTCCAAAGTGATCATTGTGGATGAGGCGTAATTAAAAAAATGATGTACCAAAATGATCACAGTGGATGTTGCATAATACAAAAAAATAATAATAATTGACGTTCCAAAGTGATCATTGTGGATGAGGCATAATTAAAAAAAATGATGTTCCAAAATGATCACAGTGGATGATGCATAATAAAAAAAAAAAATTATGTTCCAAAGTGATCATTGTGGATGAGGCATAATTAAAAAAATGATGTACCAAAATGATTACAGTGGATGTTGCATAATAAAAAAAATAATTGACGTTCCAAAGTGATCATTGTGGATGAGGCATAATAAAAAAAATTATGTACCAAAATGATCACAGTGGATGTTGTATAATACAAAAAATAAATAATTGACGTTCCAAAGTGATCATTGTGGATGAGGCATAATTCCAAAATGATCATGTGGATGAGGCAAAATTAAAAAAAAATTATGTTCCAAAATGATCACAGTGGATGATGCATAATAAAAAAAAATTGACGTTCCAAAGTGATCATTGTGGATGAGGCGTAATTAAAAAAATGATGTACCAAAATGATCACAGTGGATGTTGCATAATACAAAAAAATAATAATAATTGACGTTCCAAAGTGATCATTGTGGATGAGGCATAATTAAAAAAAATGATGTTCCAAAATGATCACAGTGGATGATGCATAATAAAAAAAAAAAATTGACGTTCCAAAGTGATCATTGTGGATGAGGCATAATTAAAAAAAATTATGTGTTGCATAATAAAAAAAAATAATTGACGTTCCAAAGTGATCATTGTGGATGAGGCGTAATTAAAAAAATGATGTACCAAAATGATTACAGTGGATGTTGCATGATAAAAAAAATAATTGACGTTCCAAAGTGATCATTGTGGATGAGGCATAATAAAAAAAATTATGTACCATAATGATCACAGTGGATGTTGCATAATACAAAAAAAATAATAATAATTGACGTTCCAAAGTGATCATTGTGGATGAGGCATAATTAAAAAAAATGATGTACCAAAATGATCACAGTGGATGTTGCATAATAAAAAAAAAATAATTGACGTTCCAAAGTGATCATTGTGGATGAGGCATAATAAAAAAAATTATGTACCAAAATGATCATAGTGGATGTTGCATAATACAAAAAAAATAATAATAATTGACGTTCCAAAGTGATCATTGTGGATGAGGCATAATTAAAAAAAATGATGTACCAAAATGATCACAGTGGATGTTGCATAATAAAAAAATAATAATAATTGACGTTCCAAAGTGATCATTGTGGATGAGGCATAATTAAAAAAATGTGGATGTTCCAAAATAAACATGATGAACGTTGCATACTAAAAAAAAAAAAAATTGGATGTTCCAAAATGATGATGATGACCTTTGCAAAAAACTATGAAAGTTATCTCATGTCCCTCCACCACCATTATATAGAATCAAGCAAATTTACAGTAATTTTATAGTACACACAAGCCGTGGGCTCCCTACAAAAACAGTATGAAAATTACGGCAAACGAAATATACGGTTTACGGTATTCATACAGAAATATTTTGTATGGGACAATTTTTTTTTTGTATGAAAGACAATTTTTTTTTCATGGAACCGGATATAAAAAAATGTCCTCTGCAACATTAGTTTTTGCACCAACTCTCTAAGACCTATACTTTCCGAGATACGAGGTCGATGTGAGCGAATGGGGGACAAAAGGGGTACTTTAGGATTTATTCCCAACTCATCGGAACTCCCTCTATACGATGGCACCAAACATTTTCACCCTACGAGGGGGCATCTGGGAGAACAAACATGTCAATGAGTCAGTCAGTCAGTCAGTGGTAATCGAGCTTTATATAATATAATTAAACAATGAGTGAATTTAAATGACAAATAAAAAAAGTAAAACCATTATCGTTCAACATCACCTTAAAGAAATCTAGTACCTACATACCTACCTACTGGGTTTCAGCCTCCTCTAAAGAGGGGCGTGCGATGAATGTACAGTATTGTACGAACAGACGAACAGTATTGAATCTTTTCCCATCTGGCATGTCTGAACTTTACTCACTCTGCCAAGTTCCCACTGTCCGACAACTTTTTATATTACAAACAACTTTGCGCAAACACTCACAGCTTGTTTATGATCCTAATATAACTGGACTCTAAGCGCAGATCGGATCTAGTTTGCAAAACTGAAAAACGGCGTACGGCATTTGCCAGTCGTCATTTTTATTTCCTTAGCCCCACACTATATAACAGAGTCAACAAACAAATTAATATATTTCCTTTAACCCCGCTATAAATGTCAACAAAAATGTCTGCAGTGGCTCATAACACTGTCGTATGAAGAAACTGAAGACCTTTTAAAAGTTGCTGTATAGACTGTAGGTCATACACACACAAGTTCACACACACACACACCCTCTCATACATACACACAAACTCACACACACACCACCTCATATACGCATACGCGCACATAATCACACATGCTTATCTTGTATACCTAATTTAAAAAATAATAGTAATAATGAGAATTGGAAATAATAAACTCTGGAGGGGGGCGTTAGTGTTCGCGACACAGTTTATAACTTCTGCGAATACTATCGTGTTCCAGTATTGTTGTGCCATGTTTTTGTTCCAAAATAAAGTTACTTATTTTGATTTTTTTTTTCATCTATCAGTTTTCTACAATCTCTTAGGAAACCATCTTATGATAAGGGATGGTATAAAAAGGCATGAAAAATGCTCAGGCTCTGAAAATAATATTTCTTTTGGCGTTGATGACGAGCTAAGCTCGATATATTGTTTCAGAAGCGCACTTTCAGACATCAACGTACTGCCTTTACCAACAGAAACACAATCTATCTGCAGAAAATGCTATACGTAGGTACGCAGTAGCTGTTGCTCTCGTATAGGCTTTACGAGCCACGAACGTATTTCTATTGTGTGCTTCAGATGGCGGCGCCAACTTCTGTATTATAAAATTCCTTCCACCAGCATTTTGTACCCATTTGGTAACTGTAGTAAAACATTTGGTACCGCATTACATTAAAATTTTAGTGCTTCGCCAAAATCGAGACGCACACGTCTACCTACCTACTACGAGGATGAGAAGCGTGTTTTATGCTGATGAATATACTCGTACTTACGCATAATCAGTCGAATACAACTTGCTCAGATAGCTCAAATATTTATCATCTAGAATACGATAACCGAAGACCAAATTAGACCATTTCGGTAACCTCCAGTTCTTACGATCTCTGTAGAGATTGTAACAAGGCATCAGACACACATCGTGCTCTCCTTCGAGCCATAATCGGTGCAAGAAGTCGTACGTTTCTCCGCCCCATTTACTGAAACACATGAAACATTTCGATGACTTACCGCGTTACTAATTTTATTTAGAGATTTCAATGAGGTAATTTCTCCGCATTAGTTCTGTGATTTAAAAAACTTTACCAACCTATGTACATATTGGCAATAAATGAAATGAAACAAAAAGAGAAATATATTTTACCAACATTCAACAACGAAATACATCTTCTTTTTAACAGAAAAAACCCACTGCAGATTCGGTAACTCCAATAGGAGCACTTTACCTTAGTTTCTCTAAAAACAAAGGTATGTCTATGTTGCCGTTAATCAATTGCATTTGGTACAATCTGATCATAGCATCGTTTTCAATCTGTTTATTTGCCCTTCGTTTAACTGATTTCAATTGGCAGGCTTTAACAGAAGAAAACGCTGCATCTTCTTCTAGGTATGTTTTTCAGGAACTGGAAAATAGTTGCTGGCCTGGTTTTGAATGTGCCGTTAATGGCGCGATGCCAGCCTTCAACAACATTAGTTGTTCGATGGCGCCGACCAAAGGCAGTCCATGACTTGATGCGCTTGGGGTTCATCCAGAAACTCATATACTTTATAAATTTATCCAAGTCGCACCTTTCGCTAAAATCCAGCACTTGGGATTTTACATACTCCCATCCATCCGTAATACGATCTTCGGGCAATAGTGGAAGAACGCTGCACAAACTTACGATTCTTTTCTTGCGTTTGTTTTTAATGCCCAATTGCTTTGATTTTCTCCACAGTTTGTTTGAGAAATGATAGTAACAGCCCTGATGCTCGCATTAGGGAAAACATCTGCAATGGCTAGAATGGCGGCTTCCTCGAAATCGGTAATGAAAATGGAAGGATTCCAATCAGGAATCTGTGATTTTATTAGACTGAATAGTGTGGTATAGGTTGTTTTTCTTTTGTGACTAAGAAGTGCATATATTAGGGGGATCACATTGATAATATCTTCAGAGCTACCGAGATCCGCATGAATGGTGTAAACCTCTGTGAATGGTACTGGGCAAATTTTGAAAGTGCCATCTGAAAAGAAGATTTTCTTTTCGCGTAAAAGAGCTCTTGCTTCTTTACTGCAAAAAATCAAAATACGGACGCCCTCGGACTCGTCGTTGTAATCTGCCAACATGAATTTTGAAAATGGTGCAGGTATTTCTACTGCATTTACAGTCTCATTCAGGTAACTCATTTTCTTAACTTTATTTAATTTATTTCTCCTCCTGTAAATCGACGACTTAATTTTATTGAAGCTAGGTAACTCTTTAATGAGATCTATACCCGTATCTTTTAAAGCAGTTACTGTTTTCTTATACACTGCTGGTACGGTTTCATTACTTAGCATCATTTCACTAACACTATTGTGGATTATAACATTTATAACCGACATGACTTCTTTATTTGTATCAGGAATGCAGGTAGAGTCATGGTCGACATGTTTAATGATTTCCTTTTCATCCTAAAATACAAAATAAAAATATAGTAATAATAAAAAAGCCGTTATGTGAATTTATGTTCATACAATGACTTGTGAAACAAAGTAATTAGGTACCCCTGAAGTGGTAACAGTTCCACTGCATTTGTTTTTCTTGTACATGGCACATCTCCATAATGTTTGAAAATTTTTATATTTAGAGAGCTGGTAATATTCGAATCCATTTTCGAGTAACACGCGACCGCGACCGCGTCTTATTAGGTTAAATTCACTCATTAAAATAACAACAACCCTCTTCAATATACTATTTCCCTCTTCAAGGCACTCTTGAAAAGCTTGAAATAAAAATTTGTAATCGTGACGTTGTCATCAGGAATCATAACTGAATAGTAAATTACCTCAAGTGCCAGTACTTGACAATTGATTGCAATAGTTTGAATCACAACAGAACTACTCAACAGAACAAGTGAAAATTGTATTCCCATTTGTTTTGTGGACAGAACTAATCAGAAAAAAAACCAGTAGTTCTGTCAACAGAACTACTCAACAGAACAGGTGAGAATTGTATTCCCATTTGTTTTGTGGACAAAACTAATGGGAATAAAAATCCCAGTAGTTCTGTCAACAGAACTACTCAACAGAACAGGTGGGAGTAAACGGAAATCACCAGTAGTTCTGTCGTCAGAATTACTCTACAAAACAGGTGGGAATAGTAGAGATAAAAGTCAGGTGTAAAGCATAGTCTTTTAAGTCACAGAACTAATGGGGGAAAAAATCCCAGTAGTTCTGTCAACAGAACAGGTGGGAGTAATCGAGAAATAATATAGATACTACTACGAACAAGTTACACCGTATTTTGATCTTTTCATTGTTTTAAATTAGATCTAAAATAACAAATCTCTTCTTGCCCTTCTCCCACATTACTTTGAGTCGGCACAACATGTACCTACCCCTCTATCAGCTGCCATCTCCGCACTCGCGTCTTTTCTTACTCATAGGTATCTTTCACACAATCCATAAATCTTTTATTGACCTTCCTCTTCTTCTATATCCATCCACTTTCATAATGGTAGATATATTTCGTTTTGTTAATTTCTAACCTAGTCATGCGGTGATAAGTCAGAAACAAATCAGAAAAAACCCTATACCTAATACTTATCTTTGTGTAACCTCGTTCCATGGTATAAACCAAGTGAGGTAGGTAAATTATGAGCTTACGTAATGAGGTGTTCTGGCGTCGTTCCACAAAGGTACGGGTACCATAATCCACCCGCTCCATCACCAGTCGTGTTCGGGGAAAAATCACTCGAAATTATCACCACCTACAGCAAATAAACCAAGGTCACTGAAATTGCATAAAGGATAAGCAAGCTGAAGTAGCAGTGGACGGGGCTCATAGCTCGAAGAACTGACGGCCGTTGGGGTAGAAAGGTTCTCGAGTGGAGACCATGCTCTGGAAAGCGCAGCGTAGGACAGCCCCCTACTAGAAGGAAAGACGACCTGATAAAGGTTGCTGGGAGCCGTTGGGTGCAGGCCACACAAGATCGGTTGCTCTAGAAATCTATGGGGAGGTCTATGTTCAGCAGTGGATGTCCTGGGGCTGTTATGACAGCAATAAGGCCCATTTCATAGATTCATGTAGGTAGGAACTTACTCGTATCTACTTGAGTTCACTGCTAACGATTCTGTTCGGCTTCCCAAGGCATTAGTGAATGTTGGTAATATTTTTCAGACTGACTACTAGACATTCTAGGAGACTGGACATTGTCAGCCTGAATGTGTCAAAATAATCACTTTTCACTTACACTTTTTATTTTAATCTTGATATGAACCTAATAACTAGTAGTTTGCCCTGAACTGAGATCTCACGAGTCTCCGATTAAAACTAAAAATTATTATTTGTAATCTTTGACTACCTATCAAAATAGTGCCACAAAATAAATAACCAAGATATTTGACCTATAATTTCATTCAAATTACAGGTAACGGGAGTTCATGTAAATTGGTTACTCTTTTTTCGGGTACAAAATGCAGTTATTCTTGATTTCAGACTTTTGCCTATATTTGTGTCACTAAAGCTACACGAATACCAAATTTCAGCATTGTGGGAACACTGGTGTACCCTGTGAATTTTGTCAAAGTTTTGTATTTATTATGGCTATTAACTCAAAAACTACAAGGAATAAACTAAAAATAAAAACAGGATTGAAATGTAATAAATACCTTTCATTTGACGTCCCATTTGACCTAATAGTCTCATTTTCATTTTTTTTACCCCTCTTGAACCCCAATATACAAGCCCCCAACATTTTAAGCTCATTTAGTCACACCAAAATTGTGCCATAACTACCTACCTATGTATCAAATTTCACGATAATCGGATCACCGCTTCGAAAGTTATCCTCGGACAAACAAACATACGTACATACATACTTACATACATACAATGCCGATTTGCCCAAGTTGATTTGGAGATCTCGCTTCGCTTGATGAATTATGTGGAGCAATATTCACTAACTATATAGTTATGTAGAGACTGTCTACTCTAAAAATGACCCTGCACTTCATTACTTTCTACTAACCTGATAATCTTTATATTTCTCTTTAATTTTCACAGCACAAGCCATCCCACTTATTCCTGCACCGAGCACTGCTATTTTGAACACCATTTCTCACAATAATATCATCACTACTAGAGGAAATGCAATGTCCATCTTATTAGGTAAATCACCTATTTATTACTGCATATTATATGTTTGTTTTGTTTGATATCTCGAGTTCATAAGTTATTTAAATATGTAACAAAATGATAACTCAATCAATTGCAACGAAATAACCTACGATGTCGTACCTTTCTTATCAAATAAAATACTGCAATGCATTGTATAATTCCATTTATTTAAAATAATGCAGAAAATTAAAGCAATAAGTGTATAAAGAGGAGTAAAATTGTGTAAAAAATAAGTAATACATTATGCAACTTTATAACATCAGATCTAATATCATTATTATGAATACGGGATTTATCATGTACCGTCTTATCGGTGTTTCGACCGACCGATGTTTCGGTTCAATTCGTGTACCTTCTTAGGGTGAGTGCGGTCCGCTCCGAATAACGTCTCGCCTCGGACAGTTACACAGTGCGAGGCGAGACGTTGCCGGTCGAAACACCGATAAGACGGTACGTGATAAATCCCGTATTTATAATAATGATTGAAATCAATCACGAAAGTTTTCTAAGAGCTAATATCCTAGTATACAGGATGTTTGGTAATATACTGACGATATTTTCAAATGACGGTTTGTCAAAACGTAAAAAGACTTCTCGAAAAAAAACCTTATATAAACATATATTATCAAACCACCAGTTTAGGTGATTAATTCAATATAACACTTACTGCCTACTCCTGCAGTCGACATTTAAAAATAAAGGGCGATTTGATATCTCTTTTGGAAATGGCTGCGTGTTTTGGGTTAGAGAGGGACAACAAGAGATATCTCGAGACGTCACCAATACCGTATCTGTGGTTAAATGGCAAGCATTATGCAATAGCACAACATAAGTTTATTAAAGTGTTTATTTTTACATGCTAAAATAAATTTCACGTTTCTATGGTAAACATTTCACAGATACATGGTACATATTTATTATGCTCATCAAAATAACCCCTTTCATTTTTGTGCGTATATTATCAAACACCTTATATAGTATATTTATGATCATCAATTTGTAACATAATATTGTATAAGACAGTAAATGCTCTTATTATAGTATAACGGTACCTATACATACATACCTAACTAGAAAATTACTTTTTAATTGTTTACCCACATTACAACAATGGAAATGCAAAAATATAGGATTGTACTAATATTAGACCTACATATATATTATGCCACAGATTGGCTGTATTATGTATCTACGCTAAGTAAATCTATTCCAATACAGTTTAAGTTCATGGGTTTTTAATTAGGAAATTAAATACTTACAGGGATCTAAAAAAACAAAGTTCGATACGAACCATTGACCCTATGTACTTTAAAAATCACATATCACGTTTACACATTCGCGAGAGTGGCAAGACAAATCCCGAGTGTCCATGACGTGTAAATGGTATATTTATGTGCATGTCTCCAGCCTCCTGAAAGAGAATCTATGTATTCTGGATATATATTTAGTACATATTTGGTACTCTTAAATTCCAATTCAAAATTTTGGTACTAAATAGACTTTGTTGCTAGAAGCCAGGCGCTAGAGTCGCCAGCTTACTCACGCCGTTTCGGTAAACAGCTACGGATATAAAAAAAACAGAATTTTAGTACTAAATTGGTACACTAGGTTCCAAAAATTTAAAGTCCTGTAGATAGAAAGCCGTAATTACATTAACTTCATCATCATCGACCAGGGTGCTATTTAGTACCTAAATTTAGAATTGAATGAAAGAAAATACGTTTATTTGACACACACAGGAAAGACCAAAAAGTACATAGATAACACACAAGAAAGAAAAAGTACATAGGTAGGCGGGTAGCAAGAATAGTCTTCTGTACTGTGTGGGACAAACAGGCCTCGTCTTAGCGTATTGCTGCCAACCATCCGAGGATGGCAAGCGTTTGGAATTTAAATTTAAGAGTACTAAATATGTGCTGAATATTGACATATTCAGTTACTGATTATCTTTGAGTAAGTTAGATCTGTTGCTAGACGCGTACTGTGGATAGATAGTAACCCCCTAACATCTGACTTCATACCCCCCTCAAGAACATGCCGTGGCCAGTGTGGAAGTCCTTAAATAGGCTTTGCACACAGGTTGGTCGCTGCAGAGTCAATATGTGCAAATGGGGGTTCAGGGATCCTAGCCTAACGCAATGCGACTGTGGTGATCCTGCAGTCGATGAAACGCCTGCTAATGTGCTCTTTGTGCCCGAACACCTTCACAATGGAAGACTTAAAAATGGCTTCTTCTGACGCCATCAATGTAGCCAAGTGCCTATCTAGCACAATATAAGTAGATTTATTAACACGCTAAGAAGAAGAAGTAAATTAGAGACATGCGTATTCGCCTCAATGTGTCCTCAAATTTATGCAAATAATTGTGTAAACAGCGTATGTATTATAGTGTTTTCGTGGTGTTTACTCTTTAAATGCGAGTTATATAAAATGCATTGAAATATCAACCCCAAAAAGGGGGTTATTGCCATGAACCTGTAAACTTTTTTCATAAAAATAAAGTCTTGTGAAAGATTCATTTTACGAAATGTTCCAACGGAAAATCACCGTTTTGCAATCAACACAACAAATACTGAGTTGGACGCCTTATTGTGACGTTAATTATAACTATGGGATATAAACAGTATTGTAAAGAAATACGATTTTTTTAAAAACGCATTAGACAGTTGTTTAACTTTTTTATGGTAACAACTACACAATGATAATTATTGAGTTTTTTCTGTGTTCGGTTTTTGATTGTATTTATGTTTTCCTCCTTTTTCCGCATTCGAACTCTGTATGTGCTATATTATGCGTGAAAGACTTGATTATTATTCATGTTGTTTTGTTAAATTAAACAAAGTAAATATTTTTTTTTCGTTATCACTTTTTCTGTGTTATGTTATTCCGTCCACGTCCATTGCCTTAGGTGCTAGGTAGGATATGCGAATATGTGTGTGAGTTCCTTGTGCACCTTCCTGCGGTCGATGCGGCTGCGGCTGACGTAGGGCGCGGGCTGCTTCAGATGCACGGTCCTCACGTGCAGCTTCCGACTGTTGGACTGGCCAAACGCCTTGCCGCACACTTCGCACTCGTAAGGCTTCACTCCTGTGTGGCTCTGAAATTAATTGTGCATTTTTTTACGTTACCTATTGATGGAGTAAGCATATGGCCCACCTGATTTTGAGTTGTAACCATCGTCTATAACAAAGCAATGCCTCATAGGTAACGTGCCCTAAGATGCACTGCCCTGCGTCCATCAACTTAGACATACAGGTGTAAAGCCTCATGTGCCTGTAATTTCACCGGCAAACATACCCTTCAAACAGAAACGCAGCAATGCTGCTTGGCGGCAGAAATAAGTACAGTGGTAGAACTTCCCCGGACGAGCCCTTTCACAAAGAACTCTACTACTCTTACATTGATATACAGAGGGCGTAAGTAAGGCCGTAGCTAGGGGGGCGGGGGCATTGTGGGGCAATGCCCACCTTTAAATACCAATGCACTAGATATCTTAAAAAATACCATCAATAAGATAATTATCAACACTGTCGCCTTGCTCGGAATCAGCGCGGCAGGCAGCACTGCTGCGCAGTACCACAGTGACAGCACTGCTGCTTGCTGCCGAGATCGGAATCATACCTTTAGATTCAACTCTAGCTATGGGCCTGGGCGTAAACGATCAATAGCACCCGAGATATTTTTAGCACGAGCGAGCGAAAGAAATGCGAGGAAATTAAACGTCTTTTATAACAGTTTGTTGCTAAAAAGAAAATCTTAGTGTCATGTTATAGAGGCTCGAAAATCGGCTGAAATGATTGCAGAAAAGGTATTACGGCAGTTTGCGTTGCGCTCGACATGTCGGGGCATTGCTGTGCCCCCTGATTTGCGTTCCCGGTATCCATAGATTTCTTTTTCAGTACTTGTCATCATCAGCCCACATTAGTCCAATGGTGGATATAGGCCTCACCCAATATCGCGCCACTGAGCCCGGTCTTCATTCAATTTCTCTCCGCCACCTTTCTAAAGTGATCGCTCCACCTAGCCGGGGGCGCCCCACACTACGTTTGCCAAGACGCGGTCTCCACTCAAGAACTCGTTTACTCCAATGGTTGTCGGTTCTCCGGCATATATGGCCAGTCCACTGCCACTTCAGTTGGCTAATCCGCTGGGCTATGTCGGTGACCTTCGTTCTCTGTCGGATAATCTCGCTACGGATTTTATCCTTCAGAGAAACTCAAAGCATAGCCCGTTCTATAGCTCGCTGAGCAACCTTGACTGATGGTGACTGACTGATGGTGACTGACTGGTGGACTGAAGACTGGTGGACTAGTCCTACCGTGAGCGTCCACGTCTCAGCACCGTAAGTAATTATTGGTAGGATGCACTGATTGAAAACTTTAGTTTTCAGGCATTGTGGTGACGAGAAGATTCGACCTAATTTCCCGAATGCTGCCCAGCCCAAGTTCTTGTCAGTAAGTGTCGCCATCGACAATCTGGCGACTGTGCTCGTGGTTAGGTAAGACACCCGGTAATGTCTGTCGAGCGCGCCCTTGCACTTGAACGCCTTAAAGCAGACGTCGCACGGGTAGGGGCGCGACTCGGAGTGCGTGCGCGCGTGCATGCTGAGGTTGTTCCTGTTGAAGAAGGACTTGTGGCCAGCACAATCCGGCGACTGTGCTTGTGTGGTGGTTAGATAAGACTCACCCGGTAATGTCTGTCGAGCGCGCCCTTGCATTTGAACGCCTTAAAGCAGACGTCGCACGGGTAGGGGCGCGACTCGGAGTGCGTGCGCGCGTGCATGCTGAGGTTGTTCCTGTTGAAGAAGGACTTGTCGCACTGTCCGCACTTGTACTGCCGCTCCGAGCTGTGCGTGCGCTTGTGGTACATCAGGAAAGCGTTGCCCTGGAAACGAACATTCATAAGCTATTCAAAAAATAAAAACACATTATTTCAGACTATATAGATCCATTCATTGTTAGTTAATTACATAAAGACTAGATTAGTAGGTACACAACAGGAAAAAATAAAAGAAATCAATTCAATTAAAATACAATACATAAATAAACACATAAGGACAAAAGGCCTTCGCACTGAGAGTGACCAATCTAGTTCGTTTTGATCACTCTCAAAACGAAGCACTTTCATATCAGAGGTAATCAGAGAAGGCCTCTGTCCAATATGGCTTTCAAGATATGGTTTGACTGCCCCGCACTCTGATAATCAGGGATGCACGTTTCTTACGTAGGATGACTTTGAAACCATCCGTTTGATATTCTGCAAACATACCTGATGCACTGCAGAATTGAGGAGCTGGCTGTGAGATGCAGGAGGTAGCGGGTTCGATTCCCGCAACAAATGTTTCATGATCTATAGATATTTGTTCCGGGTCTGGTTGTTTTTCTATATATTATAAGTATGTATTTACAATATATATATATATATATATCTTTATAAGTATTCTATCAGTTATCTGGTTCCCATAATACAAGCTCTCCTTAGTTTGGGGCTAGATATTTCTCAGAATTGCTTTCGTGTTATTGTAATCAAAACAGTAAAAATCCCATTTTTACTGATAGGTAGGAAAATTAATTTGAGGTTAATCGATTTTAACGATGTGTGATTAAAAATTTTCAAGAACATCTCATTTCGAAACATCTTTCTTTTTGTTTGATATGGTTTTATTAACACGAGTGGTTTGTCAATGAAAATTAGAGTATGCCTATTTTTTTTTTCTAAAGTACTAACTCTTATGGCGAGCGCAGAGGGCGTTCTGCCCTGTAGTTTCAATGAAGCAACTTGCGCAAGGGCACCATTTAGGTAAGAACCTCGGCTTATGCCGTCTGTACCTTGTGTAAGCGGCAACTGAAGGGACTTGTCGACCTCGCCGGCGACTTAGATGAAATTAGATTGGTCTAGTTAAATTAGTTAAGTCTGTGTAAAAATGTGTCAGCGTTGAGTTAATAATATTAATAAGGCTTCATAGTTAGCAAATTTAAGATAAAAGCAAAGATATAGTTACTCGGAAGCTCTTCCCGCAGATATCACATACGTAGTTCTTCTGTATGGGGTAGTTCTTGTCGGGATGGACGCGACGGAAGTGCGTCCAGTACTCGCGCGCGTTTGGTATCTCCTCCGAACACTATAATCAATCATTTTTCATAAAGACAGCCGTAAAGTGTTGAGTCGGAACGGTTGCTTCTTTTTTTATTTGAAAGGTAGTTTTAACTTTAAGTTGGTCTCATAATTTGGTGAAGATCTGATGAGGATCTTCGGCGTGATGAGCAGAATAGCTCCTCAAATTACTGTAAATGGCTCACTTTTAGATTTCCACCACTGGAATCGGACGTTTAACTACTCCTTTAACCCTTTGATGGAGGACCACAAAAGTAGTAAATTCTAAAAAATAATATTCCGGATCGGCTCGTGTGGTCTTCGCAGTACTATTATTATTGTTGGGCAAAGGCCTCCCCCGATTTTCGCCAGTTCGCAGAACTACTAGTTATTATTAAAACTGATGTATACTCACATGTTCACACTTGGCCGGCCAGGTGTGTCCGGTCGGCTTCTTGCCGTAGTTCTTGGGGCGTTTCCTCGCGTGCTCCTTGCGGTGATGCAGGCGCAACTCCTCAGGGTTGGAGAAGGTGGCGCCGCACACTCGACATCCTTTACTGTCAAACCACAAATATAATTTCTGTTAGAAAAATATCGGACAGTTCCCACTAGTGAATACTGAATAAATGATTCAGTATTGACTACTGGGAACTGCCACTGGAATTGGAACTGGAAATTGTATGCCACAATGTAATATAGGTGGTTATAGACAGGTACATGATCATTATGGACCCTGTTGGACACAACAATATTTTGGAGAGAGTCTTACTACTGTACGTACTTACTTACTGGGAAAAGAATAGAATAAAATAGAATAATTCTTTATTGTACACCAGTAATACATAAAAAAACTAATTTATGCTAAATAAAGTACAATGGGCGGCCTTATCGCTGAAAGCTATTTCTTTCAAGCAACCTTTGGATGGAAAGTAATGAGAAAATACCCAGATTTTGGCCGTTTCCAGCAGTCTTATCATATAGTCTTACTGGTAGGACTAAATTTTGATAGCTGTCAAACTGACAGATTACTACTGTGTGTTCCTACTTATAAAACATGGTAAATATCCCATTAGAGTACCTACGTTAAAATCATGGTAAATATCCCTTTCGTGTGCCTACGTTAAAATCATGGTAAATATCTCTTTTGTGTGCCTGGGTTAAAATCATCGTAAACATCCCTTTTGTGTGCCTGCGTTAAAATCATGGTAAATATCCCTTTCGTGTGCCTACGTTAAAATCATGGTAAATATCTCTTTTGTGTGCCTGGGTTAAAATCATCGTAAACATCCCTTTTGTGTGCCTGCGTTAAAATCATGGTAAATATCCCTTTTTTTGTAAAAATAGGGTTACCTAAAGTCGTCGCTTTGTGAGTGCTTGACCGAGGTGACCATGTGTCGATTGTAGGCCTCCATAGACACGAACTTGACGTCGCACTGTTGACAGTAAGGGCCGGATTCCTCGCCGTTTACAACCTTGTCCTGAAATATATCAAAATAAAGGGTCTTACCACAAAAAACCCACTAAGAAGTAACAAAATATCGCTAAACACAGTCTAGGTATTATAAACAACTAGTAAGCCACTGATTCGACAGGCTGAAGGGCTTCAATCTAGTATTTATTTGTAATGGTTTTTATGCACTAAGGCTAATTAACATCATTTTATATGCACATTGCACACATTTTTAATTTTTAACTGAGTCTGTGGAGCGTTGGTTAGCGCGTTCTCGTATCAAAAGAAAGGTTGCAGGTTCAAGTCCCATCCGGTTTAGAAATGTATGAGAGGGTTTTAAAAATCTTATACTGGAAATGTAAAGCAAGATAATGTCATGCGTACACTTGATGCTGTACTTACTTCTCTGTTTATTGATGTGTAACATCTTTCCTCTCGGTTTGTGGGAGTGATTTTGGCAAAAGGGACGGAAATATGTAACAGGAAACCGGGGAAGCGCGCGCTATTTGGTTTGAGCAATGAGCGCGCGCGGTGGCCAGATGTTACACATCATATGCGACTACTGTAAGGCTCGTAGTTTTTCTCTTACTTCGTTTATGTTATGTGTGTTAATGTGTTACAATCTTGTCTGTGGGTACAAATAAATGTATTTTCTTTATTTGTAGTGTCCCTAGTGCTTACCGCTTCATTGACATCTTTATGCATCATAGTCTTGTGCATGGTGAGTCCGAGTTGACTGACGAATGAGTACCCGCACACTGAACAGATGAAGGACGACGGATGCTTTATACGGACGTGCGACAGGTACGATGTCCATTTCCTGCAACAAAACATTATCCTTACTGATATTATGAATTCGAAAGTAACTCTGTCTGATATGTTTTCACCGCTATAAGAAATTCGTGCTAATATTATGAATTTGAAAGTAACCCTGTCTGATACGATTTCACGTCTAGACGGATTTCTTACTAATATTATGAATTCGAAAGTAACTCTGACTCTATCTGTTTGCTATGTTTTCACGTCTCAACGGCTGGACCGATTTCCATGAAATTCAATATATGGATAGATAATGACCGGGATTTAGATATAGACTACTAATTATTGACCTTTCACGACTGAACGGCTGGACCGACTTCGATGAAATTTGGTATATTGATAGATTATTACTGGCATTTAAACATAGGCTACTTTTTAATGACTGACCACGTGCGAAGCTGCGGGCGGAAGCTTGTACATTGTAACAATTTTTTATTTATTAATACCCTTTCCATCCCAAGCTTGTCTAGAAGAGGTCGCTTTTTAGCAATAAAACATACATTTTCTTGTAACTAGATAGTAAGAATTTTTTATATCTTTAAAATCTATTGTAAAGTTTCATACTTACTAACTTTTTTCAATATTATTCTTATTCCCGCTCCGAATCAAGACTTACAGGTTACAAAGCTGACAGAGAAAATAAACTATATCGTGGTTTATGATTGACCATTGTTTTTTTATTTATAAATAACTTACGTGGAAACTTCGTCACAATATTCGCATGTGTAAGTTACCCCCTTGTGCCATCTTTGATGCTGTTTTGCTTGTGTTCTGAAATATTTGCATAAACTAGTTTATTGTATGCATACACTATTATCATATTATATGTTAATGTACATGTTAATACTTAATCTATACTAATATTATAAATCCAAAAGTAATTCCGTCTCGCTATCTGTTTGTTACGTTTTCACGACTAAACGGTTGGACCGATTTCGATGAAATTTAGTATACAGATAGATCATGACCGGGATTGGAACATCCGGCTACTGTTTACTCGACTGTGCAGAACGATGGTTTATGTTTTTATTCATAAACCACGCGTCCGAAGTCGCGAATGGGTCAGCTAGTACCTACATAATACTTTTTTTATGAGACTTTATTTGAGTCGTACGCGATCGTGAATGCGGTGGTTGTAAAGCGGACCTGAATGTTTCTATTTTTCATTGTTATGTTTTATTTGACGACCTCCGTGATGCAGTGGGCGAAGAGCCGGCTGAGACGCAGGAGGGATTCCCACCGCGGAACACAATGTTTGCATGACTTACAGATATTTGTTCCGGGTCTGGTTGTTTCTCTATATATTATAAGTATGTATTTACAAAAAAAAATGTATATAAGTATTCTATCAGTTATTTGGTTCACATAGTACAAGCTCTGCTTAATTTGGGGCTAGATAGCGCTGTGTGAAATGTCCAGCAATATTTATTTTATTTATTTATTTTTTATTGTATTCCCTAAAGTTGAAACAAGCATTTATGGCGCACCTGATGTTAAGTCACCTATAACAAAGCATGGCCTCGTAGGTCACGCACATTAGAAGCGTGCCCTACGATGCACTGCCCTGCGTCCATCAAATTGAGGCATACGGGTGTAAAGCCTTATGTGCCTGTAATTCACCGGCAACCATACCTTTCAAACCTAAACACAGCAATGTTGCTTGGTGGCAGAAATGGGTATTTCGGATTTTCGGCGCCATTTTTTTTTATTGATTATAGTCAAGCGCTTGACCACTACCTCACCTGATGGTAAGTGATGGTGTGATCAAAGATGGAGCACGCTTGACTAAAAGAACCTGTTCACTTTGGACTTGAAGACTCCGAGATTATACTTATTCGGAAAAACATACGCCGGAAGTGTGTTCCACTCCTTACTCGAAGAAGAAAAGTCCTTACAAGAAAAGTTGAAACAAGTTGTTTGGTACGGCAAGGTGGTATTTTATAGTAGAGTATTAAACGAAAGCAGTGTCTTGCGTCACGGGCGCTATATTCAATCCCGAACGTAACGAAGGATTCCAGAGTTAACTCACGAGCGGAGCAAGGGAGTTACTAGAATCCTGAGTGCAGAGAGGAATATAAGCACGTCCAAGATGCAGACAGCTTTATCCACGAGGAGAATACTCTACTTTTCTCACTTTCTGCGAGACAATAAAAACCAAATCTAGGTTAGTGCATTCTGTGCAGAGGTTAGTTCGATTTACGAATAAGTTCTCATTGTGTGGGTCTCTTAGGTTCAAATTTTAATACAAATGAGGTTCCAAATTCAAATCCCTTATCAATATGAAATTCAGTACAACTTTACTCCCAGCTCAGCTGTAGGGGTTTAATCAGCTGCTTTTGGTGAGTTTCACATGACATATAATTTGACAGTGTCGAGCAGGTGGTGTGAAAAATTAGTTTCTATAATAAACCTAGGTCATAGTTGTTTACTCACGTGGTTTTCGAGATGTAGGGACACGACCTGCAAGCGTATTTCTTCTCGTGGTTGGTCGCGTGTTTCTGAAGGGCTCTTTTCGTTTGGAATCGGAACTTGCATACTGGGCATTCTATATCGCCGGCGCTCTGTCAACAAATATAAGAATTATAATATACTAGCTTCCGCCAGCGGCTTCGCACATGTTGTTTGTCAATAAAAAGTAGCATGTGTTTGAATCCAGTTCATAATCTATTAACACACCAAATTTCATCGAAATCGGTTCAGCCGTTACGAATTGATTGAGTAACAAACAAACAAACAAACATCCAAACTTTCACATTAATAATATCAGTGTAACTAGTTGACAGGGAGAAAATGGAAAAACAAATACCCTGTTAAACACTCCTTCGCTAACACCACAACATCCACGGGATCTTGGAAAGCTGCATCCATCAACCCAAAGTCCAATACATCCAGGTTGAATACAAGCATACATTTATGACCTTTTAATGTATTTTTGTGTATTCCACCAAATAAACGATTGTATTAATGAATGAAAATACTTTATTGTACACCTTAAAAAATAAAAATCACAGACAAAATAGAAGACACAAAGAAAATAGTACAATGAACGGTCTTATCGCTTTGAAGCGATTTCTTCCAGGCAACCTTTGGATGGAGAGGATTTAGTTATATCAAAGATACGGTTGAGGACATTTTTAATATTGTTTTTAATACTTTGAATTTATAATATAAGTAAGGATAATGAGTAATGTACTGACCGGATCATGTTTCCCGACGTGGTGTTTCCACGCATTCGCATCGATGAATCCTTTGAAGCAAAGATTGCACTGGAACGCTGCGTTCTGGTAGTTGAGGGAATCCTTACGTTTGCTTATCTCCTCCATTTGTTCTTCTACCTGGAAATAATTCATTTAAAATAGGTACTGTAAAAGCGCGTCACACGCGATGCAGATGCTATAATTCTTTATGTGTAAATATCGATGTTTTTGTTTTTATGTCCTGGGGATGGAGCAAGCTTATGGCCCACTTGATTTTATGTAATAATCATCGCCTATAACAAAGTATTGCCTACTTTGTTATATGCACTACTCAAAATATCAGCCGTTTGAACTATATTTATTTTAGAAATGCTTATTTCTTTTAAAATCGTTAAATTTTTGTTTGTATTGCCAAGGTACCAATTAGTACTAAATTTTATTGTAGTCACTTTAATTCTGTGTTGTAATTTCCGAGTATCAGCGTGGCGCCGCCATCTTGACGATGGACTCTGACGGTGTAACTAAGATTTTGAATATTTTGTAATCTATTGAGGTACCAAATGTTTTAATAAGAGGTACCAAACGGTACCAAATAGGTACTAAATGCTGGTGAAGATTGTTTTCAATACAGAACCATCCTCATTATTGTGACGCGCTTATTGCACTAATAAAAATAGTCCAAAGGCGAACTTAATGCTAAAGCGCATTCTCTTTCAGATAACCTTTGTGTATGGAGGATAAAGATGTGTAAGTAGGGGTGCACAGAAAAGATCTAATGAAATTTTCATTGCAATAAATTAATAATTGGATAAGCGCGTGTCGCACAGTGAAGGGTTCCGTGGTCAGTACGTTTGTATCTAAACGCCTCACGTTATAATAGGACGCCCTAAAGGGTCGGACGGACAAATAGACAAAAATGACGAACCTATAAGGGTTCAGAGTTCGACTAACGAACCCTAAAAACTGGTAAGGCTACGAAAAGTAAAGATAATAATAGTTTAAGAGTGGAGTTTCTTGTGAAAAAGCTCGTTTGGGGAAGTACTACCACCATACCCATTTCCGCCGCCAAGTAACATTGCTGTGTTTCTGTTTGAACGGTATGGTTGCCTGTGAAATTAGAGGCACATGAGGCTTTACACCTGTATGCCTTAAGTTGATGGACACATGGCAGCGCATCGAGGCAATTCTCTGTTATAGGCGATGGTTACTAGGTACTTAAGAATGTTTTACCGTTAGCTTAATAACTGTGACGTATTCATCCAAGTTGATATCCTCGATGTGAACGCCCCCCGTGTTCTTCGTCCTTCTGTTCTTAGCCACCGATTTCGCCTCCGTTTTCCGCGGCCGGCCTCGGCTTCGTTTTTCACCCTCTGGTTCTGTTTTTGGTTCCAATTCCTGTGTCGGCTGTTGTTCGTTCTGAGACAAAATAACTCAGTCAAAAACGATCAAATTCCTATACCGAGAGGAAATTATCTAAAATCAGCGACAGCAACGCGATAGCAATCGGTCGCGAAGAAAATATTTACACCAACAAATACAATATGCAAAAAAGCGAAAACAGACAAAAAAATATTTATATATATAAATAATAACGTACCATTATTTCCATTTGTAAACCATCATCTGCAATATCCAAGTCATTATTTTCTTCTGTTTTTGCTTCCACAGACTCCTTCTTTCTGCTTTTTTTCTTAACTTTCTTCTTTTTCTCTTTTACCTGTATTTAAAGATTCAATTATTATATGACGATGATGATAATCCCGAGCTAATAATAGGTTAAATCGTGCACTAACGACCTTATGCGCCGACAGCGGTTCATCATCACTGGAACGTCCCATGTCAGGATCCAGCATTGGGAAGTCGACTTCCCCCTCCTGCTTTATACAATCGATAGTGATCTCGAAATCCTCGAACACAGCGCGCTCCACTTTCACCATCTGTAGCTCTGCGCCGTCTGTAGAGTAGTAGCTCTCTATTGGTACGTGAGTACTTAGTTTTGATGTCAGGTTTGATTTATCTCGGTCGATTTTGTTTATCTCCTTTATTGTCACCTGTAGAGTTTAAAAAAACATAAAGTTTATTTTTAATTTTTATAGGGGACTATCTGACCCGCCCGAGTGCGAAGCACGCGTGGTTAATCAATAAAAACATTACCTCCTGTGCAGTCGGGTTAAAAGTAGCCTATGTCCCAATCCCGATCATAATTTATCTATATACCAAATTTTATCGAAATTGATCCAACCGTTTAGTCGTGAAAACGTAACAAACAAACAGAGAGAGATAGAGTTACTTTATTAGTGCTTAAGTTAGATGTTGCGGTTTTATTTTCTTTTACTGTGTAGTTTTGAATAAAAGGTTTTATTTCTTTCTTTACTTTCGAATTTATAATATTAGTACGGATGTATAATAAAGCGTGGCGTTACAAAGCACATCGTGTGGCGCGGCGAGCTCGCAGCAAACACGGTCACAAATTGCCTCGCTGGAAAAACTCTCGCAAATTATAACTTTTGAAACTATCATGGTTATGAACACTATTTGTACTAAAAACGGGATATTTACCATGATTTCTGAGGTATAATATTCATGGTAAATATCCCGTTTTTAGTACAAATAGCGCTCGCAAATTACCAGTATGATAACGCCGCCCTTACGATAAAACTTTAAAATTGTACAAATACTGCTTGGGTGGGCGGGTAACCCTAACGACATACCTACTCACGAGTTTTTTACATTTTTGACTATAAATAATATTGTAACCTTTCTGTGGAAACAAATAAATGTATTTTCTTTCATTCTTTCAAAAATTATGGACCAGACTGGATTTGAACGCGTAACCTTCCCTTTGTTACGGGACGCGCGCGATACCGATTTCGCTACGGGCTCACTGATACCTAGTCCAGCGCGAAATTATTGCGATGTTAGGTACTTGCTTAACTACTTTACAGCTCAACGCGCTGTTAGCTTCATCTAACGAAAAAAATATTCAAAATACAAAAAAATAACATTGTGTCTATACAATTTCAATGAAGGCAAAGATTGCATGTGTACAATAAACGTATAAACACATCTCGTTCGTAACTTTTTATATAACTAGTTTCCACCCGCGGCTTCACACGCGTGGTTTGTGAATGAATTAGTGTGATGTGATTCATCATCATTATCAGCTTGATTGATAGTCCACTGCTGGGTATAAGTCTCCTCCTTCAAACGCCACTCAAACCGATCCTGTGCTATTCTCATCCAGGTCCCTCTACGGCCTCTACATATATCATTCACCCACCGGGCTGATCTGCCATTAGTGTGATTTTAATTATAACACCCTTAAGTGGGAAGCACATATAAATTAATAAAATAAATCAATATTGCTGGACATTTCACACAGCGCTATCTAGCCCCAAACTAAGTAGAGCTGTACTATGGGAACCAGATAACTGATAGAATACTTATATACTTTTTTTGTAAATGCATACTTAGTAGTAGTTTAAAAGATCTAAGGGAATAGACAGCGGAAGTACTATGTAAAGAATAAGTACAGTGATCCCGAAAGTTTGAAAAATACAAAGAATGTTGTTTAATCAACCTGGTGGTCTTGGTAACCACTTTGCATGATCTACAGATATTTGTTCTGGATCTGGATGTTTATCTATATAATAATATAAGAATGTATTTACAAAAAAGTATATTAGAATTCTATCAATTCATTGGTTCCCATAGTACAAGCTCTGCTTAATTTGGGGCTAGATAGCGCTGTGTGATATGTCCTGCAATATTTATTATTATTTTATTATTAATGTATCAGTAAGTAATTTTACTCTGTGGACTGCTGTCCATTACTGCTTCACTCATTACTTTCCATCCAAAGGATGCCTGAAAGAAATCTCTTTCAGCGATAATGCCACCCCTATTTATCATTAACTAGTTCTTTAAGTATTTCTGGTGTACAATAAAGCGTTATTCTATTCTATACTAAGAGTTGTTATACCTTTCCGGAGCTTTGAAGGATTCCATACAAGATGGCCTGCCCGGTCAGACAGCATTCTCTGAAGCATGAGTATTTCTTCACCAGAGTAGCACACTCATAGCAGAGGTAAGGCGGCAAATCCATAGTACTTATCACCTAAAAAAATAATACCGTATTTGTCATTGACATTTGAGAACCTCTGTAGTACAATGGGCGATTAATCAACTGAGATTTTAAGAGGTTGCTGGATTGATTCTCGGTGTGGGATATTGTCTTCATCACACAGCCGTAGGCGGGAGGGTTTTGGGGTCAAATTTCATCGAAATCGGTCCAGCCGTTTAGTCATGAAAATGTAACAAACATATACAGAGACAGATGGACAGTTACTTTTAAATTTATTGTATTAAAATTATTTTTTATTTATAGTATAGATAGATATACTCACAGGAATCCCAATAATAGTTTCAAAATAGGTTTCCAAGGGGTAGCTTTGCAGGTCGTACATTTTCACATCCTTGATCAGACAGACTCGGCATACTTTCACATACTCATTCTCTTCATGGATAAAATTATTCATTTTAAACCTTTACTTTTCCTAATACTTCACACTACGAATTTATATTTGTAGTTTCGCGGTTAGAATAGAGCTAAAAAACATTAGAACTTCTTTCTGACAGAAACGTCACTGGTCGCGTAAGCTTGTAACAATTATTTAATGTTTGATACACGTTTCCTAACAATGTGGGAATGTTATTTTACTCAAAATACTGTGTTCAGCACTTCTACATTGATATTCCTTCAAGTTTATTTCATAAACTTATTTTCTGAAAGAAGTCACCGAGAATGTCTATTCTACACAGGACGACGCTTACGTCTCCATTTTCTTTTCTAACGTTTCGTTACTGCTCATCAAATCAATCAAACTGCTGAATCTAAATTCAATCCTTTGCCTTATATATTAAATCGTTATACACCAAACTGAGAAACTTATAATTTTAGTACATAATAATTAAATATTTACGCTCATTTTTTGAGAGGCGTAATGATAACTATTTATTTTGTTGTGTTATATCAATCTTTATGGCAAGTACCTATATTATGAAGACAAAGAGGTTCGAACATATTTGTATGGAAGGTTCTATTTTTCAAAATGGTGGACAGTAGGTATGCCGCCTGGCATACCTACTGTGCTTGAATGAAAAAATGCTTGTTTTGGCGACCAGTGTTGAAATATGTGTTAATTGACAGAGTAAACGATTACAATCATAAAATATTCAGTAATAAAATCTCGTAACATATAGGTATACTTTCTTAGATATTTAAGTTCAAAAACAAAGATTTTTTATTTTATTTTTTGGATTACAAACGAGTCAGCGAAGTTCAACCATGCTACACGATACGAACCCGGCTCAGAAAACCAGTGACGCCGCGAACGAGCATGCTTCGCCATCCGCCATTTTGTTTGAAGTTGTTCAACGACCAATTTTATTGTCATTCGACTTCTTACCCCTGATCTGAGTGCATGAATGTTTCTTTTCCTCACGCGTAGTGCATGTTGTTCTTGTTAAGTTTTTGTCGCGTTGTGTTTATTATTATATTATTAGCATGTCAAGTAACACCACCGACTTACAGTTGTAGGTATGCCAATGAGGTTCGATGCTCAATGCGCAAAATATTGTGTCTTGTGTTCCGCAATGAGTCTTTGTAGTTTTTAATTGTATGTATTTTATTTTATCTTGCTCAAACCTGTGTATTTTAAAGTGTTTTTGTATGAAATTCATTCAGACAAATTGGGAAGACAAAAAAACAGTTTATACATTATTTGCGCTAAAACGAGAGCAGCTGATTAATAATTATGTTGAAGAAAATGTTTCTACTGACTTTTCCCGAGATCCTCGTACGCGCGCGTCTATGTGCGCGTGTGGCTATTTTCGCTGGTTTCCATCTATTCCTATGTAATTTGTAATGGAATATATGTTAAATAAATATATGTTGTTATGCGTAAAACGGACCGAATCCCTGGGTACTAATTTTTTTTAACTAGCAACACTGAAATGGTGAAGGATTTCGTAATCACTATAGTAATCAGTACGGCCGGCTGTACAATAATGCCCTGTCCGCACAGCGATATTTCACAGCGCGAATTTTTTATCGCAATTCTGTAACACATTGAATCTTACATAAGTATCCACACTGGCGATAAAAAAATTCGCGCGGAAAAAAAATCTGTGATCTAATGCCAATTCAAACGGATTTATTTCCGCGCGAATATTTTGTGCAATATGAAGTAGTATGACTGTGGCCGCACTGCGAAATAAAATTCGCGCGTTTCATTCAGTCGTGTACTAGCAACGGTATTGACAAGATGTCGCGCGCTTCGTATCCCGCCTGATCGGCAGGCGAGCAGGAGTTAGCAGAAAATGACGACATTGAAATAGACATATACAATCATTTATCCACTACATTAACACACAATATACAATACAGTTACATTTTAAAACAGAGAAAATACAAAAAAAGTAACAATTAAATAGTACTTATAAACGTAAAACAAAAACACAAGGGAGAACCTGGTAGATACTGTGTGCTACAGCAGTAAATGGGACTCGACTCAGCATTATGCCCGCCGTAAAGGAAAGCGCTGATATTCTGATAAATAGAACAATTAATTAATAATTTTTACTGTATTTTCGTAGCTCTTGATGTTTTAAGTAGAAAAAATATTTCATAGGTCTCAAGGCCGTAAAACGGTGAATCCAGTATTCATGACTTATACGTCTTCTGTTACGTAGCCGCCGTAATAGCAGTTAAAACAAAAAATTTCTGATGTCCATTACGTCCATCTCAGCCGGAAGCTGCATCGAATTGACAAAAATCCCGCGGAATTATATTCGTGGTGCGGACTAGGCGTAATTTCGAGCACGGAATATAATTCGCAAGAATAAATATCGCGCGGTGAAATATCGCTGTGCAGATTCACCCTAATAAATACAAAGTTTAAGCTATGTTAATTTTGAAGTCGATTTTGGTCATTTTTGATCGAGCGAAGCGAGATCTCCAAATCAAACTTGGACAATCGGCGTTCTATGCTTGTGTGACTAAAAATATGGGGATTTGTTATGATATTGGGTATAAAGAGGAGTATGAAAAAATCAAAATTAGACAATCAGGTCAAGTGGGACGTCATCAAAGGTTTACTTTACCTGTAGATACATTTTGAATTTATTATTAGTTTAAGCCTTGTAGTTTTTATGTTATTAGGTACTTAATAGCCACAATAAAAACTGAACTTTGACGAAATTCACAGGGTACACCAGCCACCTCACAATGCTCAAATTTGGTATGCCTGTAGCTTTAGTGACACAAATGTAGGGAAAAGCGTGAAATTCCGAATAACTGCAATTTCTACACCAAAATATAATAACCAATTAACATGGACTCCCGAATTTGAATGAACCTGTAAATATGCTGTTGCGATGAAACTGTGCCTAATTAACTGTTATATGCTGCAAATAAACAATTCTGAAAAAAAGAATTATTTACACACATTAGATTAGATTAGATAATACTTTATTGCACATCACGAAACATATACATATAAAAAACAACTACGTAAATCTATGGACACAATTGGCGGTCTTATCGCTAAATAGCTATCTCTACCAGACAACCTTTGGATGGAATGGACTGTGTGGACATTACCTGTGGTGTAATGGTGTACCTAACATACTACATGTACATACATACCTACTAATTATATAAAAATAAAAAATATAAAACTTACATAAATGAAAATTACATGAATGAACCTAAATAATAACTACTCATAACAATTTATATATACCTACATACTTAGACTTATTTAAGAAATAAATAATTAATTATAAATACATATAGGTATATTTAGCGACAAATACTCAGATAGTGTTCTCTGAGCATACGTTTAAAAATGGCAAATGACTTGGCATATCTGATAGCCACCGGCATCGCGTTCCATAACCGGACAGCCTGCACTGTAAAAGACTTATCAAAGTAGGAGGAGGAGTGTACAGGTGTCCTGAGTTGGAGTGTGTCAGATGAACGCAAGGATCGAGGATTTGATTGGTGGAGGAAATGGAAGCGTTCTTTAAGATAGGAAAGTGAGGAAGGGTTGAACAGGATGTTATTTATATGCTGAAGGATGTGAGTATCCCGGCGAAGGCGTATGGGTAACCACTTGAGCTTACTGCGAAATTCGGACACATGGTCATAGGCACAGATTACACAAAAGGCAGATAGAGTGTACGCAACAAACAGTATGACGCCACTTTTCATTCATGTGTGCGTGGCGGTTAGAAATAGCTCTGTAGGGACACGTGCATCAGTGTGCGTGTAATGATACCAGAAAAGGAAAAAACTCCCTGTATTTTTTTTAATGTCCTTTTACGACAACAGGTTCTAAAATTTTATTTGGAGACATGAATTTGTTACTAATTGAATACAAATATGTATGAGTATTAGGATTGAACAATTGTTTAATTAATAAGTTTATTAAACACTTAAATATTTCATGTACCATTGTAAACGCATTGTATAATTACAGAAGAAATAATATGTGAAGATTTTTATAACTAGCGGTCCGTCCGGTGTTTATTGAGGTTTACATGGACTTTAATGTCCTCCTGGCTGAAGTACGGCTACGGCGGCCATCTCGCAAGAGAGTAGCCAACAACGCAGGATATATTCCTGACTCCGGACTGTTATTAGAATTTGAAAAATTACAATAACATCTTGGCGAATAATAGAAACCCATTCCTCGCGTAGTACTTACTACAGGCAACGGGGAACTTTTTGCTGCACTAAATTACATACGTGATTTTTTTTTATATAGGTTCAGTATCACGTACTGAATATAAAAAAACAAAATGCTTACAAATTTTGCGAACGGAAGTGCCTTAAATTTGCGAAAAACCGTTTTGGCCTATATCTCCGTAGCCGTGCGCTTGAGGCCAAAAATTATCATTACCTTTTTTATAGACAATTAAATTTACTATCTTTTTTGTCTAATAATTTATTTTGTGACACTTACCGTTTACAGCTTATACGATTATTATTGTTTATTTATCGACTTTTGGACCTATATCTCTTTTAATAATTATTTAAACAATAAAATGCTCATACGCTAAGTTGTAAATTGACACATTGTCTGCAACTTTGTCTTAGAACTTTTTTTGCTGAAGTTAATATTTTCGGAGTTATCACGCGTTCATTTTGAAAGTTCTGTGCCTTGGCGGTCAAGGTCACTAATGAAATACATCTAATGAAATCTCCGTGAGCTGTCTTAATGGGATCTCATTGAAATCTCATTATACAGCCATACTACGTATATATATATCAAATATATATATAAAATATATATATAAATAAATAAATAAATACATATTTCTGGACATTTCACACAGCGCTATCTAGCCCCAAACTAAGCAGAGCTTGTACTATGGGAACCAGATAACTTATAGAATACTTATATACATTTTTTTATAAATACATACTTATAATATATAGAAAAACACCCAAACACGGAACATATATATACGTAGTATGGCTGTATAATGAGATTTTAATGAGATCCCATTAAGACAGCTCACGGAGATTTCATTAGATGTATTTCATTAGTGACCTTGACCGCCAAGGCACAGAACTTTTAAAATGAACGCGTAATAACTCCGAAAATATTAACTTCAGCAAAAAAAATTCTAAGACAAAGTTGCAGACAATGTGTCAATTTACAACTTAGCTTATGAGCATTTTATTGTTTAAACAATTATTAAAAGAGATATAGGTCCAAAAGTCGATAAATAAACAATAATAATCGTATAAGTTGTAAACAGTAAGTGTCACAAAAAAAATTATTAAACAAAAAAGATAGTAAATTTAATTGTCTACAAAAAAGCTCCTAATAAATTTTGACCTCAAGCGCACGGCTACGGAGATATAGGCCAAAACGGTTTTTCGCAAATTTAAGGCACTTACGTTCGCAAAATTTGTAAGCATTTTGTTTTTTTTATATTCAGTAAGTGATACTGAACCTATATAAAAAAAAATTCGCGTACCTATGTAATTTAGTGCAAATTGGACAAGAGTAAATATTTCCCCGTTGCCTGTACTATAGAACAACATCTGTCGGCAATCTGCAAAAATCATAAAATAATAAAACTTGACACTGATTACAGTAAGTACACGTTAAATATAACTAGCATCCTCAATTCATTCCACTAATAATATAAATGCAAAAGTTGGTGAGGATGTTTGGATGTTTGAGACTCAATCACGCGTAAACGGCTGAACGGATTTTAATGAAATTTTGCACATATTGAATATAATCTGGATTAACATATAGGATATTTTTATCCCGGTAAAATGTTCTGGTAGGATATTTTTCCCGAAGCGAAGCGAGGGCGGATCGCTATTACTTCTCTATATATACCATTTATTATATATATGTATATGTAATGTATATACATTACATATATACATATGGAACTAAATTGTTATACATATACAATTATATTTAAAATCCCGCATAAGATATTAATCACCGAATCACAGTAAACGGCAATAACATAATTATAGAAATACATCCAAATTCGGAATAACAATTTAGGCGTGAGATTACGCGTGGGAATCGAACCCACGTCCGTACATTTAACAGTCAGGCTAGCTAACGCCTAGATCAACAGGTAGTTTCCCCAATTGAAGGGAAAACATTTTATCGAAAACTGGCAACACAGTCGAACTAATGTCGAGGTTTTGTGTTTCGAGACAACCGTTTAATTATTGGGTGAATAAATAATAAAATCAATTAAATAAGTTATAGTTACTTGTGAAATGATATTCCATCCACTTTTTTTTGTTTTTGGGAACAACTTTTACACTGTTTAATAACACAAGACGGCATTTTTGACAGAAAATAATGAATCACTCGAGACGTTCCAGCAGTACGACGCTATCTTTAGCACTGCCGCGAGATTGTATTCGCTTTTAAATTTGTATTCGCTTGTGTGGCTTCACTCGCACGTTCGGCGCGCTCTATCTGTTTGCTTGTATAATCTGAGGATGTGTTATTGTTTTTGTATGCATGTGTTTGCTTTGTTGGTGATCCTAAATAAATAAATGAAATTAAATATGTAAGTATAGAATAAAAATAATTTTGCATGTGATTTTATATGATGCCCGTTAGACAAAATTGTAGATAAAATTAAATATCATACAATACCTCATCTCAGTGAGATGTTAAAAACTAGGAAATTTTCGGAAACAGTTTTTTTAGGTCTTTTATCTAGTAAAATTAGAATCTTGGGCTTTAAATATTATATATATATATATATATTTATTAAGCAAAAATGAGTGTATTCTATATGTATTACAGTATTTATATATTAATAATAAGCTTTTGTTCATAATGGTAACAAAAACTTGAGAACAGCTCTCTCAATCTGACAATTCCACTAATCGGTGGAGAGCTAGCTCATTAGCCCTACATACTACTACCTAGTTACAAATGCCACCGATGCATTCACCGAAGTTAATTTGGAAATCTCGCTTCGATGGATCAATAATAATTATTCAATAATAATAATAACAAGAATGCAAGGAAGAATAAACTCAACAAAAATCTACAAGGTTCTGGCAGAAACCTACTTCTGCTTACGTAAGCTTGTAATTATTGCATTGGGTAGGTATCTACCTACCTACATTCTCTTTGCGTCCATAGTAAAATACCTAAACATTTGACATACCTACCTATTTACTTTTTACTTGCTTCTGTCTCGTTCACTCTTGCGGGGAAATAATATCCATGGAATGCGCGCGTCGGCTAGTCTCGCTACAACACGCAGTAAAGCCTAAAATATAAAAGTTTGATAATAGCTTCAACCTTATGTCAATGAGTTAGAGTTGATATTCATAGTACCTGGCAAAGGAGAACGTCCAATAGTAGTGAAACAGCACCACGAGATTTCCGACACACTTTGTAGAGTACATTCATAAATTAGTTTTAGGTATTCAAGAAAAAGTTCTTTCGCTGAATCTGAAGGATTTTTAATGTTTTTTATACAAAATGACGTCTGTGTAAACGTAAGCACGACAATCCAGCAGGTTTAGCTAAATATAGCACGTTCAAAATTAGAACAAAATGAAAAGTCCTTGAGAAGTAGTCTCGTGGGGAGTGCTTCGCTACGTCATCGGCGAGTAGGTAATGACCGCCAGCAAAGGCCTGATTGGCCAACAAAGCCTTGTCAGCGGCCATTTTGTTTGATGCTGAGTCACCAAAAGGTGAAAAATGTACACGAGATGTGAACTCCCCACGAGACTACCCAACCAACGGTATTGGGAATTTCACAAATTTTGGGTTTCGTGTTCCTTACCTACCCAGAGAAGAAAAAATTCTGAAAAAATACTAATTCCTATCAAAATTAAATTAAAATCCCGCAAAAAGTATATACGGCATAAGCCTAGTGAATTGCCGCGAAAACTGTTTTCAAAGTTTGGTGTAGCAAAAGTGCTGAAACTTTATTGTAATCGGACGTCGGTCAGCACATGGAAGTAGAACTCCAAGTGCCAAGTGTGTGCGAGTGATTATTTTCTATTTGATTACGAGCACATCAGCGAACTGTCAAATCTAGCCGTAGCAAGTGTCGCGTTGATCGAATGCGCATCTTGCAGTGCGATTGTTTACATTTATTTGACTGAAACTTTGTCAATTTGGACGCGCATCATGTAGCCCCGGGTTTGGGCTATCCGGAGTGTATACAGTTCCTACAGTTTCAGACGTTTTATAGTGAATTAGAAATTTAACAAAAGTTGCGATGGATCCTACGGTCAAAGTGAAGACGGAGAGGCCCGATGAGGCGGAGATCAGGGAGCTCGCCGCGAAGATGGTGGAAGCTAATAAGGCGAAGGCCCTGGCGGCCTCGGCCGCGGCGGCGCGGCCCGTGCCCGGCGTGATGGCGGGCTCGGCCCCGCCCGGCGCTGGCGGACAGATGGGCATCTTGAACTTCCTGACACGCAAGCCAGGAGCGGGCGCCACACCCGACGCCGGGCGCCCTGCCGCCGACCCCGAGAAGAAGACTCCAGCGCCCGACGAATCTAGTTGGAAAGGGCACTTCGGCTGGGACATGCTCGGCAAATGCCACATCCCCTACATCTACCGTTCCGGAGAGAAGTACGTCGCCGTCCGGATGGTAGAGATAAAATTGTTGAACAAGTACCTGAACTACCTCCATGCAGACATCTACTCGTGCACCTGCATCAGAAGCTACTACATTACCGAAATTGAGGCTCGACTCCTGAACGAGATCAATAATAGACATTGTGATGGACAGTTTGGCCGAGAACCTTTTACTCAAAAAGATTTAGTTGTAAGGCTATCTGACGCCTATGAGTTCTATAACTTCCTAGATGTGTGTTATAATAAATTGTTACGAGGCACCACGAACAATAAAGACAAGTGCGGTTTTATTAGAATAAATAAGGAATCTGTAGTGCCGTACACAGTACGAGATAATCAGAAGTTTGTTCCCTTATTTTACTTTGAGGGAGAGACGGACAATCTGAAGTTAAAAGCAGACCAGTTGAAGGGTTGGGACTTGTCATACCTGAAGTTCTGTTGCAAAGTGCAGGGGATCAGGAATGAGCTGTTTGCCAGTGAAACGTGTTCAGTGATCAGTTTGTCGGACATTAAAAGTTATTTCCCACCGGGGACGGACTTTGAGGAGTACTGGCCTAACAAGGTGGTGGACTCACAACTCCTCATATCAGCGAAAGGTGAGAATTTATTGCTGATGTGTCTACATCACATTGTTGAAAGTCACTTAATGTTCACTTTTGTAATTATGTTGTATTTGCATGTAACCAGTAATAGAGTATGTTTTTAAAATAGATAGATAGACTTGTTAACTCTTATATTGTTCACCAGCTGACCCGCCCGTGGCTTCGTACGGGTGGTTTTTCAATAAAAACTTACCCTCATTTTGCACAGTTGGCTAAAAAGTAGCCTATGTTCTTTCCCAGGATATAATCTATCTCCTTGCAAAATTTCTCTATGATCCATTCAGCTGTTTAGTCATGTAAAGGTCACAAACAAACTAACAAACAAACAGAATTATATATGTATTATTTATCTATTGCTGAAACTGTATTAAAATCTGTTGAGTAGTTTAAAAGATCTGAGTGAACAGAAAGCAACTTCATTTTATAAGTAAAGATAACACCAAATACAGAACCAAAGACAAAAAATACATGACAAACTAAAAACAATTTTTTACCGGTAATTCAGGACAACACAGGAGATAGCGGATTCGATTCCCGCTGCGGGACAAATATTTGCATAATTTACAAATACCTATTTGTTCCGGGTCTGGATGTTTTTCTATATATTAGGTATAAGTATGTATTTACAAAAAAAAAGAAAGTAGGTATATAAGTAGAATACTTATATACCTACTTTCTTTTTTTTTAAAGTATATAAGTGGTATACATATGTAATCAGGAAGGAACGTCAAACTCATTTAGTTGTATGTACGGGCACTGGAAACTGCGACACAGTATTTTACTAATGCAGTTTCCAGTGTTCACTTTGTTTTAGTTACATGTAGAAAGTTCACAATAAATAAATAAAATAAAAAAAATAGATAAAAAAAAGTATATAAGTATTCTATCAGTTATCTGGTTCCCATAGTACAAGCTCTGCTTAGTTTGGGGCTAGATAGCGCTGTGTGAAATGTCCACCAATATTTACAAATACAAATAATACGAATACAAAATATTTATTTACCGAAAAATTACATAATTACAATAAATTTTACTGGTGGTCCCCGCACTAGGACTTGCCTGTATCGCGAGAGGCCGGTTTACAATTAGAGTTTAACTTTAATCGGAATCTGGTAAGCATGCAAAGAATATTAATTATTTATGAACATACAATAACAAATAAGAAAATATATGTAGTAGAAAATTATTACTTAGTGCTCTTTTACTAGGTTCTGAGTGGTTTGTGTATGTGTGTGTGTGCGTGTGCTTGTGTGTGCGAGTAAGGGGGGAGGAGGTGGATGTATGTGTTTCTGTGGGTGTGACTGGATGTCACACATCCAATGGCAAGAATGGGGAATGGTCAGAAGGATTTGAGGAAGGGCTTGGGGGTTAGTTAAACGAGCGAAAAGGTAAGATTGTTATGTAATGCTTTCCAAGAGATTTGTTTATTATTATTTAACTGGACCTACCAAGTTACTTTACTATGTTCCGGTATATACTTAAATACGTTAAAATGGTCAGAAGCTCTTAATTAGTCCAGCCCATTGGAGCAACAAACATTTAAATACTACTTGAATTTATTTTATTACCTTTAAAATCTTTCTTTCAATTAAACAAAAACATTCAAAATGTAATTCTCATTATAATTCCAAGTTAAGATTGTAAATAATGTACCTACCACAACCATTCATTATAAACTTTCTTAAAACTAGTAGAAGGTCAAAACCTTCAACAAATCCTTGACATGTAAAAACAATTAGCATGATGGCTGCCGTAGAATAATAATCTACCTCTACATTATCTTGATCTTAAAATCTGTGGGCTTTATATACCTACCACATTACATTGACCTAATTTAATAATACCTAATCCTCTCAAGAAAACTGATTGATCCTAGAAAAAAATATTTTTGGAAATACATACATTTTTTTGTATTTTATTTTAAAATTATTGAAAATTATTTTCTACATTTTAGTTCGGTTATTAAAAGCGGTTTTTTTATTTTATTAAACTATTATATTCTATTTTTTAGTTCAGCTCGAAATGCTTGTTCGCTTGAATTGAATTATGCTGTGTCATCGTTCTTTGATAAGCGTGCTAAATTTCAATTAAATTAGAAGTTTTGAAGTGGTTGAAAATAAAGCTCTAAGATTCTGTACATACATACATACCAAGGTAATAAAAGTGTGTCAATATTCAGCCATTTTGGCATAAATGGGTAGCAAACACACAAACTTTCAAACTTTATATAGCAGTTTATAGTATTACATGTACCATAAGTGTATGTATCACTAATAAATTAAAATCAAATAGAAAAAAATTGTATTAATATTTGTTTATCTGTTATTCCAGTAAGTTGATGATGACATGGTATTTTTATTAGATTACTATCTAATAATCAGTAATCTAATCAATCTACAGGTAGCTGTGCACGGTAACTTGTACAGATAAATACAGTAAAAGAAATTATTGATTCATTGATTGAAAAAAAAATTTAATGCACAAAAATACATAGATCTGTACATAGGCGAACCTAACGCTAGCAACCATTATCTTCTAGTTAACCTTTGCGTTAGATTAAAGCTGGTTATCTAATTGAATATGGAGAATTTAATGACCATTAACTTGTTTTTATTTCTCTTACGGTTTATTTTTATCTCTATAGCTATAGAGGCTTTTCTCAGGGTTAAGCTCGCCTTCGTACTGCCCTTTTTGAGAGCATTTTTTTCACTTTTATATATTCGTGAACAATATACCTATTTGGTGTTAAAAAGTTGAGGTATAGATTGCAAAATAAAATTATTGCATCCTATTGTACCAAACCCTTTTTGTCAAACATTTTGCGATACCATCATAATGTCATTTCTGCCACAGGATTTATATATACTAATTTAAGAAAAAAAGTTTGCAATCTTATTCCCCTTAGTTGCAATTTTTCAGTACCTCTCTTTTAGTTATGTATTCCCTATCAATTCGTCTATCTATTGAACACATTCACTGCTAGGCATATGCCTCCTCGTTATCGCGTCACTAATCCTGTGCCAAGTTATTCCCTACTCTAAACAAAATTATAAACCAACCTTTCCTATAACAGCCCTGAAAAATAACTAAAATTAAAAAATATATATAGGTACCTACAAACCAAGTACCTTTTATAGCCAATATGACCTTTTACGACAACCTAGCAAGGGCGTCTATTTACAGTTATTATTAACCTACCTACTACAAACCAAATGAGGGTCAAGATTTTAGCAGTACCACCTGCTCATTTCTATTAGGTCTTTACCTATGAAATTGCAGTTTTGTATGGAATAAGTGAAAGTACTTATTTTTTTTTCTTTTTTATTTCTGTTATTCAAAGTAATCACCCATGCAATCGACGCATCTTTGCCAACGCATTGGCAGTTTATTGATGCCCTTCTTGTAAAAATCAGCTGGGCAGGAGGCAACAAACTCTTCAAAGGCATTTTGTACTGCCTCTCGGGAATTGAATTTTTACCCACTAAAAAGTTGTCTAAATTTTGGAAAAAGTAATAGTCGGTAGGTGCAAGGTCTGGTGAGTATGGCGGATGAGGTAGAGCTTCCAACCCCAGCTCTTGCAGCTTGGAGACTGTCTGTTGTGCAGTATGGGGTCGCGCGTTGTCGTGAAGGAACAGTGGGGACGACCTATTGACCAAAGCTGGTTGCCGATGTGCAAGCTTCTCCATCATTGTCTCCAGTTCTTCACAGTACGCATTGAGCATTACTGCAGATGCGTACTGTGAAGAACTTGAGCAGTAATGCTCATGCCGTTTTGTAAAAAGCTGTGGTGAATCACACCCGCACTAGACCACCAAACAGTGATCATCACCTTTTTAGGGGTCATTTTTGGTTTAGGGCATTGCTTTGGTGCTGAACCAGGATCTAACCAACTTGCTGAGCGCTTTCAATTGTCGAACAGAATTCATTTTTCATCACACGTAACAATTCGGTTCAAAATTCCTTCATTTCTTTGCCTATTGAGCAGCGCGAGGCAGGTCTCGACGCGTACGTTGCGCTGGCGATCGTTAAGTTCGTGGGGCACCCATCTATCAAGTTTTTTTACCTTGCCTATTTGTCGCAAATGGGTCAAAATTGTGTTGATGCTAACATCAAAAGCTGCTGCTAGCTCAGCTGTAGATTGAGTTTCGTCAGCTTCCACAATCGCCTTTAATTCATCATTGTTGATCGTCTCCGGACGACCACGAGCTTCATTTTTCAAGTCAAAATTTCCAGAACGGAACCGGGAAAACCAATAACGGGTTGTGCGTTCGTTTGTACAGTTCTCTCCGTAAACGTTTTTGATGTTACGTGCCGTTTGTGTCGCGTTGGTGCCACGACGGAACTCATATTCCATAATTACACGAATTTTTAAAGTATCCATTACGACGAAAAATGTTCAAATGTAATGAAAATACAACGCTAATCAATAAACAAAAGACTTGAGTTTGTAAAAAGAATGTCATGTTTTTAAAACAAAATTAATTTGAATTAAACATACAAAGCCATTCCAAACTTTTTTCTATTTGAAATGACCAGTACTGAAGAACGGCAATTTCATAGGTAAAGACCTATTATATCTCGCATTTTGAAAAATTACATCGTTAAATAGGTATATTGCCTCAGCCTTTTTTGCACCAATGTCATAAATTTGAATCCAATATACTATACCAATGTAAATCGGTCTTGGACGATGTGTGTTGTGGTGTAATAATTAATTTAATGTTGGAGCCAAGCTTCGACCTAATATTGAATTCATTATGTGGCCGCAGCATAACATTTGAGTTGCGCTTGGTCTTAGTTTCACGAAACTTATTACAACTCAGTACCTTCCTATCCAATAATATCCTGTTAAATCCTCACCAATCTGGCTTCCGCCCCGGGCATAGCACAGTCACAGCGCTCATCACGATTACCGATGACATTCGGTCTGGAATGGACAGTGGGAAGGTGACAGTACTGTCACTCCTTGACTTCAGCAATGCTTTTAAAACGTCGATTTCGATATACTTCTCGGTGTATACACTCTCTTAACATATCTCCAACGGCTATTTACTGGTTTCGTAGTTGGACGCCGGCAGCGCATCCGTATTGAAGATACTTATTTTTCATGGTGCAGTCTCTCCGCTGGTGTGCCTCAAGGCGGCGTCTTATCTCCTCTTCTTTTCTCTGTTTTCATTCACTCAATATCTCAAAAATTATCTTCTGCCTACCACCTGTATGCAGATGATTTACAAATTTATACACAAGCCACGGTTGATAACATTAACGGAGCAATCAGCATAATAAATTCAGATCTGGACCGAATTTGTGATTGGAGCAAATCCAAGCCTTACAGTAAACCCACAGAAGACACAAGCTATCATAATTGGTAGCCACGAAATGATTCCCCGGCTAAAGTTTGAGCAACTTCCACCTGTAGTTTTTAATGGGGCTCAGATAGGTAACAGTCAGACGGTAAAAAACTTAGGCATTATTATGGACACCAAGCTATCGTGGGTGCCGTGTATTGCCGAGATCAGCCGAAAAATGTTTGCGTCCTCAGCCTCGTTGCGAATACTTCGCAACTTTTTACCAACCGCCACCAAAATTACGCTTGCACAATCCCTTCTACTCCCTATCTTAGATTACGCCGACGTCAGCTATCTCGACCTTTCCGAAGTCCAATTGAGCAAACTTGAACGCCTTCAAAATCTTTGTATTCGGTTCGTATTTGGTCATATTTGCGACCATGTTTCAGAATTTCGCGCAAAACTCAAGTGGCTCCCTATCCGTCTTCGCCGGAATGCACATATTTTGTCCCTTCTTTTTAACATTATTTTCAATCCTTCTTCACCATCCTATCTAAAGGAGCGTTTTGTGTTCTTGCACCAGGCGCATGATCGAAATCTACGCTCATCTGAAGCTCTTAAGTCTCCAAACCCCTGTCCACAGTTCTCAATTTTATGGTGACTCCTTTACAGTTCAAGCTGTGCGGCTGTGGAACGCTTTACCTTTCTCTATTAGATCATCTAAATCTCTTCCTATCTTTAAAGCTAAGGTATACAACCATTTCCTTTCTTTGTCTACGCACTGCTAGTTTATCGTTATGTTTATCTCCTTTATTATTGTCCTTTAGGTAGTTTATGTAGGTTTATGAACACACTCGTAGATACACCGCCGTCTATTTATTTTGTTTTGTCCTGTCCATCCAAAGGTTGTCTGGAAGAGATAGCTTTTCGTGATAAGACCGCCCATTGTGCTTACCTTAATTTTTTTGTATTTTTATTGTATTTTTAATTTTGTTGGTGTGCAATAAAGAGTATTCTATTCTATTAGCGCCACTCCGAAATTCATTAGAATAAAAACAATTCTGAATAGACCAAAAATTCAAGAGTTTATCACAAGCCGATAACCGAAATGTGTTAACAGGAGCTGTACAAGGCGGTGGTCAATGGACAAGGGCGCCGCCCGCGCCGCCGCCAGGCGTCGTCGGCGGCGTCAACGTAGGCGCTGGAGCTGGGGTCAACTTCAGCTCAGTTAATACCGGCTCGAACCGTGGCAGACGGACCGGTGGCACCCAACGACATACACCTTCAGCGGCCTCTATGCAGATGCCTCATGCGGGACTTTCTGCAGCTACAGTCACAGCCTTGGCGAATGGATGGACTCTTCCGGGAACCCTCACGCAAGCTCAGACGCAGCAAGTTCTCAGGCTGGCTCAGGTATGAAAAACATCTGAGACCAGAATCGTTATATTATAAGTTGATCACTGAGCGATATATATTTTCTAACTTGAAGTTAAAAATCAATCAGTGATCAACTGATAGCTTAAAGTATAGAAAAGCTAATCAGGATTTAGGACGCTTTTGGTCAATAAACTTTTAAAGTCATCTGAGTGCATTGTTTTGGCAAAACCTTTGGGATAAACCAACCTGCGTTTATCGTCAACCTGCCAATATGCGTAACCTCTTATCAGTTATCATCACCCAAAGCAATCCTCTATGATTAGTAAGAATGGCGTGATGGAATATTTTTATTTGTTTATCATTTAGGTACTCTGATAATTTCGTTGTACCTGTTTTAGTCCTAGCTTTATTTACGTCAGATAACAGACAGGTAATAACAATTAGGTACACAATTGGTGGATGAACACACAAGACTTGCTTTTAATAATAGTTGCTTTCATAGTCCACTAGGACTCCCTTTATCCCTAGGACGCGCCTCAGTTGCCCGAGTCACCACACTGCTCCCCCCTTCACCTAGATGATGTGACCCAACCGGCCCTGCTTCTTTAACAATCAATGACCAGCTGGACTCCGCGCCGTGTGACTATGTCACGCGTGACACGAGAAATTTTGTCGATATCAAGTAATTTCTCGTTTACCCTATAACATACACACCAATAGTGAAGTTTGTCGTCATTCTGTCATTCTTCTTGTGGTCATACTCTTCGTCGTATCTGGTATCTCGTCCTCAAAAATTACGACGACAAAATACTCTCGCTAAAGTGTCATTTGACGACCTCCCGGTGCAGTGGGCGAATAGCCGGCTGAAACGCAGCAGGTAGCGGGTTCGATTCCCGCCGCGGAACAAATGTTTGCATGATCTATAGATATTTGTTCTGGGTCTAGTTGTTTCTCTATATATTATAAGTATGTATTTACAAAAAAAAGTATATAACTGTTCTATCAGTTATCTGGTTCCCATAGTACAGCATATTGTCACGTTGCGCATGTTAGCTCTACGGGGTCAGTGCTGACAAGGCTACTTTTTCCAAGCGGACTTTGACGTCTTAGCTGAGTAACCAAGAAATAACGAGTAGCACGATAAAAATGCGACAGTTTAACAGGTATTTTTACTAAACTTATTTAGGTGATCTCTTGCGGGAAAGCTTGCGGTATTCCAACGGTATTTGATAACTGTCTATAGATGCTTGAACTCTTTTTCTTGTCTCGATGTTTTTTTATTTAACTTGTTTGAAAATAACTACGACAGGTACGTATACTGACGGACACTAATTACTACTTTCTACTATTTTGTTTTGCGATTTTGTTTACTAGTGAACTAACAAGTGACAAGTGAAATAAAAATCTAAAAGTAATATCCTTTCCAATAATAACATAATTTTCCAAATTAGCTGATAAATGACGGAATTCCTGAAAAAAAACAAAATACATAATAGATTGGGGAAAAGTCTTTTCGCATTACAGTATGTATGAACTTGTAATAAAATCTATTTGGCTATATTATTTGTATCTGGCTGGTTTTCGTATCATTCAAAGTTTAAGTTTTAAAAAAGATAATTCAAATTAGGAAAATTTGTGATTTTTATTTGTTTTTCGTACTGTAAAGATGAGTGAATCTAATGAAGAAATTCGATACATTTTAAAATTTTACTACAAAAAAGGTAAAAATGCAACGCAAACCGCGAAAAAAATTTGCGATGTTTATGGACCTAGTGCAGTGTCTGTGAGAGTAGCACAAATTTGGTTTAAGCGTTTTCAATCCGGAAATTTTGATGTCAAAGATGCACGTCGCTCTGGTCGCCATATTACGGATAAAATTGATGCCATTTTTGAAAAAGTGGAGTAAGATCGGCATATCAGTAGTTACGACTTAGCTGAAGAACTGGGAATTGACCACAAACCAGTTTTGGCGCATTTGAAAAAAATCTGGGTACACAAAAAAGCTCGATATTTGGGTACCCCACGAGCTCACTGAAACTGGTGATGAAAAGTGGATCACGTACGACAAGAACGTGCGAGAAAGGTCGTGGTCAAGGGCCGGTCAGGCTTCACAGACTGTGGCGAAACCCGGGTTAACTCGCAACAAGGTGATGCTGTGTGTGTGGTGGGATTGGAAGGGCATTATTCATTATGAGCTGTTACCACCAGGCAAGACCATCGATTCTGAACTCTACTGCGAACAACTGATGAGATTAAAGCAAGAAGTTGAGAGAAAGCGGCCGGAATTAATCAACAGAAGGGGTGTGGTTTTTCATCATGAAAACGCTAGACCTCACACATCTTTAGCCACTCAGCTAAAATTAAGAGAGTTTGGCTGGGAGGTGTTAATGCATCCACCGTATAGTCCTGACCTTACACCTTCAGAGTTCCACCTGTTTCGGTCTCTTCAGAATTCTTTAGGCAGTGTCAGGTTAACATCACGAGAGGACTGCCAAAACCACTTGTCGCGGTATTTTGATCAGAAGCCCCAAAATTTTTATAGCAATGGGATCATGTCCCTACCTACAAGATGGCAAAAAGTTATCGAACAAAATGGTACCTACATACTTTAGTTAAATGTAAATAAACTATATTAAAAAATGTTTTGATTTTCTTAAAAAATGCGAAGAAACTTTTTCCCCAACCTAATATATGTACAACCGAATTGAGAACCTATTTTTTTTAGCTGGTTAGAAAGTAGGGATGACGGAAGGTTAGCAATAACCTATTCTATAAAAGCGTTTATGTTAAAACTTATAAAATAGTAAAGTATTGGTAGGATAGGGTTTTGTGTCCCTTGGGGATTCTAGAAAACTGTTGCCGTCAACCGTATGTCTTTCTCCGATACTTTATTGGCCAATCCTAAGCCGGTGCGTGTGCCTCTCGCCGTCTTGCTGCCTCGGGGTTCCCCTTTGTGACAATACTGACCCCACTGCTCGTCAAGCATGCGACATAAATGGCCTGCCCAATTACAAAACTAATACATTTCAGCCCGTCTGCACTCCTATAGGCCTCCTGTTTGTTACCATTTCTCTCTGGTCTCCCTTACCATTTCTCTCTGGTCTCCCGCGAGTCGTCCATTGTTTCCCAGCTACGTTAATAATGTCATCGATCTTAGGTCTATAGGCTGAGTGCACCTTATTTGCGCTGTCACATCTCCATCGAAAATAAGGTATACGAAAATTTTATAGTTTATCGAGCGCAATGTTCGCACTCAGCCTTACTGGTGGTCTGCCTCTTCATCAACGAGCATCCCCTGGCCACTTTTCTGTTATCGCCATCGTCCAATGCCCGTTATCCCTTTTAGCCAAGTATGGGCAATATTAATTAAAATCACATCTTGCTTCGCAAATTTTACCGCTTGTTCTTCCGCGACGAAGGCAAGAAACAAGGTTGTTCTTTTTAATGATCTTTTACACAATACAACAAAAGTAATCATACTAAAATCAAAGTAAAGTACTTTATATAAATCAATTGTAAGTGTCCATCTCAAATTCGGCCTTGCAATCCGCTTACCGCTTGCAACCTTTATGCGACGACAAATTTCGACATTGGATAATATTCAGGAGTAATGAATGAACGAATGAAAATTATTTATTATACCTTACAAGCTAGACACAACAGATATAAAAATAAAACATAATGTAAGCATAATGGGCGGTCTTATCGCGTAATATTCTCCATTGCACTTTGAGCTACACAGATTTTATGCATTAGGTACTTTTAATAAATGATTATAATTATTAATTTGTTATTATTTTGTCTGATAGGCTCAAGTGGCAGCTCAAGCGCAAGCCGCGGCTCGATACAACAACGCAGCAATTGCGGCTGCAGCTCAACAAATTCCGCAGCACAGATCGCAACACCAGAGGAACGTACAGGTAACACATTACTTTTATTATTGTAAGGTAGCGACTGACATGTGACCGACAGTAACTACCCGTAACTAAGCTAAAAATTTAATGCGGGTTCCAATATGCTGTCCAGCATTATTAAGTTATATTGACGGACGCTTTTAGTTGCTTGCCTTCTACTTTGCATTGTTATAATCTACAGACAGAAAGACGACCTGATAAAAGTTGCTGGGAGCTCTTCGTTGCAGGCCGCACAAGATCCGCTCTGGAAATGTATGGGGGAGGCCTATGTTCAGCAGTGGACGTCACGTGGCTGATATGATGATGTCGATTGACTGATGCAGCCTACGGTCTATCTTAGGTTATAAAAATATTTTAGAGCTACTATATTGAAAACTGCCTCGAAACTTTAGCAGAAATTTTCGTTTTCTCATTCATCATCAGGAGTTCCACTTGCTCACACATTTGGCTTCCACACACAGATTACTAGAATAACCGATCTTGTGTAGCAGCCATCGGATTTCAGCTACCATTTTGGGCGTCTTTCCATCTAAAACTGTCAAAAAATCTATGTCCTGATTCTCACTTAAGGATGAGAATCTATAAACCAATAGTGATAGTTAAAATGTCAAATCTATCTGCTTTACAAATGTACTGTTCATTCTTCGCTTTTATAACATGCTCGTCATTCGCCACCTACAGCTAAGTTGAATGTTCGCGTACGCGTTTGCCAATTTTCACGCAACATTTTCATTAAAACCTTGAGTAAAATAACATTAAACTATTTATTAATTTATAAATAGTTGTTATAAGAAAATAATGGTAGTTTGGATAAACGAATGTATTTATAATTTTTTTTATAAACACCTACTTTCCGACCATTTTGTATGACACAGTAATTACAAAGTACGAACTTTGTTCATTCGTTGATGACGTGTATTCAGGTCCAGCGCCCAACGTGTGGGCAGCTTCACACAAAACTCGTCTACATTGGCTGCTTGCAATAGTTTGCGTAGACTTGCCAAACGTCTAGACCAGTAGTACTTGCCTTGTAACGATTTGCCTATGCTCGCGTTGGCCTTAGCTCGGCCAACATGTATTGGGCTTAACAAGTAGTAAATTAATCCTATCTTTATAGTGAATGTTTTCTTTAATCCTTAATCTGTATATTTATAATAAATAATATATTTTATTTTGCTTGCCTTTTCCACGTGAAATATGTTTGTTTTATCGTTTATTACAGTTTCCGAATAGTGCAATAACAATGGCGATGGGTCAGCAAGCGCCGCCCCCTCTAGTGAGGAGTTCGGCCAACACTACAACCATGAAGTGAGCATATTTTCACATTCTCTAGTCCGTACTGGAACACCAGATGTGTATCTTGCATACATTCGGGACCCATGCGAATTGACTGATTGTATCGATTGTATTTGTTGTTGATTGTGATTTGTCTGTTGTGTTTACTTGTTCTGTTTCATTAAATTTATGAGAACAGAGAAGTTTTTTTATTGATATGGCGATACATAAACCCATAGCATAGCACTGTACAAAGAATACTATGCTGTAATTATATGCCTTCATCTTTGAGTTCATTAGCTTTTTATTAAAGTCACTTTGTCTTTACAAATTTAATTACCTATTTATAAAATGCATTGAATATGCATCCATTACAACAATTTTGGGTAGAAATGACCGTATCCAAAAAAGTGGTCTAAATAAGGTCGGCTGTCCTAGGCTAGAAGAATTATGTGTTACATCAATTCGCCATTGTCACTGTAAATATTCTTCATTTTTCTTCTTATTCGCTTATTGCTTTACTTTTATTTTTCAGCTATTTCTGCTTTAAAACTGCATGTGATTGATTAATGGAGTATATTAAGCGCGGTATTAGTTAGTCGAGCCTACATTTTGCGGTAATCCATACTATGTTTATAAACTTGATAATTTGGTTTAGCCATTACGTCACCTACCTATAGCTTAGTATATACCTATAGCTTAGTGTGCCATAAGCAACGCTAACTGTTACCGCGCAAACAAATTATATAATGCATTTTGTTTGAAATTGCGTACTATTTGTGTACAAAATATACGGGTTTTTGCTAAGGGTGAATTTGAAAACAAATTAAAGCTATTTCGGAAACTGTTCTGACTGTGATAAAGAACAATAATCGCTGTTTATTTCAATCCAATAATGATGTAAATCCGCTATGACACTGCGTTGACATTTTTATCCCCCCTCGCAAAAGGAGGGGTGTTACAGTTTGGTTTGTTTATCTGTCTCTGTGTGTTTGTGGCACCGTAGTGCCCAAACAGATGGACCGATTCGGACGCGGGTTTTTTTAATAGAAAGCTAGTTTATCTGCTGTTTAACATAGCTAGGTCAGTCTTTAATCCCCTATTCATAAAAAGGGGGTCGAGGATTTTAAAGTTTTGTGACTTGCGGCCTGTGCGCTTTACATGGAACGTTGGATTTATTATATTATTACTTCAATATTAGATTGAAAAAAGCAGAGCTTTTTCCTCAAAGTTTATCTAATGTTTTCATTCACCTATATTGCATTTTGAAAATGGCACGATTTGGGTATAAACATGGGCTTAAATAACATGTTTTGTTCGTTTGTCTGCAGTGTTCCCCCCCAAGCGACTGGCTCAATGAATGGCCACTCAACCTCTCACACCACCGACAGTCGCAAAAGGCTCACCCCTATTCCCGACGTCAATATAACTACTGGCAACCATACGCCGTATAAGGTAAGGTCTTAATCGCATCACTTGATCGTTGAAGGTTTAATTTATCGAAAATTCAGGGTTTTGAGCCATTTGCTAAATTTGTAAAAAGTTACACATCCTCAGGGGTGTTATACTACGTGTTTTGTTATAATAATAATAATAAATATTGCTGGACATTTCACACAGCGCTATCTAGCCCCAAACTAAGTAGAGCTTGTACTATGGGAACCAGATAACTGATAGAATACTTATATACATTTTTTTGTAAATACATACTTATAATATATAGAGAAACAACCAGACCCGGAACAAATATCTGTAGATTATGCAAACATTTGTTCCGCGGCGGGAATCGAACCCGCTACCTCCTGCGTCTCAGCTGGCTATTCGCCCACTACACCACGGAGGTCGTCATCTGCATGTCGTTATGTACACACGACTACACCTCAAGCTATACATTTCCAGTATAAGCTGACCTCTCATTGTGTAGGTTTTCTGTACAACGAGGTCAGCATAGACTGGAAATGTATAGCTTGATGTGTACGACATTAATTTAAAACACACATCCGGAATCGTATTAACTCATTTTAGAGGTAGGTTAAATACCGGTAGCTTGAATATCGATATAATAATCCAGTAATCGATACATTTGCAATAAACAATTTTTAACGTAAATCGGCGGCGCCGTTGAGACGATGTCGCTTAATCACTTTAACAGGTACCTACATGCATGATGAATATGATTTGTTTACCTATTTTATACAGGCTGTTTCATTAATATTTTAGGACTTAATATTAAGGTGGTTTGAAAATTTAAATTTTACTAGGGTAATGAATTTGAAAAAACCTATTTTACAACAATACTAGCCATTAGCCCTACCAGTGTTTTCATTTAATGTCGTATATAACAAAACACGTAGTATGTTTGACGCCTATGTCTGTCTGTGGCATTGTAGTTCCCGAACGGATGAACCAATTCGGACGCGGTTAAAAAAAAGAAAGTTTATGTTTGTAGTACACGAGCACGGAAAGCAACATTATCTGATGCAAGTAGTCTGTCCACAGGTCCAGAAAGCTTTAGTAGAGAACACAATGGTCCCGTGCATCAACGCCAAGCCGTATCAGTACACGGAGCTGCTGATGACGCTGCCCGACCTCGCCAGCCACTTCTTCCCGCGCGTCTCGCTCTCCACCTGCCGGGCGATGCTCGACGCGCTCGCCATCACGCTGTTCCGACCCAACTCGTGAGTACTGTGCACTACTCTTGTATTCATGTTTTACCTTAACGTGATATTTACCACGATTTTTGAGTTAATATTAGTGATGGGCCAAATAATTTTGACAAATACGAATAGTCGGCCAAATGTTTGGTAAAAAGTTTACCGAACCGAAAGCTGGGCTGAATAATTAGGCAGGATTTGGTGCGCTTTGGCATGCTTTGCAAAATAACAATGCAAGAAAAAGTCAATTTGTGTTGACCGTAGGTAGCTTGATTTTATGTGCAAAAAACAATGCGCGGGAGTAAACGATTTCAAAGTACTAAATATAGCAACAGAATTGCTATATATAGTGACTGGTATTAATTTAAGTTTGTGCCTGCCTACTGTTACTTGCAGTAATAAATGATGCCATTTTTAAGGCAAGAAAGTTTGGCTTTTTTACCGAATAATCGGCCGAATATGAATGTTTGGTAAATCCGAACACCGAATATGAAACGAATATAAATATCTTGTTTTTAGTGAAAATATATACTTACTTATGATATACTTATCAAGAATGGCCTATTAGGAGCCAGGGCTTCAACCAGAATTGTAAAAATTGGTATAAAAATATAAAACATTTTTGATTTTTAGCTACGACTGTTGGCATTAATTCACAGTTCTAACTATTTACCGTCCTTCTCGCTTCCATCACCGGACAAGTAAACGTACCGATTAGTACCCATACCTGGTCGGCATACCACTTTGCCGTACCAAACGATTTGCTTCAACTTTTCTTGTTAGCACGACTATGGAGTGAAACTCACTTCCGGCGTATATTTTTCCGGACCAGTATAATCTCGGAGTCTTCAAGTCCAGAGTGAACAAGTTCTTTTTAGGCAAGCGTGCTCCATCTTCGATCACACCATCGCTAACCATCAGGTGAGGTAGTGGTCAAGCGCTTGACTATCATCAATTAAAAAAATATATACTTGTCCAACAGAACCCAACTACAAGTCCTCCGCAACTCTGGCAAGTGTAAATCAGCCGCTGCGGGGGAGAACGGGATGGCGCTGGTCCAGATCCGGGACGTTATGCAGCACATGATCCAGTTCAAGTACATGCTCCGGTCCGGCATGGGCGCGGACGAGGCGCCGCACCAGGCGCCGCGCCCCGCGCACGCTCCGCCGCCCAGCCACCAGGCCAAGCGCGCGCGCGCTAACTGAGACCAGCTGCTGTGGATGACCCACCTATCCACAGGGACTATGCTCGACTTCGATATGTGCCACGATACTCACAAAAATTGAACTCTAATGTCTACCAAATAACTGCTGAATCTGGGCTGTGGATGTATTGCGTTCAAAGCTAAATATTATAATTAAGAAGAGTGATTTATTATGACTGTCCGGAGTGATTCTGGTAGATTAGGCGTGTGCACGTTGGGACTCTAGCGAGTGATAGTTGTAGATAAAAGACATACTGAACACCAAATAGTGCATTCGTTTGGGACACATTTTCATAACTGTACAAACTGTATGATAGTTGATTGAGAAATGTAATTTATAACATGTAACTAATTAATAGAAGACTGAGAATTTTATTTTATAATTTCCTATAAACGAATCGCTAAAATTGTGAGAGTATAGAGTTTTAGTTGAGCTATGTTTTCTATTATAGTGTTTTGGTACATTTTTGGATTAAGTTTATTTATACTGATAGATTGTAATATGTAAATATTTGTATTCAAATGTTAGATTGTATATGCAATATTGCAGAAATGTCTCGAAATGCGCTACTTTTGACGCTGAAGTGCGATGCGGGTTGCAAGACTCCTAGACACGGCTGTCCTACTGAAGAAGGAAGTAACTGACACTTCCATAATTATAATGTACTTCCCCTTTAGGATAGCGGATAAACCGCGCCGCGCACTCACGCTTGCCTTAGTCGAGGTCGACGCATAAAAAAGCAATACATTTTATTAGACATACTGTAAAATAATCCTTAAATTTTAATGTTAGGTACTAAAAATATAAGAGTTATTTTATGATTGTTCAATAATTTTGCTTCAAACGCGCTTATTGATCAAAACTCATCACAAAAACGCAACTTCACAAAGAATTGGTCACTTGGCCAAAATAGAACCGTTTTCCCCCCAAAGGGAAGAAAACGATTATTTAGGTTTCAGCCGAAGCTTGACCCACATTGAGATAAACACAATTGAATATCGTGCTAGTTACTCAGTGTTTTACTTAATTCAGTCAGTTATCACTTGGTGTCGCTCTTGTCATTGTTATTTTCTAGTAACTTCCATCCTGATTGGTGATGAGTGGCAGAGTCGGTTTTAGAGCCGTAAGATCATTTCTGATCCGAGATCAATTAAGGAATTTCGGCTTACTTCTAGCAGTGTTAAATCGTGTACTCTCCTTCCAGAGGCTAGTAAGAGTAGCGCTGCCACGTGTCTAGAGACCGGAAATAAGCTTTCGTTGTTGATTGTATAGTCAATAAGGTGATCTATCAGTTTATCTACATGCCAAATAGGGGATCTTTTCCTTTTTGGTTTAGCTGTATGTATACCCTTGAGAATATGTTTCACCAAAGGGTGGCTATTTATTGAGTCAGACTGACAGACTAATGGGCAAGCAAATGTAATTACAACTGACTTATGGACGTCAATAGTTTTAGGTGCAAGCTTTATTTCGCCATGTAAGTAACATAAGAATTTGGCTACAATGGAACACCAGTCCTGACATCTAGTCCATGCCGATCTGTATGTCTTTTGAGTATACTGACGCCATGAAGAATCTAGAATTCTAATATTATCCTGTGACCGATTTACGAGTGAAATCCAGCCCGTATTTTCCAAACCTGCAATTTTAAGTTCTCTGTTGCTGGTGGTGGCTTGTTGGTCCGTAGGTCGATCAGGTGTCTTTCCAGATTGTGTATTATGAGTGGCGGCATTTCTGCTCTCCGTTCCGCTTCTAGCAATCGAAATTTGTGCGGTTTTAGGAAAGTGTTTAAGTTCTTCACATTAAAAACTGCTCTCCAAGTGTTATCTGTTTTTCTACGAAGAAACATTTGAGATACAAAACCCCTCTCTGCAAAACTCTTGTTAACTGCCCCCGATTTTTGCAATTCTAATAACGCTGCTGTCATCTCTGGGGAAGATTTTGTCTGGAAATGGGCAGCATTAGACTGCGATAGCCATACCAGAGGAGGTTTAGAACAGAAAGGAATACGATAATCAACTATTAAAGATATAGACTTAGGTGCCCCTAGTTCTATACAAGAGCGTAAGCTATTCTTTACCTGGCCTGCACGGAATTTACTTTTTGTTTTAACCTTTTGTATAAGTCTGTTGTTGGTTTTGTTTCCGTACAGCTGTTTCTGTTCTTTTGTAATAGGTTCGCGAAGCTTCTCTTTGAAACCTTTAGAACTTCTGATTGTATTTTTGTCCTGTATTATTCGGCCTGGAACTAGCTTCTCTTGATCGTTTGTCTCGTAGTTTATCCGGCTTTTGTTTGTAGTTGACTCTTCGTGGGTTGTCAAGAAAAATCTTGTGCGTACCACCTTGCTCTTTAATGAGTTCAGACAGCTTTTATTCCGAAAAGAGGTGCGTTGAGGACGGTGGGATGCTATGGAGTGTTTCATGTAAATATTTATTGCGAGATTTGTAGATAGCTCGCCTTTGCTGTAGGGTCTCAGCGCGTCTTCCGCACACGTATTGTAATAACGCATCTGAGGTTTTCCGAAATTCGGAGTCGGCGGCCACAAATTTTTTTACCTATGAGTGACTTCGATTCTAAAGGGCTTTTATCGTAAATTTCTTGAAAGTGTTGGCGCTGCTTAAGAAGCCCATGAGTCACTGCTCCAAGACATAGATCCAGTTTTTCCAAAGTGGATACCTGTTGCCACGACGTTGTTACGCTGGATAATTGGCTATTTATTTTCAAGTTACAAAATACAGGTGTGGCTTGAAATTTTTCTGCACATCTGTGTATCTTATTGTAGACCAATTTTATGAATCCAGTCTCTGACATTCTGATCCCTGTTTAGCCAGCGCAATCTTCGGCTCGGTTGTAAATAAGTCAAAACTATATGTACCCATGTCTTCGTTAGACTTGGATGTGGAGTCCTTCGTATTGAATTGAGGGGCTTGCCAGGGTGTTGGCTCTTCTTCCCGAGCGTCTTTGTTCCCCCATGACTCGACCTTGGTTAACATCTTGAGAGCTGGTCACGGTTTGGAAAGACTCATTCAAGTTTACGGCCTCTCTTTCCTGCATCGTTTTTTGGCCATTTGCCCCACACTTGAACTCATTCAGGCTAGCATTTTGTTTATCAGACACCTCCATAAGTTGATTAAACATTTCGTTCTGTTTCAACATAATATCTAGGAATAGATCATCTCTATTTGCTCGCTTCTCTGGCGGCTCTATAGTAACAGAGGTTTGCACTCTCTTTCTAATGGGGGTAGAAGAGTTGGAAGTCACGGATCCCGCCCTATTTTTTAGCATTTTTGATGCTTCGTGTCGTGAAACCAACGCGGGCTTAAGGTGTTTGACTGTGTCCATAAATTTGATATAATATTCGCCTGTATGCATTTTTCCATCGTTGCATGTGGTGCTCAGCTCAGATCAGCTTTCTTTTGATAAATTTATATTTGTGCTCGCTTATTGAAGTAGCGTTCTTGTCAAAGGCTTGTATGAGATCCACCGTCGGCACCGCAAAACGCAGCCGACACTCCATATCGGGCGCTATCGCGTCTCCGAATAGCTCTTCGTATGTGAAGAAAGTTACTTCCCAAGACCTCGAAGTTACTACCAATCGCTGGGGTAATATCTATCCAGAACCGTGACAAGATCGGAAAACGGTAGCGCATCTTCGTCTTGTGGTACCGCTTTAATTACGTCCTCGAACGTGGTAAGAGACATATTTAGTCGCACTGAAACCAAACGAGACAGGCGGTTAGACGTGAGTTTGTGCAACCGACATGCTGTGACGGCTGCGCAGCTGACACGGTGGCGGCTGGCCAGCCTACACGCGTCCTCAGCCGTCAGCCGACGCTTGTCGTGTCGGCTGGCTGCGCCGCCGCGTGCGGGTAGGCGCGATAAAAATTAAGCAGCCGACATCCTGTGGCGGCAGGTCGGCCGACACGGCTGAATCGACATCGACGGTTATGTATCAGACGGTGACGGCGACCACGACGTTGCGTGGTCGTAAGATGCTTTTAAAAACAGTGGATTATTCACAAGTGTCTTTTTTTGAGATAGCTGTTTTGTTGCTTACTCGTTCGGACAACTAGCGATGAGTTACGTGACCACTTCTAGTTTTATTGTAAAACTAGACCCCAGCCGTCCAAAGAGCGGGCTGTAGCATCGTTATAATTACTCATAATGCGTTACGAACCTTGAGTCTTCGACTTTGCTCCAAGTTCGGGTTCGCACGTCCAATTTACACGATATTCAAAAGCGTACTTGCTTTGCAAGGTAGCCGGCGCTGATGCAACGCGAGCGAGGGGAGGGGCGACGATTGATAAGAGCGACACCTAGTGATAACTGACTGAATTAAGTAAAACACTGAGTAACTAGCACGATATTCAATGGTGTTCATCTCAATGTGGGTCAAGCGAAGGCTCGAACACCTAAATTAATATTTTTTTTAATGTAAGGTGCAATCATTGATTTATTATAACAAATCAATGGGTGCAATAATCATTTGTGAATGGCATATTATATTTACTGTGGGCCATCACAAAATGAATACAGATGTTTTGGTTAAAAGTATTATGGCATGTAATATGAATATTTAGTCATTTATTTACCATAATTTACATAAAACCAATATTATTGTTACTGAGTAATTACTCAGTAACAATGATATTGGTCATTGTTTTCTAAGCTATTATTTAAAATGAAAACCAGTGTTATAAACATTTTCTATGTTGCATATATAGCACATGAAGTTTGTATTAGGAAATGGTTCCTATAGTTAGATAAATTTAACAAATGAAAGTAAGGTTTTGATAAAGACAACATAAACTAAATAAAGCAATATTTATTATGATTTCACTTTAGTTTCCTCATGCAAGTATTTGACACATGCCCAAGTTGCCTCTTGATTATGTAAGAATAAAAATGCTGACTCGGTCAGAAAATAGGAAATACAAGTACACTTTATGTTAACAAATTACTATACTGTAACTACATAGTAAAAGTTGAAACCTGGATTTCTTGGGCTTCCCTAGCACATATTTTCTAACACGTTATAAGCCTTCTAGAGTTACGGTCTAATTTATTAGTAAATTTTTTAATGTTATAGAATCAGAGCTGTGTATATCGTTCGCTAATTTATTTATGAGTAGGTATTATTATCCATTTAGTATGTTATATAGAAATTGTAAAAAACATTTTCATGAAAAATGACTTCGAAGGTGCATGTCTGTGGAGTCATTGATTCTGTATTCAAGAAAATTAAAAGATACTTTCAAATTACTTTGTTGTATGACTTCCCTTCAGAGCAAAGTAGGCAGATACCAAAACTACTAATTTACCCCAGTTATACGTTTAGTAGGTGGAATTATTCTGTGGGATATCATACGTAGAGAATATCATATCAAGTTTAGTTAGGTCATGTGCATCTGAACTGAGGGGGGGGGGGGGGGCACTTTAAATCCTTGCGAAACAAATTGAGGCTTCAAGGGAAGTTAGTTAAAAATAGTAAAAACTTGAAGCAACGGTCCATGCCTTGGGCTCTCAATCCAGACGCGTGCACTGACAACATCATAATTCTCGGCTTGTACCAGACAATGAAGAGGTGCAGCTGATAGCTGTCTGTAGGTTTGTAGCTACTCACACGAAAGAAAACTATGATTTACAAAATAGGACTGGCTGCTATTTAATTTTAAGGTACCTACATAAGAAACTATATGTACATTTCCAGTATAAGCTGACCTCTCGTACCGAAAGCCCACACAATGCGAGGTCAGCTTAATACTGGAAATGGATTGAATAAAGAGGTCGCGTGTCTCTCGTACACATCCGGTGAATCGGCGATGAAGCCAGTACGTACACAGCCACCGACCGACGTGACGCGACTCTGTGACCACAGACTACTAGGATGCTAAATTGCTAACTGTAGACTGAGAATAATTTTATAGACGAGGCCCGCGCGTATACCCGAGCATAGCAACTATTATTATTATTATAGTATTATACATTGAAATTCTGGGTTGTCACATCATTCAATTTTTACCCCGATATTTTAAAAGGCATTACCTATATTGTGCCCGCGGCTCCATCCTCGTGCATTTGAATATTGTATTCTAAAGAAACAACCAGCAAAACAGTATGAACCTTGTATAAATTTGCCAACGACAGATGTTGCAGAATAAATAAAAACAAGTAATTTATTAACTTCATAGAACACATAGAAAAAAAGACAGGAATTGGATATACAGGGTGTCCCAAAAAAGAGTGTCAAGTGAAAGTCCAGAGATAGAACACCCCTTGGGGTACCCGAATCACCCCCATGTATGTTCCGCGATTTTTTATAGTTTTCGAGTAATGATTTTTTTTCCGAATTTTTGAAAATTGTCGACTTGAACAACTTAAAAAATGATTAAAAAAAAAGTAGAAACCTTTCTTGAGATTATTTTTTTGCTACTGAATTTTTATGAGTTGTTCTTTTATGCATAAAATAATCAGCTACGTGACTTTGATGAAAACTATGAAAATGTTGGTGTAAAGTCAAAAAATTGGATTCGTTGAATTATGACTTAAATTTTCAACTTTAAATTAAAAATCTAAACAAGTGATTTCATGGTTCTTAAATAAGTCTTAGGGATTCTCCAGACTCTCAGCTTTTATAATCATTAAAAAAAGTAGTACTTAATGGACTACTTTGGCGAAAATCGGCCTTCAAAGACGGCGAGGTGGGAAATTCTTAAAATTAGCTATCTGATTAGAAAATAGATTTTGGCCATTTTATAATTCCTAAGCTTAATTCGTTTGTTAACTAACCAAAAATGACTGCAGGGAAGCTTTTTAGAGCTTTTTTTTTCAATGTTTAATTTAAGTTTTATTAATTTTGCGCGATGTGTTCTCACCCATGATCCGGATTGTAAACGTGAGCGCAAATCTTTTACCTGTAATAACAATAGGCCGATATGAGACCGAATTATCGCTATATCTGTAACTCTCCTAGGTGACAACAGAGCAGCGCGCAACCGAAGCTTTATTATGTTTTTGTACTCAAAATGCATTCTCGGAATTTACAATTTGAGTCGCAGTTGGGCCATGAGCATGACAAAGTGATGTGGAGTGGAGTGAGATCGTATCAGTCTTTTTACAGACGTAGACACAGCTAGACTAGTTTACTTCAGCTACTTCCACAGCATTATGTCATACGGTATACTGCTGTGGGGGAGTGCTGCAGATATAAACACCGTTTTTGTGCTGCAGAAGAGGGCTGTTCGTGCAATTTATAATATGGGCCCCAGAGAATCATTACGCAATAAGTTTAAAGAAATAAATATTATGACATTCTCTTGTCAATACATATATGAAAATCTAATGTATGTTCACAACAATATTAATTTGTTTAAGAAAAATAGCGATAATCATAATTTTAATACTAGAAATAAAGATAAACTCGCCGTTGCCACTTGTAGACTCCATAAAGTTAGTAAATCGTTTAAAAGGCAAGGTGTACGCTTTTATAACAAACTCCCAAAGGATGTACAAAAATTGACAATTAACAAATTTAAAAACGTAATTAAACAAAATCTTTATAAAAGAGCCTATAGAGATATAAGAGACTATAAAATATCGGATTACTTAGATGATAGAGAAGCTTGGGATTGAAATTGCTCCAACTCGTTCAAAATGTTACAATTTAGACGTAATTTATTTTCTGTATTATGTATTGTAAAAGGATCATTAAAAAAACAACCAGCCTTGTTTCTTGTCTTTCTTTCCTGGCTTGGTCGCGAAGGAACAGGCAGTAAAATTGACGTTTCAAAGTTATCCTTGTGATTTTAAGTAATGAATAAAAATATTTGACTTTGACTTTTGACTTTGATGCCTAAACGTATTTATTGGCTAAATATGATTTAAAGCATATATCGGCAACAACCGGCCCACGGGCCGGATCCGGCCCGCTGTAAGATATGATCCGGCCCGCCGAGACATTTTGAAAAAACCCAATTAAAATAATATTACATTAGGTACTTATACTCACGGGAGTGACAGTGAGGCGGCAAACATCAAATCCTTTGATGTTTGTCGCCTCACTCTTTGATAATCGCCGCCACTCGGTTTGCTCGATCAAATTCTTTGAGGTTTGCCGCCTCACGGGCGACACATCAAAAGATTTATTGCTTCTCAATTATTCTAAACTAGTTTATTCCAGATTATTCCTTCATTTTGCCTATATAAGCGGGTGGATGGCCTGAACGTTAGTTCACCCCTTTGGTACACACCATTCCGGTCTACCCGTTGGATCCGCACGCCAACAAAATCCTCCGTCGTCCGAGACACGTTCTCGGAGACCCGGATGACGAAATCACCTCCGCTAATGCGGAAGATGAGTCATCTATATCAGACAGAGCAAACACTTCACAGAAACAGAAACAAAAAAACGTTAGTTCATTTCTATTTGAGCTACCGAGGTGATAACTTGGTCAAGCGATATCCTTGCAAACTGCTCGAGCCGTCAACTTGCTTTGTGACTTTGTGTGCATCCTGAGTGGTTACTATTAAGTTTATTGAACGAAAATTAAACAAAAATGATGTCTGGTGGAAAGAAACGAAAAGTAGATACAGAGGATCGGCAGTTTCAAGAAAAATGCACTGAAGAATTCTTTTTTATCTTGCATAATGGTAAGCCTATTTGTTTGCTGTGTAATGAATCCATTTCAGTAATGAAAGAATTCAATATAAAGAGGCATTACTCAACTAAGCATGCTACGCTGCACTCACTGACAGGACAATTAAGAACAGACAAAATCCAGAAGCTTACCACAAATTTGGAAAAACAGCAACAAATGTTTCATAAACAAAGAACACAACTTGATAATGTTGTGAAAGCTAGTTTTGTAGTTAGCTCAAAATTGGCAAAGGCATTAAAACCATTTGCCGAAGGAGAATTTATCAAGGAGTGTATGTTAGAAGTTTGCGGTATTTTGTGTCCTGAAAAGAAAAATGAATTTGAAAAAATTAGTTCGTCAAGACAAACTGTTGTTCGACGTATATAAATGATGGCTAATGATATAAAAACAACATTGACTGACCGTATGGCTGGTTTTGAATCATTTTCCATAGCATTAGACGAGAGCACCGATTTGTCTGACACAGCTCAACTGGCTATATTTATTCGAGGTGTTGATAAGGAGTTCACTGTTACTGAGGAATTGCTTGCTTTACAGCCGCTAAAAGGAACCACTACAGGAGAGGATATTTTTATTGAAGTTCAAAAGGTATTCATAAGTTTTGGCTTGCCATGGTCAAAATTAATTGGAGTATGCACTGATGGTGCACCTTCTATGGTCGGCTTACGTAAAGGTTTCATCGGAATTTTGAATGAAAAAGCAACAGACTTAAATGTGCAAAAAGATGATTTGATAGTCCTTCATTGCATTATCCACCAACAGAACTTGTGTTCTAAGTCCATTTGACTCCAGAATGTTATGAATATAGTAGTAAAAACCATCAACTTTATTCGATCCCGAGGGCTTGACCATCGTCAGTTCAAGGCATTTTTGGATGAAATATCAGCTGAATACAACGACGTAACATATTGTGAAGTCAGATGGCTGAGCAAAGGAAAAATGTTGAAACGGTTTTACGAGCTTAGAAATGACATAGCAGACTTTATAAAATAAAAGATAAACCACTATCTGAATTAAGTGACCCAAAATGGATATGTGACTTAGCATTTCTGGTCGATCTTACAGGCTATTTGAATGATTTAAATTTGAAACTTCAATAACAAGGACAGTTAGTAAATGATTTGTACAGCCATTTGCGTTTCAGCGTTTCAGATCAAACTACGCTTGCGGGAGTCACAGATGCTGTCTGGTAACAGTTACCATTTCAACACGCTCTCTGCGTATGAAAATATTGCTTATGCTCAATATGCTGAAGAACTCAAGTTACGGTCGGAACAATTTTCGAACAGATTTAGCGACTTCAAAAACATGGAAGACTGTTTCAGTTTATTTGCTACTCCTACAAAATTTAATGTACAAAATGCTCCAATACACTTACAAATGGAGTTGATCGAGATTCAAGAAAACTCACTCCTAAAATCCAAATTTGGAGACGTAGAGTTGTGCGATTTCTACAAAAAATACCTAGAAAAAGACAATTTTCCACAGCTTAGAAAATTCGCAAGAAGATTGACTTGTGCGTTTGGCAGTAAGTACTTATAAATGCGAACAGTTCTTTTCATTGATGAAAGTTAATAAATCAACACATCGTACAAGACTGACTGACGATAATTTTGAAAATTCTTTACCTACGTCTTTGTATCAGTGGAATTAATTCAAATATCGATGGATTAGTTTCCCAAATTCAAGCTCAAGTGTCTCATTGATTTCGGTGTATTTAACTTTCGTAGTTTGTAACAATTGCAAATTTAACGATTTAATTATAATGTACCATTTTTTTAAATTTCATTTTGTATTTTAATAAAGTGTACTATTTCATATAATTATTACATACATACATATACACACTATATACATACTATTATATACATACATTGTATAGTACATTGTCGTATTATTTCATGTCTAATATCTATCGCAAAAAATATTATCACTACTTTAATAGTGTTACGCCGAGGCTGTTAAACAATGAGTAATAATCGAACTTCTCGAGCGCTTTTGTCTTGCTGTGTTATTGTTGTTATTGTCTGCTGTTACGCACAATGGGGATTGGTCGTTCTGTCGAAACACCGACCCTTTCCTGGAAGGATCGACATCGTTCTCGAACAATCGAAATGTGTGCGATATAAATAGGCTGGAGAGATGGCCGGACAGTCAGTCTCAGTCATTGAGTTAGTCTCAGCAAGGCCCTGGAGGACTGACGTGGGAAGGGTCTCGCGTGAACAGTAGTTGCTCCCGAGTCAGTCTGGATTAAGCTAATAATACATGCGATTATTTCGGTGACTTTAAGTGTTGCAACAGTTGTGTGAATTAGTGTGTTGTGATTACATGTGACCAAGTTCGTGTATTCACCGTTTAGTGTTGAATAAAAGTGTTATTTTGGTTGGATCGATTCCCATTATTTTATCCCAAACCCTCAGCTCGTAACAATATGCACTAAGTACTGTTAAACGCGGCCCGCGAACGTATTTGCACGCTACAGTTTGGCCCTCAACTTGTCAAAGGTTGCCCATACCTGATTTTAAGAGTTTTCAAATCATACAAATACGTAAAATTTAAACATGTTTAGTCGCTAAATACGTTTAGGGGTTGGTGTGCAAGCCGGCCTTAATCTTTGGCTGATAAAATAGTGCCACGAAATATATAACCAACTAACTTGACCTACAGTTTCATTCAAATTACAGGTACCGGTAATTCATGTAAATTGGTTGCCTTTTTTTGGAATACATATTGCAGTTTTTCTGTATTTTAGACTTTTGCTTATATTTGTGATACTTAAGCTACACGCATACCAAATTACAGCACTGTGGGGTCACTGGTGTACCCTGTGAATTTTGTCTAAGTTTAGTTTTTATTATGGCTAATAACTCAAAAACTGCAAAAACTTTACTAAAAATAAGAACGGGGTCGAAATATACTACTGAAGACCTTTCATTTGACGACTCACTTGACTTAATAGTCTGATGTTCATATTTTTTTACCCCTCTTAAACCCCAATATCTCAACCCCCCCCCCCCCCCATTTTTAGCAGATTTAGTCACACCAAAATTGTGCCATCCCTACCTACCTACGTATTAAATTTCACGATGATCGGATCAACGCTTCGAAAGTTATCCTCGGACAAACAAACATACATACATACTCGTACAACGCCGATTTGCCCAAGTTGATTTGGAGATCAATAATAAAAGGATTTTGAGACTTTATTAAACAACAAAAATTGTGGCCATCTCGGGACGCCCGGCAGATGTGAAACATTTAAATAAATTATAAAAATTAATATAATCAAAGAAAACCGTGTCTTATCTTATCAAACTCAATAAAAATAAGTATGACGGTCCAACCAACGGCCCAACACCCCAATCGGCCCAATTTCCCAAATTGGTATTTAATTGACAGATGATGATATTTTAAAAACCATCTCAAAAATTTCAAGCCTAGACGGGACTTGAACTTTTGAGATGGTTTTTAAAATCTAGGAATTTTCGGTATGTGTTCGGATAACACTTTAAAAATAAAAATACTAATTGATATAAGCAACGCGACATCTCTTGTCAATGTACTAAACTGCAACGTTTGGCATTGAGTAGGTCAAAACACTGGATAAGTTTTCCTGTAGATGGAGCTAACGGCACTTTAGTCGTAATCTGAATCAGCTCACTAATTTCAACCCTGACGTGAGACGGCCTGGTTGCACAAATGGATAGTGCGTTCTCGTATAAAGAGGAAGGTTGCGGGTTCAAGTCCCGTCTAGGCTTGAAATTTTAATGTGTGTGAATTTTAACCTTCCTATACCCGCGCGTTGGTCTGTTAGACCGACAAATTACTTTCCTGTGTTTTTTTCACGTTAGGACAACTCTAGCGCAGGGAGCTTCCTAGTAGCTGCATGATTCGTCGCCATCTTCAATTCAGTGCGACGCGAGCGTTGGTGCGTATAGTGCGTGTCGCAGGTCACACACTTGTAAAAAATATTTTTGTTTGGAGCATGCAGTTATGGTATGCTCTGAGTGCCATAGTGACACGTCTGCGGACAACTAAGATTTTTTTAATGTTCCTCATATTGTTATCTTTAATATTTGAGTTTTTTTATTTGTTTTGAGAAAAACTATGTTAATGGTCAAATTTTTGTAGCTCCTAAGAAAAAGAAGCATTTTTTCAGAGACTGTTTTAAAAGACTTTAAGTTAATAATAAAGTAAATATTTTCTATAACATTGGTTTATTTCTTGTAAATACATCCCTTAGTAATAATAAAATATATATTGAGTAAGGCTTTCTCATCAAAATTATAGAAAAAAATGACTTGTACTTTCGGTCCCAGGCACCGTGCGCGGGTATATTTGTAATTTTTTTTGGCGCGGGTATAGAAAGGTTAATAAGTAATAGATGGCGCCATCTAAACAAGCATCCGAGAAATGCTCCGCTAAAAAATATATTTCTAAACTTGCCAAACTGTCAAAGTCGCAAAGACAACATCAACATTTCTAGAGAGTATGCTTACTCCTTTTTTGTTTAGTCTTGTGTGTGGCAATCAATGTTCTTTTGTGATCGGATTATTTGTTATCCCTGTGTGGAATCTGACTAATCAATACACTGTATCTTGAATGGATGTTGATGGTTGTTCTGGAGAAGCTTTGTTCCTTAGGAACACTGAGGATATAGCAGTTTTCTTCAATATTCTTGATGCAGTATCTTTTAAAAAAAGATGACTTTTATGAGAAAAAATGACAAGTACCTACATAAGTACCTAATCCACACCAACTAACTTATAAGTACAAGTAGATAAGTACGTAAAAAATTGCTAAAATAAGATACAGTAATTAATCCAATAAGATGGCGTCACAGATAAGTTACACGAAAGTTAACTGAACATATTTAAAGAAGACTTCAATATGTACGAACTAGGGCTTACATGTTTAATTGCTTGTATTACCCGTGCGCGATAAGTTGGGACCTGAGCGCGGTGACTTCATATTGGCGTGTTTGTACCGCCCGCAAAAAAGCGAACATAACAAGCAGCCGCCCGCGGCTTCGTCTTTGTTTTTTTTAACCTAATTTATTATGTTACTCAGGGAGGACGCTGCTTTTTATCTAATCTTTTTTACACTATTTGAATAAAATAAAAATACAATGTTTAAGTTTATACATTTATTTTATCTATTATTTACATTATCTCATCTTCGTCACTACTTAGTGGATTTATGCCTTCTAGAGGTTGTTCTTCGTCCTCAGTCTCAATATTCAGTCTTCGATATTCCCGTTGCCATGCATGTTCGTTTTACTGTCTGGTCAACAGGTAAACAAAACTGTTTGTTACGTTTTTCGTTTTCAAAAAACTCTAACACTTTTAGCACGAGGTTTCTTTCTCCGCTATGCAAAGGTTTACCCTTCATAATGATAACAAAAACACTTAGCAAGAACTATAACAACAAAACAATAACACAAACGAAAACTAAAAGAATTCCAGAGCGCGTCGTTACGTGACGTAGGCCAGTACGAGACTAAAAACCCTAGTAAAAAATAGTGATGCGAACGGTACAATACGGGCGCTATCGGGGAAGTGCAGGGGAAGCGGTCGGGGAGTCGCATTCCTAGCAGGTCCCAAGTTATCGCGCACGAGTTATACTTATTCATTTAGTTTTGCGAACTCCATCCATATGAAAATGGTGTCTGCCGTGGTTGTCGCAATAAGACATAACGCACGGTTTAGTCATATCTCCAATACATACCCTCCTGTTTGTAAGCAATTTTAAATGATTTTGATAAAATTCAAGTTTTGATTGATACGGCAATCGACATTGACAATTCACTTTCTTTTGGACACAGGCAAAACACACAAGTGCATGAAGCATGGAAATGATTGCTATTTATACATAATTTTCATAAGATCAAATGATTATTTTTTATCACTGCTATTTCACATGAGAAAAATCACAGGCAATGATTTTTCATTGTAATGCCGCAATGCTATTTTTTTTAGTCGTCCGTGTAGATAGTTCGTTTAGTAGTTTAGTATATCTTTATTTTATTGTTTAGTCCACAAAGGCTATGTAGAGTGGTTTATGAAATTCTGTGTACTTTTCAATTATCTGGTTTAGTGTGGGTAGATGATCTGTTGTGGAGAAGCCGGGACGAAAACCTGCTTGCTCAGGTGGCTAAAGCTAGTGTTGGTCTAAAATGCCACTAATGCGGTTTTGCACAACTTTTGTAAACGCCTTATACAGTGTGGCCCTGGATAAAGTGCAACCCCGAAAGGGGGTGAAACTAGATCAAAAATTATCGACAAAAAAATAGAAAAAAAAATTTAAAAAAAAATCGTATATACTTTATTGATGTATTAAAATTTTTATTGCTCACTAATGACTCTATTTAATAAAAAAATTATTTCTTCCAAAGTAGTAGGTCTATTTTGTTAAAATAAAAACCATAATCATGTCAGATATGTGACGATGACGATAAAATAACAAATAACTGACAAACAAGTGGCTATCGTGACTTAAAGTTTAATTTTTGTATTAAAATTAAATTTTTTAGGCTGTTTTTTTCCAATAAACTCCAAAAATCTTAAAATTAAGCCTATAATACTAGAAATTTTTATGACTTTTTATTATTGTCTATCATAATAGCTTTTAAATAAAATAAAAACCTACGTTCTAACATAAAAAATGTGCTGGCTAGGAGCATTTAAAGTTGACCACTGACGGTCAGTGGTCAACTTTAAATGCTTATTAATTTCCAATAAACTCCAAAAATCTTAAAATTAAGCCTATAATACTAGAAATTTTTATGACTTTTTATTATTGTCTATCATAATAGCTTTTAAATAAAATAAAAACCTACGTTCTAACATAAAAAAGGTGCTGGCTAGGAGCATTTAAAGTTGACCACTGGGTCAGTGGTCAACTTTTTAATTTTTAATTTTTTTTTAATTTTTTTTTCTATTTTTTTGTCGATAATTTTTGATCTAGTTTCACCCCCTTTCGGGGTTGCACTTTATCCAGGGCCACACTGTATAAATGCGAGATCAGGCTTATTGGACTATAGTTGTCTATATTTGTTTTGTCCCCCATTTTGTGTAGGAGGACAATGTGTGACACATTTGTTTCGGTATTTGGCCAGTTTGCAAAATAGTGTTTATATAGTCTACATTTTCGGTTGTCTTGGTGTTGTCGGAGTATAGTTTTTTGTAGAAATCTGTGCACACTTCCATAATTTTATCGCGACTGTTGTGTTTGATTTTGTTTTGATCCTGAAGACAGTTATCAAATGTACATCATAACAAATGTAAAATCACGACCGTGAAATGTGAACATTGAACTGGTAACATTTTCTACATTGAACCAAAACAAAAAATAAATAGTTTTTATATCTGTGGGTGAACGCAAAAATATGGCGGATTTTGTGAAAGCCAGCGATCAGCCTTTTTTACATTTTGTTACAAATATAAAATGAAAATTCACTGGAAACTTTTATTAATTCGTGAAATTTTATACAAACATTGTAGTTTATGCTGAAGTCTACAATCAACAGTCATGGAAGCTGTTACTGGACTCTGTTTTGGTCATTCCATCATCACAAATTGTAGTTTTTAGTTTCAGGATTCGCTATGATTCTTTTTTGATCTAAGATTTTCTGTTGTTCTTTTTATTAGAGTTTGTTGTATCTTGTTATTTGTAATCTCATAGTTTATTTGTAAGGTGTATAGGTCATTCTCACGATGATTCAAGTATGCAGGGATACATCAGACGCTGCGGCGTTGTATCTGCCCCAGCGTTTGTATCTAAAGCCATTCGCAAAGCTAAACATTTCTGTCCAGCTCCCCCCAAGCAAGGTTCACGGCAAGTCTCTGTCCAACTGGGAACTTACGGAGAAAATAAGGAAAATGGCCCAACCTGAAAGTTTTTCTGCACTAAAAGTGACGAAGCACAGTACTGAAGTGATACGATTCGAAGCCGAAATGGAGAGTCAAGGAAAAGTAGAGCATGTGATAATGCGGCTCAACGACCGCGTCGTGCAGTTGACTAATTACCCGGATCCATTGAAGTTAAAAGTGACAGAAGCTAAGTCCGACTTCCCCAGTCGCCACGCATGGGACTCATTTTTCCGTGACGCGACTGATATGGACGAGATGAAGCCAGGTGAGCGACCTGACACCATCCACATTTCCAACTTGCCAATACGTTGGTTTGTGCACGAGAGAGACAAAGATGAAGATGCGCTACCATCAGAAAGTATTTTCAAAAAAGTGTTTGAGAAGTTTGGTACAGTACGTCAAGTGGATGTGCCTGTAGCTGATCCGTTTAGAATGCAGATGAAGTCTGCGATGAGAGGAATAACTACGCCTCCTCAGGATGCTGCCTTATACTTTGAAGGATACATACAGTTTGGAGAATATGTTGGCTTTGTCCGGTGCATGGACGCTTTAAGAGGGAAGAAATTGTTGCGTAAGCGTGAGTGTGTAGCGGACTGGTGCTCTATTAAAGTTGACTTTGATAAAACTAAGCACATGACTGATGCGGCTGTGAAACGCAGAGGGATTGTTAGAGAGAGACTCACATCACGACAAAGAGCTAAAGATGATGTGGAAAAGGAGGCAAAGGATAAAGTTTATAAGAGTGAAGCTAGAGAAAGGTAATACATTTATTTAATTTATTTCAACCATATAAAACATAGATAAAAAACCGACCAAATGCGATTCGGACTCGTGCATGAAGGGTTCCATACCATTATCTATAAAAACGGCAAAAAAATCACGTTTGTTGTATGGGAGCCCCCTTAAATATTTATTTTATTTTGTTTTTAGTATTTGTTGTTATAGCGGCAACAGAAATGCATACCAAACAATACCTAACAAAAATTCCCACAAATAAAGTTCCAACCCAATATGCATTTATTCATCAGAAGGTTCACTTAGAACCGTAAATTTTACCATCTAACATATTAGGTATTATATATAACTTATAGGTATGTAAAATTTGCGGTATTATCGCCTAAAGCTAAAGCAATATCTTACAGACAACCTTTTAATTAAACATCAATAAATTCATACTATAATTTATTAATTATTATATAATTGGTTAATGAATTTGTCCATTATTTGTTAAAGTAAAAGTAATTTATTTCAGTATTTACTATAAACTAATATCATAAGGAGGTTAAGTTTGTGTTTGTTTTTTTGGACGTAGGGGTTAATCTCAAATCATTACATTATCTACTACATTAGTTACATTATCCCCAAGTCCTAAAGGCTATATTTTAATAAAAATCTGTGCAAAGCCGGGGCTAGTCAGCTAATAGCAAATAAAGGCATGCTCTTACTAATAAATATTGTTAGAATAGAGCCTCCCTCTCCTTTGCAGACAAAAAGAGGCATGCTCACGTATAATCTGTCATTCTTTAAGACAAAAGTACGAGCGAGCTGAACAAGACAAACTACAAAAGATGAAGGAACGAGAGGAACGGAGGAAGAAGAAGAACTTGGCTAAGTTGATGGAGCGCGATGATGTAGACCTGAATGGGAAGGTGGCTGAAGAACAGAAGAAGCTGATGAAGGCACAGAAGAAGCTGCAGGCTGTTAGACTGATTGAGGAGCTGTTTAAGAGGATAGAGGTGAGACTTATCTATGAGTAATTTTTTCATAGATTGACTCCGGACACACTCTGTTAAAAAGTCGTATAGGATCTGGGATCACGGGTAGAGGCTTCGCACGCGTGGTATCTCAATAAAAAATATCCTATGTATCAACCCAGAAGGCCAATCACGTAGTTACGTTTCACTATTCACTATTGGTTGAATGGCCTCTGTGGCTAGTTTTTGCCACAATTATGCCAATGTCAAGTCGACAGGTATAAAACGGTAAAACGATGGAGTTCCGAGTATTGAAATGCTTGGCCAGTGTTTACAGAGGGAGACTCAACCTGAATTTTGAATACAAGGTGATTTATTATATCTGAAAAGCAAAGAAACAACACAATTGACATACACAACACAAATCAAATACATACACAACACAAATACAGCACATAAAAACATAGAATTATTAGGTCTACATATTTACAGTTTAATTTTATTTAAATTAATATATTTACATAGAAGCGCTATGAAAGGGGAGAACACTAGGGATAATATAGTTTCGGAAGAGAAAGGACGAGGGATTTCAGGAGGAAAGACATCATACAGAAATGGCCGCAGCCTAGAGCATGAGAAAAGTAGATGCTCTACATTACCTTCATCCAAACCACATTCACATAGGGAATGGTCCCTAACTCTTATTTTGGCTAAGAAAACCGGCGTACAGACATGTCCTAAACGGAGACGACAGATGGTTGACGTAGTCGTTTTGTTGGCTTTGCGATATTTAAAAAATCATGGTTTTGTTGGAATTTCGGATTGAATTTCGCCGTAATGTTTTCCTTTCGAAGACCTGGAATCAAGCCACATACGGAACCAGGAAGTAGTTAGGTTGGAACTAGGGACTGAACAAAGGTCGTGCGAGTAGATTTGAAGGTGGTCATGAGCCCCTGTCTGAATGGCCTGCTTTGCACATGAGTAAACTGATTCATTGTCATGAAGGATAGTGTGAATGGTACCCACGGATAGCTTGGTTCTTTCTGCTAATATTTTCACTCTCACACGGGCATCTTCGAGTACAAGTTTCTCAACAATTTTTACGTTTTTTTCAGTAGCGGCACTAACCGGCCCACCGGTACGAGGGTCGTCTTCAATACTCTCTCTACCCCGTTTAAATTCACTTGACCACTTTGAATTGTAGATAATGAAGGGGCAGAATCTTGGTAAACAGCCATCATTTCTTCGTGGATTACTTTTTGAGTCTTTCCTTGTTTTGTGAGGAATTTTATCACAGCGCGATGCTCGATATTTTTCAACATTGTCGTATCAGTCATCGTAGTTGCCTTTCCGAAATGATATTTTGAATACTAATGGCGACAATCAAATAAAATTTGGTTTTTATACCCTCAATGAGTGTCATAAACTAATGAGATAATTTAATTACCCTCATCATTAGTATATTACCCCAATACCGAGAATACATTGTACGCCCCTCGTAATAGCTTCTAAAAGAGCTATGACTCACCATTAAAAACAGAAGTAACTGATGGACATTTAAAACTAAGAATAATTTTTCTAGACGGCATCCAGACAGCTGCACCTACAGGGCTAGAGTCATTGAGTTTAGAGGCATCTGTATAAATAGGATGCCAGTCACTATAATTGCTAGCCATCTGTTCATTAAATATTTGGCAAGCATAATGAGAGCCTTTAACAATACCAAAATCTAAGATGATATTGGATCTGAATACTAATGCCTCATATGGGGTGGAATACAGCGGGTTAATTTGACTCTGAATGACAGGGTGTGGGAGGCTTGTATATTTTCTAAAGCTACGAATTAAACATGGGATTTTATTTTGATAATGGTCAATGTGTGGCTCTAAAATTTTAAACAAATCATTTAATTTTGCCAATAGGGGGTGACTAGAATTCTGGATAATTTTAAAGAAAAAGCGATCTGCTAGGTTATTGTCTTCGAAGGGAGAGGGTAGTTACGTTTATTGGCCTTCGACTATCGATATCGATATGTCGATGTGTTAAATGTCAAAACAGTATTCACGTTATGACAATACAATGGTATGAGTTGACTGACATGCGATTATACACTCTTAATAAATCAAGATGATATTGTAATATTACTGGACCAGAATCCCAAAATATATTCAATTCATAATCCAATATCGTTTGGTGTTGTCGCTATTTTATTTATTTAGTAAACAAAACAGGAAAAGATCAAAATTAGGTACCAACAAGTTACATCTAGTTCCTACATGTTCAGTCTAGTCATGATCTAGTTCAGTTCCCAAAACATGTTTACACGGCATGATCAGGCAAGACACGTTATGTTTTTAAAATTGAATTATGTGACTGGCTGAATTGATGATCTATCTGTGTACCAAATTTGAACGAAATCGGTCTAGTAGTTTAGTCGTGAAATAGTAACAGACATACAGACAGCCAGAGGCAGTTTTATTGAAATTATATATATAATAATATATTCATTTATTTTTCTCTTACAAGTTGTTTACTTAAATCTAAACAACAAAGGCAAGGTTATATGGTGTCAACAAACATTGTGAGAGACTCCGCGAGTATCAACAACTAAGGCTTATCTATGAATAGGACATTGTGTTGCAATAATGGTATGAATACTATTTGAAAACGCAACAAAGATGGTGGAAACATGATAATATAACATGACAATATTTCGAAATTATATTATTAGTTTGGATTTATTTCACAGCTAAGGCCAGAACTGCAAACCAACGGCGAACATCGCGGCCGCTATTACGAAATGGGTGAGAGGAGCGCTCGCTCGCGCATCGTGGAGCGAATCAAGCGCCAGCACCAAGCAGCGGTCGACGACCAGCGGAACCAGCTCAAATGCGCTCTAGACGGTAACCCTCGTCCTTCCATTTACAATACAATGATTCCGTACTTCTACGGCTACCTAGGACAAACAGATCAGTTGGGTCCAATTTCGAGGTCAGTTGACAAATCCAACTTAAGATCACTCGCGCTGTAGTGTCAAAAGCCAGATATGTCGCTATTTTGCACGAGAAAACGAGATGAGAATATTTTGTCACGTTAAGCAACTTTACAAGTGACCACTGCCAAATACACCGTGTAATACGACCTCCGTGTGAGCAGTGGGCGAATAGCCGGCTGAGACGCAGTAGGTTGCGGGCTTAGTTTGGGGCTGTTTATTTTATTTTTTATTTTATTTATTTGAGACAACAAACAATTGTGCCTAAATATTACTAGACTTAATAATTATTACAAGATGTCTTACTACAGGCATAACCAACACCGTTATCCACAGATTACATAAGACAAATGGTGGGCATGAGTGTATTCAATATTAAATACATATAAAAAAATATAAGTATATATATATATAAATGAACCTATATTGTGCAGGCAAGCAAGTGCCTAGGTACCTACCTACCTACACAATACAGGTTCATAGTAATGAGTAACTTAGTCACTATTAATTTAAATTGAAATTAGACAATCAGACAGGATTGTCTGATTGATTGCTTTCTTAAACAAGGCGGGTGAATTTGCAAAAAATTCAATTTCGAAGAAATTATCGTTATACAACTTAGGAATTCTATTGAGTGGCGCTCGCTCACCTGCGTTCGTGGCTAGATGGCGCTGTGTGAAATTTCCAGCATTGTTTATTTTATTCATAACTAGCTGTTGCCCGTGACTTCGTACGCGTTACACTACTAAATGTGTGGGTAACCTGGAAATAAAGCTAAACTCGCTGTTGCAACTTGACATCCCATATTTATCCCATGGGACCTGAATTATGGAATAAAAAGTAGCCTTGTGGTAATCCAGGTTATAATTTACGTACATACTAAATTTCATCGATATTGGTTACATCGCCGTTACGACGTGATTGAGCAACAAACAAACAAATAAATAAACAAACATCCAAACTTTCGCATTTATAATATTAGTGTGATTATTTACCTTACCATCGCAAAATGTCCTTCCAGGTCGCATAGTAATCCGCTCAGCTCTTGAAACGAAGAAGGTAAAGCGTGATTCATCAGCTGACTCCATATCCTCGGATGAGAACAGACGCAGGGATTACAAGCGGGTCAAGAGCGAGCGACTCACCACTCCCGAACGCGAGATGGAGTATAACAAAGCTGCTGCAGGTAACAGACGGGCTTCAACCACACCACAGCGATCAAAATGTGGCCGGCCACAATATTTTATTTATTAGGCTATCAACAAAATTTATATGACTACGTGCTTATTTACTAGTTTACTGGTTATTATTGCAACATGCAATTTCATTTATAGACGACTAGCTTCCGCCCGCGGTTTCGCACGCGTGTTTTGTAGACACACATTTGTTAGGTATTGTTATTCTTGTGTGCATGAACATTTTATCTTGTGTGTACCTTACTTGTGTGCTGTGTGTGTTGTGTACCGTCACAAATAAATGTTTTTTCTTTTCTTTCTTTCAATAAAAAGTAGTGTAGAGTTCCTACCCAGGCTTCAAATGATAGGCTCGGTACATAGCAAAAGTGGACTGTATTTTCTTTCTTCTTAGTTACTAGTTTACAAGGTATAAATCGCGTACTTGATGATCACAATTTTTCCGCTCAAATCGGTTTATACTTATACAAAATTAGTCCTCGCTCTAGCCGTGGTGCGGGGATCGTAATCTACATTTTCACAAATCAACTTCCTACATCGAGATTTCTAGTAAGGCTAGATATGGACTTACATATAGCTATCTCGCTCTTTTAAATGTAACTTTGATCCTATCCCGTCTTTGATCGTCCGTTACAAGTAGTCTATGTGTTAATTCAGGTTATAATCTACGTACATACTAAATTTGATTAAAATCCATTAAGTAGTTTTTGCGTGAAAGCGTAACAAACATCCATACAAACTTTCGCGTTTATAATACGAGGCATGCCTTTTAAGTTTTGTCGTTTGAAGAAAAAAACACATCTAGAACCTTATAGTACTTTTTATTGTTTTTCAAAGTATTCACAACGTAGCTTAACCCATTCAGTGCCGTGCCCGCCCATCGGCGGGTGAAACTTTTTAACTGACACGCCAAGCCCGCCCATGGGCGGTTGGATTTCAAACTCCAATATCTAAGCCAAATACCTTTTGAAAAAAGGAAGATTTTGTGAAATGATTCGTTTTACTAAAATTGATTCGTAACCAAAACGGCCTGCAGATATCTAAGGTTTTGGAAAAAGTCAATTCCGATCTTTCATGCCGAGCCAGCCCATGGGCGGGCAATACGCTTGTTCAGAATTCACAAACCTTTTGCGAAATTTTGATTTAATAATTTATTAATAATCGGTTTCAGAAAAATATAAGATCCCAACCGATCATTCTGTAAAAACCTATCTAGTCTCTCTCGTTTGTTATATTTCTTCCTAAAAACCCTAAAATATATTTTGTATACGTTTTTAAATAGCCTATTCAGTTACATATTACAATAAAAATATCTTATAAGTTATAACAACATCCACTAATATTTGGTCTTAAAAACAAATAGGTAGTCATAATAACCAGTAATGTTTTTTAAGATGTCTACCTACAAATTCGTAAAATACAACAAAACTCATTTAGACGTTGTCATAGATAGTGTCTCTGAAAGTAGGTATATTTAAATTATTGTCAAAAATGCAATATGTACATAAATTGTGAACAACTTTCTTGAACGTTTCTTTTAATGCCTTCGACATAGAGTTTATTTTTGCCTAAAACGTCCCGGACGCGGTATTGCAAAAAGTGCCGGCCGGCCCGGCCAGTAAACAAAGGGCGGCTTTTTTTATGAGTCCGTGCTATTTTAAGCCAAATGAACCTTACGTACAAGGACATAAGGTACTTTGTAAGTATCTTTCTGGCTAGATAAAAAATAACAATAGGATGCGCCGGCGCATCTCGTTCTTTGCGTTTTTCTTTAATTTTCTAATCTTAATAATCAGACGTGTATTCCGTTCCTGTTTGCTCTTCCGACGATATTCGCTTTTGTACCTGGACTCTGATCTAATCTTGAATTTATGGTGACTGTGGCCTGTATACCTGGACTCCGAGATATCTTGAGTTGCTGTGGCTTATAGGTAAGTTTTTGATCTTTATCTTTACATAGCATAAAACATTATTATTATTATTTGTTATGTGATATCGTAAAAAAACATATTTTTGTGCGCTTCCATTGTAACCGCAGGTTAAACTATATGAGATAGATCAAAATAATGGTCTCGAAAGTTTAAATGCGAAATCGGTAGATTTGCCGAGTAAAATCGGTATATTTGGACCCTAAATCGATATCTAAAAAAAACTTCTTTGTCTAAAACTTTAGTGCTTTACAAACTCACAACAGTAGATACCTACCAACGAGTTAATCAAGAGCAAAATTACATATATTATTTAAATTACGTTATTAACCTACAATTATTCTCCAAACTAGGATAACATATTTATTCTATTTTAGGATAATAATGAATCCTCAGCCATCTACCTCTCAGTCAGCTGCCATTCGCGATGAAATTTATGATACCTTGGCTACTTGGGATTCTGCCTACATCGCTAATGAGGAAGTTTTACATAATGAGGGTTTATCGTACGACGAACTTTATGGAATATTGGCGGATAATGTCGATGATATGCTAGAGAATGACAGTCAGGGCATCGAAACAGAAGCACATTATTTGTCTCAAGACCCTTTATGCGATGACGAAACTGAGGAGAACGTAACCACCCATGAATGGCATTATGGAAATGCGCCAAACGGCAATAATTTGGAATTTACGGCGACTACTGGACTGAAAGTCAACATGAGGGAGAAAGAGCCGTTAGATTTTTTTTGGTTGATTTTATGTCCTTCAATTTTAAATTTGATTATGACATGCACCAACAGATATGGCGAGGAATTACATAAGACGGCTTCTGCTCCGCAAGGTAGATTGAAAGAGTGGCGGCCAATAGATATGGAGACGTTAAAAACTTTTATTGGGTTGGTCATTCACATGGGGACTATTAAATATAACAGAATATCTGACTACTGGAAAACGCATTATTTATTTAATAATAATGTTTTTAGAAAATACATGTCTAGAAACAAGTTTTTAAATATAATGAGAGCTTTGAACGTCCAAAACATAGTAGGAAATGCAAGCTTAAATAAAATTAAATCTTTAATTGACGAAATAAATAAAAATATGAAAAATATTTATCATCCAACTAGAGAAATAACAATTGATGAGTCATTGATGTTATGGCGAGGAAGACTTAGTTTCCGCCAGTACATGAAATCCAAAGCCAGTGGATATGGACTCAAATTTTATAATTTAGCCGATAATACAGGCATAATTTTTAAGACACATTTATATGCTGGATCAAAAGATCCTTTAGTTTCTGGACGCGGGCATACAAATAAAGTTGTCCATTTACTAATGGATGGCCTTAAAAATATGGGCCACTCGCTTTATGTAGATAATTTTTACTGTAGCATCCCTCTTACAAGAGATTTATTAAATAGCGGTACATTTTGTACAGGGACACTTAAAATCAATAGAGAAGGGAATCCGAAAGAATTATTAAAAACGAAAATTAAAAAAGGAGAATGTATAATACTGCATGACAGCAATAATATAACTTTGGCAAAATGGATGGACAAACGGGAGGTGCTGTTTCTTTCAAGCAAGCACAGTAGTATCTTAGAAGAAGTAAGAAATCGTACTATAAACAGCACCTCATTGAAACCACGTGCTATAATTAAATATAATAAACATATGCGAAATGTGGACAAACATGACCAAATGCTGTCTTATTATACAGGTGAACATAAGTCAATACGGTGGTATAAGAAAGTTATTATTCACTTGATTGAAATGTGTTTAATTAATTCTTATCAATTATTTAAATCAGAAAAAAATCGAAATATTAGTTTATATGACTTTCGACTAAACATTTTGGAAAGATTGTTGCCACCTGCATTTCCCGATGAGGAAATACCTTTGGCGATTTGTCCAATACATTTTCCTCGACAAATTATTAAAGAACCTAATAGTCGGCGCGCAAAAAGGAAACAGTGCCGACAATGTGCGAAGGAAAAAAAACGTGTAGACACGGTATTTTACTGCCCTAATTGCCATGATAAACCAGGACTCTGTTTAAATTGTTTTAAGCCATACCATCGGTACTGATCTATGTTAATTATGTACATTGTGAACGAGATATTTTATATATTTTTATTTTTTTTCCCAAAATATGGGAAAATATCTCGTAATGTATGATTTTAACGATGTAATAAAAATAGTGTATAAGTGCTTAAGTTGTTAATTGTCAAATAAAACTTATTGAATTAATTAAATTTGTTTTATTTTACTTTATATTTTTAATATTAATTTTAAAAAAGAGCGTAAAAGGTTTGATGACATGACTGATTTCAGTTTTCTTTATAATTATTTACAAGAATTTCGACGTCATTTAGAAATTCCATTAGACGGTTGTCTGGCACAGTCTCTATTAATTGTCTAATTGAAATAGCTACCACATTTTTTTTACAATTGCATAGAGACATCCCAATATCCTCTTTAGTCTGGGTACTTGCAGCTTTTGTTTGTCTACTGCTAATGTTCTCCATCTTCGCTTTTATTAGTCGTTTAATTTCTTTCATATTATCGTCTTTATTAAATTCAGTTTTACTGTCTGAAAAAATAAAAATTATATTATTAAAAAAATAATTTTGAATAAATTTTCATAATGAACCTATTTTTAACTAATTTAATGCAGTTGGGGTAAAAGGTTGACGACACGTGACTTTTATAAAAGCCCATAAATATAGGCTTTTTAAAGACATTTTAGATTTCTTTACATAAAGTTATTAGCTTAATTGTATCTGATACACAGGTTTATATTATTTTCCTTCATCTTAGATTAATTAACTGAAAGTTATGACTTACCTTCATGCTCCATTACTATTTCAGCTAATAACCAATAAAATTGTCACAATTTTGCCACAAATATCGCAGAAAACTACACATACACGCTTTACACACGGTACAGTATATGTAAACTGAACATATCAAACGGTTCATGTCAAAATCTGCAACTTCATGCCGAAAACGCCAATGGGCGGGCAAGGATAGTTAATCAAGATGCCGGGACCGCCGATAGGCGGGCTGTATATCACAGTATGGTGGCATCTGGGTAATGTCGTTACTTTTCAGTAAGGCAGTGAATGGGTTAAAACACTTTTCCATTCGCTCAAACCAGTTATTATAACATTTATTCCACTCTAAAGTGGGGTGTTCAAAATGGCTGTCTTGAAAGCGTCGACTGCTTCTTCACCGGACTGGAACCTTTGACCACGAAGACTTTTCTTAATTTTAGGAAATGTAAAGAAATCGTTAGGGCTTAGGTCAGGACTGTATGGAGGATGGTCAAGAATTTCTACTTTTTCCTGCTTCAAATACTCAATCGTTTGACGAGCGCTGTGTGAGCTTGCGTTGTCGTGGTGCAGGATGATGCGTCGCTTTGAGTTAGATTTTCGAAGTTCGGCGATGACTTGTGGTAAACAAACTGTAGTATACCACTCTGCGTTAACCGTTCTACGATCTTCAAGTGCAATAGTCGCAACATGGCCGGTTTTTCCAACGAACGTGGCCACCATCTTCTTTGAAGTGCTTCGAGAACGAACAACTTTAGTCGGCTTTGGCTCGTCTTGAAAGACCCAGATTGTAGATTGTTGTTTGGTATCAGGATCGTAGGCATAGATCCAAGATTCGTCACCACTTATGATGTCGTAGACGTGATTTGACTCCCCTCGGTTGAACCTTTGCAGAGTTTTCTTACACCATCTGACGCGGGCCGCCTTGTGATCGTCGGAAAGCAGATGCGGTATCCAACGGCAAACTAGCTTTCTCACACCAAGCGCTTCATGCAAGATCTTCTGAATGGTTGTCCCTGAGATGCCTAATAGAGCCTCTATCTCTCGATACGTCACATGACGATCTTCGAGAATTAGTTGTCTCACAGCAATGATGTTATCTTCAGTGAAGGCGGATTTTGGGCGTCCTTCGCGAAATCTGTCACTAACACTAGTATGTCCACGCTGGAATTCTAAATACCAGCGTTCGACAGTCCGCAGACATGGGGCTACATCACTGAACACAGATGTTAGCTCTTCTAAACACTGAAGCCGTGTCAGGCCTCTTCTAAAGTTGTAGAAAATTATTGCACGAACATTTTCCTTAGAAAGATTCATTTTCGTACGTGACCTGACAGATTCAAATCGAAACTGTGACTAAACAATAGCATTAATCCTAATACTTTCAACTGTTTTGAGATTCAAAATGTAAACACATTCGAATATAGAACAGTTCCAAATTCAAAATTGCCGGAAAATATGGAAACGACAGAACTTAAAAGGCATGCCTCGTATTAGTGGGATTTATTATATCGTATAAAAATGTAGAATTCCATGCGCAAGTACCACATTTTGCAGTAGCGGTCAACTGTCGCGATCGTGTGGTCAATACCGACGACATTACGGCTACATTGCGGCCACGTCGCTACTTCACGCACTTCATGGTTTTATTGTCATTGCCACTAGCTACTTGTTCACTGTATGAACAGACGCATACACATTTACTTATATACTACACACAATATACTTACTTTCTCGAATACGAACGAACATAGCTCGAAGAACTGACGGGCCACGCACTGAAAAGCGCAGCGTAGGACGGCCCTACTAGAATGTTTGAATCCAGGTCATAATCTATCAACACACCAAATTTTATCAAAATCTGTTTAGCCATTATTACGACGTGATTGAGTAACAAACAAATAAATAAAAAAACAAGCATCCAAACTTTCACATTTATAATATTAGTGTAATAGGTTTTTGTACAATTAATCAGTTTTTCGGGTGTGTAAATTGATTACTTGTTTTAATTCCAGGAATGTACGGCTTGCCAGGGCCGTACCAGTTTGGATATCCATTCGGAATGCCGCAGCCCGCCTACCCCTTCCCGCCGCAAAGTATGAGTATCTATACTACTTTCCACATACTAACCTGCCGCACTTTCTAGCAGCCAGCTAACTTATTCCTAAGGGCGCCTTCAAATTTGCCGCAAAGTGCCACGCGGAGGCAGCTCGTCTGCAGCGCTGCGGCCGCGCTGCCGTTGCTAGGTTCAAGAATCGTAGTGTTGTACATTTAGCTTCACGATGGACTCATTATATGGATATTTATATGAATTTACAAAGCAGCGCAGCCGCAGCGCCGCAGACGTGCTGCCCCCGCGCGGCACGTTGCGGCAAATTTGAAGGCACCTTAATTGCTTGGAAGTGCGGCAGTTTTGAGCAAACCAACTAGATGGCGCTGTAAAATCGTAATTGTATTGCGTAATTTTCACTGTGCGTTTGATGATCGAAGAGACCTGTCGTGTTCCAGATATGACGTATTTATTGTACTTAGCTTGATATTTTTTTGATAAAAAGGCCGATCAATAGTTCGAGATTGAAAGTGATATGTTTTTAAAAGAACTATCGATTGGCCTGCAATATTGAATTGCTGTTTATAAGATTTTTATTTGTATGTGGAACTATTCTATGTCTCTTTTGATTACCAGCTGTTTTATATAAACCTGTCTACGGGAGACCATATAATTATACTGCGTGTCACCGCATTTACGACATTAATTTAAATCACGGTAGGCTAGTATTGATGTAAAATTGTTTTTTTTATTCATTACCATAAAAAAAGAAAAATTTCACTCCAGGAGTGCCGATAGAAGTGAAAACTTGAACAATTACGAGATACTTATATACAGAGGTGTCGGTAACGGTAACGGTAAAAGTGTCGCGATTTCAATGGTTTTTTCCCCATCTCAAAAAATGCCCAACGCGCCTAAAGAAGATTTCACTTCAAAAATTTCAATGAACCTCAATTTCAAGTCCTAAAATATCAATAAAACAGCCTGTATAAAATAGGTAAACAAATCGTATTCATTCATCATGCAAGTAGGTACCTGTTAAACTGATTAAGTGGCATCGGCGCAAAGGCGCCGCCGATTTACGTTAAAAATTGTTTATTATCTTTGTAAAAATTGGTTATTATTGTGTAACAATCAAGCTACCGGTATTAAACCAATCTCTAAATTAGTTAATACGATTCTGCATATGTGTTTTAAATTAATGTCTTGAATGCGGTGACAGACTGTATGAATATGCTCAACGAGCGTTAGAAAAAGACTGTCGTCCAAAATCGGCCACCTTCGAGTTTGTAGAGAGTCGTTCCTGTTGCACGAAACATTAACGGCACGTTTATGCTGTGAACTTAAACATATGGCTTTGTATGAGAGCGTTCATGTAGAAGCGTTGTTCATAAACGTGGCCTAACAAATTAACGACTGACAAATTAGCATCAAAAATTCACACAAACGACGATCTACAAAGCCTAATCTAGCCGATTTTTTTGGGAGCCTGGTAAGTAATATTTTCTGCCTAGACCTCTACAAATGTTTTTACATTCTACGCCAAAATGTCATTTAACAGCCTAATCTTTCATGGCGAGACACTTTACTGGAGTGTTCGTGATAGCCTGGCACACGATCCACGGCCGAGAGAAAATGCGGGTTCAATTCCCGCTGAATAAAGAGTACAGGGTTGTACAAAGTCATTTGAATGTAACGAATGCTTCACATTTCAGACCCGATGTACTACCCAGTACGCGGGGCGTACTACCCGCCGCCCGAGGCGTTCGCGGCGCGGCGCGGCATGAGGGGCCGCGGCCGGGGCAGGGGCCGTCCCCGCATGCCGTACTTCGATGGACCTGACGCGAGCCATCAGTACTACAAGTGAGTATAACGTACGTTGTTGACGACCTCCGTGGCGCAGAGGGTGTATAGCCGGCTGAGACGCAGGAGGTAGCAGTTTCGATTCCCGCCGCGGAACAAATGTTTGCATGATCTACAGATATTTGTTCCTGGTCTGGATGTTTTTCTATATATTATAAGTATGTATTTCCAAAATATATATATATATATATATATATATATATATATATATATGTATATATAAGTATTCTATCAGTTATGCTTAGTTTGGGGCTAGATAGCGCTGTGTGTCCAGCAATATTCATATTTATTTATTTATATTTTACATTCGAATACCCATAAATAGATCGAATACTACAGTTTCGAATACATATTTGCAAACCTTTGATTTTCACGGCGATGTTTTTAAGTCTGCTAACAGATGGCGTTGCTCTGTCATGCTCTGATTAACAAACAAATTGAATTGTCAATATCAATTAGCGTGGCAACATTATTTTCCGAGGAACTTGAAATAGAAAAACAAACAAGACAAATTTTAAAATTGTGACGGAGATTTTGGCGTATAAACCATATTTTTTGGCGGCGCATCTCCAGATAGCGCCATCTATTACGCTAGATGGAACTAGTTTTTTATTTTCAAATCGAAAATGAAAAGCCCTCATTGCGGTACATATTTTTTTACGAATAAATTCAGTACAATCAATGGGCAGTCTACTCGGTACAAGCGATCTCTTCTAGACAACTTTTGGATGGACGGGATCATATTTTGTTATTTGTTTGTTCCAGATACTTCAAGAAACTCTCCGAGACGGAATCTCGCAACGAGCACGACGAACGTCGCTCGCGAACGCGCAGCCGTTCGCGTTCGCGGCGGCGCTCCTACTCCCGCTCACGCTCGCGGCGACGCTCGTATTCGCGCTCACGCTCGCGGCGTAGAAGTAGGAGTAGAAGTCGGAGTAGGAGGTCTAGGAGTAGGAGTCGCCGGTCAAGATCTAGAAGCAGAAGATCAAGGTACGACTATAGACAAAGAATACATAATTACCACACTAAACTAGTGGTTCGTCCCGAACTGAGATCTCGCGAGTCTCCCATAAAAACAAAAATATATTATTCGTAATCTAAAACTATTAAAATAGTGCCATGAAATAAATAACCAACTTAGTTGACCTACAATTTCATTCAAATTACAGGTAACGGGAGTTCATGTTAAGTGGTTAAATTTCAGACTTGCCTATATTTGTGTTACTAAAGCTAGACGAATACCAAATTTCAGCATTGTGGGGTCACTGGTGTACCCTGTGAATTTTGTTAAATGTCAGTTTTTATTATGGCCAATAACTTAAAAACTACAAGGTTTTAACTAAAAATAGAAACGGGGTTGAAAAATGTACTCACAAAGACCTTTTATTAGACGTGCCATTTGACCGGATAGTCCCATTTTGTTTTTTGTCACCCCTCTTGAATCTCAATATCTTAAATCCTCCCCATATTTTTAGCTCATTTAGTCACACCAAAATTGTGCCATCAGTACCTACCTATATGCCAAATTTTACGATGATCGGATAAACGCTTCGAAAGTTATCCTCGGACAAACAAACAAACATACATAGATACATACATACAACACCGATTTGCCCAAGTTGATATGGAGATCTCGCTTCGCTCGATCAAGAAATCTATCTGAATTCTATCATGAATTTCTTACATGCAAATAGTTTTTTAAAGATGAATGCTTTGTGTTACGCTTAGGAAAAATTTTCTAAGATTTTTTAAGTGTATTTCTTTTGTACTAGCTGACTCGGCAAACTTCGTACCGCCTTGACATGCATATGACGCGGGCTGCCAATGTACACCACCGGTAGAATTATCAATCGGCCATCATGAAAATGAAATTTCTACATAATTTTTTTGCGTGATTTTTCCGATATTTTAATATTATTCTGCTATTCGAGGCGGAGACAAATCCAACAAATCAAAGATCATCAAAATCGGTCCCGTCGTTCTTGAGTTACAAATGGTGTAACTAACCCGACTTTGTTTTATATTATAGATGAACGTGTTTTAAAAAGAAACCTAGGTTCGGAAGTGTCGGTGCGCGAGTCCTACTCGTACTTGAGCGGTCTTTTTGTTTTCAGGTCTCATCACAGTCGGTCTCGTTCCCGATCACGAAGACGTTCCAAATCCCATCGTCGTTCAAAGTCAAAAACTCCACAACGAAATATCAGTACACCGAAACAAAATGGCGCTGCGGGTACTCCTCCTAAAACTATAGAAAAAGCGAGGTCTAAAAGCTGGGATTTGCCTAAAGATGGGGAACGTATAAAGTCTTGGTCAAAAAGTCCGATAAATCAATAATAAATAATTTATGGTATAGTTTGTTTGTTTGATTTTCGAAACAGTTTGATAAATAAATAAAGTAAATAATGCTGGACATTGCTGGCAATGTCCAGCTGGCCATTGCTGGACAACTAAGCAAAGCTTGTACTAACAACCAGATAACTAATATAATAAAAACATTATCTTTTTTAAACTCTTAGGAACAAATATCTGCAGAGCATGCAAATCCAATGACCTACTGCCAACCACGCTAACTTTGGCAGCAGGTCGTTAGGTTTTTGTTTTTTTTATATAACTAACCGAACTATGCTACCAACCGGACTATTGACATGGAAAAGTATCACTAGTTCGGCCAACCAAACTACCTGACGAACTCCGTGGCGCAGTGGGCGAATAGTCGTCTGAGACGCAGATATTTATTCCGGGTCTGGTTGTTTCTCTATATGTTATAAGTATTTATGTATTCTATCAGTTATCAGGTGCCCATAGTACAAGGTTTGCTTAGTTTGGGGCTAGATGGCGCTGTGTGAAATGTCCAGCATTATTTATTTATTACTATACCTATGACATATCCTCTGGATAAGCACCTGGACCCGCACCTACTACTGCACGATGGCCAGTTCGGCTTTAGAGCTGGACTGTCCACCGAGAGTGCAATATTAAGCCTCAAGCACACGGTCAAGTATTATGTGGGTAGAAGGACGCCGGTCTGCGCATGTTTTTTGGATCTGTCAAGGGCTTTTGACACGCTATGTTACGATATACTCTGGCAAAAGCTTCGTACAAGTCTGCCGAGGGAGCTGTGTTCTGTTTTTGAATACTGGTACTCTCATCAGATCAATCATGTGAAGTGGGCTGGCACTTTATCTGACGCCTATGGTCTGGAGTGCGGAGTGAGGCAGGGGGGGATAACTTCCCCAAAGCTATTTAATCTATATGTGAATGGCTTGATAGATGGCCTCAGCAACTTGGGCAATACACACTACACGGGCAGCCCCTGTGGTTCACGTTCACTCTAAAGTCCGTCAACACACTTCGCGTCCAATACAATAATGCCTTCAGGATGTTGTTGGGCCTCCCGCGATCCTGCAGCGCCTCTGGTATGTTCGCGGAGGTACGCACGGATGGATTCGCCGCCTGTATGAGAAAAAAGGCAGCCTCGCTGCTTACAAGAGTACGCGTGAGTACCAACACCGTTCTGAGGACAATAGCGGACAAGTATGACGGCCCTCTCTATAAACACTGCATAGGGATTCTGTGTAGGTAACGTACCCGCCCATATGCCTAAGCTTTGTGACACGTTACATTTTAATTTTGTTTTGATTTTTATTTAACTTTGCTTTAATTTAAATTTGATTTATTTTTAATTTAATCTTTACTAACATAGTGTATAAGAACCTGTATATTACTAACATTGATATGGATCTTGGATATCCGAAATAAATGACTATTTAATTTAATATGCATACCTATGACGCGGGCAGTGAATTGTCAATCGGCCATCATTAGCTACATCTATGTACGAGGAAATGAATTTACTTCATAATTATTTTTTGCGTGAGTTTTTCCGATACTTTAATAGTTATTCTGCTATTCGGGGCGGAGACAAATCCAACAAATCAAAGATCATCAAAATTGGAATTCTTGAGTTATAAATAGTGTAACTAACCTGACTTTGTCTATACTAACATTATAAAAAGGAAAGATTTGATTGTTTGTTTGTTTGTATTGAATAGGCTCCGAAACTACTGGACCGATTTAAAAAACTTTCACTGTTGGGAAGCTATACTATATCCCTGGGTGACAGGCCCAACTGCGCAGAAGAAGGGTAATGTTTTTATTGAAAAACTACGCGTGCGAAGCTGCGGATTAGTAGGTCTTTTATTTAATTGAAAAGGCTTTCTCTAATTAATTTATTGGCATTTGCAACAGCATTTGGATGAAACTGATCTTTCATAAATCATTTAAAGCAAAAATCATTAAATGATATTTAATCGGTTTGATTAAAAAAACAATTTGATCAAAAATAATGTTTGGAATTGCCTCTGACTACGTCTAGTGTTCACGGACCTACTTCTATTTTATTTAATTTATTTGGAAGATAAACATCAGGCGAGGATTAATAAAGCAGTCAGCTTCTATATTTCCTTAATCCAGAGATAAGTATTTCCCACTAAGCTTTTACGTAAGAAAAATAATTAACAGTCTTTAAACAAGTAATCAACCTATCTCTAGATTAGCGGAATTTATCTGTCGATACATCATTCAGCTATCAGGAGATTACGATATAACGCTACTGCTAATCACCGATAAAGTACTAATTATAATAATTAATTAAATATTAATTATTAGTGTGTCGAAGAACCTCTAAGATGAAGGTCCTAGCTATTGTGTTGTTGTGCGCATTTGCAGCCGTTCAGGTAAGATATTTTTTCACACGACCGGGCCCCAATTCTACTAAACCTATTGTTTCACTATGACAATGGTATCGTCGAAAAATCGCCACTATAGATACCTTTTGGTATTCTACTAACACAATGTTTTTTCAATGACCGCCGTTGCTATGACAACCCCATTGAACATTTGGTAGTTTATGACAGGAATAACAATCATAATCGTTTAACAATAGTATGGCTCCATAATAGTTTTTCTTAACAATTAGCAGAATTGGGCCCCAGCTCGACAATGTCAAATTATATGTCATGTAAACCTTGTTTACACAATTTTGTTTTTATAAGAGACTTGCGAGATCTCACTTCGGGGCGAACCACTAGTATAAATTAAAACATAGAACTCTTGACACGCTAAGAAGAAGTGAAAGAAACAAGTTAATTAAGTACCAATTTCTTTAAATATATGAAAACACCTACCTCGTCTTTTTGCGTCGGGGGTTACAAACTGACATAGCTAAGAACCACCTGAATTAAACTAGCATTCTATGAAAAAAAACCACGTTCCGGTCCGAATCGGTCCATCCGCTTGGGAGCTACGATGCCACAGACAGATAGGTGTTAAAATAACACATTTCTTTTTGCGGAGGTTATAAATAAAGTATTGTTACGAAACATCTGTCATGTACAGTGATCGGAGTAGGTAGATTGATTTTATCTACTTGCATCATAAATCATGATGATAACATAACATGGACATGCCTTTTTTCCCGGAAATTTCCGTTATATACGGGTTTGAATTAAATACAAAACTAGTGATTTAGTAATAACTATATTTGAAATTTAAAGAAAACTATAATAAAAAAAATTAATTGATTTTTATTTATCTGTCGAATAAAAAATATAATGCTTGTTTTTTGTTTGCTCACTATGCTTTTTCATAAAACTCATCCGATTGAGTTGAAGCTTTGGTAAGTTTCTGCGTGTAAATTCGTGAAGATTTCTACGCAATTTATCGAGAAAACACGTTTCTCACGAGAAAAGATCCCAGAGGCATGCCCATATAAACATAATAAATTTGAGATCATTGACCGTCAATCAATCTAGCTACTCCCACTTTACGCCCAGCTCCAAGCTATAATTTAAAAATCCCGGAATACCGGAGGCATGTCCATATTTACATATACGTTTGAGATCATTAACCCCAAATCAATTTATCTACTCCGATCACTGGTCATTAGTCAAAGATCTTAAAAACCCTATTGACAAAGAAAAAGGTGTTGTACCCAAACTCGTCACACTTATCTACTAATTAGTAGCTCATACATGAAAAAAACAATCTTACATACAACAAAAAACTTACCCAGATAGCAGCAGTTTAAAGATACTATCAAATAAATACCTACTAATTACAGGTAGATAGCTGTACCTACTTAATGATAATTTAGGGATACCTAATCAATAATTACTCGTTTATTAATCCAATGATAACAGTAGGTAGGTACATATTACAAAGTGAAACAAGATAGGTATGTAAAAAAACCTTTATTGATAAAATTGTTTTCTTTTATAGGGCCGCAGTGCTGGTGTTTCAAGTAAGTATCTGATTGTTTACTTGTAGCTTTGACTTTATCCTACACGAATTAGGGTTAGCGAGTCAGGTTAGGTAGCTTAGGTAGGTACCTAATGTTTTTCTGAAAAGTCTGAAACATACAACTTTAGTGTCGTTCAGAATAAAAAACAAATTAGTAGTGTTAAACGGGATAATATTAGATAGTAATTCGGCTATTTATTCTCATTACAATTTTAACGACGACCTCTGTGGCGCAGTGGGCGAATAGCCGGCTGAGACGCAGAAGGTTGCGGCTTCGATTCCCGCTGCGGGACAAATGTTTGCATGGTCTAGTGATAGTGGTTCCGGGTTCGGGTATTTTTTAATATATATATATATATATATGACCCACTGGTGGGCAAAGGTCCCCCCAATTTTTTCCACCCCTCTCGATACCGGGCCAACTCTACCCAATCACTGTTGAAGACATCTAGGTCATGGCGCCAGCGTTTTCCTTGGCGACCGCATCGTCTTCTGCCGTCTAAGGGTATCCATCCTGTGATTTCTTTTGCCCATGTATTACCATACCCGCCCCATACCTACCTATGTATTTATAAAACAAAAATATATACCTACTTACATACGTATTTCTATCAGTTATCTGGTTTCTACGAGGGCCACACTAAAAGTTTCCGGAATCAATAATAAAAAAATACCATTAATGGTCAAAAATGAATTTATAGTTTCTCAAAATATTTTCCCTTTGCGTCAATGCACTTTTTCATACGATTGAACCAATTTTGAAAACATTTGTGCCACTCCTCCGTGGTGACGTCAGATATATGTTTTTCATACTCTTCGACAGCCTCTTCTAGTGATAAAAACCGTAGATCGCGTAATTGGTTTCTGATTTTTGGAAACAGAAAAAGTCACACGGTGCCAGGTCAGGACTGTATGCTGGATGACTCATAAGTTGCACGTTTTTCGCGTTCAAAAACTCATTTGTCTGTCTGGCCGTGTGGGAACTTGCATTGTCGTGGTGCAAGATGATACGGCGTTTACCGTTATTTTCACGGAGTTTGTCAATAATTTCCGGTAAACAAATGGTCATGTACCAGTTACTATTCACGGTACGACGATTTTCTAAAGCAACAGTAGCCATGTGCCCAGTTTTATTAAAAAAAGAAGCGATCATCCGCTTCGAGGCACTTTTCACGCGCGCCACTTTGGTTGGTTTCGGTTCATCTCGAAAGACCCATACGCTCGATTGCTGCTTCGTTTTGGGATCATAGTTATAAATCCATGTTTCGTCACCTGTTACCATATCCCACACCAAATTGGAAGCTCCTTCGTTGTATCTGGCAAGCATAGCATGGCACCAAGTGATGCGATCCGTTTTTTGAGCATCAGTCAAATTGTGTGGAATCCATCGAGAACACAGCTTTCTCATACCCAAATGTGTGTGTAGGATTGACTGTATTTGATTCATGCCTATGCCCAAAGATGTCCGGATCTCATCGTAGGTCACATGCCCGTCTGTTTTGATCATACGGCGCACAGCATCACTGTTTTTGTTGGTCACAGCGGTGCACGGGCGACCTTCACGAATTTCATCATGGAGATTGACACGACCGCGTTTGAATTCTGTAAACCAGCTATAAATAGTCGTTTTGCATGGTGCTCCTTCGCCAAAAGCAGATTGAAGCCGAAACAAAATCATGCAACTAAAATTTTCCCAGTTAAAGCCATTTTATTGTATTCACGCAATTTTTAAAATGACGCCACAATGTGAAAACAGTTTACAATCAGATGAAACAAATTTTATTCTACGGCTAAAGAGATCCATTTTCAAATGTAGTAATAACTTTTTAAATATTGTTTAAGTAAGTGGCCAATTCCGGAAACTAATAGCGTGTCCTATGTATAGCACAAGCTTTGCTTAGTTTGGGGCTAGATAGCGCTGTGTGAAATCACCAGCATTATTTATTATTTTATTCAACGACAAAAGCCAGCGCGTGCTGCCATGACACACTATCCACGCTAATTGCTAATAGAGATGTGCCACAAAGCATGCACTAGAGATGGGACCATGAATCGTAAATGTCGCCACTAGTTTATTTACCTAATTTTAAGACGAAAGTTAATCAATATTTCCCTACAGACACCAACGCTCTGGCCGTTCTGGGTCAGAATCCTTCATTCATCCACCTCCGCATCGCGGTATCCACCAGCGGAGCCCTCGAGACCGGTGCTGCATCCCTCATCGCTGCCAACTGGGCTCTGACCACCGCCGATAACGTTAAGATGTATGTATTTATTCGTCAAGATAGATAAAAGCCTCGTGTTGGGCGCCATTATTTAAGCAACTACTTAAATATTCCAGCACTTACACGGGGTTTATCCTAACCAAGAGTTGTTGAGTTTTTTGTGAAAGGGCTCACTCGGGGAAGTACTGCCACCATACCTATTTCTGTCGCCAAGCAGCATTCCTGTTTCGGTTTGAAGGGTTTAGTTGCCGGTCAAATTACATGCACATGTGGCTTTACACTGGTATGCCTCCAGTTGATGGACGCAGAGCACTGTATCGTAGGGCACGTTCCTAAGGTGCGTGACATCAGGAGGGTGATAAGTTTGTTCCATCTAAATTCGTTGTTGTTGAAAACCAGTGTTAGGTGCAAACCATCCAATATTATGCTGAGCTGAACGCCCTTTTGGTGAATTGGTGGATGAGTAGAACAGGCTTAATACATTCATTAGTATCTACTGTTGTTTATAATTGTTTAATGGATAACCAGCTATCCTGGGCCAGCCACATAAACGAAATCAGTAAAAGGGTGCATTTCTCGTTCCAATCACTAAAACCCCTTCAGAAATTTCATCCCTTTGAAACTAAAATTACTCTCGCCCAAGCCTTAATGTTGCCCCTTCTCAAATATTCTGATGTCTGCTTTCTTGATGCTACGGTGGAACTTCTCAATAAACTGGAACGTCTACAGAACTTGTGCATTCGTTTTATATTCGGTCTGCGCAAGTTTGATTAGGTATCCAATTTTAGATCCCAACTTAAATGGCTCCCTATTCGTCTTCGCCGTGATCTTCACGTCTTATCACTCCTCTTCAAAGTATTATTGTCCACTCTCTTCAGAAATTCAAAACGCTCACGGAGTTAAGGAGTACCTCCGTGAGCGCTTTGAATTTCTTGTCCCTCGCAGTGTGCCATGCCGGTCCTCCAAGTCTCTTCTCCTCAAAACACCTCAACACACTTCTAGCCGCTATGGTGGCTCCTTCACCGTTTATGCGGTAAAAATTTGGAATGCCCTTCCTCATGAAGTTCGCGCTAGCCCATCACTCAATATTTTCAAACGGAAAGTTAAAGAGCACTATCTTTCTCTTTAATTTTATATTATTATATATAGGTACATATGTATATATTTATATTAGGTAGGTATATATTATTATTCCATATAATTTATTTATTATAATTATAATATTATAACATACTTTGAGTATAGTTCATATTAGTTTTGGGTATATATATTTATTTATGTTTTTGTACACTCACCTACCTTTAAAATCATCTCTCTCTCTAGCCTCAAAGGTTTGCTGGAAGAAAACTCTTCTTAGAGTTAAGCTCGCCTTTGTACATGACCTCTATTTCTGTATTTTAAATAATAAATAAATAATGTGTCATTTAGTGTGTACCAAACAAATAATTATTCTATTCTACTCCATCTCCAGGTCGATTAAAAAAACTTAAATTAATATCCGGCTGAGATTAGGGTTGCCATACGACCGGAATTTTTCGGACATGTCCGGTAATATAGGTCCGGAATTCCTACAATATAAGTAGGTAACGAGTAAAATAAAACATAAAATAAACCAAAGGTACGTTAATTGACTGTTCAGCTTTTCGCATTGCAGCATCTCTTCGCCTGGGAGCACCATGTTGTGCCCCACACCGTTGCCAATGCGGTACTGCCGTCGACCAGCTCGGCCACCACGGTCTTTCCTGTGTAAGAAGTGTGGGGAGAATTCCCCGCCACGCCAGTCTCAATGATGTCATACGTCGAGCTTTTACCACCGCCAACTGCGCCGCCATTTTGGAACCAAATGGTCTCGTGCGTGACGATGGTAAAAGACCTGACGGAATGACACTAATTCCGTGGAAGATGGGACGGCCTTTAGTGTGGGACGCCACTTGTGTTGACACTTAAGCACCGTCACATCTTTCCGGAACACAAAATAAGGCTGGTGCGGCGGCTGAATCGGCGGAAAACCTCAAAAGGCGCAAATATAGTAGTCTAAACACATGCTTTATATTTGAGCCTTTTGGGGTTGAGACCCTTGGACCGTGGGGACCGAGCGCCCACAAAATTTATAATGAACTTTCAAAACGCCTGGTCGAGGCGACGCGTGACCAAAATGCTGGCCAGTATTTTGGCCAACGTTTAAGCATTGCCATTCAACGTGGCAATACGGCCAGCATTCTGGGCACGCTTCCCACTAGCAGCGGCTTGTTAGATTAGGGTTTTATATAAAGTTTACATGTACATACATACTAATACTAATTATCTTTAAATAAACCAAATATTTTTATTACAAATAAATTAACAATCAACATTACGTATGTTATTTGTCATTTTGATCATTACTGGTATTATTACTCCGAGAAATATTCTGCAACACATTTCGCAACTCATACTTTGTAAATTATATTGAGTTAAAAGAATGGACAGACTCTACAGAAAGTCTGTTTCTTTCTTTGGTTCATTCACATGCACGATGCTATTTACAAGAAAAGCAGGAATTTTCATCAAATGTCAGAAATTTACCCCGGAATTTAGATTTTTTAATCTGGGAACTTTAGCTGTGCTATGATGTGACTGGTAGTCACAAAGTCCCTATCCTGGGCACATGCGAGTATACAGTAGAAAAGCTCCGTGTTGGAGTGCCAACATTTTAAAGATCTAAAAAAGAGAAGATATGGATCAAAAGTCTCTTCATGATCGCCACAATTCATAAACAAAAAAAAAACGATGGAATAAGAGATCACCGCGTTGGGGTACCAAATTACCAACATATGTACCTATAGTCCAGCTAAACTTCGTAAAGCTGAAACTTTTCCATGTAGTATTTTCTCTCATGCATTTGTCCTCAGCGCCCGTTTCATCTGGCTCCGCTATGGCGCAGTGAACGTCATCAAGCCCACTCTGGTCACAGAGTCCAGCAGCGGTTTCCTCGTACACAAGACCGCTAATGTCGCGGTTATTCCCATCAACAGAATTGTTAAATTTGGACGTAAGTACTTTTACGCACTTTTTATAAGTTATAATTGGAGCCCAATTTTAGATAATACAGGGTATTTTATTGAGATGGGTCAATTTGGGGAAATCCTAAACGGTAAGAGATATCAAAAAAAGCTGATAGGACCCGCGTCACCGATTTCGATAAAAATAATTAACTGTATTTAAAGATTTTGGAAAAATAAAGTAGGTATTGTTGTAATTTATTGGAGCCGAGTGAACGACCGACCTGTGCACGCCGCGCCTGTCCGACCGGAAAATTGTGAATCCGATGGCTGATTTAAAATTGCTAGTAGAACCATTGGGTTTCAAAAGATTAAAATTTTAGTCTGAGAAGTGAGAAAAAATAATAACACCTGTTATATATACAATAATTTATTTTATCTTAAATACACTTGCCATTTAAAGTCCGTCAAAAGAGGGTGTTAGTTCAGGTTGAGTATTTTAAAACTGAAGCGCATTTGGCACATGCGATAAAAAGGTTTTAAAGTGAAGTTATTTTCGCAGTAAAAAGTCTGTTGTTAATGAATTCCGGGGGCCAAGAGCATCCCGTGCCAAAGTTTCAAGTGGAGTACTCGTTGCCTGCCTCAAAAATTACGGTATGACTTTTCGCATACCAGGATTTTAAATAATTAAATCAGGAATTTTGTAAAAAAATTGCTGACGGTTTTAAAATTTATGGTGTACTATCAACAGCAAAAATCAGAATCAGCGCTTAATTAAGAAGGTATAGTTAAGTGCTGAATCGGGTTTTTGGTGTTTTGGGTAGCTAAAGACAAATCTTGAGACAAATAGTTTAGTTAGGTAGTCAGTGTTCCGTAGTTCAGATTTTATGGTGATAATGAAAAAGATGGATCGAAAACATACTTTTATCTTTATTTTCAGCCGATAACCGTTTGTTCCTCCAACTGGTTTTAGCGAAATAATCTCGTATCTCAAAGAGGCTTTAAATTTGAAATTGATTGATTATTTGAAATTGACACAATACGCATATTAGTTTTGAGGTTATTGTGTCAGGTTTTCAAAACTGATGGACAGAAAGACTGTGTTAACTAACTAACCGGTTAGTTTATGCTAAATCCCAGGCTTAAAGCACAATAATATAACATAATGCTGGATATTTCTAACACACGGAGAGCTACCTTCAATTATTATTTGGTCATATCATAAGCATATTGCGAGAGGTCAGCACTGGACTAATATGGGCTGATGATGATGATTAGCTCTCAATAGAGCCAGCGGTTTTTAAAGGGCGAATGATTACAAACGAGTGGAAATTAATACCTCATCCATTAATAAACTCCAAATCCCTTTGGACAATCGATCACCGACTGGCAACGAGCGAAGGCAACTCAACAAGCCTCTAATTGAACCAGTCGGCAGTTTTATTGTCAAACTAGCTTCCGCTCGCGGCTTCGCACGCGGTCTGTCAATAAAAAGTAGCCTATGTTTCGATCTTTAAATTTTTAACGAAATCGGTCCAGCCGCTACGACTTGATCGACAAACAAACAAACATCAAAACTTTTGAATTTATAAAAGTACTGTGATTAGTGTGATAACCGTTTTCAATCTACATATTTTACTTTCCAAGGTTCTACCGTCTCATGGTAAATTGCCAGTTTAATTACGGAGAGTGGCCTGATAGGCAGGCGACCTATAGGTATCTAACTAGGTGCTTATGTTAGATAGATAAAGCTTTGTTCCCCTTTTTAAGCTTATTACGTGCACGGATAAATGTGAGATTTGGCATAGTTAAAGTTTGTAAGGAGAAGGAGGTGCGAATCTTAAAATAAACCTAAGAAAAATATTAAAGTTTACGAATTTCAACCGTGTGCAGTGGCAACTAAAGGCCACCGTTCACTTCACGACCGTCGAGCCGCACGCCGCACCTTACAAATCAGTGGATAAATCCGTCATCGTCCACACACTACAGGAGCGCTAAGTGCAGCGCGGCGCTCGCCTTGTCAGACGGCGAGCGCCGCCGTATGCCGAACCGCAAACCCTAACATTCACACCCAGATTTGCGCGCGTGTGAATGGTGGGCGGAAAACCATATCTGCCTGCCATTAGTTGATGTTAGGCACAAAAAAGTTCTTATTCTTTCATTTTATTTGTGGGACTTCATGTGTGGGAAAAGATGAGGAAATAAATATGATTCTGATAATTTGAAGTCCCCATCAATGTTCGTTTCTGAATGAATGAATGAAAGTTCTTTATTGCACAAAATAAAAATAATCTGGACACAGGCGACCTTAAGGCATATAGCATTCTCTTTCAGTTAACCTTATTGACTTATTATTTTACAGCTAACATCGCCCCAATAAGTCTGGTTGGAGGTGAGAGGGTTGACACTTACAATTTCTGCGCTTTCGGCGGCAGCGAAGATAAGAGTAAGTTAATATAATATTTTTTAATCACTCAGGATCTTTTTTCAGGAGGCCTTGTGTGTGTGTATGAGTCAGCTTGTGTGTCTAAATGTTTAATATAAAACAAACTCATGCTCTGAAAGTTGGTTATTGTAAACTCCATAACGGCTCCGTAAATGGGATTTACGGCTGTAAGTAAATTTTAAAATAGAATGTGACTCATTGCATAATAAGCTAAAATGAAATATTATCTCCATGACAAATCCTTATTTATATTTATAATAAAATACCATTTGGGGACACTTCCGCCTGGTTGTGATCTGGAGAAGTTGAGCTATCTATAGATCGTTTGCAACGGTCTTTATTGTAAATAATTGTATATTCTTTCTGTTATTAACGGCATTTTCTTATTATTAAAAATAAAAGAGGCCATATTCATAATATGAAAACTGATGACAAATCGTTATGTCTATTTATAAATAAACTAGCTGACCCGCCCGCGGCTTCTCACGGATGGTTTTTCAATAAAACATAACTCTCATTTTGCGCAGTTGGCTAAAAAGTAGCCTATGTCCTTTCCCAGAATATAATCTATCTCCTTGAAAAATTTCATTACGATCCGTTCAGCCGTTTAGTCGTGTAAAGGTAACAAACAAACTAACAAACAAAGAGTTATGTATGTATTTTATAATATAAACCTTCCTCTTCAATCACTCTATCTATTGCTGAAAACTGCATTAAAATTCGTTGCTACTCAACGGATTTTAAAAGATCTAAGCGAACAGACAGCGGAAGCGACTTCATTTTATATTATGTAAAGAAGAGGCCATAGTCCGGTAGCATGGGCGTAGCCACGGGGACGGGGAGTTTAGGGGCTCAAAGATTTCACGTTCACACTGGGGGGCTCTCAGTGAGTCGGCGGCTGATAATATTGTTGCTGACCTTTTGACATACGTAGCAATTTAGGATTTAAATTAGGTATATATTAAATTCTTTGCCAATGCCCATCTACAGCAGCTATAATCGTAAGTAGCTGGTCTAGTATAAAATGCTTGTCTGTTTCTAGCGCGTCTAAAATGATGGCGCAATGAGCTACTAGGTGGATAAAGCCTATTTAATTATTTAAGTATTATTGACGTAACCAAGTGTTCTATATTGTGTCCCTACGGTTGAATAAATGAGTATGAAAGTAATACCTACATATTTTAGTTTGATTGAACGCGGCCATAGTTTCATAGTGTGGCGTCAGCACTAGATATTTATTTAGTCTAATTGTTAATGGTTACTATAAAATGATATATATGTATGTTTCAGGGCCTGGTGAACAACTGAGATGCTTCAAGGTTTCTGTTGAGGAATCTGAATCAGGCAAACTAATCGCCTCCAGTGAAGACGGTGCAGCTAACAGGGTAAATGCATTATTAATTAATACTAGCTTGCGCCCGCGGCTTTGCACGCTTGGTTGTCAATAAAAAGTAGCCTAAGTTTCAATCCAGGTCACAATCTATCCTCAATACCTAATTTCATCGAAATCGGTCCAGGCAACTTAGGATAGTATTTTTCAAACTTTCGCAATCACTATAAAATAAAAATAATAAGTAAATATCGCTGGACATTTCACACAGCGCTATCTAGCCCAAAACTAAGCAGAGATTGCACTATGGGAACCAGATAACTGATAGAATACTTATATACTTTTTTTTTAGAAAAACACCCAGACACGGAACAAATATCTGTAGACCATAACAGAGACCTATAACTAATTACAGATTTAAACGGGTATTATTTATCACGTATGTACTTTTTTTTATTTGTTATCCCGACGTTAGTTGAAAATACCCGTTTAAACCTTAGGGTAGAACGGAATTAGTGAAATTGGATAGAAATGATTTTATTTCACACCATGAACAATAGAACAATTAAAATTAGCAAAAAAGAATGTACATATGTATACACTAAGAGGTCTTATCTCTACCAGACAACCTTTAGATGTAATGGATCGTATGAGTTTTACCTAGGTAATATTTTATTATTATTCGTATTTATTTAAGTTTGGGGCTAGATAGCACGGTATTCAGTTCAGCATTATTTATTTATGAAAATAATGTTTATAATTGTCGTCCATACAAATCATAATAATTTTTTGTTTTAGTTCGACCATGGTGCTCCTCTGATCAACGGCGGTGTTCAACAAGCTATCCTAGTAGCCACTGATGACAGCAACGCTGGAAGTAAGTTTTTTTATACAACTTGGAGATGGAAAGCTCAGAGCCCACCTGATGTTAATTGAAAGGAAGAGAGAAAAAGTTTTTATTTGTACGGCGAGACATTGACACAGGAGTTACATAAAGAAACTAACAATATATAATTTAAAAAAAACTATAAAACTATCCATAATTGGTATAGCTCCGTCAACTTAACTCGGTACCTGGCTTGAATTACAGTTCTGTTAAGTAAGGTCAGCAAAAAAAAAAATAGAACTTAAGTTGAAAAAAAATAAAGTTTTTAAATAATGAAAACCAATGAAAAAAATAATCTTAAAATATTGACAATGATTTTTTTTAATTAAAAAGAATCATGCCTACTTTGGTTCATAGGTTCTACCCCAGACATGGTATCACTGCCATCGTTGTCCTCAATTGCGCTCCCCGACTCGTTATAAATAATAACAAAGTCCAAATGTAACAAAAACAAAAAACTTTAACAACCAAAAACTTAACAAAAAACAGCTAAAGAAAAAAACTCGGATGTGAACTGATATGACACGCACGCGTGTATCGCTAATAAGTATGCCAACGATACTTGCTTAGCCAAACTTTACTTGCTAGGCGCCAAGTTACAGTCGATTAGCGATGACGCTAGTCGATACGTCCGAAAATGTATGGGATTTGATACATGCTATAGAAATACCACGTGATTCAGCGACAACAAATGTATGTAGAAATCGAATAGATTCGTGGCGAATGTAATTAGGCTACGTTACGTTGAAGGAGTTATAATATAACGCACGCCTATAACAAGGCCTCGTGGGTCACGCACCTTCGTAGGAACGTGCCCTACGATGGACTGTCTTTCGTCCATCAACTTGTGAGATCAGTTGTACCTAGGGTTGCCAACTTTTTATTGAATTAACGTATTTTAGGTTACAGAGGGGGGATAAATAGAAAGTCCAGTAATCGAACATTGATTAATCATAGGTACTCATTATATAGTGTATGGATAACATAATAATTATTTAGCATTATGTGGTTGATTCGACTTCTTGTGTAAACGTTCGTACATAATTATTAGTGCATGCAAATGACAAATTCAAAAAATATGTATAAGTTAATGTTGAATCCATAGGCTCCCAAACTAGTACTGTATTTCAAGAGCCAGTGACTTGTTTCAGTGATTTCAGGATGGGAGAAGTCCCATCTTAGCTACAATTCAATTACATACGGTTTGGTGCGTGTATGTGTGTATGCTTTGTAATAATTATTTTACGCTCTGTAAATTAAAAAAAAAAGGTTAACATCTCAATTCCATCGTATTCCATTTTCTCTAACCACATAAGTATTAACTTTTTATAAATAACAGTCTTCAGATTGCATCTATTAGATTTTCCGTTAATATATGATTATTTTCACAGCTTTCCTCCCAACCGCTGAGTTGGTACCATGGATCGAGGAAGTGACTAATCTGGTGTTGAGCCCTAAGGAAGAGTCCTCTGAGGAAGAGTCTTCTGCGGAAGAGTCCTCTGAGGAAGAATCCTCTAAGGAAGAGCCCTCTGAGGAAGAGTCCCCTGAGGAAGAGTCCCCTGAGGAAGAGTCCCCTGAGGAAGAGTCCCCTGAGGAAGAGGCCCCTGAGGAAGAGTCCCCTGAGGAAGAGGCCCCTGAGGAAGAGGGCTTAAGGGTCAAGTTCGTCAACTAAATGAAAATACAAGAGATTCAAACACAGATTAGATATTGTGAGGCCTGTATGCTATACTTAACTCAAAATTGAATCGAGAACCATAGATTTTTGACTGTTAGCTCATAGACAGCTGTACACAAACCTACGCTAGATTCTTGATTCACACTTGAGCATAGTTCTAGAATATACGCGTGAGCGTTCTGAATAGGGCAAGTCTTATAACATTGAATAAACGTCTGAAAGGTTTAATGTAGTTTTATTTTTAAAAGATGTGTAATGAGAACGATAACTCGTGTAGTATTACTCATAAGGTCATTTTTGTACAGAACCTTTTTGTCTGTAAACTTTTTGTGTAGGCACAATCTACACGATGAAACTGTAATCACTGTGTTTTGTTAGAACAAACGTTCGGACATGGTCTACTAGGCACTAGCGCTTTATAGCATCAAAAAATGTTGTCACGTTTTCAAACATGTTTGTAAATGTGTGTGTAAATTTACGAGTTAGGGCTTCCAATAAAGATTTTAAAAAACCAACCAGCTTAATAGAGATAAGCCTCATAAAATATGGTTTAACCGCGAAAACCCCGCATTAGACCACGACAGTTGCAACGCAGTCAAAAAAGGTAAAATACGCCATAAATACCCAATGAAGGGTTTTAACACGGCCATGATTATAATAACTGGTAACAGATGGCGTTGCTCTGTCATCAACTGAATATCAAAGGAAAGTGAATTGTCAATGTCAGGTGCCGTGTTAACGTTATTTTTCGAGGAACATAATATAAAACAATAAAAAATTGTTTATCTGACGTAGTGATTTTGATAGATTTTGGCCAGTGCCATCTGTTATGCTGCTCGTCGAAACTAGTAGTAAAAAAAAGCGATGCCTATACATATTTAGTGGCTAATTATGATGGAGTTGTCATATCATACAAATACGTCAAATTTAAACGTATTTAATCGCTAAATACGTTTAGGTATCGTTGTGTAAGCTGTGCTAAGAGCCATAAACTAACAATGAGGAAACAAAACCACGTAAGAATATTATCTAAACATTTAAAAGTTACTGCAAAATCATCATTATTCTCAAGTTATAAAATCTTAAACATCTTGGCATTCAATAGCCTGGGCACCATGACTATCTAAACATATTCACATAATGAATTTATTATGTATGCATAAATAACTCTTGCAATAACTTATAATTTCGACCTAAGCTTTTTGCGATATAAGTAGGTCGCATAGAAAAAATAATTAAAATTATGTAAAATTGACAATGTTTGCTAACTTCAATAGCAAGAGTTTGTTAATTCTAATGTACAATATGGATTTTAAAAGTGCTCAGCTGTCTGATTGATTTGATTATTAGAAATTCACAAATAAAATCCTAAAAAACATTCATTGTATACAGCATATTGCATAGCGGTTCATGGTAACCGCAATGAATTATGCTGTATTTATGTCTAATAGAAAAAAAAACCTAAAAAAAAAGAAGTTGTAAGTACCCAAGTACTTTTAAACAGTGCTAAAACAAGAGAAAATCGGTAGTCATGCCATAGTCATGTTTTTTTAAGTTGGGTCATCATTCAGACGAATTATGATCTATGAAGCCAGCATATCCTTTCATTTACGCACAGCAATCTTCGACATCCAAATATACGACTATTTATTTAGCTAGAACATTTTGGAAGTATCGATTGACAGAGCTATGTCTTTTCCTCCAAGGATAAGGAAATCGCCGTTCTAGCCTTAAGTTCACTGACCGAACTCTGGTTGACTAAATTAATGATGTTGAATAAATAAGTTGAAGTTGAAAAAATAAATGATGATAATGAAACTAAATTAATGACAAAATAACGGAAAGAAATTGACAAATGGACAAATGACGCGAAAATATACAAATTACTAAAAAGTAGGTGAGCAGAGTAATCGGACTACGTGACTACTGCCATACAGCAGCATTACGTCATCTTAAAAGTGGTCGTACCTCTTAGACTACAAAATATAAACTAAAAAATATTAATTATCACAGGGTTCGTATCGTACCTATTTCAGGATAAGTATACCAATATTACATATGTTATTTCGCAAGAGTGTGGGTAAATCATGAAAATGAACAACATAACGGGCGTCATAAGCTAGAAGCATAGGTAGGTCTATCGGACTTAGGGTTCCCAGATTACAAAATCGAAATTCCGGAGAAAATTCCTGATATTTGATGAAAATTCCTGACTTTCTTGTAAATATAACATTAATGTCGTTTGCATCGTGCATGTGAATGAACGAAGCGAAATATTTGGTTTATTTTATGTTTTATTTTACTCGTTACCTACTTAAATTGTAGGAATTCCGGACGGATTAGGATTCCCCCCGAATTCCGGACAAAGACCTATATTACCGGACATGTCCGGAAAATGCCGGACGTATGGCAACCCTAATCGGATGGGATTTACAGTCGGGACTGATGGACGCGACTTATGCTGTATCTGGCCCCTACTATTTATTATTTACATGTGCAAACTTTCAGCAATAAGTCGCGGACGGAACTATGTATAAGCACTCGGACGCCTAACGAGAATAGGCTCCTCCGATATTTTTATAAGACGATGACACGATGTCCCAATCGCATACCACATTCACATACCCAATTGCAACTCGTTCAAAAATGTTCCAATTTAGAAGTCATTTATTTTGTTTATTGTATGTATTCTAAAAGGATCATTAAAATGAACAACCAGCCTTGTTTCTTGCCTTTCTTTCCTAACTTGGTCGCGAAGGAAGAGATAGTAAAATTGAGTTTTCTAAGTGATCCTTGTGATTTTAATGAATAAAAAGATTTTGATTCTGAAGTTGTTAGAATAATTTAATTTACCCAGAGCTTAGATTATGTTTGTGTTCATTTTCTTGAGCTCTTGTGGTCACATCTCTAGATAAATTTTTCTAGATAGAGATCGCTACATAGCAATAAGACCGCCAATTGTATACATTCATTTGAATACTGCTACTGTTAATTGTTTTGTTGTTTATGGTGTGCAATAAAGTATTATCTAATATAATCTTAACTATCTGGGACCAGCGGGGTTATTGTATATCTTTGTATAAAAAAAACGATTATGTATTTCCTCCGTAGTTTTCGATCTTGAGGATTCTGAGTCTGATCTTACAAAATGTTCACGTATACAAATAAAATTCATACAAAATATCCCAAGATTGGAAGATGAGGAGAAAATCGATCATCGATTTTTGACATCAGGGATTGACATAAATCTAGCAAATTACTTCAAAAACATCTGTTTGCCGCATTGATCTTTAGCGGTAGTATCACTTTCAGCGACCAAACATGTTTAAATTTAACGTTACTTATTTGTATGATTTGACAACTCCTTAAATCATATTTAGCCACTAAATACGTTTAGGCATCGTTGCGCAAATCGCCCTTAATGTCGGTGTTGATTATTGTTTTTGTCGAATCGTAATGTTTTCTGAATGTTGTTGTTCTTTTTTTCTTTAATAAGTATATAAAAATCTCGTGTCACGGTTTTAGTGGTCCGAAACGGGTCAACCGATTTTAATAAAAAAAAATTTGTATATTTTGTAGCTATGAGATCTCACGAGTCTCCCATGAAAACGAAAAAAATATTATTTGTAATCTTTGACTATTAAAATAGTAATGCATAACCAACTTACTTGACCTAGAGTTTCATTCAAATGACAGGTACGACCTGTAAAGTATTTTTCACAATCCTAACCCCGCCACCCCTTTTTTTAGTCTTTTTGAACAATATCTATATAATTTAACCGTCGTTCATTGACGTGAAGTCATTTACATGAAGTGGGGTGTTACTTTGATAAGATTGTTTTATAAAATTTTTATCCCGAAGTTCCCACGGGAACAGAAAATTTTAAGCGTGCGAAGCCGCGGGTGGGTCAGCTAGTATTTGTGTAATAATTCTGTAAATAAAGATGAAAGTTTGATAGCGAGTGTTGCCGGTGAATTCTTGTCCTTGACCGCGTTGTAGTTGCGTTTAAATGTATTATGAAATGAATACATTATATCTACACGCTATTATCTGTGTTAATCTGTTGAGCCATTCGAGTAGCATCTTGGGAAATTTATAGAATGTGTCTCACGAGATGAGTTAACTGTTTTGGTAGAGATCTTTCAGTCGCAGGCGCATGTTAATAATTAAATAATTAGGACAATTACTGAGTAATTTTGTAATCGTAGACATTTCGTAGCAATTATGAGCGCGTTGAAGTCTTTTTCTTGTGAATCTTTCACTAGAGACTACCCAGTTTTTACATTTATTTGTATTTATACTAACTTGTGCACACGGTTTTGTTTAGGTTTATGTACCTAGTAAGTAGTAACCCAGTGTTCGTATTTTTAAGTTACGATAACTTTCGTTTACTTTACGATCTATAGAGGCATACGTTTTGTTTAATCATCAATATAGATATTATATAAAAAATAATAGATTTCGTTACGGGAATTTACTTTTTCATATTACGTACTCGTATATTAAAAATAATGATGGTAAAAAATTAAAAACCTGATTTATAATTTTTTTTTACCATATCGGTCAAAGACGCAAATAATGACCAATGCCACGAAACGTAGGGTCGAGGTAGATGGGCAGGAAATACTATATGTCGATAAGTACATTTACTTCGGCCAGTTAACAAGCTTCAAAAACAGGCATGACAAGGAAATCGATCGCCGCATTGAAAATGCCTGGAAGAGCTACTGGTCCATGAAGGTGCACATGATGACCTTCCTCGGAATCTGAAGCGCAAACTCATCGACATGTATAGCCTGCCTGTCCTAACCTACAATGCGCATACATGGTCATTGACCAAGCTGCAGAAATCCAAGCTCATGATTTATCAAAGGGCAATGGAACGCAGCGCCTTAGGATGCCGGAGAGCCGATCGGGTGAAGAATACCACGCTTCGTTCATTATCTGGTATTGCCGATGTGGGAGCCAAAACCGCGAAGCTCAAGTGGGATTGGGCCAGGCACGTAAGTCGAATGTTTCCGGAGAAATGGGCCAACAACGTAACAGCTTGGGTACCGGAGGATGATCAGCGACGTCAGGGTTGGCCGCGAAAGCGTTGGCGCGACGACATCAGTGGATTCGAGAAGGAAGGGTGGGAATCTGCCAAGGATCGCGATAGGTGGAAGGAGTTGGGAGAGCCTTTTGCCCAGCAGTGGGAAAATGGAGGCTAGTTAAAAAAAATAGTAACCATATCAGCAATAGAATGTAAGTAAGTACACTACTGAGTGTAGGCCTTCATGTTGATTTCCAGAGCGACCATCTTGTGCGGCCTACACCCAACGGCTCCCAGCAACATTCAACAGGTCGTTCTTCAGTCTAGTTCGTGGTCTCCACAAGATTCTCGACCTTTCTGCCCCAACGTCCGTCAGTTTAAAACTATGTGCCCGCCCAATGCCACTACAGTATGCTAATCCTCTTTACCTAATATAAGGTAATTGCCCAATTTTAAGTTAACTTTTAAAACTCGTGATAATTAAGGTGAAAACTACCAGTGACAGTATACTGATGTAATTTATGAACCTTGAATTTTACAGGGTCGAATCAAGAGATGATTGATTACACAGTGTTCTAGTTAGAGATTGCAAGTACAATGCATTTTATTTGAAAAAAAAAATTGTATCTCATTGTTTTAAATTTGTATCTAAGTGTGCTGTGATGCAGATGGCGCTCAACCCAGTAAGTTTTGATGAGGCAACTAGCGCAAGGGCACCACTTAGGTACGAACCTCGGCTTGGGCCGTTGCCAGGATGGGGATAGGAGAGAAATGCTCATGTTTGTACCTTGTGTAGGCGGCAATTGAAAGGACTCGTCGACCTCACTGGGGAGGTCGGTGTATCTGTGAAGTGTTTGCTCTGTCTAATGCAGATGAAGTCTCGTCTGCGTCAGCGGAGGTGATTTTGCAACTGGATCTCTGAGAACGTGTCTTGGTCAACGGAGGGGGTCAACAGAGGGTTTAAGGGATGCTAGAGAGTGCTCAGGACTATTTTAAAAAGTTTCTTAATTGGCTTCGTCGTCAGAATTGAAAGATAGATAGATACTCTTTATTGAACACCAAATAAAAATACAGTAACTAAGGAAATATACAATAAATAACTGTACAATGGGCGGTCATATCGCTAAAAGTGATCTCTTCCAGACAACTAAAAAAAAGGAGAGTGACAAACATCTTTCATAATTTTGGTAATGATAACAATAATAAAAAGTGCGGCTAATTATAATGACGTAAGTAAAGATTTTAAAAAGGTAAAAAGGGTAGGTAATCTTCGAAACTGCTGAACCGATTCTGAAAACTAATTCACTGATAGAAAGCTATACTATTCCTGAGTGCAATATTTTACTTATATAAAAATCCGTACGAAGCCAGGTCAGGTTAGCTAGTAATAATATATAATTACTAGCTTACCATTGAGATAAAAGAGACGCGCCCTATTTCCTAAACTTTTGCGGTCAGTTAACCAAAATGATATATATCGTGCAACTGAATGAATTACCATAAGTCGAGTTGAGCAACGCTCACGGTCACCGTGTCAGACACATCTGAGATCCGGCCCTGCTATAGCTTTCTCTCTTACAGCATCACCGATTGCACACGCGCATTCGGTCACAGTGCGCCGGGGCGCAGACGTTATGACGCGGGAATTTAAGAATTAAAAAAATCCGCTCGGAAAATGTTTAAGTGCGCCCCTGCCTGAGTGATAGTGTAAGTGATGGATTGCAGTTTTTTTTAAAGTGATTAAATATAATTGAGGTTTGAAATAAGTTAATTTTTGATGTTAGTTCTTACTTACCTACGTGAGTAGCTAAGTTACCGCACCTTAGATCTTGAATTGTGTGCTCTACCGACACATCTTTATCCGCAATACACAAAAGTTATCTGAAAGAGTTTGTTTTTAGCATTAAGTTTGCTTTTGTACTATTTTAAAGAATTCTCTAAAGGTAAAGGTAGCGGCAGTTTATGTTATTTGATTATTCTTTTTGGGGTACAAATGGCATTTATTCTGGATTTCAGACTTTTTCCTATATTTGTGTCACTTAAGCTACACGCATACCAAATTACAGCACTGTGGGGTCACTGGTGTACCCTGTGAATTTTGTCAAAGTTCAGTTTTTGATATGGCTAATAACCCAAAAACTATAAATACTTTACTAAAAATAAAAACGGAATCTAAATTTTCTAATGAAGACCCGTCATTTGACGTCCCATTTGACCTAATAGTCTCAATATCTCAACCCCCCCCCAACATTTTTAGCTCATTTAGTTACACCAAAATTGTGCTATCACTACCTACCTATGTATTCAATTTCACGATGATCGGATGAACGCTTCGAAAGTTATCCTCGGATAAACAAACATACATACATACAACGCCGATTTGCCCAAGTTGATTTTGAGGTCTCAGCCGGGTGTTCGCCCACTGCGCCATGGACGTCATCAAAGGATATCTTATTTCCTAACCTTCAAAAATCCTAATTCTTGATATGTAAATCAAATCTAATAATCAACCACCCTCGATAATTATTGGATTAGAAATATACTAATTGCCCGAGATCCGACTGCATGATATCTACGTTCATCTATAATTTTTTATAAATAATTATGTGACACAAGATTGTGATGTTTTGAAGGAATGGGGGGAGGTCTTTGCCCTACAGTGGGATATAAATTGCTGAAAATGTAAAATAGAATAAAATAGATATTTACTAATAGCGAAATATGTTTCTGCTTAATTGGTTATCAACATATGGCCGCAAGTAATTTTAGTTATAAGGCTGTATAGCTTTAAGATTGATGATGATTGGAATTGCAATATGACTATATGACTATATCCATTATGTACTTATAATAATCATTTAGCGGTCTCCAAAACGTGTAAAACATTCTTGAAGAAAAATTAAGGTCTAAATATGCCTTTGAATGAATGAATGAATGATTTTTTAAAATTTGCTTTTCATGTTAAATACAAAAAAATTGACAAGTACAATGGGTAGTCTTATTGCTAAAGAAGCCGATCTTTTCCAGACAACCTAACGTACGAATCTAGTAATTTAAAAGTAGTGGACTTTGCACAGACTGTCAAAATTACCATCGTGTTGCGTTCCCATACCATTCGCTAGATACCGAATTAAGGAGATCGTTTTATAGATAGGATAGGTTCTGAAAATAGCTTAGTTTGTATAGTTATATCAAAAACACAAATAATAACAAATTTCTAACTACGACTAAAGATTCTAAAGTTACGAGACTAGAAATGTAGGATTTTTACGATGAATATATTTCATAACTCATAAGAAAGGTATCAAGCTTTGATTATATACTTGAATCAAAGGTATCAAGTAACTACCGCAGAATCTTTCTTCATCAGGAATAGTTAAAGAGAGTTATTTCCCCGTATCGAGTTGCCGATTACACGATACGGCATAATGACTTTCTAAATAACTAAACTGATATGTTTTCCACAATGTTCACCTAACAATGAATATTTAGATTTGGACTATTAATCTAGTTTACACTATTCTACGTTAAAACTTATGTTTAGTCTAAGCTCAAATAATCGAGCGTTTAAGTAGTTTTAAAATATACGAGTAAAGTAAAAAACGTTTATTACTTTACGAGCAAATTTTGCTCGTAAAGGGTCTCGTATTGTACCAATTTCAATATCGTAATGTATGTCATTACGTACTTGTGCGTTATTGTAATGTAAAACGCACGAGTTTCTTTTTAATAAAGCAAAACGTACGGTTTATCAAGATACTCCGTCTGTAACGAACGGTACTTTTTTAAATCTTAGCAAAGAGTTTTTATGTCAGAAAAGTGGTCAATATTTTATGAATAAAATTAACTTTGGTAAAATATACATAATAAACATTTAATTCTTTAATTTAATTAATTTTGACCATAAATTACAACCATATATCTGTAACAAAAACAAAAAATATTAATTTACTTTATTAGTAATACTGGTGGTTTTTGTGCCTTTGCCTTAAAAAAAAGCGCTGATGCGCGCGCGTCGCTAATTTGTGAACAAGTAAAAATTATTCCGCGCGCTTTTTCTTTCCGAGAACGTCCAAGTTTTATTTATTTCCTCGCAAATATGTTATAAAACGTCGTATGACATACGTGCGCTTTGATAATTACAGCCTCTGCTTTCTTGTAGCCCTCGCCTACGGCTCGGGCTAGCAATATCGCCTCGGCTGTAATTTTCAACTTACCGCACTTAGGTATATCATAATGTACTATTATTTTGCATAACAAGGGTACATTAAACACAATAGGTACATAATATATTGGTAATGTTGTGAAAGCAAACACGGTCGACATTATCCATTATGCTGTAGTAGCATAAAATGCACATCGCTATAGCGCTGGTCTTCCGTGGTGCCATCGCCGTGCGTGCAGGGCAGCTACTGAAGCAACACATCAGTTGTGCGTATTACTTGGTACATAAGAACTAGTAAATAATAACAAACAAACATTACTACTTGTATACTCTTATTTTTATAGTTCTCTCTGTTACTTAGAAAACTTTCGTGATTTATTTCAATCATTATTATACGCGTAGTGCGAGGCGAGACGTGGTTCGGAGCGGATCGCACTCACCCTGGTTCACGAATTGAACCGAAACATTGTCGGTCAAAATACCGATAAAACCATACGTGATAAATTTATAATAATAGTTTTCTCTTGTTTTTAGAGTAGGTATACTCGTATTTTTAAATTTTATGAGTGATCATTGTTTTAAAACAGTAGACTTCCCATGTTTTATTTGAAACGAGCTGACCCGCGCCTGTAATATACCATAAAATGGTATTGAGTTCATAAAAAAATTCATAGATAAAGCACTTTTAGTTTTCCCAATTTTGTAATTTTCCGGGCAACTTTTTTTCCTAAAAACCTTATTCGGACTGATAGGCACATTTAATAAAAAAAAAAATTCCATATCAGTCCAGTCGTTCTCAAGTAATGCTTACCAACCAACACCATTTTACTTTAATAAAGATAAAATATTTGATTTATTTTGATTTATAAGATTGTTTATTGATGATGTTATAAGAGCTGGCCAAACCTTCTCTATCTATAAACCAGTCTTCAGTCCATCAGGCGAGATCGTGGTCAAACGCGAGATTATGATGTATAAAAAAAAACTTAAGCTCTAAAGAGCGGCTGCATCCTTTAGCCAGCTCCAATTTGCCACCAGGCGTTTTCAATTTATCTAATATATCAAAATAAGTCGGGTTTTCCTTCCTGACGCTATAACTCCAGAACACACGAACCGATTTCCACGGTTTTGCATTCGTTGGAAAGGTCTCGGGCTCCGTGAGGTTTATAGCAAAGAAAATTCAGCAAAAATTTCAACAGAAAAGCGGGAAAATCATTTTTTCACATACAGCGCCATCTCTGATACATAGCATGTACTACAAACCAATATTTGATAAAACAATATGGCGCCGGTGCGTGATACATTGTTTGACAGCTACTCATTGTTCTCTGCTCAGTTAATTTCATGTGACAAACCGGTATTGTGTTCACTGTAAAATTGTGAAAAAAAAAGTAAAAAAAGTTGATATGCCCAAGTATTACACTTGGAATCAATCAACAAAGAAATTCCAACGTCGCAAACAAGGAACCCCAGTTCCAGATTGGCCACAGGTGTTTTCCACTGATGCACTAGGTCGCATGTATACTGTTCATCCTAGAAATGATGAATGTTTTTATTTGCGACTGCTGTTGGTAAATGTACGTGGACCAAAATCATTTGCGCATTTGAAAACTGTGAATGGCCACCAATGCCAAACATATCGAGAAGCATGTCAACTATTGGGTTTGCTGGAGAACGATTCTCATTGGGATTTAACACTTGCGGATTCAGTTGTTTCATCAAATGCGTACCAAATACGAACGCTGTTCGCAATTATCATCACCACATGTTTTCCTTCACAACCAATTCAGTTATGGAACAAATACAAAGACGACGTATGTGAAGATATCTTGCATCACTTGCGAATTCAAACGAATAATCCTGACATCCAAATAACCGATGAAATCTACAATGAAGGATTGATTCTGATTGAGGATCAATGCTTGACTATTGCAAACAAGCTACTGATTGAAGTAGGAATGATTGCGCCAAATCGATCGATGCACGATGCATTCAACCAAGAATTAAATCGAGAGCTGCAATACAATGTTGATACATTGCAGGAATTCGTTCAAAATAATGTGCCGTTGCTGAACGAACAGCAAAAATAAGTAGGTATACGAAACATTAATACAAGCGGTGGACAATAATACTGGTGGTCTATTCTTTCTGGACGCACCTGGAGGAACAGGGAAAACATTTGTCATTTCATTGATTTTGGCCACTATTCGATCAAGATGTGACATAGCTTTGGCGTTAGCATCATCTGGAATTGCGGCGACTCTTCTAGATGGCGGTCGTACTGCACATTCTGCGCTTAAGTTGCCACTCAATTTAAAAACAATTGATACTCCAACATGCAATATTTCCCGATCCAGTGCAATGGGAAAATTGTTGATGCAATGCAAGCTCATTGTTTGGGATGAGTGCACAATGGCACATAAGAAATCACTTGAAGCACTTAACTTCACACTGAAGGATCTTCGGCGAAATAACAACATCTTTGGCGGCTTGATGGTATTGTTGGCAGGCGATTTCAGGCAGACGTTGCCAGTAATTCCCCGTGGAACGCCTGCAGATGAATTGAATGCTTGCCTGAAGGCATCATCTTTATGGAATAACGTAAAAACATTATCGCTAACCACTAATATGAGAGTTCAACTTCAAAATGGTCAAAGTGCTGCACAATTTTCCAAACAATTGTTAGCTGTTGGAAATGGAAAAGTCCCAGTTAATGCGACATCTGGATTAATTACTCTTACCAATGACTTTTGCCGATTTGTAGACTCTCAATTAGCTCTTATTGAAAATGTTTTCCCAAACATTAGTGAGAATTATCAGAATTATGCTTGGTTAAGTCAACGAGCAATTCTTGCCGTAAAGAATAATGATGTACACGCATTGAATTTCACCATTCAATCAAAAATTGCTGGCGATTTGGTGACATACAAATGCGTTGATTCCATAACAAATCCCGATGATGTAGTAAATTATCCAACGGAGTTTTTGAACTCCCTGGAGTTACCAGGGTTTCCACCACATAACTTGCAACTCAAAGTTGGTACAGTTATTATGATATTGCGTAATTTGAATCCACCGCGACTTTGCAACGGTACTCGACTTTCGGTAAAAAGACTTATGCCGAATTTGATTCAGGCAACCATTATTAACGGAAAGTACGCAGGTGAAAATGTATGTATTCCTCGAATACCAATGATTCCGACTGATCTTCCGTTTGACTTCAAACGATTGCAATGTCCAGTTCGCCTTGCGTTCGCAATGACAATTAACAAGTCGCAAGGCCAATCGCTTAGTGTTTGCGGATAAATTTAGAAAATCATTGTTTTTCACATGGGCAGTTAAACGTTGCGTGTTCACGAGTTGGGAAACCATCCGCTTTGTTTGTGTTAACGTCAGACCAAAAAACAAAAAATGTGGTTTACCAAAGAGCACTTCAATAAAACGGATAATTTGCGGACACGTATAACGCTTCGATTCAGTATTTACTTTGGATTCACTTTCATTTACTTAGAGAAGTTCAACTAAATAACACTTCATTTTTGTAATCGAAATGAATTCATTACTGTTGTGAAATGAAATAAAATTTTTCCTTTTCAAATATGGAACAAAAAAAAATTTTCTTCTTCTTTTAATCACCAAACGAAATGTTACATAAAACGAAGCCATCTGGTGGCGAAACGGAGTTCGCCGGGTTTGCTAGTATTAGATAAAACTATAACTGGGCCAAATTTGTACATTAAATATTTATTATTTTCATTGACCTTGAAATGAGATAGAGATGCCAAAACTAATATTTTTTTCTTGTTTGTCTTACTTTCCCATTACCCGATTTTCCATGTCCCATTACTTTGAATACATTGTATACCTACATAGGTACTGCTACTGCCATATGTTTACCTACATCGGCATATTTAAGGGGTTGGTAGAGATCAAGGATCTCCACACGCTATCATCGTATTACTTTATTTTAAATAGGATATTTACGGGTTTTGTGAAAATCATCATAGCTTCAAAAGTTATATTGCGTGTCACCACATTTACGACATTAATTTAAATCACGGGTAGTGGCTAGTATATTGTTGTGAAATAGTTTTTTTTTTCAAATTCATAATCATGATTTCAATCATTGAATTATCATGATCAATGAAACAGCCTGTATATATATAAAATAGCCTGAATGAATATAAACAAATTATATTCATTCATCATGTAAGTAGGTACCTGTTAGACTGACTAAGCGCAAAGGCGCCGCCGATTTACGTTAAAAATTGTTTATTGGAAATGTATTGATTACTGGATAAATATTTAACGATTTGACAACCTCCGTGGCGCAGTGGGCGAATAGCCGGCTGAGACGCAGGAGGTAGCGGGTTCGATTCCTGCCGCGAAACAAATGTTTTCATGATCTACAGATATTTGTTCCGGGTCTGGTTGTTTTTCTATATATTATAGCTTCTATATATATATATATTCTATATTTTCTATATATAGATAGCGCTGCGTGAAAATGTCCAGCAATATTTATTAATATTATTATTATTTAAGCTACCGGTATTAAACCAATCCCTAAAACCAGTGAATACCTTTCTGCATGTGTGTTTTAAATTAATGTCGTGAATGCGGTGACAGACTGTATAATTACCTATTTCTTCATACATGCTCTTCGGCTTAGGGTACTGTGCTCGAGCTACACATTAATGTACTTGTCTACCAATTTTAGGAAATCAAACCATGCGGAGCTGATCCAAGATGTTTGGCTTCAAGCGGTCCATGGTGCAAGCAGTCGCCATCATCTCCTGGTCTCTCAACTATTACACATTCGACAACATCTTCCTCTGGAGTTGCTTCATAACCCTCCTAACGGCTGCTCTGATCCTCGCCATAACAACTTACGATCATGATTACTGGAAGAATAGGGGAGTGTTCTCTCCCCCAGCTTGGCCCGTTGTCGGCCATATTCTATCCGTGGTCCGTTTTAAGGAACAAGGTGGAATGTGTTTCAAGAGAATTTACGAAACTTACAGAAATGTGAGGTTTCTAGGTGAGTGACCTTGGATTTGATATTTATTTGTTAATCCTAGCGAATATTACGAATATTTATGGAATAATGCAATTTGAATGGGAAAAGTGAGGAAACCATTAAGTTTAAGAATCAAATATCACAGTGATATCCATGAAAATGTGGTTTAATTGCGTGAATATCTATTTTTAAATTAAAAAGACTATCGTAGAAACAATCGATTTAAGTCCAGAGCTTAAACCGTGTGAACTGCATAATACAGGAACAAGAACTGAAAATTGTTTTTGAAATTATAGGGGTGTGCCCGTTCTTTGACATTAACTATTGACATTACTACTCTGAACAATAATGATACACACGACAATGATTTCCTTGCGCAGGTCTTGCGCAACCCTTGAAATTTATTCAAATTCTTCCTACAGAAGGTTGCCTTGCTTCTTGCAAGGCATCGTTACGTGTGTGAGCTCCATTAGATATTGTATCGCACAACGTAAGACAAGTCAAGCATGCGCTATAAAAAAAAATCTTCCAAATTAGTTGATCACTGAATGATATGCTTAATTAGGAATCTCCTACTCTGGTCTTATAATTTCTGTGAATGGTTGACGCTTTAATACCATGTTGCAAGCATTTCAGGAAATTTATTGGAGACCTAAGACTTAATTTGACCCTAATGCAGGTGGGTAATAAAAACCATGCATACTGTAATTGCTAATTAAAACGGGTATTTACCTTTTTTATTTGTTATCCCGACGTTTCGGCTGTGTTACAACAGCCGTGTCACGGGTGAACTGAAAAATACTGTACTGTAATTGGCCTTTTTGTTTTGCACAAGCTACCAACAAAATGAATACAGCCGAATGTATTCCCACATCGGTTCCTATGAATCTACTTCTGGCACCAGTCTCACACAATGTTAGTTAACACCCAAACAACTTGCCTTTGTAGTTTTGACGTAAGCAAATAACTTGAGCGCTATCTAGCCCCAAACTAAGCAAAGTTTGTACTGTGGGATCAGATATCTGATAGAATACATATGTAAAAAAATTAAAACAAGTAAATGAATGTATTATAACCGCTCCGAAAGCACGTGATTAAGTCCCCCTACGGCTGAGCCGGGAGTAAAGTTGTACTGAATTTGATTTGAATTTGGAATCTCATCTGTATTAAAATTTGAACCAAACTGACCCTCACCATAAGAATTTATTTTTCAATCAAACTAACCTCTGCACAGAATGCACCAACCTGGATTTGGTTTTTATTGTCTCGCAGAAAATGTGTAAAGTAGAGTATTCTCCTCGTGGATAAAGCTATCTGCATCTTGGGTGTGCTTATATCCCTCTCTGCACTCAGGATTCTAGTAACTCCCTCGCTCTGCTCGTGAGTTAACTCTAGAAGCTTTAGTTACGTTCGTGATTCAATATAGCGCCAGACGGGATAAAGCAGTGACGCAAGACACTGCTTTATCTCCTCTACCTGTTTGCTGAAAGGTTGTGCTTTTCAAGAGGGGGTTTTTACTAGCATGTACTGCCCCTCTGCTGGGCCAAGGCCTCCCCCTCTTCATGACATTATTGTTTTATTTTCTATGACCTGGAGATGTACCTAGCATAAGGCCCACCTGATGTTAAGTGATAACCATCGCCTATAACAAAATATTGTCTCCTAGGTCACGCACCTTAGGAACGTGCCCTACGATGCACTGCCTTCCATTAATTGAAGGCATAAAGGTGTAAACCCTCATGTGCTTGTAATTTCCTTCTATCCGAAACTGTATTAAAAAAAAATAACATTGACCACCATTTTGACAATCACACATACAACTAATAGTCGACGGATGTTTATACCGCCCCAACAAATCTATAATAATAAAAAGAAATGGTGTTCGTTGGTAAGCGCATTACTTGAGAACGGAGAGATTTGGCTATTTTTTTATGGTGGTAATAGCCTGAATATGGGAAAAAATCGGAAAAGTTTCCCAGAAAATTTGAAAATTTGGGAAAGACTGAAAGTGCTTTTTATATGGGATTTTTGTATTAACTCAAGACCATAATGGCTATACATATTTTATGATGACATCCGTGCGAACCCGGGGCGGGTCATATAGTTATAAAAAAATTGTCTACCTGATATTGGTATTTTTTGAAACATGGTGTAATCACTATTTTTATTTCTTTATTTTATTCCCTTGTGTCACCGTGTTCTTTTTGTATACTGTGTATGTATGTCTGCAAATAAAAGCATTATCCTTTTAACTTTCAGGCACCCACCAGTTCTACCAGCGCACCCTGGTGATCTGTGATCCTGAGCTTATCAAAAGGATCTGTGTGAACGACTTCCAGCACTTCGTGGACCGAGGGTTCTTCTTCAACAAGGATGTGGATCCTCTAGCCGGTTCCGTACTCTTTCTCAGAGGGAACGAGTGGAGACGGCTGCGGGCTAAGATATCGCCGATATTTTCGTGAGTAGTCCTTTTGCAACACTAGTTTTATCATTGGGAAAAAGACTAGGAAGGCAAGAATTTGTTATCAGTAGAAATCGTCTAATCTAAAACTGAGGAAAACATTTCAAAATTAACCTTATGGTAAAGAATATTTCGCTTTAACATAATGAAGAAGAGGGTGTACAGTTTTAGATAAGACTATCTCTACCTAGGTACTCTACATAAGTATTAGAACCCAAAATATAGGGGTTTGATAACTTTTGGCATAGTACCTGATACACCATTTTATTTAAATATCGCATCTTACTTTGAAACTTCAAGAAAACCTTCAAGGAAATGGACTTGGGTGAGTCCGGGAGGTCAATACAAGAACGAAATTTACTACATCGCCGGCAAGATGGGTCGACGACATTATTAAAATCGCAGGTCGAATGTGGGTTAGAACAGCGTAGGACAGAGACAAATGGCGATAACGAAGAGAGCCCTATGCTCCGCAGTGGGATAAGAAGGGCTGACGATGGTAACGATGATGACTTTGAAAGTTGTTTAATTGGATTGGGGATATTATAGCTAGATAAACAAAAAATTTGATATCGCATAATGTATTAACAGACATTATAATTAAGGACATTATGTTAGTTAACATTTTTCGTTATAAAAATGTCCAAACCCCTTTCTTTATTAAATAAATAACAAGCAAAAACATATTCTTATTTATGCCTCCCTAGTACGTGCGGGTAACTTCCCGCAATCAATTATATCGTTTTAAAAATGTTCAAAAGTTATAAAAGCTTGTGAATTTAATTTATAAATTGACTGCATCCTCTGAAGTTTGTGGATCTCAATTAACCCGGTTCCTAGCTGAAGTTCGTGTTTCAAGTCAGAGAGTCATTATTGGAAAAGGAGCGACGCTATGCATAACAAAGTGTGTGCGGCAGAGCTGAAGATAAACCCATATTCGTGTTCTGAGAATCCAATTTAGGATCTCAATTTGGTCAGTTAAAGACATAAAGTAGTTAGTAGAAAGGTATTTTAAGCTAGTGGTGAAATGCCCGGCAGTATTTATATTTTATATTATTTATTTATACGACCCGAATGGGACTTGAACCTGCCACCTTCCTCTTTCTTAGTATTTTTGGCGACTAACTAGAATTGTATCAATTATATTCTTTGTTTTTTTTATTTCAGGCCCATAAAACTGCGCGGGATGTTCCCTCTCATTGACAACACAGCAAAAGATTATGTAGTACGAATCAAAGAGCTGCTCGAAGCCAAAAACAAAGACAATTCCAAAGAACATGGCTTACATAATATAGAACCCAATAGTATTAGTAAAGACATAGTAAATACTAATATAACTGAAAATATTTTAGAAAAAAACAATAAACATGCTTCAAAAGAGCAGATAGAAACTAAAATAATTTCTGTTACTAATAATGAAACAAATAGCAAAATTGCAAAAACAATAACACCATTAATTGATTTAAATAAAATCAAAAATCAATACGTTAATGGTAGTGAATATTTAATAGAAAACAATAACATAAATGAAAATTGTATGTCAACAGACATCAAAAAAGCTGATAAATATGTCAATGAAACGGTTGTATCTGAAGAAGACAAAGAAAACTATTATATCAACGAGAAAAAAGACATCAAATCTAATGGAAAAGTATTAGCAAATGTCAACATCTCTAATGGTGACGTGAATTCTACTGAAACTAAACTTGCGAACGTTAATGTTTCAGTAGAAACAAAGCATATTCAAGAAATAGAAAATGTTTGTGAAGAGATTTCAGCTGTAGTGGACTCTGAGAAACTTGTAGGAGGGTACACAGCTGATGCAATCGTGCCTTGTGCGTTTGGGCTGAAGAGCAACGTCATGTACAATGATGATGACCCGTTTGCAGTGGCGTTGCAAGCCTTCTACGAGATGTCTATCTTCAATATTTTTGAAAAGTGAGTATATAGAAATCATTCTATTAGATATTTTAAGATTGTAAAAATATATCTCTTATATACTCCCAAAGACCCAATATTTTTCTAATTAGATTAGACGAAGAGAAACACTCAATTAAAATCGCCTTTTTTCGGTGAAAATTCGGTGAATGATATTGTACTGCTTTAAGGCGGGTTTCTATATCCGTCGGTAACAGACTTCGACTCGTATCTCCTTGAAAAATTGTCAAACTAGTGTCATACTTTTGACACGTTTTCAAGGAGAAACGAGTCGTACCTGATTACCGATGATTTAAGTTTTTTACTAATAAATATGGATCTTTGACATCTGAAAATTGAATAAATGGATTGAATTGAATAAGCATTTATTGGTAATTTTTTACATGTCATACATTATTTATTTATCATAAATACAATTGTTACACATAAAAGAAATAATAATAGTAGAATAGTCTATACACAGACTATACCGACCGAACATATAAGAGTTCGTTCACTCTGTTTATATAAGGCAGAACGTGATGATCACAACTGGTAATCGAGTAAAAGTAATTGAAAACTTACTTGGTTAACAGTCAATAAAACTTATTTATTGGCCAAGTTTGGTAAAGCGAAATTGTCCCTGTGGGATAGCTCTGATTAACGGGTTATATTAATTTTGGATGGTTTCACATTTAGTTACAAGGTTGCATAAGTCTTCATTGTAATCTCTATTTAGAAAGCATATATTTTTGGGTAGAAAAATGTGGCTACAAAGAAAATGAACGGTTGAAATTGATAGGCAAGACCAGATATTTCTTAAGAAATCAATTTCTCAAGACCTCAAAGATAGTTTGTGTATAGACGTAAACATATTTAGACAGACGACACCTAACATCAAAATTAAATACTTTGAGTAGGCTATTTAGACAGGTTTTGTTTAGATTTAAAAGACAAACAGATAAACGTGAACAGATTCTCCCGAAGAGTCCGGGGATTCTTCTATTTTCATGGCTCCAGTGCACTAAAACACATTTCTTTTCAGGACAATGCGTCAATTTTGGCCTGCCTTTGTATTATTCTTCAGAATGAGAATAATACCAAAAAAGACTCATGACTTCTTCTTTAATATTGTGACTAGTGTCCTAAGGGCTAGAGAAAACGGTGAGTTAACATTTATTTTAGAAGCTTGACAGTCTCCGTGGTGCAGTGGGCTGAGACGCAGGCGGTAGCGGGTTAGATTCCCGCCGCGGAACAAATGTTTGCATAATATACACATATTCGTTCCGGGTCTGGATGTTATTCTATTTAATCTAAGTATGTATTATACCATTATAGAAAGATGAATTTATACAAAAAAAGGTATATAAGTATTCTATTAGTTATCTGGTTCCCATAGTATAAGCTCTGCTTAGTTTGGGGCTACATAGCGCTGTGTGAAATGTCCAGGAATAAAAAAAATTAATGGCCTTACATTTTTGTTCACGGTTTGGTAACCTATCAGTCACTAAAAAGTACCAAATACTGATACACAGGGCTGAATAATAATGTTTAAATAATAAGAATGTAATATAAAAAGCAGTGGAAATTCTGTCGTTTGAAGAAACTGAAGGCATTTTAAAAGTTGCTGTACAGACATAGGTCATACACACAGAAGCACACGCAAGTTCTCTCACACAACACACACAAACATCACACCATCTCATACATACACACAAACTTATACACACATAATCACGAATGCTTAACTTGTTTTTTTTTTAAATAATTGTAGGTACATAATAAACTCAGACGTAGGCATTAGTGTTCGCGACACAGTTTATAACTTCTGCGAATACTATCGTGTTCCAGTATTGTTGTACCATGTTTTTGTTACAAAATAAAGTTATTTGAATTTGAATCCATAATAATGGATAATAATGGATAATGGATAACAGGGGAATAATAATAATAATTGAATAAATGAAGTATAGATTAGATTAGATAATTTCTTTATTGCACACCATTAAAAATAAAACAAACAAAACAGAATACACAATTAATTCAAAGGTAAAATGGTATGTTGTTATAGCTTAGTAAAGATAAATTGAAATAAATAATGCTGGGTATTTCACACAGCGCTATCTAGCCCCAAACTAAGTAAAAGTTGTGCTATATGGTAACCAATTAACTGATATAATACTAATATACTTTTTTGTTAATAAACTCATATAATAATTTAGTAGAAAAACACCCAAACGAACAAATATATGGAGATCATACAAACATTTGTTCCGTGCGCAATTATGTCAACTGTAGGGGACGCTAGGCTGTTAATAAGCAGACCCTGTTATTTGAACAGTATTCAAGTGAACTGATTGCTCATGTGTTTCCATCAGGTGAGCAAGAGAAGCGAGGAGACTTCATTGACATGATGATGGCTCTACGTTCTGATGACACCAACAACAATAATAAGACGGATGACGACGTCGAAATCAGTAAGTATTTAAAAACGGAAGCCTTAAGACATTGATTTCTTTTTGATCGAGCGAAGCGAGATCTCCAAATTGGGCAAATCGAAGTTGTATGTATGTATGTTTGTTTGTCCGAGGATAACTTTCGAAGCGTAATGGCAAGTAATGCCACAATTTTGAGCTGTGAAAATGTGGGGGGGGGGGGGGGTTATTGAGACATTAGGGTTCAAGTGGGGTAAAAATAAAACAAAATGGGACTATCTGGTCAAGAGGCATGTTTAATAAAATATCCTTGTGAGTAAATTTCGACCCAGTTTTTATTATATTATATAAAGCTCGATTACCACTGACTCACTGACTGATTGACATCATTGTTCTCCCAGATGCCACCTCGTAGGGGGGAAATGTTTGGTGGGATCGTATAGAGGGAGTTCCGGTGAGTTGGGAATAAATCCTAAAGTACCCCTTTTGTCCCCCATTCGCTCCCATCCACCTCGTATCTCGGAAAGTATAGGTCTTAGAGCGTTGGTGCAAAAACTAATGTTGCTGAGGACATTTTTTTATATCCGGATCCATTAAAAAAAAAATGTCTTTCATACAAAAAAAAAATTGTCCCATACAAAATATTTCTGTATGAATACCGTAAACCGTATATTTCGTTTGCCGTAATTTTCATTCTGTTTTTGTAGGTAGCCCACGGCTTGTGTGTACTATAAAATTACTGTAAATTTGCTTGATTCTATATAATGGTAGTGGAGGGACATGAGATAACTTTCATAGTTTTTGCAAAGGTCATCATCATCATTTTGAAACATCCAATTTTTTTTTTTTTTTAGTATGCAACGTTCATCATGTTTATTTTGGAACATCCACATTTTTTTAATTATGCCTCATCCACAATGATCACTTTGGAACGTCATTTTTTTTTTTTTATTATGCAACATCTACTGTGATATTTTGGTACATCATTTTTTTTAATTATGCCTCATCCACAATGATCACTTTGGAACGTCAATTATTTTTTATTTTTTTATTATGCATCATCCACTGTGATCATTTGGGAACATTATTTTTTTTTCAATTATGCCTCATCCACTATGATCACTTTGGAACGTCATTTTTTTTTTATTATGCAATATCCACTGTGATATTTTGGTACATCATTTTTTTTAATTATGCCTCATCCACAATGATCACTTTGGAACGTCAATTTTTTTTTATTATGCAACATCCACTGTGATATTTTGGTACATCATTTTTTTTTAATTATGCCTCATCCACAATGATCACTTTGGAACGTCAATTATTATTATTATTTTTTATTATGCAACATCCACTATGATCATTTTGGTACATCATTTTTTTAATTACGCCTCATCCACAATGATCACTTTGGAACGTCAATTATTTTTTATTATGCAACACATAATTTTTTTTAATTATGCCTCATCCACAATGATCACTTTGGAACGTCAATTATTTTTTTTTATTATGCATCATCCACTGTGATCATTTTGGAACATCATTTTTTTTAATTATGCCTCATCCACAATGATCACTTTGGAACGTCAATTATTATTTTTTTTTGTATTATGCAACATCCACTGTGATCATTTTGGTACATCATTTTTTTTATTATGCCTCATCCACAATGATCACTTTGGAACGTCAATTATTTTTTTTTATTATGCAAAATCCTTTGTGATCTTTTTGGAAAATCAATTTTTTTTAATTATGCCTCATCCACAATGATCACTTTTGGAACGTCAATTTTTTTTTTACTATGCAAAATCCTTTGTGATCATTTTGGAACATCATTTTGTTTTAAATTATGCCTCATCCACAATGATCACTTTTGAAACGTCATTTTTTTTATTATGCAAAATCCTTTGTGATCATTTTGGAAAATAATTTTTTTTAAATTATGCCTCATCCACAATGATTATTTTGGAACGTCAATTTCTTTTTTTTTTATTATGCAACATCCACTGTGATAATTTTGGAACATCAATTTTTTTTAATTATGCCTCATCAGCAATGATCATTTTGGAACGTCAATTTTTTTTTAAATTATGCCTCATCCACAATGATCACTTTTGGAACGTCAATTTTTTTTTTATTATGCAACATCCACTGTGATCATTTTGGAACATCAATTTTTTTTTATTTATGCCTCATCCACTATGATCATTTTTGAACGTCAATTTTTTTTTATTATGCGACATCCACTATTCGAACATTCTCTTTGATTGCTTGTTACACTTCGTCATCCTCTTTTATTGTTTCTTCCGCCTCCACATCTTCTATTTTTGCATGTTCCACTTCGTTATCCTTTTAAAATGCTTCTTCTACTTCATATCCTCTTTAATTGCTTCAGTTACTTCATTATGCGCTCTACAAAATTGTGGTGTTTCATACAAAACTTCAATCGCTCGTATCTTCTAAACGGGAAGAGATAGCCCTAGCAAACTTGTACAAAATATTGGTATAAATTTTTGGTGCAACTGTTTTTTTATTGTCATCCTTGACATCCTTTTTGAATGCTTCTTTCACTTCGTCATCTTCTTTGAATGTTTTTTCCACTTCGACATCATCTTTGACTGCTTCTTTAACTTCGATATCCTCTTTGATTGCTTCTCCCACTTCGATATCGTCTTTGACTGCTTCTTCCATTTCGATATCGTCTTTGATTGCTTTTTTCACTTCGTCATCTTCTTTGAATGCTTCTACCACCTCGGTATCCTCTTTGATTGCTTACTCAACTTCAATTTCCTCTTTGATTGTTTCTCCCTCTTCGATATCGTCTTTGACTGCTTCTTCCATTTCGATATCGTCTTTGATTGCTTTTTTCAGTTCGTCATCTTCTTTGAATGCTTCTACCGCCTCGGTATCCTCTTTGATTGCTTACTCAACTTCAATTTCCTCTTTGATTGTTTCTGCCACTTCAATATCCTATTTGATTGCTTCTTCCACTTCAACATTCTCTTTGATAGTTTCTTCCACTTCGATATCCAATCAACAAATTTATGATTTTTCTTACAAAACTTTAATCGCTCGTATCTTCTAAACGGGAAGAGATAGCACTAGCAAACTTTGACAAAATATTAGTACAAATTTTTGATCATTATCATTTTGCAACATACATTTATATTATGCAACGTCAATCATGATCATTTTGGAACGTCCAGATTTTTTTTTATGCAACTTTCATCATGATCTTTTTTGCAACGTTCAATTTTTTTTTATACAACCATTATCATGATCATTTTGGAACATCCAATTTTTTTCTCTTTGATTGCTTGTTTATCTTTGATTGCTTCTTTAACTTTGATATCCTCTACGATTGCTTGTTCCGCTTCGATATCGTCTTTGATTGCTTTTTTTACTTCGTCATCCTCTTAGAATGCTTCTACCACCTTGGTATCCTCTTTGATTTCTTCCTCAACTTTAATTTCCTCTTTGATTTCTTCCTCAACTTTAATTTCCTCTTTGATTGCTTCTTTCACTTCAATATCCTCTTTGATTGCTTCTTCCACTTCGATATCATCTTTGATTGCTTCTTCCACTTCGATATCCTCTAAGATTGCTTCTTCCACTTCGATACCTTTTTTGATTGCTTCTTCCACTTCGATATCGTCTTTGATTGCTTTTTTCACTTCGTCATCTTAGAATGCTTCTACCACCTCGGTATCCTCTTTGATTGCTTACTCAACTTCAATTTCCTCTTTAATAGTTTCTGCTAATTCGATATCCTATTTGATTGCTGCTTTCACTTCAATATCCTGTTTGATTGCTTCTTGCACTTCGAAATCATATTTGATTGCTGCTTCCATTTGGATATCTTCTTTGATTTGATTGCTTCTTCCATTTCGATATCGTCTTTGACTGCTTCTTACACATGGATATCCTTTTTGATCGCTTTTAACAGCTCGAAATCCTCTTTGATTGCTTCTTCGACAAAAACAATAACACGCGAGTTGCGTGCAACTCGCGCACTACGCAACCTCTAGTTATATTATATAAAACTGCATTACCACTGACTCACTGATTGACTCATTGACATCATTGTTCTCCCAGATGCCCCCTCGTAGGGTGGAAATGTTTGGTAGGATCGTATAGAGGGAGTTAGGTCGAGTTGGGAATAAATCCTAAAGTACCCCTTTTGTCCCCCATTCGCTCCCATCCACCTCGTATCTCGGAAAGTATAGGTCTTACAGCGCTGGTGCAAAAACTAATGTTGCAGAGGACATTTTTTTATATCCGGTTCCATGAAAAAAAAATTGTCTTTCATACAAAAAAAAATTGTCCCATACAAAATATTTCTGTATGAATACCGTAAACCGTATATTTCGTTTGCCGTAATTTGCATACTGTTTTTGTAGGGAGTCCACGGCTTGTGTGTACTATAAAATTACTGTAAATTTGCTTGATTCTATTTAATGGTGGTGGAGGGACATGAGATAACTTTCATAGTTTTTGCAAAGGTCATCATCATCATTTTGGAACATCCATTTTTTTATTTTTTTTTAGTATGCAACGTTCATCATGTTTATTTTGGAACATCCACATTTTTTTAATTATGCCTCATCCACAATGATCACTTTGGAACGTCAATTATTTTTTTTTTTATTATGCAACATCCACTGTGATCATTTTGGTACATCATTTTTTTTAATTATGCCTCATCCACAATGATCACTTTGGAACGTCAATTATTTTATTTTTTTTATTATGCATCATCCACTGTGATCATTTTGGAACATCATTTTTTTTTCAATTATGCCTCATCCACTATGATCACTTTGGAACGTCAATTTTTTTTTTATTATGCAACATCCACTGTAATATTTTGGTACATCATTTTTTTTAATTATGCCTTATCCACAATGATCACTTTGGAACGTCAATTTTTTTTTATTATGCAACATCCACTGCGATCATTTTGGTACATCATTTTTTTTAATTATGCCTCATCCACAATGATCACTTTGGAACGTCAATTTTTTTTTTATTATGCAACATCCACTGTGATCATTTTGGTACATATTTTTTTTAATTATGCCTCATACACAATGATCACTTTGGAACGTCAATTTTTTTTTTTATTATGCAACACATATTTTTTTTAATTATGCCTCATCCACAATGATCACTTTGGAACGTCAATTATTTTTTTTATTATGCATCATCCACTGTGATCATTTTAGAACATAATTTTTTTTAATTATGCCTCATCCACAATGATCACTTTGGAACGTCAATTATTATTATTTTTTTTTTATTATGCAACACCCACTGTGATCATTTTGGTACATCATTTTTTTAATTATGCCTCATCCACAATGATCACTTTGGAACGTCAATTATTATTATTTTTTTTGTATTATGCAACATCCACTATGATCATTTTGGTACATCATTGTTTTTAATTATGCCTCATCCACAATGATCACTTTGGAACGTCAATTATTTTTTTTTTATTATGCAACATCCACTGTAATCATTTTGGTACATCATTTTTTTTAATTATGCCTCATCCACAATGATCACTTTGGAACGTCAATTTTTTTTTATTATGCAACATCCACTGTAATCATTTTGGTACATCATTTTTTTTAATTATGCCTCATCCACAATGATCACTTTGGAACGTCAATTTTTTTTTATTATGCAACATCCACTGTGATCATTTTGGTACATATTTTTTTTAAATTATGCCTCATCCACATGATCATTTTGGAACGTCAATTTTTTTTTATTATGCACTGTGATCATTTTGGAAAATAATTTTTTTATTATGGCACAAATTTTTGGTGGAATCGTTATTTTACGGTCATCATCGCCCTTGCCATCATTTTGAATTCTTCTCTCACTTCCTTTTCGTTTTCGAATGTTTCTTCCACATTGATATCCTCTTTAATTGTTTCTATAACTTCGAAATACTCTTTGATGGCATTTTTACTTCAATATACTTTTGAATTGTTTTTTCTATTTTTCTATTTTCTTCAATTACTTTTCTTACTTCAATATCGACTCTACAAAATTATGGGTTTTAATACAAATCTTAAATCGCTCGTATCTTCTAAACGGGAAGAGTTACCCCCAGCAATCTTTTACAAAATATTGGTACTCATTTTTGGTGGAATAGTTTTTTTAATACCATCATTGCCCTTGAGATCCTTTTTGAATGCTTCTCTTACTTCGACTTCAGCTTTGAATGCTTCTTTCACCTCTATTTTTGCTTCTTCCACTTTGATATTCTTTTTAATTTCTTTTTCTACTTATATATTTTCTTCAATTGCTTCTTTTACTACAATTTCCACTCTACAAAATTATGGGTTTTAATACAAATCTTAAATCGCTCGTATCTTCTAAACGGGAACAGTTACGCCTAGCAAACTTTTACAAAATATTGGTACAAATTTTTGGTCGAATAGTTTTTTTATTACCATCATTGCTCTTGACATCCTTTTTGAATGCTTCTCTCACTTGGTCTTCCTCCTTGAATGCTTCTTTCACCTCGATATCCTCTATTTTTGCTTCTTTCACTTTGATATCCTTTTTAATGTCTTTTTCTACTTATATGTCTTCTTCAATTGCTTCTTTTACTTTAATTTCCACTCCACAAAATTATGGGTTTTCATACAAAACAATCGCTCGTATCTTTTAAACGGGAAGAGATACATAGCTCGAAGAAACTTTTACAAAATATTGGTATAAGTTTTTGGTGAAACCGTTTTTTATTTTTATCATTGTCCTCGACGTCTTTTACTCAATTTCAATTTCCTCTTTAATTGTTTCTGCTACTTCGATATCCTCTTTGATTGCTTCTTCCACTTCAATATCATTTTTGATTGCTGCTTCCACTTGGATATCCTCTTTAATTTGATTGCTTTTTCCATTTCGATCGTCTTTGATTGCTTCTTACACATGGATATCCTCTTCGATAACTTTAAACAGCTCGATATCCTCTTTGATTGCTTCTTCCACTTTGATATCCTCTTTTATTGCTTCTACCTATTCGATATCATCTTCGATTTCCATTTGATTGCTTCTTGCACTGCAATATTCTCTTTGATTGCGTCTTCATCTTCGATATCGTTTTTGATAGCATTTTCACTTCGATATCCTCTGTGGTGGCTTCTTCCACTTCGATACCCTCTGTGATTGCTTCGTCCACTTCGATATCCTCTTTGATTGCTTCTTCCACTTCAATATCCTCTTTGATTGCTTCTTCCACTTCGATATCGTCTTTGACTGTTTCTTCCACTTCGATATCGTCTTTGATTGCTTTTTTCACTTCGTCATCCTCTTAGAACGCTTCTACCACCTCGGTATCCTCTTTGATTGCTTACTCAACTTTAATTTCCTCTTTGATTGTTTCTGCTACTTCGATATTCTATTTGATTGCTTCTTTCACTTCAATATCCTCTTTGATTGCTTCTTCCACTTCGATATCGTTTTTGACTGTTTCTTCCACTTCGATATCGTCTTCAATTGCTTTTTTCACTTCGTCATCCTCTTAGAACGCTTCTACCACCTCGGTATCCTCTTTGATTGCTTACTCAACTTTAATTTCCTCTTTGATTGTTTCTGCTACTTCGATATCCTATTTGATTGCTTCTTTCCCTTCAATATCCTCTTTGATTGCTTCTTTCACTTCGATATCGTTTTTGACTGTTTCTTCCAGTTCGATATCGTCTTTGATTGCTTTTTTTACTTCGTCATCCTCTTAGAATGCTCTTACCACCTCGGTATCCTCTTTGATTGCTTACTCAACTTTAATTTCCTCATTGATTGTTTCTGCTGCTTCGATATCCTATTTGATTGCTTCTTTCACTTCAATATCCTCTTTGATTGCTGCTTCCACTTGGAAATCCTCTTTGATTTGATTGCTTCTTCCATTTCGATATCGTCTTCACTGCTTCTTACACATGGATATCCTCTTTGATGGCTTTTAACAGCTCGATATCCTCTTTAATTACTTCTTCGACTAAAAGAAAAACACGCGAGCTGCGAGCAGCTCGCGCACAACGCAACCTCTAGTTATATTATATAAAGCTCGATTACCACTCACTGACTGACTGACTGACTCATTGACATGTTTGTTCTCCCAGATGCCCCCTCGTAGGGTGAAAATGTTTGGTAGGATCGTATAGAGGGAGTTCCGATGAGTTGGGAATAAATCCTAAAGTACCCCTTTTGTCCCCCATTCGCTCCCATCCACCTCGTATCTCGGAAAGTATAGGTCTTACAGCGTTGGTGCAAAAACTAATGTTGCAGAGGACATTTTTTTATATCCGGATCCATGAAAAAAAAATTGTCTTTCATACAAAAAAAAATTGTCCCATACAAAATATTTCTGTATGAATACCGTAAACCGTATATTTCGTTTGCCGTAATTTTCATACTGTTTTTGTAGGGAGCCCACGGCTTGTGTGTACTATAAAATTACTGTAAATTTGCTTGATTCTATATAATGGCGGTGGAGGGACATGAGATAACTTTCATAGTTTTTGCAAAGGTCATCGTCATCATTTTGGAACATCCAATTTTTTTTTTTTTTTTAGTATGCAACGTTCATCATGTTTATTTTGGAACATCCACATTTTTTTTATTATGAAACATCCACTGTGATCATTTTGGTACATAATTTTTTTTAATTATGCCTCATCCACAATGATCACTTTGGAACGTCATTTTTTTTATGCATCATCCACTGTGATCATTTTGGAACATCATTTTTTTTTCAATTATGTCTCATCCACTATGATCACTTTGGAACGTCAATTTTTTTTTTATGCAACATCCACTGTGATATTTTGGTACATAATTTTTTTTAATTATGCCTCATCCACAATGATCACTTTGGAACGTCAATTATTATTATTTTTTTTATTATGCAACATCCACTGTGATCATTTTGGTACATCATTTTTTTAATTACGCCTCATCCACAATGATCACTTTGGAACGTCAATTATTTTTTATTTTTTTATGATGCATCATCCACTGTGATCATTTTGGAACATCTTTTTTTTTTAATTATGCCTCATCCACAATGATCACTTTGGAACGTCAATTATTTTTTTTTATGATGCATCATCCACTGTGATCATTTTGGAACATCATTTTTTTTAATTATGCCTCATCCACAATGATCACTTTGGAACGTCAATTATTTTTTTTTTATTATGCAACATCCACTGTGATCATTTTGGTACATAATTTTTTTTAATTATGCCTCATCCACAATGATCACTTTGGAACGTCATTTTTTTTTTTATTATGCATCATCCACTGTGATCATTTTGGAACATCATTTTTTTTAATTATGCCTCATCCACAATGATCACTTTGGAACGTCATTTTTTTTTGTATTATGCAACATCCACTGTGATCATTTTGGTACATCATTTTTTTAATTACGCCTCATCCACAATGATCACTTTGGAACGTCAATTATTTTTTTTTATTATGCATTATCCACTGTGATCATTTTGGAACATCATTTTTTTTAATTATGCCTCATCCACAATGATCACTTTGGAACGTCAAGTATTTTTTTTATTATTATGCATCATCCACTGTGATCATTTTGGAACATCATTTTTTTAAATTATGCCTCATCCACATGATCATTTTGGAACGTCAATTTTTTTTGTAGCACAAATTTTTGGTGGAATCGTTATTTTACGGTCATCATCGCCCTTGCCATCATTTTGAATTCTTCTCTCACTTCCTTTTCGTTTTCGAATGTTTCTTCCACATTGATATCCTCTTTAATTGTTTCTATAACTTCGAAATCCTCTTTGATGGCATTTTTACTTCAATATACTTTTGAATTGTTTTTTTCTATTTTTCTATTTTCTTCAATTACTTCTCTTCTTCAATATCGACTCTACAAAATTATGGGTTTTAATACGAATCTTAAATCGCTCGTATCTTCTAAACGGGAAGAGTTACGCCTAGCAAACTTTTACAAAATATTGGTACAAATTTTTGGTGGAATAGTTTTTTTAATACCATCATTGCCCTTGACATCCGTTTTGAATGCTTCTCTTACTTCGTCTTCCACTTTAAATGCTTCTTTCACCTCGATATCCTCTATTTTTGCTTCTTACACTTTGATATCCTTTTTAATTGCTTTTTCTACTTATATATTTTCTTCAATTGCTTCTTTTACTACAATTTCCACTCTACAAAATTATGGGTTTTAATACAAATCTTAAATCGCTCGTATCTTCTAAACGGGAAGAGTTACGCCTAGCAAACTTTTACAAAATATTGGTACAAATTTTTGGTGGAATAGTTTTTTTAATACCATCATTGCCCTTGACATCCGTTTTGAATGCTTCTCTTACTTCGTCTTCCACTTTAAATGCTTCTTTCACCTCGATATCCTCTATTTTTGCTTCTTACACTTTGATATCCTTTTTAATTGCTTTTTCTACTTATATATTTTCTTCAATTGCTTCTTTTACTACAATTTCCACTCTACAAAATTATGGGTTTAATACAAATCTTAAATCGCTCGTATCTTCTAAACGGGAAGAGTTACGCCTAGCAAACTTTTACAAAATATTGGTACAAATTTTTGGTGGAATAGTTTTTTTAATACCATCATTGCCCTTGACATCCGTTTTGAATGCTTCTCTTACTTCGTCTTCCACTTTAAATGCTTCTTTCACCTCGATATCCTCTATTTTTGCTTCTTACACTTTGATATCCTTTTTAATTGCTTTTTCTACTTATAAGTTTTCTTCAATTGCTTCTTTTACTTCAATTCCCACTCTACAAAATTATGGGTTTTAATACAAATCTTAAATCGCTCGTATCTTCTAAACGGGAACAGTTACGCCTAGCAAACTTTTACAAAATATTGGTACAAATTTTTGGTGGAATAGTTTTTTTAATACAATCATTGCCCTTGACATCCGTTTTGAATGCTTCTCTTACTTGGTATTCCACTTTAAATGCTTCTTTCACCTCGATATCCTCTATTTTTGCTTCTTCCACTTTGATATCTTTTTTAATTGCTTTATCTACTTATATATTTTCTTCAATTGCTTCTTTTACTTCAATTCCCACTCTAAAAAATTATGGATTTTAATACAAATCTTAAATCGCTCGTATCTTCTAAACGGGAACAGTTACGCCTAGCAAACTTTTACAAAATATTGGTACAAATTTTTGGTCGAATATTTTTGTATTACCATCATTGATCTTGAAATCCTTTTTGAATGCTTTTTTCACCTCGATATCCTCTATTTTTGCTTCTTCCTTTTGATATCCTTTTTAATTGCTTTTTCTACTTATATATTTTCTTCAATTGCTTCTTTTACTACAATTTCCACTCTACAAAATTATGGGTTTTAATACAAATCTTAAATCGCTCGTATCTTCTAAACGGGAACAGTTACGCCTAGCAAACTTTTACAAAATATTGGTACAAATTTTTGGTCGAATAGTTTTTTTATTACCATCATTGCTCTTGACATCCTTTTTGGATGCTTCTCTCACTTGGTCTTCCTCCTTGAATGCTTCTTTCACCTCGATATCCTCTATTTTTGCTTCTTTCACTTTGATATCCTTTTTAATGTCTTTTTCTACTTATATGTCTTCTTCAATTGCTTCTTTTACTTCAATTTCCACTCCACAAAATTATGGGTTTTCATACAAAACTTAAATCGCTCGTATCTTTTAAACGGGAAGAGATAGCTCGAGGAAACTTTTACAAAATATGGGTATAAGTTTTTGGTGAAACCGTTTTTTATTTTTATCATTGTCCTCGACGTCTTTTACTCAATTTCAATTTCCTCTTTAATTGTTTCTGCTACTTCGATATCCTATTTGATTGCTTCTTTCACGTCAATATCCTCTTTGATTGCTTCTTCCACTTCAATATCATTTTTGATTGCTGCTTCCACTTGGATATCCTCTTTGATTTGATTGCTTTTTCATTTCGATCGTCTTTGATTGCTTCTTACACATGGATATCCTCTTCGATAACTTTAAACAGCTCGATATCCTCTTTGATTGCTTCTTCCACTTTGATATCCTCTTTTATTGCTTCTACCTATTCGATATCATCTTCGATTTCCTTTTGATTGCTTCTTGCACTGCAATATTCTCTTTGATTGCGTCTTCATCTTCGATATCGTTTTTGATAGCATTTTCACTTCGATATCCTCTGTGGTGGCTTCTTCCACTTCGATACCCTCTTTGATTGCTTCGTCCACTTCGATATCCTCTTTGATTGCTTCTTCCACTTCGATATCCTCTTTGATTGCTTCTTCCACTTCGATATCGTCTTTGACTGTTTCTTCCACTTCGATATCGTCTTTGATTGCTTTTTTCACTTCGTCATCCTCTTAGAACGCTTCTACCACCTCGGTATCCTCATTGATTGCTTACTCAACTTTAATTTCCTCTTTGATTGTTTCTGCTACTTCGATATCCTATTTGATTGCTTCTTTCACTTCAATATCCTCTTTGATCGCTTCTTCCACTTCGATATCGTTTTTGACTGTTTCTTCCGCTTCGATATCGTCTTCGATTGCTTTTTTCACTTCGTCATCCTCTAAGAACGCTTCTACCACCTCGGTATCCTCTTTGATTGCTTACTCAACTTTAATTTCCTCTTTGATTGTTTCTGCTACTTCGATAACCTATTTGATTGCTTCTTCCCTTCAATATCCTCTTTGATTGCTTCTTTCACTTCGATATCGTTTTTGACTGTTTCTTCCAGTTCGATATCGTCTTTGATTGCTTTTTTTACTTCGTCATCCTCTTAGAACGCTCTTACCACCTCGGTATCCTCTTTGATTGCTTACTAAACTTTAATTTCCTCATTGATTGTTTCTGCTGCTTCGATATCCTATTTGATTGCTTCTTTCACTTCAATATCCTCTTTGATTGCTTCTTCCACTTCGATATCGTTTTTGACTGTTTCTTCCGCTTCGATATCGTCTTTACTGCTTCTTACACATGGATATCCTCTTTGATGGCTTTTAACAGCTCGATATCCTCTTTAATTACTTCTTCGACTAAAAGAAAAACACGCGAGCTGCGAGCAGCTCGCGCACAACGCAACCTCTAGTTATTATATAAAGCTCGATTACCACTGACTGACTGACTCATTGACATGTTTGTTCTCCCAGATGCCACCTCGTAGGGTGAAAATGTTTGGTGGGATCGTATAGAGGGAGTTCCGATGAGTTGGGAATAAATCCTAAAGTACCCCTTTTGTCCCCCATTCGCTCCCATCCACCTCGTATCTCGGAAAGTATAGGTCTTACAGCGCTGGTGCAAAAACTAATGTTGCAGAGGACATTTTTTTATATCCGGTTCCATGAAAAAAAAATTGTCTTTCATACAAAAAAAAAATTGTCCCATACAAAATATTTCTGTATGAATACCGTAAACCGTATATTTCGTTTGCCGTAATTTTCATACTGATTTTGTAGGGAGCCCGCGGCTTGTGTGTACTATAAAATTACTGTAAAATTTGCTTGATTCTATATAATGGTTGTGGAGGGGCATGAGACAACTTTCATAGTTTTTGCAAAGGTCATCATCATCATTTTGGAACATCCAATTTTTTTTTTTTTTTAGTATGCAACGTTCATCATGTTTATTTTGGAACATCAATTTTTTTTAATTATGCCTCATCCACAATGATCACTTTTGGAACGTCAATTTTTTTTTTTTTTTTTATTATGCAACATCCACTATGATCATTTTGGTACATCATTTTTTGAATTACGCCTCATCCACAATGATCACTTTGGAACGTCAATTATTTTTTATTTTTTTATTATGCAAAATCCACTGTGATCATTTTGGAACATCAATTTTTTTAATTATGCCTCATCCACAATGATCACTTTTGCAACGTTCAATTTTTTTTATACAACTATTATCATGATCATTTTGGAACATCCAATTTTTTTCTCTTTGATTGCTTGTTCCACTTCGATATCCTCTTTGATTGCTTTTTTCACTTCGTCATCCTCTTTGAATACTTCTACCAACTCGGTATCCTCTTTGATTCCTTAGTCAACTTCAATTTCCTCTTTGATTGTTTTTGCTACTTCGATATCCTATTTGATTGCTTCTCCCACTTCAATATCCTCTTTGTTTACTCCTTCCACTTCGATATCATCTTCGATTTCCTTTTGATTGCTTCTTGCACTGCATTATTCTCTTTGATTGCGTCTTCATCTTCGATATCGTCTTTGATAGCATTTTCACTTCGATATCCTCTGTGATGGCTTCTTCCACTTCGATACCCTCTTTGATTGCTTCTTCCACTTCGATATCCTCTTTGATTGTTTCTTCCGCCTCGACATCTTCTATTTTTGCATGTTCCACTTCGTTATCCCTTTAAAATGCTTCTTCTACTTTCATATCCTCTTTAATTGCTTCAGTTACTTCATTATGCTCTCTACAAAATTGTGGTCTTTCATACAAAACTTCAATCGCTCGTATCTTCTAAACGGGAAGAGATAGCCCTAGCAAACTTTTACAAAATATTGGTATAAATTTTTGGTGCAACTGTTTTTTTATTGTCATCCTTGACATCCTTTTTGAATGCTTCTCTCACTTCGTCATCTTCTTTGAATGTTTTTTCCACTTCGACATCATCTTTGACTGCTTCTTTAACTTCGATATCCTCTTTGATTGCTTCTCCCACTTCGATATCGTCTTTGACTGCTTCTTCCATTTCGATATCGTCTTTGATTGCTTTTTTCACTTCGTCATCTTCTTTGAATGCTTCTACCACCTCGGTATCCTCTTTGATTGCTTACTCAACTTCAATTTCCTCTTTGATTGTTTCTCCCTCTTCGATATCGTCTTTGACTGCTTCTTCCATTTCGATATCGTCTTTGATTGCTTTTTTCACTTCGTCATCTTCTTTGAATGCTTCTACCGCCTCAGTATCCTCTTTGATTGCTTACTCAACTTCAATTTCCTCTTTGATTGTTTCTGCCACATCGATATCCTATTTGATTGCTTCTTCCACTTCAACATTCTCTTTGATAGTTTCTTCCACTTCGATATCCAATCAACAAATTTATGATTTTTCTTACAAAACTTTAATCGCTCGTATCTTCTAAACGGGAAGAGATAGCACTAGCAAACTTTGACAAAATATTAGTACAAATTTTTGATCATTATCATTTTGCAACATACATTTATATTATGCAACGTCAATCATGATCATTTTGGAACGTCCAGATTTTTTTTTATGCAACGTTCATCATGATCTTTTTTGCAACGTTCAATTTTTTTTTTATACAACCATTATCATGATCATTTTGGAACATCCAATTTTTTTCTCTTTGATTGCTTGTTCCACTTCGATATCCTCTTTGATTGCTTCTTCCACATTGGTATCCTCTTTGATTGCTTCTTTAACTTTGATATCCACTACGATTGCTTGTTCCGCTTCGATATCCTCTTTTATTCCTTCTTCATCTTCAATATCCATTGGATTGCTTCTTCCACTTCGATATCGTCTTTGATTGCTTTTTTTACTTCGTCATCCTCTTAGAATGCTTCTACCACCTTGGTATCCTCTTTGATTTCTTCCTCAACTTTAATTTCCTCTTTTATTGTTTCTGCTACTTCGATATCCTATTTGATTGCTTCTTTCACTTCAATATCCTCTTTGATTGCTTTTTCCACTTCGATATCATCTTTGATTGCTGCTTCCACTTGGAACTCCTCTTTGATTTGATTGCTTCTTCCATTTCGATATCGTCTTTGACTGCTTCTTACACATGGATATCCTCTTTGATGGCTTTTAACAGCTCGATATCCTCTTTAATTACTTCTTCGACTAAAAGAAAAACACGCGAGCTGCGAGCAGCTCGCGCACAACGCAACCTCTAGTTATATTATATAAAGCTCGATTACCACTCACTGACTGACTGACTGACTGACTCATTGACATGTTTGTTCTCCCAGATGCCACCTCGTAGGGTGAAAATGTTTGGTAGGATCGTATAGAGGGAGTTCCGATGAGTTGGGAATAAATCCTAAAGTACCCCTTTTGTCCCCCATTCGCTCCCATCGACCTCGTATCTCGGAAAGTATAGGTCTTACAGCGTTGGTGCAAAAACTAATGTTGCAGAGGACATTTTTTTATATCCGGTTCCATGAAAAAAAAATTGTCTTTCATACAAAAAAAAATTGTCCCATACAAAATATTTCTGTATGAATACCGTAAACCGTATATTTCGTTTGCCGTAATTTTCATACTGTTTTTGTAGGGAGCCCATGGCTTGTGTGTACTATAAAATTACTGTAAATTTGCTTGATTCTATATAATGTTGGTGGAGGGGCATGAGACAACTTTCATAGTTTTTGCAAAGGTCATCATCATCATTTTGGAACATCCAATTTTTTTTTTTTTTTTAGTATGCAACGTTTATCATGTTTATTTTGGAACATCCACATTTTTTTAATTATGCCTCATCCACAATGATCACTTTGGAACGTCAATTATTTTTTTTTATTATGCAACATCCACTGTGTTCATTTTGGTACATCATTTTTTTTAATTATGCCTCATCCACAATGATCACTTTGGAACGTCAATTTTTTTTTTAATTATGCATCATCCACTGTGATCATTTTAGAACATCATTTTTTTTCAATTATGCCTCATCCACAATGATCATTTTGGAACCTCAATTTTTTTTTTTTTTACTATGCAAAATACTTTGTGATCATTTTGGAAAATCAATTTTTTTTAAATTATGCCTCATCCACAATGATCATTTTGGAACGTCATTTTTTTTATTTTTTTATTATGCAAAATCCACTGTGATCATTTTGGAACATCAATTTTTTTTAATTATGCCTCATCCACAATGATCACTTTTGGAACGTCATTTTTTTTTTATTATGCAAAATCCTTTGTGATCATTTTGGAAAATCATTTTTTTTTTAATTATGCCTCATCCACAATGATCATTTTGGAACGTCAATTTTTTTTTTTTATTATGCAAAATACTTTGTGATCATTTTGGAAAATCATTTTTTTTTTAATTATGCCTCATCCACAATGATCATTTTGGAACGTCATTTTTTTTTTTTTTTTTTATTATGCAAAATCCACTGTGATCATTTTGGAACATCAATTTTTTTTAATTATGCCTCATCCACAATGATCACTTTTGGAACGTCATTTTTTTTTTATTATGCAAAATCCTTTGTGATCATTTTGGAAAATCATTTTTTTTTTAATTATGCCTCATCCACAATGATCATTTTGGAACGTCAATTTTTTTTTTATTATGCAAAATCCTTTGTGATCATTTTGGAAAATCAATTTTTTTTTAATTATGCCTCATCCACAATGATCACTTTTGGAACGTCAGTTTTTTTTTTACTATGCAAAATCCTTTGTGATCATTTTGGAACATCATTTTGTTTTAAATTATGCCTCATCCACAATGATCACTTTTGGAACGTCATTTTTTGTTATTATGCAAAATCCTTTGTGATCATTTTGGAAAATCATTTTTTTTAAATTATGCCTCATCCACAATGATCACTTTTGGAACGTCATTTTTTTTTATTATGCAAAATCCTTTGTGATCATTTTGGAAAATCATTTTTTTTTTAATTATGCCTCATCCACAATGATCATTTTGGAACGTCATTTTTTTTTTTTTTTTTTATTATGCAAAATCCACTGTGATCATTTTGGAACATCAATTTTTTTTAATTATGCCTCATCCACAATGATCACTTTTGGAACGTCATTTTTTTTTTATTATGCAAAATCCTTTGTGATCATTTTGGAAAATCATTTTTTTTTTAATTATGCCTCATCCACAATGATCATTTTGGAACGTCAATTTTTTTTTTATTATGCAAAATCCTTTGTGATCATTTTGGAAAATCAATTTTTTTTTAATTATGCCTCATCCACAATGATCACTTTTGGAACGTCAGTTTTTTTTTTACTATGCAAAATCCTTTGTGATCATTTTGGAACATCATTTTGTTTTAAATTATGCCTCATCCACAATGATCACTTTTGGAACGTCATTTTTTGTTATTATGCAAAATCCTTTGTGATCATTTTGGAAAATCATTTTTTTTAAATTATGCCTCATCCACAATGATCACTTTTGGAACGTCATTTTTTTTTATTATGCAAAATCCTTTGTGATCATTTTGGAAAATCATTTTTTTTAAATTATGCCTCATCCACAATGATCATTTTGGAACGTCAATTTTTTTTTTTTTTTTTTTATTATGCAAAATCCACTGTGATCATTTTGGAACATCAATTTTTTTAATTATGCCTCATCCACAATGATCACTTTTGGAACGTCATTTTTTTTATTATGAAAAATCCTTTGTGATCATTTTGGAAAATCAATTTTTTTTAATTATGCCTCATCCACAATGATCATTTTGGAACGTCAATTTTTTTTTTATTATGCAAAATCCTTTGTGATCATTTTGGAAAATCAATTTTTTTTAATTATGCCTCATCCACAATGATCACTTTTGGAACGTCAGTTTTTTTTTTACTATGCAAAATCCTTTGTGATCATTTTGGAACATCATTTTGTTTTAAATTATGCCTCATCCACAATGATCACTTTTGGAACGTCATTTTTTTTTATTATGCAAAATCCTTTGTGATCATTTTGGAAAATCATTTTTTTTAAATTATGCCTCATCCACAATGATCATTTTGGAACGTCAATTTCTTTTTTTTTATTATGCAACATCCACTGTGATAATTTTGGAACATCAATTTTTTTTAATTATGCCTCATCCGCAATGATCATTTTGGAACGTCAATTTTTTTTAAATTATGCCTCATCCACAATGATCACTTTTGGAACGTCAATTTTTTTTTATTATGCAACATCCACTGTGATCATTTTGGAACATCAATTTTTTTTTTATTTATGCCTCATCCACTATGATCATTTTGGAACGTCAATTTTTTTTTTTATTATGCGACATCCACTATTCGAATATTCTCTTTGATTGCTTGTTACACTTCGTCATCCTCTTTTATTGTTTCTTCCGCCTCCACATCTTCTATTTTTGCATGTTCCACTTCGTTATCCTTTTAAAATGCTTCTTCTACTTCATATCCTCTTTAATTGCTTCAGTTACTTCATTATGCGCTCTACAAAATTGTGGTGTTTCATACAAAACTTCAATCGCTCATATCTTCTAAACGGGAAGAGATAGCCCTAGCAAACTTGTACAAAATATTGGTATAAATTTTTGGTGGAACTGTTTTTTTATTGTCATCCTTGACATCCTTTTTGAATGCTTCTCTCACTTCGTCATTTTCTTTGAATGTTTTTTCCACTTCGACATCATCTTTGACTGCTTCTTTAACTTCGATATCCTCTTTGATTGCTTCTCCCACTTCGATATCGTCTTTGACTGCTTCTTCCATTTCGATATCGTCTTTGATTGCTTTTTCACTTCGTCATCTTCTTTGAATGCTTCTACCACCTTGGTATCCTCTTTGATTGCTTACTCAACTTCAATTTCCTCTTTGATTGTTTCTGCCACTTCGATATCCTATTTGATTGCTTCTTCCACTTCAACATTCTCTTTGATAGTTTCTTCCACTTCGATATCCAATCAACAAATTTATGATTTTTCTTACAAAACTTTAATCGCTCGTATCTTCTAAACGGGAAGAGATAGCACTAGCAAACTTTGACAAAATATTAGTACAAATTTTTGATCATTATCATTTTACAACATACATTTATATTATGCAACGTCAATCCTGATCATTTTGGAACGTCCAGATTTTTTTTATGCAACGTTCATCATGATCTTTTTTGCAACGTTCAATTTTTTTATACAACTATTATCATGATCATTTTGGAACATCCAATTTTTTTCTCTTTGATTGCTTGTTCCACTTCGATATCCTCTTTGATTGCTTCTTCCACATTGATATCCTATTTGATTGCTTCTTTAACTTTGATATCCTCTACGATTGCTTGTTCCACTTCGATATCCTCTTTTATTCCTTCTTCATCTTCAATATCCATTGGATTGCTTCTTCATCTTTGATATCCTCTTTGATGGCATTTTCACTTCGGTATCCTCTGTAAGGGCTCCTTCCTCTTTGATTTCCGTTTGATTGCTTCTTGCACTGCAATATTTTCTTTGATTGCGTCTTCATATTCGATATCGTTTTTGATTGCATTTTTACTTCGATATCCTGTGATGGCTTCTTCCACTTTGATATCCTCTTTGATTGCTTCTTCCACTTCGATATCCGCTTTGATTGCTTGTTCCATTTTGATATCGTCTTTGACTATTTCTTTAACTTCGATATCGTCTTTGATTGCTTTTTTCACTCCGTCATCCTCTTTGAATACTTCTACCAACTCGGTATCCTCTTTGATTCCTTAGTCAACTTCAATTTCTTCTTTGATTGTTTTTGCTACTTCGATATCCTATTTGATTGCTTCTCCCACTTCAATATCCTCTTTGTTTACTCCTTCCACTTCGATATCATCTTCGATTTCCTTTTGATTGCTTCTTGCACTGCATTATTCTCTTTGATTGCGTCTTCATCTTCGATATCGTCTTTGATAGCATTTTCACTTCGATATCCTCTGTGATGGCTTCTGCCACTTCGATACCCTCTTTGATTGCTTCTTCCACTTCTATATCCTCTTTGATTGTTTCTTCCGCCTCGACATCTTCTATTTTTGCATGTTCCATTTCGTTATCCCTTTAAAATGCTTCTTCTACTTTCATATCCTCTTTAATTGCTTCAGTTACTTCATTATGCTCTCTACAAAATTGTGGTCTTTCATACAAAACTTCAATCGCTCGTATCTTCTAAACGGGAAGAGATAGCCCTAGCAAACTTGTACAAAATATTGGTATAAATTTTTGGTGCAACTGTTTTTTTATTGTCATCCTTGACATCCTTTTTGAATGCTTTTCTCACTTCGTCATCTTCTTTGAATGTTTTTTCCACTTCGACATCATCTTTGACTGCTTCTTTAACTTCGATATCCTCTTTGATTGCTTCTCCCACTTCGATATCGTCTTTGATTGCTTTTTTCACTTCGTCATCTTCTTTGAATGCTTCTACCACCTCGGTATCCTCTTTGATTGCTTACTCAACTTCAATTTCCTCTTTGATTGTTTCTCCCTCTTCGATATCGTCTTTGACTGCTTCTTCCATTTCGATATCGTCTTTGATTGCTTTTTTCACTTCGTCATCTTCTTTGAATGCTTCTGCCGCCTCGGTATCCTCTTTGATTGCTTACTCAACTTCAATTTCCTCTTTGATTGTTTCTGCCACTTCGATATCCTATTTAATTGCTTCTTCCACTTCAACATTCTCTTTGATAGTTTCTTCCACTTCGATATCCAATCAACAAATTTATGATTTTTCTTACAAAACTTTAATCGCTCGTATCTTCTAAACGGGAAGAGATAGCACTAGCAAACTTTGACAAAATATTAGTACAAATTTTTGATCATTATCATTTTGCAACATACATTTATATTATGCAACGTCAATTATGATCATTTTGGAACGTCCAGATTTTTTTTATGCAACGTTCATCATGATCTTTTTTGCAACGTTCAATTTTTTTATACAACCATTATCATGATCATTTTGGAACATCCAATTTTTTTCTCTTTGATTGCTTGTTCCACTTCGATATCCTCTTTGATTGCTTCTTCCACATTGGTATCCTCGTTGATTGCTTCTTTAACTTTGATATCCTCTACGATTGCTTGTTCCGCTTCGATATCCTCTTTTATTCCTTCTTCATCTTCAATATCCATTGGATTGCTTCTTCCACTTCGATATCGTCTTTGATTGCTTTTTTTACTTCGTCATCCTCTTAGAATGCTTCTACCACCTTGGTATCCTCTTTGATTTCTTCCTCAACTATAATTTCCTCTTTGATTGTTTCTGCTACTTCGATATCGTATTTGATTGCTTCTTTCACTTCAATATACTCTTTGATTGCTTCTTCCACTTCGATATCATCTTTGATTGCTGCTTCTACTTGGAAATCCTCTTTGATTTGATTGCTTCTTCCATTTCGATATCGTCTTTGACTGCTTCTTACACATGTATATCCTCTTTGATGGCTTTTAACAGCTCGATATCCTCTTTAATTACTTCTTCGACTAAAAGAAAAACACGCGAGCTGCGAGCAGCTCGCGAACAACGCAACCTCTAGTTATATTATATTATATAAAGCTCGATTACCACTGACTCACTGACTGATTGACATCATTGTTCTCCCAGATGCCACCTCGTAGGGGGGAAATGTTTGGTGGGATCGTATAGAGGGAGTTCCGGTGAGTTGGGAATAAATCCTAAAGTACCCCTTTTGTCCCCCATTCGCTCCCATCGACATCGTATCTCGGAAAGTATAGGTCTTACAGCGTTGGTGCAAAAACTAATGTTGCTGAGGACATTTTTTTATATCCGGTTCCATGAAAAAAAAATTGACTTTCATACAAAAAAAAATTGTCCCATACAAAATATTTCTGTATGAATACCGTAAACCGTATATTTCGTTTGCCGTAATTTTCATACTGTTTTTGTAGGGAGCCCACGGCTTGTGTGTACTATAAAATTACTGTAAAATTTGCTTGATTCTATATAATGATTGTGGAGGGGCATGAGACAACTTTCATAGTTTTTGCAAAGGTCATCATCATCATTTTGGAACATCCAATTTTTTTTTTTTTTTAGTATGCAACGTTCATCATGTTTATTTTGGAACATCCACATTTTTTTAATTATGCCTCATCCACAATGATCACTTTGGAACGTCAAATTTTTTTTTTATTATGCAACATCCACTGTGATCATTTTGGTACATCATTTTTTTTAATTATGCCTCATCCACAATGATCACTTTGGAACGTCAATTATTATTATTTTTTTTTGTATTGTGCAACATCCACTGTGATCATTTTGGTACATCGTTTTTTTTTCAATTATGCCTCATCCACTATGATCACTTTGGAACGTCAATTTTTTTTTTTTATTATGCAACATCCACTGTGATATTTTGGTACATCATTTTTTTTAATTATGCCTCATCCACAATGATCACTTTGGAACGTCAATTATTTTTTTTTATTATGCAACATCCACTGTGATCATTTTGGTACATCATTTTTTTAATTACGCCTCATCCACAATGATCACTTTGGAACGTCAATTATTTTTTATTTTTTTATTATGCATTTTTTTTTATACCATCATTGCCCTTGACATCCTTTATGAATGCTTCTCTTACTTCGTCTTCCACTTTGAATGCTTCTTTCACCTCGATATCCTCTATTTTTGCTTCTTCCACTTTGATATCCTTTTTATTGCTTTTTCTACTTATATATTTTCTTAATTGCTTCTTTTACTACAATTTCCACTCTACAAAATTATGGGTTTTAATACAAATCTTAAATCGCTCGTATCTTTTAAACGGGAAGAGATAGCTCGAGGAAACTTTTACAAAATATTAGTATAAGTTTTTGGTGAAACCGTTTTTATTTTTATCCTTGTCCTCGACGTCTTTTACTCAATTTCAATTTCCTCTTTAATTGTTTCTGCTACTTCGATATCCTATTTGATTGCTTTTTTCACTTCAATATCCTCTTTTATTGCTTCTACCAATTCGATATCATCTTCGATTTCCTTTTGATTGCTTCTTGCACTGCAATATTCTCTTTGATTGCGTCTTCATCTTCGATATCGTTTTTGATCGCATTTTCACTACGATATCCTCTGTGATGGCTTCTTACACTTCGATATCTTCTTTGATTGCTTCTTCCACTTCGATATCCTCTAAGATTGCTTCTTCCTTTTCGATATCGTCTTCGACTATTTGTTTCACTTCGATATCGTCTTTGATTGCTTTTTCACTTCGTCATCCTCTTTGAATACGTCTACCACCTCGGTATCCTCTTTGATTCCTTAGTCAACTTCAATTTCCTCTTAGGTTGTTTTTCCTACTTCGATATCCTATTTGATTGCTTCTTCCACTTCAATATCCTCTTTGATTGCTTATTCCACCTCGATATCGTTTTTGACTGTTTCTTCCACTTCGATATCGTCTTTGATTGCTTTTTTCACTTCGTCATCCGCTTAGAATGCTCCTACCACCTCGGTATCCTCTTTGATTGCTTACTCAACTTTAATTTCCTCTTTGATTGTTTCTGCTACTTCGATATCCTATTTGATTGCTTCTTTCACTTCAATATCTTCTTTAATTGCTGCTTCCACTTGGAAATCCTCTTTGATTTGATTGCTTCTTTCATTTCGATATCGTCTTTGACTGCTTCTTACACATGGATATCCTTTTTGATGGCTTTTAACAGCTCTATATCCTCTTTAACTACTTCTTCGACTAAAAGAAAAACACGCGAGCTGCGAGCAGCTCGCGCACAACGCAACCTCTAGTTATATTATATAAAACTGCATTACCACTGACTCACTGATTGACTCATTGACATCATTGTTCTCCCAGATGCCCCCTCGTAGGGTGGAAATGTTTGGTAGGATCGTATAGAGGGAGTTAGGTCGAGTTGGGAATAAATCCTAAAGTCCCCCTTTTGTCCCCCATTCGCTCCCATCCACCTCGTATCTCGGAAAGTATAGGTCTTACAGCGTTGGTGCAAAAACTAATGTTGCAAAGGACATTTTTTTATATCCGGTTCCATGAAAAAAAAATTGTCTTTCATACAAAAAAAAAATTGTCTCATACAAAATATTTCTGTATGAATACCGTAAACCGTATATTTCGTTTGCCGTAATTTTCATACTGTTTTTGTAGGGAGCCCACTGCTTGTGTGTACTATAAAATTACTGTAAAATTTGCTTGATTCTATATAATGGTTGTGGAGGGGCATGAGACAACTTTCATAGTTTTAGCAAAGGTCATCATCATCATTTTGGAACATCCATTTTTTTTTTTTTTTTTAGTATGCAATGTTCATCATGTTTATTTTGGAACATCCACATTTATTTTTAATTATGCCTCATCCACAATGATCACTTTGGAACGTCAATTATTTTTTATTTTTTTATTATGCATCATCCACTGTGATCATTTTGGAACATCATTTTTTTTCAATTATGTCTCATCCACTATGATCACTTTGGAACGTCAATTTTTTTTTATTATGCAACATCCACTGTGATATTTTGGTACATCATTTTTTTTAATTATGCCTCATCCACAATGATCACTTTGGAACGTCAATTATTATTATTTTTTTTGTATTATGCAACATCCACTGTGATCATTTTGGTACATCGTTTTTTTAATTACGCCTCATCCACAATGATCACTTTGGAACGTCAATTATTATTATTATTTTTGTATTATGCAACATCCACTGTGATCATTTTGGTACATCGTTTTTTTAATTACGCCTCATCCACAATGATCACTTTGGAACGTCAATTATTTTTTTTTTATTATGCATCATCCACTGTGATAATTTTGGAACATCATTTTTTTTTAATTATGCCTCATCCACATGATCATTTTGGAACGTCAATTTTTTTTTATTATGCAACATCCACTGTGATCATTTTCGAAAATCAATTTTTTTTGTAGCACAAATTTTTGGTGGAATCGTTATTTTACGGTCATCATCGCCCTTGCCATCATTTTGAATTCTTCTCTTACTTCCTTTTCGTTTTCGAATGTTTCTTCCACATTGATATCCTCTTTTATTGTTTCTATAACTTCGAAATCCTCTTTGATGGCATTTTTACTTCAATATACTTTTGAATTGTTTTTTCTATTTTTATATTTTCTTCAATTACTTCTCTTACTTCAATATCGACTCTACAAAATTATGGGATTTAATACAAATCTTAAATCGCTCGTATCTTCTAAACGGGAAGAGTTACCCCCAGCAAACTTTTACAAAATATTGGTACTAATTTTTGGTGGAATAGTTTTTTTAATACCATCATTGCCCTTGAGATCCTTTTTGAATGCTTCTCTTACTTCGTCTTCCGCTTTGAATGCTTCTTTCACCTCGATATCCTCTATTTTTGTTTCTTCCACTTTGATATCCTTTTTAATTGCTTTTTCTACTTATATATTTTCTTAATTGCTTCTTTTACTACAATTTCCACTCTACAATATTATGGGTTTTAATACAAATCTTAAATCGCTCGTATCTTCTAAACGGGAAGAGACAAAATATTGGTACAAATTTTTGGTGGAATAGTTTTTTTAATACCATCATTGCCCTTGACATCCGTTTTGAATGCTTCTCTTACTTCGTCTTCCACTTTAAATGCTTCTTTCACATCGATATCCTCTATTTTTGCTTCTTCCACTTTGATATCCTTTTTAATTGCTTTATCTACTTATATATTTTCTTCAATTGCTTCTTTTACTTCAATTCCCACTCTACAAAATTATGGGTTTTAATACAAATCTTAAATCGCTCGTATCTTCTAAACGGGAACAGTTACGCCTAGCAAACTTTTACAAAATATTGGTACAAATTTTTGGTCGAATATTTTTTTTATTACCATCATTAATCTTGACATCCTTTTTGAATGCTTCTTTCACCTCGATATCCTCTATTTTTGCTTCTTCCACTTTGATATCCTTTTTAATTGCTTTTTCTACTTATATATTTTCTTAATTGCTTCTTTTACTACAATTTCCACTCTACAAAATTATGGGTTTTAATACAAATCTTAAATCGCTCGTATCTTCTAAACGGGAACAGTTACGCCCAGCAAACTTTTACAAAATATTGGTTCAAATTTTTGGTCGAATAGTTTTTTTATTACCATCATTGCTCTTGACATCCTTTTTGAATGCTTCTCTCACTTGGTCTTCCTCCTTGAATGCTTCTTTCACCTCGATATCCTCTATTTTTGCTTCTTCCACTTTGATATCCTTTTTAATTGCTTTATGTACTTATATATTTTCTTCAATTGCTTCTTTTACTTCAATTCCCACTCTACAAAATTATGGGTTTTAATACAAATCTTAAATCGCTCGTATCTTCTAAACGGGAACAGTTACGCCTAGCAAACTTTTACAAAATATTGGTTCAAATTTTTGGTCGAATAGTTTTTTATTACCATCATTGCTCTTGACATCCTTTTTGAATGCTTCTTTCACCTCGATATCCTCTATTTTTGCTTCTTCCACTTTGATATCCTTTTTAATGTCTTTTTCTACTTATATGTCTTCTTCAATTGCTTCTTTTACTTCAATTTCCACTCCACAAAATTATGGGTTTTCATACAAAACTTAAATCGCTCGTATCTTTTAAACGGGAAGAGATAGCTCGAGGAAACTTTTACAAAATATTAGTATAAGTTTTTGGTGAAACCGTTTTTTATTTTTATACTTGTCCTCGACGTCTTTTACTCAATTTCAATGTCCTCTTTAATTGTTTCTGCTACTTCGATATCCTATTTGATTGCTTCTTTCACTTCAATATCCTCTTCGATTGCTTCTTCCACTTCGATATCATCTTTGATTGCTGCTTCCACTTGGATATCCTCTTTGATTTGATTGCTTCTTCCATTTCAATCGTCTTTGACTGCTTCTTACACATGGATATCCTCTTCGATAACTTTAAACAGCTTGATATCCTCTTTGATTGCTTCTTCCACTTTGGTATCCTCTTTTATTGCTTCTACCAATTCGATATCATCTTCGATTTCCTTTTGATTGCTTCTTGCACAGCAATATTCTCTTTGATTGCGTCTTCATCTTCGATATCGTTTTTGATAGCATTTTCACTTCGATATCCTCTGTGATGGCTTCTTCCACTTCGATACCTTCTTTGATTGCTTCTTCCACTTCAATATCCTCTTTGATTGCTTCTTCCACTTCGATATCCTCTTTGATTGCTTCTTCCACTTCAATATCGTCTTTGACTGTTTCTTCCACTTCGATATCGTCTTTGATTGCTTTTTTCACTTCGTCATCCTCTTAGAACGCTTCTACCACCTCGGTATCCTCTTTGAATGCTTACTCAACTTTAATTTCCTCTTTGATAGTTTCTGCTACTTCGATATCCTGTTTGATTGCTTCTTTCACTTCAATATCCTCTTTGATTGCTCCTTCCACTTCGATATCGTTTTTGACTGTTTCTTCCACTTCGATATCATCTTTGATTGCTTTTTTTACTACGTCATCCTCTTAGAATGCTCTTACCACCTCGGTATCCTCTTTGATTGTTTCTGCTGCTTCGATATCCTATTTGATTGCTTCTTTCACTTCAATATCCTCTTTAATTGCTGCTTCCACTTGGAAATCCTCTTTGATTTGATTACTTCTTCCATTTCGATATCGTCTTTGACTGATTCTTACACATGGATATCCTCTTTGATGGCTTTTACCAGCTCGATATCCTCTTTAATTACTTCTTCGACTAAAAGAAAAACACGCGAGCTGCGAGCAGTTCGCGCACAACGCAACCTCTAGTTTTTAGTATAAAATTTGTAGTTAGTAAGTTATTCGCCATAATAAAAACTTAACTTTGACAAAATTCACAGGATACACCAGTGACCTCACAGTGCTAAAATTTGGTATGCGTGTAGCTTTAGTTACACAAATATAGACAATAGTCTGAAATCAAGAATAACTGCATATTCTACCCTAAAAAATATAACCAATTAACATGAACTTACGTTACCTGTAATTTGAACGAACCTGTGGGTCAAATTAGTTGGTTGTTCATTTCATGGCACTATTTTGACAGTTAAGGATTACAAATAATTTTTTTTTTTGTTTGGGAGACTCGCGAGATTCGGGGCGAGTTATTTATTTTTGAGTCCCGACCTTCGATTCGGAGGTTGTGGTCGTGTATACAAAACTCCCCACGTGGGAGTCTAAAATTCTATCTATGTAAGAAATACGAATTTAAGAAAGAAAAAAGAAGATATACGATTTTCTTATTTTTTTTTTTGTCTAATTACGCCAATCGAGCTAGTGAACCTTCTTACATAGATATTATCTAGTAGTAAGAATAAGCTATTACTAAATTTCGCGTAAAAATTATACGTTTATAACAAAGCACTTTCTAGAGAATACCTAAAGAAAAATGGTCATGAAAACCCAATTTCAACTTTATCTTCAAAACGTTCAAGTTTACAGATAAGAATTTATCCAACTACTTAAGTACTTACGTTTTTAACTAGTTATTCTCATACCTTTTTTAACTCTAGTTTCTTAAAATATTCAGGCGCTTAAAATACAATTGGTGTTTGAGAACTTAAGGCAAAGTATCTCTTTATCACTTCTCGTTAAATGTTTGTGTTTTATGTTTTACTAGCTGTTGCCAGCGGCTTTGACCGCGTTGTTCTAGGGTGCAAAATACATATATAAACTTTGACATCCCATTTTTATCCCATGGGAACTATTTATGGGATAAAAAGTAGCCTATGTGTTAATCCAGTTTATAATCTGCGTAATACCAAATTTCATCGAAATCGGTTCAGCTATTAAGACGTGATTGAGTAACAAATAAACAAACATCCAAACTTTCACATTTATAATATTAGTGTGATTTAATTGGTGTAACATAATTATATCCTATCCGAGGCACTGGGGTATTATTTCTACGTAGTATTAATACCTCAGTGATCCGAGGTTTACCGTATATAGTTACGGGTTTGATTCTCGTGACGGGACCAATAATTGCATATTCGTTTTAAGCTACTTTTTATTTCAAAAATTTGGAAATCGCCTCGCCGGCGTCACCGCACATGAGCTACGCTACGAGTACGTGCCACAATCACAAAACGCGGTGGTTGCTACACGCCACGAAGCGCCGCTTCTCGCTTCGTGAGGTCGTGTGTATCACCACAAAAAGTAAAACAAGTGTCTGTCACGCGCTTCCGCTACTAAGCAGCCACTTTCAGCTTCAGGTGGCGGCGTTTTGTGGCTGTAGCGTGGCTTATGTGCAGACTGGATCACAACACATGCAGTCCCCTCAATCTCCCCAGTGAGTGCAGAGTGTGGTCTCTCCGTAATCATCTTCAGGATTCCATTGGTACTTTTCTTTAATCAGACAACATCTGAACTAACATATTTTGCTTTTATTGGCAATGCCTTTAGTTAGTTAGGTAATGGATCGAGTTGAAATTGTGAATGCTATGATATCGATTGAGCGTCAATATAACTTGTGGTCTGGAAGAGATCGCTTTTAGTGATAAGGCTGCCCATGAAGTATGAAGTATGGCATCAGGGGTAAACCAAATGGATGGTTGCAAAGTTATCTGGAAGACCGTCAACAATGTGTCGATATAACAAAAATCTTAAACAATAAAAAGCTACTATGCGTTCTAGCTTCAAAACGAACCGATTTGGAGTTCCACAAGGGAGTGTTCTTGGCTCCTTTTTATTTCTTTTGTCTATTAATGACCTTCCTAATATTAATATACATAAAACAATGTTATTTGCTGACGACTCTACGATTATTATCAGAGGACAAAATAAACTGACGTTCGAAAGATAAATAAATGATGCACTTTATAATACAATTAGATGGTTGAATAATAATAATTTGCAAATAAATATTAATAAAACACACGTTATACAATTCGGAACACATCGCCAAATGAAGGAAATTTTTAGTGTCAAACATAACAATAAACCTGCAGAAGAAGTCGAGACGGCAACATTTTTGGGGATTATTTTAGATCGACACGTAAATTGGATGGCACATATTCAGCATGTGTACAAAATAAATGAGTTTGTGTATGCCATAAAAACATCAGACTCCGTGTATCAGTAGAAGCGGCACTCAGCGCTTACCACGGTTATGTTTCATCAGCCCTCGGTTATGGGCTAATTCTTTGGGGAAACTCGGTTGATGTAGAAAAAGCATTCAAAACACAAAAAAAATGCGTAAGAGCGTGTGGCGCATGGAGTGAGGATAGTTGCAGACCATTGTTTTAGAGGTTTAATATTCTACCATTACCATGCATCTACATCAGGGATATGTGTGTTTGTCAGGCAATATCCTCAATATTTTGGAAAGCATTCTGAAGTTCTCACCAGGAACACGATGCACAGGCATAGACTTTATGTGTCGCGGTGCCGGCTTGAACTTGTTAAGCGGAATGCCTATTATCATTCCATTACCATCTTCAACAAATTGCCAAATGATTTCAAAGACTTGCCTATTCTGTTATTTAAAAGAAGACTTAAGATTTGGTTATTGGATAAATGTTTTTATGACATGAATGAATATTTGGACTATAAAGATTAATTTTGACATTATAATTATTGTTTTGTATGATTTTGACATGCTTGAAATTAATTATTATCATTATGTATTCAATTTTATCGTAGAGTTTGACATTTTTATTTTTTAGTATTAATCTTTTTTATCTTAGAATTTCGCACGCTTCGATGAGGCAGAATGTAAATTAAACCTATTTTATAATTGACATACGAACTATTATATATACACTCATGCGAATAAATGATTATGAATTATGATTAAAAAATGTGTTTTCTGTTATATGTTTACATTTAATGTTGTGCAATAAAGGAATTATCTAATCTAGACTAATATTATGTATTTTTCTCTGAACTTATGAAACTTAAGAATTCTTTTGTCTCTACCAACAGCTGACATGGTGATATCAGCAAACGCGTTCATCATCTTTCTAGGCGGCTTCGAGACCACTTCTTCGACCCTGGCCTTCCTGTTTCTAGAGCTCGCAGCACACCCTCACGTGCAGGACAGGATGAGGGAGGAGATCCTGAGGGTCGTGGAGAAGCATGACGGAAGGATCACCTATGAGCTGCTACAGGAACTGAGCTATATGGAGATGGTTATACAAGGTTGGTTTATTTTTTAAGTTTATATTAATTTAAAGTTAATATTTTGGTTTGGTAGTTACTATTTCTTAAATGTATTTTATAGAGCTATGTAAATTCATACATAATGCTATACATTCGAAAGTAACTCTGTCGTTTTGTTACGTTTTCGTTTTACAACTAAACGGCTTGACCGATTTCAATTAAATTTGGTATTTACGTGTGCGAAGCCGCGGGTGGAAGCAAGTTATAAACTTTTTTTATGTTTCAGAAACGCTTCGCCTCTACCCACCGTTCCCCAGCATTCAAAGAATGTGCACCAAAGACTACACCCTGCCTGACACCTCTGTCGTGGTGGAAAAAGGTACCATAGTCCTGTTCCCCACGCTGGGCATTCAGAGGGACGAACAGGTAAGATCCATACGTATATCACAGCCTATAAATACAGCCCTAGCCTCCACGACACTGACAAGACGTTGCCGGCGTTTAACACAAGGTCAAAGGCGTCGCTGTATCTTTCTTTGTAGGTACCTAATTACTAAAAAATATTAACTGACTTCAAAAAACAGAGCAGGTACTCAATTCGGATGTTTTTATGTCTGTTACCTCAGAACTCCATCATTTATCAACCGATTGGAAAATTTCGTTTATTATTTGAAATTATATACTTTCAGATTCATCCCATAGAAATGTTATGAAAATCGGTTTAGTTATTTGGTTAAGACGGTTATATTTTTGTTATAAAGTTACTTGTTAATTCGAAAGTCACTCTGTCTCTCTATCTTAGGGATGAAACATTTCACTAGCAGCATGTGAAAAATCATGTGGAAATAATATTAATTAATTTATTTAAAAAAATATATATATTTATTTCACATCATTAAAAATAAAACAAACAAAAGAGAATACACAATTAAATCAAAGGTACATTGGGCGGTCTTATCGCTAAAAGCATAGGCGTTGGCCAGACAAAAGAACGTAAGACGCGGCAAAGACGCACCTCTTTCATAAAAAAGCATAAACGCACTTCTATAAATTTTAACCTCCTTGTTTATGACACTTTATAATTGGCGTGACACTTTATATATTAAATGTCTTCTATGTTATAAAAGAATTAGTAGATATATTATGCTGTTTCTTTTCAGTACTTTGAAAACGGAAAGGCGTTTATTCCTGAGCGATGGAGTGAGGGTAGCCAGCAGCCACCTCCAGGGGTCTACATGCCCTTCGGAGACGGTCCCAGGTATTGTGTAGGTGAGTGTCCCTTTGTAAATAATTTGCTGTTTTAAAATGCCATAGTTATAAAAATGCTTATGAAAGTATGACTTTTACATCACAAGCTATGCCCGCGGCTTCGCACGCATGTTTTGCCAAAAAGTAACATTCATCTTCTGCGTAGTCGGGTAAAAAGTAGAGAGAAAGCCCGACAGGGTTACTTTCGAATGTATATTATTACTATTAGAGTGGATGATCGTTTTGATGGGAAAATGACAAATTATTATTATTTCACGTATTTATTTCTTAACTTAGGTTATATGCCTTTACAAAAGCATTACCGGGGCTGAAGCCGACGCGTAAGAGGCCTGTTGAGTTAATATAAAAATCACCATAAGATGGAGATGAGACAGATGCTATCATCTACTATTACTATTGCAACATATGGAATAGAGTTCCGGCTACTGTTAGAGTAATGCTTATGAAATAGAACATGGGTTATCAGAGAAATGAGATACGACAACTGCCAATCCTGTAGTATTAAGAATGAATGAGGCAGCTGGTGACCAGCCATCCACTAAACGGGCCCTCATAAGTGCCGCCAATAGAAGGCAGCGTAAGGGGCAACGTTGGTGTGGGCGGTTAAAGGGTTTTGATAGGTGTGCTGCAGTTTCACTAAGCGCTACTTCCGGCTTTATGTCTTTAATACTTCAACCCTTGGAGCATAGATTTCGCTCTTACGCCTCCACCCTTGACCCGCCAACTAAGGCAAACTAAGGGTCAGGGGTTTCTGTCAACCCCAGGGAGTAATGGGGTTCCGCGGTGTCGGCACGCACAGAACGGTCGCCACAAGCGCGCCCTGCGGGGAGTGAGGGTAATTATTATTATTATTAAAATCTTTGTTTTCAGGCAACGAGATCCATAGTTACAACAAAGTTACAGACACAAGAAAACAAAATAAAATAAAAATACAATCAATGTAAAAATTAAAACTAAAATTATGTAATAATTTGAACCCAATGACAATGAATAGGACAGTCATATTTTTCAGCTATGACGCTGAGTATGCGATTCGTTTACGACGTATTGCCGCGAACCCGTCGGTCAGCGTTTTCGCAAACAGACCCAATAGCATTCTCAAGATGCTATTGTAATGGATTCGAAGGGCGCAGATTGAATTATCTAAATGAGTCACACCTTCATATTAAAAACAAAGAAATGTAATTCAATAACATAGTTTATTAAGCAAATTAAATGACACTCGTCATCCAATTATTTGTAGTCTTAGCAGCGAGATACTGTTACAAATATTTTATTATCTGTTTCACGAATACACATAACAACACATTTACCATGGACGTACAAACTTTCGACGGACCGATGCCATATTGTCCCCTACATGATTAGCCTTGTTACTACAAAAAAGTTAAACAACTGTTTAACGCGTGTTTAAAAAATTATTATTAATTTTTGTATAGGATTTTTTAAGTGAAAACTTCTTTAGGCGCGTTGAGCATATTTTGCGATGGGAAAAAACCGTTGAACTCGCGACACTTTTACCGTTACAGACACCACTGTATATAAGTATATGTATTTTACTTTTTCACTTCTCTTTTAAGTATCTGTTTTCACTTCTGGCGGCACTCCCGGAGTGCCAGTTTTTTAAACAAGCGCTAACCAGTGTTTATTTTTTTTTTGTGGTAAGACCCATAGGCGCGACTTGATGAACGACCACGCGTCTGGTGTCGCAAATGTATGCGTGAAGTATCGTATTTACGAGCAAATCGGCGCACTCTGAGTGTGTCATTTTCTAGTTAGTATTACTTTGTCCAGCGTTTTTGTACGTCCGCGATTATAATATAAACTGCTGAGGAATGTAGTCACACATTGACAGAGACTGTAGGTGCTTGAAATACGATTATGTATAAACGGAATGTCTACGTTTCAGTTTTTGTTTCTTTATTCTAAAGAGGGTTACTGATATTACTCCGACAGGCACCACGAATACAATGGTGTCCTATCAAGCGACCTATATATTTACACTTATAGAGAGTAGTGAGTTGTATGTGGAGAAATAGAGTAATACATAGAGTAGTAGAGTTTCTTGTGAAAGGGCTCGTCCTGGGAGGTACTACTACCATACCTATTTCTGCCGCCAAGCAGTATTGCTGTTTCGATTTGAAGGGTATGGTTGCCGGTGAAGTTACAGGGATATTAGGCATACAGGCATATACCTGTATGCCTCAAGTTGACGGACGCAGGGCAGTGCATCGTAGGGCATGTTTCTAAGGTACGTGACCTACGAGGCAATACTTTGTTATAGGTGATAGTTACTTCTTAATATAAAAACACAATTTCTATTAAAAACTATCTTCGTTGACTTTGACGTAAGTTTTTAACTTGTTCAGCTTTTTGGGTAAAATGTTACCTTTTCAGCCTCTTACCTAATACTCGTACATAATTTAGAAATAATAATCTAAGATAATATTAATACCGTACGCGTGGTACGCGAAGAGAAAACTTGCTTAATGCGCGCACAGAGGAGTGTGAGCTTTGGTATAAGTAGGTAGTTAAAGTTATATGGAGAAAGAAAGGCGAATGCTAAAAATTTTTACATACATTTTGATTGTATATTTTTTTGTAATTTTTTATGTAATTATTTTATTATGTATTATGTAATGTATTTTTTATGTATGTTGACGTAATTAAAGTAAAAGTCAAAATTTTTTATTCATTAAAATCACAAGGATCACTTTGAAACGTCAATTTTACTGCATGTTATTTTGCGACCGAGCCAGGAAAGAAAGGCAAGAAACAAGGCTGGTTGTTTTTTTTAATGATCGTTTTAGACACAACAATACAGAAAATAAATTACGTCATTTTGAACGATTTGGAGCAATTTCAATCCCAAACTTCTCTATCATCTAAATAATCCGATATTTTATAGTAGGCTTTTTTATAAAAATTTTGTTTATTGTATATATGTAGATGTATTGTGTGTTCTACGTACTAAGTGTAATAACTCTCTATGTACGTTTTAATCTATGGTATAAATAAATATAAAATATGAAGTGATGAAAAAAAAAATTAAATACGGTCGAATTTCGATCACTACTCGTACTATAAACTAGTCATTATTTCATTAAAACCACAACGATCACTTTAAAATGTACTCGAATAGAATAACGTTTTATTGTACAAATGTATACCAAGCCACTTATAGAACTAGTTTACGCAAAATATAGTACAATGGGCGGCCTTATCGCTGACAGCGGTCAAGTATTGATTTTTTTTTTATAAATTATAGGCTAGCGTTTGACCACTATCTCGCCTGATGGTAAGCGATGATGCAGTCTACGATGGTACACGCTTGCCTAGAAGAAACCTATTCATTCGCAACTTGAAGATCCCTAGGTTGTAGTTATCAGGAAACACAGACTCAGGCAAGGCGTTCCACTCCTTGGCGGTGCGCATAATAAAGGTGGAAGAGTACCGCTTTGTGCGTATGGGAGGTATGTCTACCATGTAGCGGTGGCGCAACGCGGAGCGTCTGGTTGTCCGATCATAGAATGGGGATGGTGGGATCAGGTTGAAAAGCTCCGCAGCACACTCTCCGAAATGTATCCGATAAAAAACCGAGAGGCTTGCAACCTTTCGACGATGCTCGAGGCTGTGGAGCCTTGCATTTGCTAACTCGTCATTGCAAATGAGCTTCTTGGCTCTTCTCTCAATTGAATCTAGAGCCTCTAGCTGGTATTTCGCTGATCCGTCCCAGAGGTGAGAACAGTACTCCAGACTCGTGCTTGACTCGGACTTGTGCTTGATTTGTGGAATTCGGATTTGTGGATTTGAGTGTTGATTGATGTAGGAAGTGATACAAGTGAACCGAGTTCTTAATATACCATCATATAGAGTCATTGATTATGTACACATAATTCTGAGAAGTGACTGTTTATTATTTTCTCATGGTTTTAATTTCGCGGCGACATGGAAGTAATCATTTCGTTATCGTAAAAATGTTAGATACCTAATCTTTTTAATAATACGTGAACTTTATACCCCTTTTTAAGCTTATTGTGCGCACAAAGGAGTGTGTTTGTATGTAGGAGGCAATAGTCATAAGTCAACAATTATTAATTTATTAATTTCATGACTGATGAGAAGGGTGGGCCTTTGGTGTAGGACGCCACGTGCGTCGATACCCTTGCGCCATCTCATCTGTCTGGTATTCAGCCGAAGATCTCAAGCAGCGCAAATATAGAAGTCTCGACAGAGCTTACGTATATGAGCCATTTGGGGTCGAGACCCTGGGTCCATGGGGTACCGGAGCCCATCGCGTTTTCAAAATTCTTTCTGTGTGCTCTGAGAGCTGACGCTTATCTGGGGCAACGCATAAGCATTGCAATTGGTTATGCAGCGGGGCAAAGCAGTCAGTGTCTTGGGGATACTTCCGCCTAGTAGTTAAGCTAGCTATAGATCGTTTGCAACGGTCTTTAGATGATTCAACTGACATGTAAATATTTATTGTTATTAACGGCATTATGCCCCTGATTTATTCATTGAAACCACAAGGATTACTTTGAAACGTCTAATTTACTACCTGTAGGTAAGAATGGCAGGAAAAAAGGCTGTTTAATTTTTTAATGATCGTTTTTTTACGAAACAATAGGAACATTAAAGAAAATAGGATGCGTTATGCGAGTGCTAAAATTATGCTATAAACAATATTAAGTGAATAACGGAATTTTAGCCCCCTGTGCACTGGCGCTAGTAATAATACATTCATCGTCGTAGGACGTCCATTGCTGAACATAGGCATCCTCCATAGATGACGTCTGTGAGGCACTGGGCTGGATGAGATGCAGGAGTTGTGGGTTAGATTCCCGCCGCGGAACAAATGTATGCATGCATGATCTACAGATATTTGCTCCGGGTCTAGGTGTTTCTCCGTATCCGTATATTACGTATCTAAAAATAAAATGTATATTGGTGCCTTAATGCTTTCCAGTGCGTGGTCGTCACTAGATAACTTCTCTACCATAACATAACCATAGTAAATAGTTTTAAGTATAATTTCCATTATACCTGCCTAGTTACCTTTAATATTGGTACACCCTTACTTGCAGAGTACATATTTTTTTTATTTTTTATTGAAACATTAATAAACAATACAATACAATGTTACATACTGTTACGAGCTGAGGGTTCGGGATAAAATAATGGGAATCGATCTAACCAAAATAACACTTTTATTCAACACTAAACAATGAATACACGAACTTGGTCACACGTAATCACAACACATTAATTCACACCACTGTTGCACCACTTAAAGTCACCGAAATGATCGCACGTATAGCTTAATCCAGACTGACTCGGGAGCAACTACTGTTCACGCGAGACCCTTCCCACGTCAGTCCTCCAGGGCCTCGCTGAGACTAACTGACTCAGACTGACTGTCCGGCCATCTCTCCGGCCTATTTATATCGCACACATTTCGATTGTTCGAGAACGATGTCGATCCTTCCAGGAAAGGGTCGGTCCCTCGACACAATGGCCACTCCCCATTCTGCGAAACCACAAACAATAGCAACAATAACACAGCAAGACAAAAGCGTTCGAGAAGGTTCGATTATTACTCATTGTTTAACAGCCTCGGCGTAACAATACATTTAGCAGAGATCTTAACAAAGGAATAATCCACAATACAAGCTCACTAGCTCCCACCCTAGGTAAAACCTGTGTTGTGGGAGATAGTCTCTTTCGTCCTGTTTGAGAGTGTGAGTGTGTGTATGTGTATTTGTGTATTTGTGTGTGTGGTGTGTCGGTGTGTGTATGTAAGTGCGCGTGTGTGCTTGATGTGTAGTGTGTACCTGTGGTAGTGAGAGAGAAGGAAAGCGATGTCTAGGGATCTATTTTACTAGTGCTACATAATTCTATTGATATAGGGTTCTGAATCGTGTGTAGGGAGGAAGGGGGAGGGGGGGGGGAGGGAAGTTCGGTATATGGAATAATGTTTATTTATTTTGAATATATTGTAACTGATTTATCTTGTTTCTTATAAATTATTATGTACATATTTTTGTTTTTGTGCTTAAGTTCGTTTTCATTTATTCATGTGTGACTATTACGTTGGTGTGATAAGAAGGGATTCCGTTTCATGGTAGTTTAATGTTAATAGCCAGGCTAGTAATTTTTTCTTACACTTTTTAGTCACGAGATCCATTATATCTATTGATTTATTTATTTTGGTGTAGAGTGTAGGACCTACAAAGTTATAATTTCTTTTGCCAAAACTTGTTTTGACTTTCAGGGCGCTCCATACTGTCCGTCTGTTGGAATAAGTAGAGGCGACTGTAATAAGTGAGGTTTTATGGAACTTGAGTATGACTGAGGATAAATACAACTGCCGAACCGTAAGGTGGTTTACGTCTTTATATAGGGATTCTGTAGGGTATCTGTATGGTTTGTGGTAAGCAACTTTTAGTACTGCGCGTTGGGCCCTTTCTAGTTTGTGTAAATATGTTTTGCAAGCAGCGCCCCAGGAGCTAGAACAATAGGATAGGATACTTTGGCATAGTGCCAGGTAAACTATGATTTTTACGTCTGTGATAGCTCTAAGGCGCTTGAAAATGTGCAGCATTTTTCTGAGCCTGGAACACAGGTAGTCTATTTGTTTTTTCCAAGTGAGATTTTCGTCAATGTATATCCCTAAATATTTAATATTCGTTACTTGTTCAAGTGAGGGACATGTGCAGAAATTATTGGAAAGGGGATTTATGGGACAATTGTGGAGCTTCACTTTGAATGAACTATGGGGAGCTGTTCTTTTAGTTATGTTGAAGGGTGCAAGTTTCGTTTTCTCAGTGTTTAGGGTTAACAGGTTATTATTTAGCCAGCTAGAGACTATTCTCATGTTACGTTCAGCTGTGTCTGCTACTTTTTCCCAACTATCTCCATAAAAAATCAAAGCTGTGTCATCAGCAAAAGCAAAGATTCTTGTTTGGGGCAATCGGAGAGAGCATAAGCCATTTATATATATTAGAAATAGAGAAGGACCAAGTACGCTGCCCTGAGGCACACCAAAGTCCACCTCAGCGAGGTCGCTCAATACCTCACCAACTTTAGCACGTTGTTTTCTGTTGCTCAAGTAAGATCGGAACCAGTCAAGGGCAACTCCTCTTACTCCCATAGTTTCCATCTTTTTTAGAAGTATTGTCCTAGACACTGTGTCGAAGGCCTTTGCTAGGACTAGGAAGACACCAGCACATTTTTTGCCTTTATCAAGATGTTCTGAGACAAAATTGACCATATTAGACACTGCATCATCAGTAGAGCAATTATTTCGGAAGCCGTATTGGTTCTGCGATAATAGGCCTTCTGCCTCCAGAAATGACAGTAGGCGTTTATTGACTACCTTTTCGACTATTTTAGATATAGAGGTGAGTAATGATATTGGTGTGTAGTTTTTAGCGAGAAGCGGATCACCTGTTTTATGAATGGGGCTTACGTTAGCTATTTTAAGACAATCCGGAACTATACCAGATGAGAGACTCAGATTGCAAAGGTGAACGATGGCGGGTATGAGTGTATGCTTGCCTCTTTTAAGTAGTTCGTTACCTATGCTATCCCAGCCAGGCGCAGAGTATGACTTTAAGGAATTTATTATTTTAAGAATTTCATAATTATCAGTAGGGGATATAAATAACGAGTTATTTGGTGTTGCTGAAATGTGATCTGAGCGGTTAACAAGATCTTGTTCAGATATATTAAGTTTGTTGAGGATTTCAAGCGCCAATTTTTTGCCAATGCTGGAGAAGTAGTTATTGACTTCGTTAAGAGCGTCACTAGGATTGCTATGCATTTTCAATAGTTCTAGATTTTTATTTTTTGTTTGGCTAATATTGCAGATGGATTTGATACACTTCCAAGTTTTCTTGCTATCACCATTTGCGTCAGTCAGTAATCCGGACTCATATGATTTCCGCGATTCTTCTGTAACACTGATACATTTATTTCTGTATCTTTTATAGGTATCTTGGAGCACATAGTTAAGTGGATTATTTTTAGCTTTTAGATGAAGAGCATCTTTGTGGCGTAAACATTTTAGCAAACTCTGTGTAATCCAAGGTTTAGAGATAACTTCCCGATTACTTATTTTTTTAATAGTAGTATTATTACGGATAAGCGCACCCAAGACGTTAATGAGTATATTTGAGGCTTCTGAGGGATCTTCTGCCTGGTAAAAGTTGTCCAAGTCAGCATTTTCCAGATCAGAGATCAGGGTTTCATAATTAGTTTTGGAGTACATCTTCTTGTTTGGTAATTTTATGGAGGAATTATCCTTGTCTATGCCTAGAATTACTGTACAGTGGTCTGTTATATCGGTGTTGCAGATCACTGTGCAGGTTTGTTTGGGGGTTTTTACCAGTACATGGTCCAGGCAGTTTGGGCCACGGGTTGGCATCAGGTGGCCCGGTATATACCCAAAGTGTGAGGTGAGGTCCAGATAGTCTAAAGAGCGGTGATCAGTCGTGTCAGTTTTTATATCAATGTTCATATCTCCGGCAATAATATATGTGTTATATGTAAGTTTGCGAATGGTCTCCTCAAGAAAGTTACAAAAAGGTTGTATATTCCTAATAGAAGGGGTCCTGTATATTGCAGCAATAGATAATTCCTTATTTATATGGACTAGCAAGCAATTGGAGTCCTCGAACAGGGGTTCTTCAATAGTGACATGAAGACCTATCTGTGTAAAAATAATTATTCCATCGTTTTGATTGATATAGCGTTTCGAAGAGTTGTATTCATAGTTGGGTAAACAGATGGTTGGGGAATCCTCATTTATACGACATTCGGTAAGTATTATAACGTGGGGAGAAAAGTGTAATCTAGTTAAAAGTATAATAAAGCTGTCATAGTTTTTTTGCACGCTGCGAATGTTTTGAGTTATTATTATATATTTTCTGTTGACATCACCTAGGATTTTTATGCAATCTTCAGGTGTATCAGCCAGTGTGCTGAATGTGAGTTCAGTGTTATCGACATCATTAATAAATTCTGCACTATCCATAATGGTTTTTTAATGTTAACCCTTTACGGCGCAAGAACGTGTTTTTGATTATTTTTGTTGAAAATAGGTTAAGACGACCTATTTAATATTGGGAAAAATAATAAAAAAAATTATATGTACGAAAAAGTATTTATTTTTGAAAAAAAACTAGACGATGCAGATGTGCATCATGGTGTGAAAACATAAAAATTACGAATTGTGGAAGGAACGGAAACAGTTGTTATTTCGGTTGAAACATAAGGCTACGCCACACTTTTCACATTCTGTTTGGGCTGTTCCAGTACATCCTGGATATTTGCACCGAAGCCTTTTGTCGGTCCAAACAGGCCAGTGCCCTAACTGATCCAGTCTTACGTCTTTTGGTGGGATATGCTGACAGGGCCCTTTTTTCTTTTTGTCCTGGATGAGTGCTTCCACGTCGCTAGTGCGCTTCAGCCGGTTCGCCTTTTTATATTTGACTAAAGTTTCAGCAATTTCTAGTCGAAAATCAGCAGAATTTAGCAATTTACCAGTATATTCGGTGTCAGCATGAAGTCTTCTATATAATAGCCAGGAATTAGTCATGGTCATGTCCAGGAAATGATAAAAGAGTCTAATAAACCAACGTTTGCTGCGAAATCTGATTTTATAATGACCCATTACACAGTCCATGAGGTCTACACCCCCCATGTGACGATTATATTCGGCCACAGTAAAAGGTCGTTCCACATTGATGTGTTTCTTTTGCGACTTATCGAATCTACTTACGACAGACGTGGGATTTTTGCCAGCAAAGTTAGAAAGAAGGTTCACAATTTTATTGTCCCTCCAGGCCACCACTGATATGTCGATACCGTTATAGCTTGCAACTTGTTCGACTGACGTGCCTCTAGGTCCTTTTTTCAGCTGTTTTTCATCTGGGAGTTTACAGTTAGGGATACGATTTCTTCTAACGGTACCTAAAGCTAATATGCCACGGTGCGATAAGAACTCCATCAAGGGTAGGGATGTATAGTAGTTGTCAAAAAACAGTCTACAGTTTTGGTTGACAGGAATCTCTCTGGCAAGTCGGACAACTACATTGGATGAGGCACCTAATTGAGGCTCGCCATCTGCGCATATATTCTCCTGGCCACTATAAACTTCAAACTTGTAACCATATCCACTCACACCACAAATCACGAACAGCTTGAAGCCCCACTTGTGGGGTTTGTCTGGCAAATATTGCTTTAGAGCACTTCGTGCTTTGGTGGAACACATTTGTTCATCAACAGACAAATGTTGTTCTAATGGCACTTTTCCAAAGTTATGGTTCAGTTTTTCAATCATGGGTCTAATTTTATACAGTCGATCAGAATTTGGCTGACCATATGGTAACATTTTAGAGTTATCATTGAAGTGTAGTACTTGCCTCAGAAACTCGAACCGTTTTAGTGACATCGTCTCGCGTACGTAGGCATAGCCATACTTTTCTGAACAGTACATTCGCACATTAGGCAGATGAACTATGGACATGAAGTAAGTGATTCCAATAAACTGTCTTATTTCCTGGCTTGTGACGTTTATTGGTTTACTGGCATCTTTTTGGACGCTGTACAGGTTTGTTTCGTCTCTTATGAGATCCACAATGTCATCAGTGAATAAATAAGAAAAAACCTGATAAGGCGTCTGCAATTCTAGTGTTTCATTTGGTAACTTGGAAGATCCCCTAAACCTCATCTGGTCTTCATTCAGCTCTAGGTTTTTAGTTTTCCATATGGTATTCGTTTTAGGAGCACGTGTGCTTCGTGATGTGGTTTCAATCTCGGAACTGGTACTGGGTACTGGAACAGCAGGCGGTGACTCACATGGATGAACTGAAGCTCAGAGTTTGTTCGTAAGATGTTATTGTCCTGATCTTCTGGGTAGGGTACTTCCGTCTTCTCATGCGAGTCTTGATATAAATTCTGATTATTCAATTCCAATACGTACGACGGATCACCTACATCGTCGTCGTCTGAAAAGTCCAAGCCATCCTCACTATCTTGCCATTGGTCAAGAACGTTTTCCAAGTCCTCGGCCGACAAATTTGGAAGCCTAGGACCCGAACGTGGAAACCTCGAACTCATATTGGGCCTGAAATAGGAAAGTATTCGTATGAGCAAAAAAGAAATAAAATATAACAGTTTAGCGCAATGATGCATTACTGCTTCAAAACAAAAATCTAAACTATCTCTGTAAAAACTTGATAAAACCTTTGAATTACATGTTATTAGTGAAAATCAATAACTTACGGTTACTCCATAGCAGTTTCACGTCGATATTTTCAATTTAACCACACAAAAAATGTAATGAAATTCGCGCGCTAACTACACAAACCGGTTCTGGTAGATTCGTGACTTCGAGTGGTCATAAATTACAAAAAGCGCCATCTAGTAGAAATTTGGGAACATAATTCGATAGAATGCTTTGCTGTAGATATGCATTGCTGCGTTAAAAGGTATATTTTTCGTTTCTTTGAACGACTTTGCTTGTTCGAATGGTATGATGCAGATCTGCTATTCAGCGCCATAAAGGGTTAAGAAATGAACGACAAGATTGTACTGTGGTTGTTCAAAATGGAAAAGAGAGATTGGGAGTGTGTAGAAGTTTTTGCGTAGGAGGGTAAGGAAAGGGTAGTAGATGGGTGTCTGTGTGTGTTCATGTCTGTATTTGTGTGTGAGCTGGTGTGTGTACATGTGACAGTGAAAGTGTGTGTGGATGTGTGTATGAGGGAAGGTGTGACTTTTATGTGGGGGAGGGATTTCTGGTGTGCATATTTGAAAAAGGCTTCTGGGGCAAATAGTACCACATGTTTTTTGTGTTAATGTTGTGCAGTTAAGTGACTGTAGGATGTAATGTAGCGCCCTCTTGTAAACATACTCTGTGAAACACAAAATAACAAATGATTTTAGAAAAAAGCACAATTGTATCATAATAATTAGTCACTTAGCAGGGTTGTCCCTTAGCGCGGCGAGAGTTTCATCATCTTTTACCAGGATGTGCGGTGCGTTTTCTTTTTTCCTAAGAAAAACTCTGCCACCGGAAGACCAGCAATACTGGTATCCTTCGCTTTTTGCGAAGTCCTTCGCTTTTTGCGAAGTCCTTCGCTTTTTACGAAGTCTGAATATGAAGTGCTGGACTCTTGACTAGTCAATAAGATCTGACATGTAATATTTTAATCCACTTTCTATGGACGCAATAAGACACTGAAGAAAAAGGATTGTGTGGTTTTATGAAACCACGGTGTCTATAATGTGAAACGAAGTTTCATTACTTTTTTCTTATTCATTTAACTAAAAATTACGTTGGCACAAATGAGTAATAGTCTATACACTACACGGTCAGCTGATGCGAACTATAGGCGCCGCCATATTGGCCTCGGCTGCTCTGACGAGCGCCTTTCACTTTATCCCTACTCCGCGGCCGACCGTCACGCGACATGCAACACACACAAAAAAAATGTTACTTTTGCAAAATAAAAATTGTTTGTCTCTATTGACAAGTACCAACTCTTAAAAATACCTACATATTATGTTTTTGAATTATTTTTTAACAAACAAAACTTTACTTCCAGGTAAAAGATTCGCAATGATCCAAATGAAGTGTTGCTTGGTGCGGCTGTTACAACACGTGCGCATATCACCAGCCAGCGAGAGCATGCTCGCCGAACGACTCGCAGAGCCGTTCGCGGCCGACCCGCGTTCGCCGCTCACGTTACACCCTGCAGATTCACTGGTCAGGCTGAGCCTTTTATGACCATAAAACAATAAAACATTTTTTTTTATTATATAAAATTTTGTTTACTACTTAAGTTATGAGGGCATCGTTTTGGAACCAACGGCTCTCCTTGGTTACCTATCTTGCAAAGGGATTGCAACAGAATAACTCTTCAAAATTTAAAAAATACGTCATTTTTACGATACAAAATAAGATTGATGGAATAATCAGAATGTAAATACAAGCACCTCACAGTTTTTTGATTTGTCCAACTCTTGTGCTATAAAGAAGATTTAGCTCAGACATTTGATATATTTTCAAAATTCCTAAATGTTCTAAATGTCCCCACCGCTACGTCCCCACCAGTTCATAGTGGCCTCGCTACTGGACAATTACTACAAACATACATGCTGTGCAGGACGGTGTTCCAATAGTGCATAGAATAGTCTAAAGAGTGTGTAGGATAATTTTAATTTGAAATGTATTAACAATGGTAAATTTGTTAGTAAGCCGCCCTCCCAAACAATATAACAAATAATCAAAAAGGCACGCATTGATAAAAGTCTTAGATGATCCTTTGCAGATGCTCGGCGATTGGTTTTCAACTGCCCAGTCGTAATAAATCGCCAATAGGCGTCTGTTTTATGATTATGACTAAGAAACAATTTGTAGGGTTTTGAATATACTAGTGGTCCGGGTAATTAAATATATTACGGCTTTTAGGACCGCTTTCTAGAAATAAGCGTAAGAAAGATTTGGCCATTCACCTGATTCAGGGAGTGGTGGTTTATCCCAAGGAAATTTAGTATAAATATAGAGCCAATTTCTGCATGGTATTAGAATTTCAAATCCTCCGTCGTCCGAGACACGTTCTCGGAGACCCGGATGACGAAATCACCTCCGCTAATGCGGAAGGTGAGTCATCTATATCAGACAGAGCAAACACTTCACAGAAACACCGACCTCGCCGGCGAGGTCGACGAGTCCCTTCAGTCGCCGCCTATACGAGGTACAGACATGTACCCGGGCGTTTCTCTCCTATCCCCACCCCGGCAACAGCCCAAGCCGAGGCTCGTACCTTAGTGGTGCCCTTGCGCTAGTTGCCTAAAAAACTTACTGGGCTGAGCGCCATCTGCGCTCGCCAAAAGTTCGGTTAAGCTGTCACGGCCTCAGAGGCCAACAGCGAGATTAGTCCATTCGAAAAAAAAAAAGCATGGTATTAGACTCTCTCCTATCTCCACCCTGGCAACTGCCCAAGCCGAGGCTCATACCCAAGTGGTGCCCTTGCGCTAGTTGCCTCTCCAAAAAACTTACAGGGCTGAGCGCCATCTGCACTCGCCAAAAGTTCGGTTAAGCTGCAACGGCCTCAGAGGCCAACAGCGAGATTATCCATTCGAAAAAAAAAGTTTGGTATTAGACTTCCCTATACCATACAGTCTTATAGTTGCCGCCTATACAAGGTACAGACATGCACCTGGGCGTTTCTCTCCTATCCCCATCCTGGCAACGTCCCAAACTGAGGTTCGTACCTAAGTGGTGCCCACATGCTTTAACACGGGCAAATTATTTAATATTAAATTGCCCGTACTAAAGCATATATGTTTGTAGTAATTGTCTAGTTACAAAGCCTCTACGCACTGGTATAGATAAAGCAGTGGGGATTTAGAGGATAAAGGATAAACCAGAGATTTGTCTGATAGAAAATGTATAAACGTTCTTTTTTTAAAACTGTATAGATCTTCGTTTTGCCACAATCTCACCTGATGGTAAACGATGATGTGGTTTAAGATGAAGCATGAAGATCTAGAAGAAACCTATTTACTCTTACCTTAAAGAGGCCCGGATTGTATTCTTTAGAAAAAACAGACGACGGTAAAATAGTTCCATACCTTAGCTGTACGCATCAAGAACGTGGAACATAATTTATTCAGGGACAAACTGGATCATAAACATATTTATTAAGTAATTTTGTAAAGTTAGTGATAAATTAGGCTTAAAATATTTATAAGTAAGTAGTTAATTATTTTAACCCTCTATGGCCCACTGATGGGCAAAGGCCAGTCACTCGTTCCTGTGCCAAAATGGTAGTTTCCCGGAACTTAGCAAGCTAATTTAAACCTTCGCGCAATATTAGATCTAGTATTTTTAATCTGTAACAAAATACTGTGCTACACCAAATCATTTGATTGAGCGTTACTCGTTGGGATTTTTTTTTCCCATCGAGTTACACTGTTTTTCGTTGCAATCTTTTTTAATCAGGAAGATTTGCAACGAGTTACAGTGTAAAACGTTAAGGTGCGTACAGACTATGTAACATATTATATAACTTGTGTTTTATAACACGTCCACATTATGTAACCTTGTTATTCGACATTGCAACATAAAACAATACTGTACACAATTAGAATAACAATGCAATATAACAATGTTATATAACCATTGTCGTTTATCGTTCTTCAGTGCTATCCATAATGTCGACAAGAGAGGACGTTTTGCTGGCTGCGGCAGCGACTGTTGTATTTTTAAATAACAAACAAACAAACACTGCCACCACCCCGCCACCCGCCGCTGCGCCCGCGCGTCTGAGTACACGTGACTAAGTTATTTAACATTGTTGTACATATCAATAACATATTATTATAACATGTTTTATAACATTCAGTGTCCACATTATCTAAAACATGTTATATAGCAATGTTGTATATCATGTTATGTTATATAGTCTGTACGCGCCTTTAGGAAAAAAATTCTCAACGAGTAACACTGTGACACGTTTGGTTGTGACTCGTTGGGACACCATAAAAAGCACATGTTTTGAATGCATTTTAAATATGAATCATTTTGTTTAGCTAGAATTTGTCTTACCATAACACAAATGTGTTTAACTTATAGACTAAGGCCTACTAATGTATTTACTATGTTCTAGCAAATTAACGTTAATTTACTTATAAAAGTTCAATTAAAATTAATTTTATAATTATTTGTTTTCTAATAGATTTTTTTTTAATTTGGTACACCAATATATTTAATAAACATGGGGACACAAAATTTTTTTGTAAAATTATGTTTAACCTGTTTCATAATAAAATGATATTTGATTTGTCAATATGTAAAATTAAACCCATGAATTTAAATTACTTATCCATTTGTTTTGTATTTTGTATAAATAAACTAAATACCTAGTAGGTATGTATTGAATTATTTCTTAGGTAAACACACCAAACTTTAGTACATTAACAAACCTAAATACATTGTGGTTCGGAATATGTAGCTCTTAAGTAGATACTAGAGTTTAAAAAATGATTTAAAGGCATACTAATATGTAAATGTAATAATTCCTAAAAAAACTGAATTTATGATAAAGTATTACATATTTCGAAGCTCACTGTATCATAATGTAGTAATTAAGTAATTAATTAAAACTTATTCTAAATATAACTCTTACATCATAAAACATGTTTTTAAAACTAAAGTTTTTTTCACTAATAGAAAATTCTAGGCTAATATTTTTTATCTGGTAGTTTGTAATAAATGTCCATTAACATAAAGAAATGGTTGTGCTTAAATTAAATAAAATACTGATATATTTTTGGTATTCGTATTTTATTTCTCTTTATTTACTGTTCCAGGGGAAAAACATACTGTAGGTCTGTTAATCATACATTGGTTATATGATACTTAAATTACTGTTAATCATACATAATGAATGGTAAGAAAAGTGCTATTAGACAAATTCTTAGAGTTAATACTAAAAGACTAGGTCAAAATCATTTATTACTCATTAGCCTATGACTAGATATTACTAGGATATTTTATACTATACATATAAATACTTACATACTAATATTATAAATGCGAAAGTAACAATGTTTGTTTGTTACCTTTTCACGACTACACGGCTGAACGTAATGAAATTTGGCAAGGAGATTGATTGTATCTTCGAGAAGGACATAGGTTATCTATTGTCTCAAAAAATAATCTTGAAAGGGTTTACCTCTTCAATCGGTGTTGAAAGTTTGTATGGGCAATTCATAATTCCTTAAGTTCTCTCATAATCTGAACATTCATATTTAGGCTTTTAGTAAGATATAAAGAAATACGTTTCTGCAAAATTATCCCTAAAGGGTGGGCGGTGTGGGGGGGGGGGGGGGGGGGGGATAAAGTAAGGGGTTAAAATTATGAGGTATTCTTAATATAGATAGATTGTGACCGGGATTGGGACATAGGCTTTTTTTACCCGATTGCGCAGATGAAGGGTAATGTTTTTATTGACAAACAACGCGTGCGAAGCCGCGGGCGGGTCAACTAGTTATAGAATAAGAATTTTAAAAAAATTACGGGATCAAAGTTCACTGTAAATCATATGTTTAGATCATCATTGTAGTACTCATAGTCCGATGGTAGGTACCTAGCTACTAGGTAGATAGACACGGGCTCGACAACAAGCGGTAAGTACTGACGGACACGACTACTCTCGCCCACGGCTCCGGTAACACTCCCGCGCCGCCTTACTTCTGCTCGCACGAGACCGTGTTGTATTAGCTATACAATATGTAACAAAAACCCTGTCGGATTTTTAAGGGTGTGATATAGTATCGATATTTGGTCACAATCATGTAATTCTATTACAGAAAAAATACAAAAAAAATACCCGACTAAATTTCATTATTTGGCGCTCAAAAATTAAAACTTACATCTGGCAACACCGGCGGCCTACGCGGCGCGCCGGAGACGGTGACCGCCCTTTAGACGATGAACCTAGGCGAAAGACACGTGCCTGAGCACGTGTCTTTTGTTTTTTTGTTGACGATTGTAGTCAAGAAACAATAAGTTTATTGCAGCTCTGAAAAGAACTTGGGTTTAGCTCTAACAAGAGCTTAGGTAGGTATTGCTAGTTATGTAGAAGCACGTCAACTTGATCAAGACTTCGGCGGTCGTGTTCAACGTGTCGACCTCCAACTTCAATGCACCTTCGACACCGTTTTATAACGTTGGCACGCACTTTTCGCAGCACACTTGTATCAGATTTTATTGACTCAAAAGCCGCGACGATTCGAGTTTGCATTTCCGCTTCCGAGTCACACAGCTTATTAAACACAACTTGTTTGACGTGCCCCCACAAATAAAAGTCTAATGGCGTGAGGTCGGGAGATCGTGGAGGCCATGGAATAGGTCCCCCCCTGCCTATCCATTGCTGTGGAAACTGTTCATTTAAGTAATCGCGAACTGCACGCAAAAAATGAGGCGGGGCGCCATCGTGCTGGAACCACATTGAACGATGGAAAGCCACGTTTAAATCGTCCAACTCTTCACTAAGCTCTTCGCGCAAAAACGCCAAGTAGTTCGTACCGCTCATAAAACGATTTAAAAAATACGGACCAATGATTCGATCTCCGAGTATACCGGCCCACACGTTAATACGCCAACGATGTTGGAAATGGCTTGGTTTAATAGTAAACGGATTTTCCATTGCTCAAACGTGTTCATTGTGCGAGTTAAAAACACCGTTTCTCTTCTCTTGCAAACATAGTAAGTCGGCGGCGGCAATCATAATTACAAGAGTTATAAATTTTTATAGATAGGTAGTTTTAATTTCGTAGTTTAGTTAAAAAAAAAAGAAACGGTACAATAATCCTCAATGCATACCGAACGCAAAGACAATACACATTGCACGTGTCATAAAGCTAGTTATCAACTACTTACCTTTGTTCATTCTTACTACAGTTACTATAACTGTTTACTTCATTCTCGCTCGGTCCACAGCTGAATATCGAGAGTTGACAACTCGGTAAAATTTGCCTATTTGGGGGGTAAAATTCAGATAATTCTTGAAATTAAAAATGAAATAACTTTCAAGTTATTTGATACATAGGTTTTTTATACATCTGCCCGACTTTAATTTTTATGACGGAATACGCTCTTCACGGATCCGACGGGGTTTTTGTTACATATTGTATAATCTAACACAAACACTACAATCATCATCTGTCGTTCTCTTCCCACTGCTGGACGTAGCAAGAGTGAAGTCTCTGACTTTGGGTATTATTATTATCGTTGCATTTCAGTCCTGATAGAGCAGAGTTCTATTTTTTTGTACTACGATTTACGAGTAACAACAAAAGTTTTGTTAAATTGTTCTTTCCGCTTCCGCTCACAACTTCCCACGTGTCGTTTGCCAATAAAAAGTAACCTATATCCCAATCCCGGTCATAATCTATCTGTATACCAAATTTCATCGAAATCGGTCCAGCAGTTTAGTCGTGAAAACGTAACAAACAGACAGACAGAGAGACAAACAGACAAAGCTACTTTTGAATTTATAATTTGATCGAGCGAAGCGTGATCGCCAAATGAACTTGGGCAAATCGGCGTTGTATGTATGTTAGTTTGTTTGCCCGATGATAACTTTCGAAGCGTTTATCCGATCATCGTGAATTTTGGTATAGAGGTGCCATCACTACCAAGTGATGGCACAATTTTGTGACTAAATGAGCTAAAAATGTTGAGGGGTTGTTGAGATAAGTATATGGGGTTCAATACGGTAAAAAAAACAAAATGGAACTATCCGATAAAGTGGCACGTTTAATAAAAGGTCTTTGTGAGTACATTTTGAACGTGTTTTTATTTTTAGTGTAAACCTTGTAGTTTTTAAGTTATTAGCCATAATAAAAACTGAACTTTGATAAAATTCACAGGGTGCACCAGTGATCCCACAGTGTTGAAATTTGTTATGCGTGTAGCTTTAGTGGCACAAATATAGGAAAAAGTCTTAAATCCAGAATAACTGCAATTTCTACCACAAAAAAATAAAACCAATTAACATGAACTCACGTTATCTGTAATTTGAACGAACCTGTAGGTCAAATTAGTTGGGTTTTCATTTCATGGCACTATTTTGAAAGTTAAGGATTACAAATAATATTTTTTCTTTGTTTTTTTGGGAGACTCGCGTGATCTCAGTTCGGGGCGAACCACTAGTTATATAGGTACAGATTTAGGTATGTAACTCTGACTACTGTTATACATCTTTATACTTCTAGGAAAGTCGTAACATTGAGACTAAGTATTCTATCAACAAAGAGGGTAGAATGCAATCGCCTACGCGACGTTTGATCTCAACTCTCGGCACTACACATCTTCACGGCATTCATCCCGTAAGATCGCAATTACGATAGCCAATCCCCGGAAGTGACGTGAATGGAGGCGGCTGTAAAAACCTTTTTATGTTTTCAAACATCCTTCTTTTAGCTTGACGAAGGTTCTATAGAGCTGTGCTCTTTTTGTGGGCTAAATTATGACGTTTAAATTTTTTGTAACGTGACATTTACTTATTGCCGGTTAACTTTTATAAATTAAAAGGTATACAATAGCAAAATTATTACATACATACTAATATTATAAATGAGAAAGTAACTCTGTTTGTTTGTTACCTTTTCACGTCTGAAAGGATCGTAATGAAATTTGGCAAGGAGATAGATTATATCCGCGAGAAGGACATAAGCTAGCTTTTGTCTCTAAAAATAATCTTGTAGGGGTTGTAAGTTTGTATGGGCAATCCATAATTCCGTAACTTAGGGATCTGAAAATTTATATTTCGGCTTTTGGTAATAAATAAAGAAATACGCGTTTCAATTTTTTTTCTAAAATATCCCTAAAGGAGGGTGTGGGGGGGATAGAGTAAGGGGTTAGAATTATGAGGAACTGGTTAGATGCACTCCCTATGTACATAGGGAGTGCATCTAACCAGTTAGGTATATATGTAACAAAAACCCCGTCGGATCCATGAAGAGCGTATTCCGTCATAAAAATTAAAGTCTGGCAGATGTATAAAAAACATATGTATCAAATAACTTGAAAGTTATTTCATTTTTAATTTCAAGAATTATCTGAATTTTATCCCCAAATAGGCAAATTTTACCGAGTTGTCAACTCTCGATATTCAGCTGTGGACCGAGCGAGAATGAAGTAAACAGTTATAGTACCTAACTGTAGTAAACAGTTAGAGAATGAACAAAAGCAAGTAGTTGATAACTAGCTTTATGACACGTGCAATGTGCATTGTCTTTGCGTTCGGTATGCATTGAGGATTATTGTACCGTTTCTTTCTTTTTGAACTAAACTACGAAATTAAAACTACCTATCTATAAAAATTTATAACTCTTGTAATTATGATTGCCGCCGCCGACTTACTATGTTTGCAAGAGAAGAGTGTTTCGTTCACATAGTTATCGTCAGTAAACGTGTGTCTTATGTTTTGGTATTAAGGTTGTTTTCCTGTAACATGGGCAACAGTTTTTTTGTCCTATGCGTGCGGTAGATTTACAACAGTCACCCTCATAAAATTGAGCAGACCCACAACGGTCTGATGAAGACATTCGGCTGCCTCACCTCGAACGAGTGACAACGCAACATCAATACCGAAACAACTCATCCAAAATCGATCATAACCATTCCAAATTCGTGTATCGTGTGTGGATTTATCCAGACTATCTTTGTGCAAATCTATTAACAAACAATCAAGTTCCACCGGCCGGTGTGCATGTGATAAGTGCCGCCAGCATCGCCCAGCAACAGACAGCAAGCAAGCGCGTTGGGGAAGGTGATCTTCTGTTGGTCTTCTAGGTATGTACGCATTCTATTGTTACCTGGAGGATACTTTTTATCATACATAAGACTACACGGCGATTGCTATTTACATATCAAAAGTGATCGACCCAGTGTGATCCAGGCCAAGCGCCTCTACGTCACAAAGAGAAACGGTGTTTTTAACTCTCACAATGAACACGTTTGGGCAATGGAAATCCGTTTGCTATTAAACCAAGCCATTTCCAACATCGTTGGCGTATTAACGTGTGGGCCGGTATACTCTGAGATCGAATCATTGGTCCGTATTTTTTAAATAGTTTTATGAGCGGTACGAACTACTTGGCGTTTTTGCGCGAAGAGCTTAGTGAAGAGTTGGACGATTTAAACGTGGCTTTCCATCGTTCAATGTGGTTCCAGCACGATGGCGCCCCGCCTCATTTTTTGCGTGCAGTTCGCGATTACTTAAATGAACAGTTTCCACAGCAATGGATAGGCAGGGGGGGGACCTATTCCATGGCTTCCACGATCTCCCGACCTCACGCCATTAGACTTTTATTTGTGGGGGCACGTCAAACAAGTTGTGTTTAATAAGCTGTGTGACTCGGAAGCGGAAATGCGAACTCGAATCATCGCGGCTTTTGAGTCAATACAATCTGATACAAGTGTGCTGAGAAAAGTGCGTGCCAACGTTATAAAACGGTGTCGAAGGTGCATTGAAGTTGGAGGTCGACACGTGGAACACGACCGCCGAAGTCTTGATCAAGTTGACGTGCTTCTACATAACTAGCAATACCTACCTAAGCTCTTGTTAGAGCTAACTCCAAGTTCTTTTCAGAGCTAAACCCAAGTTCTTTTCAGAGCTGCAATAAACTTATTGTTTCTTGACTACAATCGTCAACAAAAAAAACAAAAGACACGTGCTCAGGCACGTGTCTTTCGCCTAGGTTCGTCGTCTAAAGGGCGGCCACCGTCTCCGGCGCGCCGCGTAGGCCGCCGGTGTTGCCAGATGTAAGTTTTAATTTTTGAGCGCCAAATAATGAAATTTAGTCGGGTATTTTTTTTTATTTTTTCTGTAATAGAATTACATGATTGTGACCAAATATCGATACAATATCACACCCTTAAAAATCCGACAGGGTTTTTGTTACACATTGTAGATAGATTGTGACCGGGATTGCGGGTCAGCTATAGTACCTTCATAAAATGTTTGTTCTTTTTTTTATTGGAAACTCTTGTTCTAAATAATATAATTTTGATTTGCCAACCTACAAGAGTTATCATCATCATCATCATCAATATAAAACGATGTCTACTTCCAATATTTTTCCAACTTCATCTGAAATGAAATTCATAACTACAAGAAGAGGAGGCGTTTCACTGTTAATAAATAATAATAAATAAATATCGCTGGACATTTCACACAGCGCTATCTAGCCCCAAACTAAGCAGAGCTTGTACTATGCGAACCAGATAACTGATAGAATACTTATATACTTTTTTTTTGTAAATACATACTTATAATATATAGAAAATGTTGTATGAAGGCCACCGTTATCACCGAAAAAATATCTATGTGAACGGAGAATCCTTTTTTAAATGTTGCAATAAAAGTGAATGTAAAGGCAATTTAACAATAAACACCCGCAATGAAATAACAAAGTTGTCAAAAGCACACGACATGTGATTGTGAAGCAGATTGTGGAAATAAAGTGATATTAAAAAAAATAGACAGTCTGAAGGAAAGAAGCAGCTGTAATTATTATTTAATCCAGAAACAGTATGATAACGTGGTACGGGAACTGAAAGACAACGGTTTTGAATTTCATGCAAACTTCCCAATATTAAAACAGGTCCTTACAATGAGCGGAACTTAGTCTTAGGTGCATCAAAGTCACGATTTCATAATGCTCATGATGTTGTACGCACCTAATTTAATGATTTCTATCTTGCCGATAACGCGGATGATGAAAAACGAATAATTGTGTTCTGCTATAATGAAAATAGAAACGAGATCAGTAAATACTATAATTTTTTGCCTATGGTACTTTCAAAAGCTGTCCAAAGGGATTTAAGCAACTTTATTCAATTCATGGTTGAATATTCAATTCACCTATAACACGAATAACCTTTCCGATGTCCCGTTGATTTTTGCCCTATTACCTAATAAAAAAAACGACACATAAAAATCTGTTCAACCTGGTCAAATCACGTATTACTTAGAACCATAAAAAAATACTCTTGATTTTGAAGTGACTGCAATTAATGCCATTCAAAATTTTGTCCAAAAATTATATTTAAAGGATGTTATTTCCATTTTAACCGCTGCTTTTGGCGAAAAGCTAAATATTTGAATATTAAGCTAAGAACAGAAAAAAGGCATGTAGCGCGGTGTTGGACTTGCTCGTCTACCTGCTCAATATATAGAAAAAGGTTATGAATATGAGATGAAAAAAAAACCCTAATAGCGAAAGAATAAACTGCTGAGATCAGCAGCGTAATGTTTCCGTCTTCAGCTTCGTTACGTAGACTTCGTAACTTTTTACCAACCGCCACCAAAATTACGCTTGCAGAATCCCTTCTACTCCCTATCTTAGATAACGCCAACGCCAGCTACCTCGAGATTTCCGAAGTCCAAATGAGCAAACTTGAGTGCCTTCAAAACATTTGTATTCGGTTCATATTCGGCTTGCGCAAGTATGACCATGTTTCAGTTTTCGCGCAAAATTCAAGTGGCTCCCTATCCGTCTTCGCCAGAATGCACATATTCTATCACTTATATTATTATATCCTCTAAAGGAGCGTTTCGAGTTTTTGTATCAGGCACACTCTCGAAACCTTCGTTCTTCTGAAGCTCTACAGCTTCGTATTCCCGTCCATAGTTCACAATTTTACGGTGACTCCTTCGCAGTACAAGCTGTGCGACTGTGAAACGCCTTATCTTTGTCCATAAGGTCGTCCCAATCTCTACCTATTTTCAAAGTCAAGGTACGAGTAGGTATACAACCATTTTCTTTCGTTGTCTCGTAACTGCTAGTTAGTGTTTATGTTATTTATCCTCCATATGTAATGTAGTTTATTTATATATTATTTGTATGATTTAAGTTTATGTTTATTGGTATAATCAATATGTTTATAAATATTTTATTTTGTGTAAACATGTTTAAATTTGACGTATTTGTTTGATTTGACTCCTTAAATCATATTTAGGCACTAAATACGTTTAGGCATCGTTGCGCAAGTCGCCCTGTTACGTGAATGCTTAACTTCTATGCAAAAAGTGGGCATGTGTCAAACGTAATGTTTGGACTTGCCTCTGTCTACCACTTTGTGGGATACCTTCAGGCGTCTGCGTACTAAAAGATCCGAGGATGTCCATTATGGAGATTAATAAAGTCGTGAGCTATATCATGTGGTAATGTAGGTATACAATTGGCGTTCTTATCTCTAAGTAGCGTCCTATTATTAATATTAACATACACATTCCAAAGGCGTGCTCACATAGACATACATTTACTACATAGCATTACCACAAAATTGATAGGTACAGAAGTTAAGCTAATACGAAGATCTCGGTTCAAGTCGGTCAAATGACAGCCACGAGCTCCGCGCTTTGGCGAGACGTAAATAATGTTTTGTGTGACTTATTTTGTCAGCTCGCTGTGAATTTACTTGTGATAAATGTTTATATAACAATGAATAAACATTCTTTTCAAAATTGTTATGTATTTGGTTGTATAATATTGTAGATACAGCCGCTACGCCCGAGCGTGTGGGTACTACTTAAAATCAAAATCGGCTCGAAGTTTACTTCTGTACCGGTCTATTTGTATTTTGTGGCATTACCCATAGCTAATCCCACTAAGTATACATTAGCTGTGTATGTAGAGTGCTTACGTGTCCTATTACTCGATCATCGCCTCGAGGGCCACAACGCTCAGTGCTGGCTGAGTTTCATTCATTCAATGGTAGGTACTTCGCCAGATAAGTCAATAAAAGAATTCAGTTTTAGTGAAGTTACCTGTTGATATTATCAACAACTTATAATCAGTTAAAAGCTATATGTTTTTAAGTTCTAGTACGAAATATCAGTACATTAAACGGTGTTTTTTTTTAGTTTTCTGCAAGCTTTTTTATCCTACAATAGTTGTTTAAAGCAGAATTTTCGTGCGAACTATTGGTGCCTCGCGTGACGACATCGGCTCTGGCATCTCGAAATGGCAAACTCGTATGGCTGGTAAGTTAATTTTGAGTTTTTAATCAAAAGTTAGTATGTGCTGTACGCACGGCTACACATCAAGCTGTTCATTTCCGGTATAAGCTGATCTCGCATTGTGTAGGCTTTCCTTACAATAAGAGGTCAGCTTATATTGGAAATGTGTAGCTTGACGTGCTGCAGCCCTGTGTACCTATTCATAATATGATAATGTTTCTACGAGACGGCTATTGCATGCTGGTATTAAATACATGCAAAATGCGCCTTTACGTCCTGAAGACTGGCTAATATTGGGTTCAAAAATATCATGATATTTGGTATGTATGTATGTAACTAGGTAGGTATTGGTTGTAAGTAAGTTCTAAATTAATTTGTATTAATTAGTACTTAAGCAGTCTACACACCAAAGCAGCCGGCGCCGGCTCGGCGCCGACACAGTCGAATATGAAGGTGCTTACATATTTACATAGGAAGTTTTATTCTTTACATTATAGTTTTTATGATTTGTTTTTTGTTATGATTTTATGTTATGTGACGCCATTGGCTTCACCTAATGCGCTGGCTAACACATCACCCAGACAAAGTTGTGCGAGGGTCCATCTTACGAAGCTTTGACTACAACTTTTTTCATGTAATTGTTTGTCTATTGTTATGAATAAAATCATTTTTATCTTTATCGTACAGAAGAAATTATATTAAAAATTACAGAAATAGGGTAAATATATATATATATACCTATGTATAAATTATAATGCACCTAAGTATAGAATATAATACAGTCTAAGTATGATAAGTTCGAAAGTATCGATGTACGGCACACCGATTAATACATAGGTACGAATTTTATCAATCATTAATGTATGATATCATACCTTCATCATTATTATCAACTAGCTGACCTGCCTTCGGCTTCGCATGCATGGTTTGTTAATAAAAACATTATCCTCTTTCTGCGCAGTCGGGTAAAAATACTATGTTACTTTGGGATAATGTAGCATTCTAATAGAAAAAGAATGTTTGAAATCGGACCACTACTTTTTGAGTTTTTTCGTTACAAACATACAAAAATACAAATCTTTCCTCTTTAATTTATTAGGATAGATAAGTATGATCATTTTAATCATGACTGTATCCCGAATATTTTTTGTTTTGTAAATTTTTAAGATGTTTTTAAGATGTTGTATGTTTATATTTTGACTCATGTATAGGACCTAAAAACAAGTAGATATACATAAAAGACGAGGCTACCTTCTAAAAAGGTCATTAATAAGCATAGTAATGCTATTCAGCAGCAGGCTTCGTCTTCCGTGGTATTTAAATCAAATCAAATCAAAAATATGTAAATATAATTGTTCTTGTTTTTATTTTATTTTTTTTGTGTGTTTTAGTTTAAGATATGGGCTATATTGTTGTCTGAAATATCATATACTTTTTTATATTATTTAAAAATAAAAAAATGATTTATTATTTTACAAGAACGTGGGTTAAATGGGTTGGAAATGCTGGAATCTCCTTTGTTAAGTTGTAATAACCTGTATTAGAGGAGTCCCCTATTCTTACTTAAATGTGTGTTCTAAAACTTTTATTCCGTTCGATTAACATTTTTTGGGTAAAAGAAATAATTTGAACATCGGACAATAAATCATACATTCGTGCTCTTATGTAAAAGTGTTCCTCTAATTTTAGTAGAAGCTGTTTACCTTATCTTGCCGTTAAGCGATAAGACCTACTATAAAAATACTGTAATAGTGTCAGCAAATAGTTTTATGTATTATAAATATGTATGTTAGGCTCTAAGATAATATTTAATTATATGGCCTAGAATTAAGTTTTAACATGTACTTTTACTATTGTTGCCTGAAGTAGATTATTAAACGATAAAGCAGTGTCTTACGTCACGGGCGCTATTATTGAATTCCGAACGTAACTAAGGATTCTAGAGTTATCTCACGAGCGGAGTGAGGGAGTTACTAGAATCCTGAGTGCAGCGAGGGATATAAGCACGCCCAAGATGCAGCTTTATCCACGAGGAGAATACTCTACTTTTCACACTAACTGCGAGACAATAAAAACCAAATCTAGGTGGGTGCATTCTGTACAGAGGTTAGTTCGATTTACGAATAAGTTCTTATTTTGTGGGTCTCTTTGGCTCAAATTTTAATACAGATGAGGTAACAAATATAAATGACATGAATTTCATTATGCCCTCGCGGGCATTAAATTCAGTACAACTTTACTCCTGGCTTAGTCGTAGCGATTTAATCACCTGCTTTCGGTGAGGTCACATGACATAATTTGACATTGTTGAGCAAGTAGTGTGAAAAGATTATTAATATAAACCTACTTCTTTTAAATTATGCTCTTGCTATATCTATTTATGCCGATTATAATATTAAAATATAAGCAGCTAATAATAGTAGTAAAACAGTAATAAAAACGGATAAATATATTTTAAAGAAGGCAGTCTAACCCGATAACCAGGTACATAACATTCCAAGATAAAAGCGATGCGTAGTATGATTTTTGATTGTATTTAATGAATTAAGCACAAAAAACAATACTCACGCACATAAATAAATAATTTCGTTTATTTTTAAATACGTAGCTACCTTTTTGATTTGAATATTGGGTTTATCTAAAAAGAGTTACATTTCGCTAAATTTGGAAGTCCATTCGGGCCATAAGGACCATAACATAACAAAATAATAATAAAAAACTCAGCATTTAAGCCTTTTTAAATTGTTTTAGTATTTGTACACGCTACAGCCACTCTCATATAATATATCTGTTAAAATTTTAAGCTGCTAGCGCAATCCCCTGTGACGGACGGACAGTCTGACGAACATAATATTACTAGCTGTTGCCCGCGACTTCGTACGCGTTACACTTCTAAATGTGTAGAAAACCTAGAAATAAGGCTTAATTCGCTGTTGCAACTTGAATTGACACCCCATTTTTATCCCATGGGAACTAATTTATTGTATAAAAAGTAGCCTATGTGGTAATCCAGGTTATAATCTACGTATATACCAAATTTCATCGAAATCGGTTACGCCGTTACGTCGTGATTGAGTAACAAACAAATAAACATACATCCAAACTTTCACATCACACTTATGTTATAAATGTGAATGTTTAGATGTTTGTTTATTTATTTGTTTGATTGTTTGTTACTTAATTGTAATTGTAAATTGATTGTTTGTATTGTCTCATTTAGGTTTTTTGTTCATTAGATTAATGTGTGCGACATCGTATATGTACTCGTATGTTTTTAAATTCTATGTAGGGTGGGGAATAAGATCTGCATTGACGTTCCGCATAGAGGTGTATTGTGCATTACCTCCTTCTAACCTGACCCCAGCGTATAACTCGGAGTAGGGCTTTGGGTTGATGGCAGTAGTTTTCCAGTCCCCGAGGTCATTGCTGGCGTTGAAGATTACTCGATGAGTCCATGCAATCCCGTCCCTTCCCTGTATACCTATGTATTAATATTTAGTTGTTTAATACATAGTAAACAAAGTTACATGAATGATAAATCAACTATAAAACTTTCTTGGTAAAATAACACTGCTACACACCTTTTTTGATATTCATACACCCATAAAGGAGGCCCGACAAAAATAATCAACAGCGAATTAAAAAGTTTACATTGCACCAGGCAGAAGGTCTGTCAACTATTCAATTAAAAACCAGCTTTATTTGTACTGCACTAAGCTTATATTTCTATTATGCATTTATTCATCATCGCGATTTGTTAAATTTGCATGATTCCAAAACTGCGGATTTGCAGTTTGAATATGGAACGCAACGTGTTGATTTGAATTTCTAAACTGAAAATAAAATGTCATGTTCAGTAATTTCAATTCAAAATGTCATTGTTGTGCAAATATTCAGAAGAGTAGTGAGATATTTTAATGAAAAGGAAATAATTCAAAAGTTTGTACTTAATAGTAAGTGGGATTTTTTATTTGTTTTGTTATTGTTACTTAGCTATTGAAGTTCCACTGCAGGACAAAAACCTCATTTCCCTTTTTCTACTGTTCTGAATGTAACTAAATGGAGTTACCATTATTTACGACATTTAAAAAAGAACAGTTTATTCAATAATCAAATAACACAACATCTAAATGCGCAACTTAATCCCATCTTGTTTTTTTGAGCCCAGCTAAATTTTTAAAGGTCTGGACAACACAAGAAGGCATAACTTAATTAAATTTAACACTGTAAAACACGTCACGCGTGTTGACGGTCACAGAGTTACTAGTGGCGTTCGCGTAAAACTACTCTATTTTGGAGTAGTTTTTGACGCTTTAGTATTAGGCGCGTTTAAGGTTTCTGGTTTTTTCTGTATTCTGAGGAAATCTCGATAGAGCTTACGTATTTGAGCCATTAGAGGTCGAGACCCTGGGTCCATGGGCTACCGGGGCCCATCACGTTTTCAAATTTCTTTCTGGGCGCCTGGTCAAAGCGACGTGTGATCCGAGAGCTGGCGCTTATCTGGGTCAACGCATATGCATGGCAATTCAGCGGGGCAATGCAGCCAGTGTCTTGGAGGACACTTCCGCCTGGTAGTGATTTGGATCAGTTGAGCTATCTATAGATCGTTTGCAACGGTCTTTAGATGATTCAACTGTTTCTTCTGTATTTTAGTTTTGTAAATAATTGTATATTCTTTCTGTTAACAGACGTAACTTTTTTAGTTTATCACAGAGTTAGTGGTCTCATTTAATTGTTTTGTTTTATGGTGTTTATGGTGTAAAAAAGAATGAAGTACATATTTATCTATGATTGGTTAATTAAATTAAGTTTTTCATCAATGTGGGTCCAAGTATTCTAGAAAATTAACAATATAAATAATGTAAGTAATTGGCAAGATGGATAATGACGGCTGTGAGACGTGGAAAGACAAAGAAAATTGAAGGCGTTTGAGATGTGGTGTTGCAAGAGAATACAGAGATTAAGCTGGGCTGAAGAGATGATAAACGAAGTATTGAAGAGTGAACGAGAACTCTAATTTCTACCAAAAAATGAGAACTAGACAGAATAGAAGGGGAAAGATGGTTTATCATCTCATTCAACATGACAGCTTTAGATGAGAGAGGCTGCGAATAAACTACATGGGCCAGATAAATACTAATGGATGAAAAAAAATTAAGTTCGATATTAATTATAGTATGTACCGGATAGTACCGACCATTTTGTTTATGATTGTATGAATGAATGTCACTGCTCACTGTATCAAAATAATATTGTGAATACTAAGAATAATTGTGATTCTCAGTAAGTGATTTATTTTATAAATTGTATGACAAATATTTAATTATCTTAAAACTTACCGTAAAGAAGATTGCTGTCATATCATATCGTGTACATACCTACGCAAAAAATGTTTGAGTTTGAGATAAAAGAGACCGCCTTGAAACGAGACAGATGGAGAGAATTGCATCAGTTGCACTGTCTAAAGTGAGCTTCACTCTTGACAGTGATCATCTTCATGGGAAGATGTGTTCAGGACGGCGATAAATAAGTGCATAGTGTTAGTTTTATCGTTCAAATAGTGCATAGAATAGTTTAATGCAGGGGTCGGCAACCGGCGGCCCGCGGGCCGCATGCGGCCCGTAGACTATCTCGGTGCGGCCCGCAACCCTGAGGTCCGTAAGAAAAAAATACCGAAGCAAAAGGCCATATAAATTCACTAGAATTTATACGGCCATGCTGCTGGGCCATGAGAGTATTCTTGAAAGCTCGCTCCCACGCGGGGTGATAAAAATGTACCTCTATTTCATTTCTTAAGAACTGTTTATCAAGACTGTGATGTTATGTATTGTTTCTACCGAAAATAAATATTTGCTGTACTTATTCAATTCTTGGCAATTTCTTTTGCGTTTATCCGCCGCACGTGCGGCGGCGGGCGGCTCCTTTGAGACAATAGGCGGGGCGGCAGTCTTTGATTAGACGCAGGTGTGCGGCGGCGAAAAAATTCAAAGCGACCGGTTTTAGTTAAAATCACAGCCGCGCGCAGCTCTCGCCACATTCGGTTGTGGAAATTCGCCGGAAACTCACGTCTCATCTGGTTGCTAGCTACGCGTTTCGTTTCACCTTTCTTCCCTTCGCTGATAGCTTCTCACGCACGACGTATGAGGTAAGTTGTATGCACTCGCGAGCATTTTGTTTTATTTTATTTACTGCTTGTTAATGTGAACCTTCAGATTGATGGGTAAATGTTATAAGGACGGGGATAGTAGTTACATGACATGAAGTTAGTTACGAGTGTGTCATGTTTTAATTATTATTTGAATGTGGAGTTGAATTTGTAGGTGCTAACTGGAACATATAATTTTACAACGAATTTAATTTTTTTCATTATTGTTACAGAATAATTATATAAACATGGCTTCAAGAAAAAGGAAGATAGAAGAAGAAAAAAGAGTTTTTAACGAATTATGGACAGAATTATACTTTTTTATCGAGTTTAAAGGAAAACCGTTATGCTTGATTTGTCAAAAGAGTATTTCTGTAGTAAAGGAATATAACCTGAAGCGACATTACGACACCGAGCACAAAGCTAAATTTGACTGTCTTGAAGGAGAAATACGGAAAAGGAAAATTTCCACTTTGAAATCGTCATTACAAAATCAACAAAACATATTTAAGGTTGTGGCAGACAACAGCGAATCGAATGTTCGGGCCAGTTACAGGGTAGCAGAGATTCTTGCAAAAAGTGGACGTCCGTTTACCGATAGTGAATTAGTAAAAGAGTGTGTCTTAGCTATCGCAGAAGAAATATGCCCAGAGCAGAAAAAAATGTTTGAAAGTCTTAGTCTCTCTGCAAGAACTTGCACCCGACGTACTGAAGACTTGGGTGCTAATTTGTGTGAACAACTCAGGGATAAGGCGCAGTCTTTCGACTGCTTCTCTTTAGCGATGGATGAAAGTACGGACGTGTCGGATACAGCACAGTTACTCATATTTGTACGCGGCATTGACGAAAACTTTACTGTTTACGAAGAGCTTGTGAAAATGTGCAGTTTGAAAGGTACAACTACGGGAGAAGATTTATTTCACCATGTGGAACAAGCTCTGGATTCATTGCAATTAAGCTGGGAAAAGTTAACAAGTGTCACTACCGATGGAGGCAAGAACATGAGCGGTCAAAACAAAGGTGTTGTTGGGAGAATCATCAGCAAAGTGAAAGATTCTGGATCTACTGTGCCATTGATTTTTCACTGTATTGTCCATCAAGAGGCATTGTGCTCCAAAGTTATATCCTGGAAAGAAATAATGGATACTGTAACATCCACTGTTAATTTTATAAGAAGAAATAGGCTCACACACCGTCAGTTCCAAAAGTTTTTGGAAGATCTGGAAGCTGAACATGGTGACGTGGTTTACTACATCGATTCACCGACTTTAAAAAGAGCTCCCTTAACATGGAAATATTCCAAAACCCTTTTGCAATTGATATTAGTGAGATACCAAGCAATTTGCAAATGAACATAGTAGATTTGCAAAGTAATAGCACACTTAAAACGGCATTTAAGGAAAGCACTGACTTGATACAGTTCTACGGAGGTTTGAGTTCTGAAAACTTCAAAGAATTGAAAAAGTTTGCTCAGCAGATAATAACTATGTTTGGTAGTACATATTTGTGTGAGCAGACTTTTTCAATTCTCAACTACCGCAAAAATAAGAATTGTTCGCGGTTAACGGATGAACATTTAGACGCGATACTGCGCGTGTCTACTACTAAAATGAAAGCAGACGTTAAAAAACTTGCAAGTCAAATGCAGCCTCAAAAATCTCACTAGTTCTTACTTTTATGTTAGTATAGTAGTTCAATTAAAAAAGAGATAATTGTATGAATATATATGCGTTTTATTTCAAATATTAAAAATACATGCCCGAACATATAAATATAAGTGCGGCCCGCACTGATACTCTGGCAACATATGTGGCCCGGCTATAGCATAAGGTTGCCGACCCCTGGTTTAATGAGTGGTTAGTATACGTTTAATTAGGGAATGCTTAACCTTCGTTAAATTGTTTGTAAATCGCTGTCCCAAACAATATGACAAGACAAGAAGTAACTTTTCAACAAAAATATAACCAACTTTAGATAACGAAAAAAACAAACTACTAAACTGATTTTGGTTAAATTTAATTAAAAAAAGAATTTTTGAAATCTGTTGATTAATGTTATTTATTTAATAGTTTGTTGTACAAAATACACATAAAATGTACAAAGGGTAGGCTTAATGCTAAAAGTATTTTTTACCAGCCAACCGTACATTTTCTGGAATGATGAGGAAACAAACATAAAAAAATTGTGGCACTTCGGGAGTGCCAACAGAAGTGAAAACTTGAACAGACTACACTACAGATACTTATATACAGAGGTGTGGGTAACGGTAACAGTATCGCGAGTTTAATGGTTTTTCCCATCTCAAAAAATGCCTAACGCGCCAAAAGAAGTTTTCACTGCAAAAAATATAACCGGATTGAGAACCTCCTCCTTTTGTTGAAGTCGGTTAAACTATCAGGTTTCATGCACGTGTTGGATATATATTGTTTTATAGTTGTTTATTTGCAGATGCTAAGGAACAACTAGGAGGCTAAGCAAAACAATGTCCTCCTGGGTTTCGAATATTCTAGCGGTCCGGGTAATAAAGTGTATTAGGGGAATTCTAGAAATAAGGGTGGGAAAGATTGGTCAGTTAACCAGGGAGCAGGCTTAGTTCAGGTAGGTACAATTTGTATAAATACTGAGCTGATTTTTGTACTGTACTCGCCTGAGCGTCCTCTACGCTCAATAAAAGTCGGGCTACAGATGCTGCAACTGGCCGGACATGAATAGTTCCTCCATAGTAACAAATTCAGAAATAAACATTCGTTTTCGTAATATTATAATATATTAATATTTATGATTAGCACATATTTGTTCATTCAGTCATTACGTATTTAAATCAATCTGGAATTTAGAAAAGCTTCAATATATTATAACGCTTAGCGCATCTCTTGAATTACTCATCTATTGAATGAGGTGTTTGCTCTAGATAAATTGTAAGTTAACATACTATCATGACGCTAGATGACAGTAGCTGTTGGATGAAGTGACGTGGAGATTGTACTAAATAATTTATCGTCTATGGGAAGAGTTCCGCTACTCGCCGGTAGGGGGTCGACTGACTAGCAATTTGTCAATGGGAAGAGTTCCATTGCTCACCGGTAGGGGATCGACAGACTATCAAGTTGTCTATGGAATAGGTTTTACTACACGCCATTATGGGTATGCAAGTAGAAGGCGAAGCTGGATAGAACGGAATCTTTTCTATGCTATCATAAATTCGGGGGGATTCATATGAAACTTCGTGATATTACAAAATAATAATATTATTAATAGAAAATAATTGATCGTGCATTTTTTCTATGAATTACGTGAAGTCATTTGTTTACTTTTCAATAAATTTAATATTTGTATAAAATAATTTATCATCTATGGAAATAGTTTTCGCTATTCGCCACTGGAGGTCGCAGACGGGGGTCGATGTCTGAGGTACGGGAGGAAGGGACGGAACGCCTTAAATACGACGGAGCGGCTTGTCTCGTGGTCAGTTTCTCGAGATCTTCTCGGGGATTTTCTCGGGATCTTCTCGTCGGTGTCAGTTTCTCGGGATCTTCTCGTCGCGCTCTTTGCTCGTGGGCTCTTGTCTCGTGGTCTTTTCCCTCGTGGCTCTTCTCTCACTAGCAGCCTGCGGAGACATCCAGAGAATACCAAGGTACGTGCTTGTTAATTTTTACTTACTGCCATTTTTAATTATTGTTCTTGTGGATCCAAACAGAGTAAATAATTCGTGTTAATTTAAATGTAATGGTTGGATATCCGTGTTATTTACCTCAATAGGTTTAAATGGGGTAAATTTTGGATGGAAAATTTTAGAAGCCAAGATTTATTTTATTTTGAGCGTAGGAATTTTTACTTACTGCCATTTTTAATTAATTTAATTATTGTTCTTGTGTTAATGTTTGGTAATCGGATTCGTGCAGGAATGTATTGAAGTGGATCCGAACAGAGTAAATTATTTGTGTTAATTTAAATGTAATTGTTGGATATCCGTGTTATTTACATTGAAGTTTAAATGGGGTGAATTTTGGATGGAAAATCTTAGAAGCCGAGATTTATTTTATTTTGAGGGTAGGATAAATTAGTGTCGGTTAAAGTGATTGTTCCTGAAATACAGTAAGTGGAATTTGGATTCCATATATTGGTTTGGGAATAATTGTTTTGAATTGCGGGGTGCTTATTTAATAAGATAGTTAACGTTGGGGATTGACGTTTTACCGTGGCATTTTCTTTTAGTTTAACAATGTTGTCGGTAGGAACCTTGTTAACTGGTAGGGTAGGAAACTCATCAGGGACGGTGGATTCGATAATAGTCTAATAATCAAATTATTTTAGATCATTTTATAGGAGGCATTAGGAAATACTTTCCATTACGTTCTATTTATTCAAAAGAAGATGTACGGACAGACTGGCATCAGTATTGCATTTTAAGAAATGATTGGCTCAGGAATATATTAAACTAAAGACAAAATAACCTTTCACGTTTGATGTTTGTATTGGCAGCGATTTGTTTAACTAATTCTATATTCTATTTCTATTTCTATGGTCATAAAAGAACGGTGGGTTCATTGGTAAACATAGCTTATGTTATAACAAAGACACAGGAATGTGTAATCTATTGACGGTATAATGTTTCTTAGATTGAGTTATCTAGTAAAGAAAAAATGCGGGTAGGAAGATTGGATTCCTAAGTTTGATACGAGTATCTGTTGTTATTGTACGGTTGAAAAGGAAATATTTTAATGTAACTTACGGTATAAAAATATATCAGTATGTAGAACAAAATTCATGTAATAAACTAAACTTAAATGAAAAGGCAATTGTGCTTTTAAGGACGGTGGTTTAAAAAATACACTTTGAAGATTAAATATAATGTTGAAATTATAAGATGGAACTTGTGAAGTTTGACAATGAAATGTGCTCGGATTCAAGGAAGTAAATAATCTAAGTAAGTTGATCTGATGTTGATAGGATCTTTGAAGGCTAAAGCGCTGGACTTAATTAGAAACAGATGCATGAAAAAGGTCTGTTTTCTATTCAACGGAGCCAAGGAAATGAAATTCCGTTAAGATCCATCAGCATTGTTAACTGAAAAGGTACTAGAAACATGAATTGAAGTAATATTCATGGTCAAACTACAGTAAACTAAAGACTTTGATAGCTAATTAAAGCACTTATCTATTTCATGCAAACTAGCCGTTCGGAAAAGTACTAAATTGGTACATCTAGCTTCATTATGGGGTTTTACGAAGTTCTACATTTTAGTGCATTCTGATAGTGAATTTAAGAATGGGTTAATTGATAGGTTGCCTAGGTATGTTTTAAGGTTGAGTGTTTTAGCAGATAGATAGTAGGGGGCGGTTATTCTTAGGATTGGAATCGAAAAGAGTAGGATTCTAGAATAGGCTACGAAGAACCAAAATCGAATGGGTTTAGTTCTAAAAATAAGAACTTTACTGATTCGCAAGATAACCAAAAAGAATCTACACCATGCAAAAGATTATGACCTCTAATTCCCTTAATAACGAGTAGGAACAACAGACTACCTACATACAATTTTTATGTTGTCTCAAATGTAAGGTTAAGTATACCTAATAATACTTTTAATTTGTGGAATTAACAAACGTGTAACTCCATATCTAGTCAAAAATCAACTGATTTTGATTCGCTATGGATCGAATGGAGCACGTTGGAGCAGCCCGTCAGAATGGCAAGAAATTGCCGCTGGATCAGACAAGTACGATCCGTGATCCTTGCTCCATGATCCTAGATCGCGGATCGTGCGATTGCCAATCCAAGATGGATCGTCTGGTGTGGACCCGGCTATTGAAATATTGCTACTAAAGAGTATTGTTAGTTCGGTGCTTTGTACCAGCTGGACTATTGACATCTAAAAGTAACAGTAGTTCGGTCAAATTAGTCTAACAACCGAACTACTGATATCAAATGAGTTATTTATATGGTTGATAGTACATTTCATATTGCCCACTTCATATAATGTAGGTATGTTTGTTTAGATGTCGAGTTTTTATCCTAGTTTAAGGGCCTATATTAGTATATTAATAAAATAAATCAATGTCGGTCCAGCCATTTAGTTTTGAAAACGTAACAACAGACAGACAGAGTAACTTTAGAATTTATTGATATATAGAAAACTAAGAACATTTGATACATTTCGGGGAATCTGCCCAGGAACTATACGATCTGATCCCGCCATCTCCCTTCCATCAAACGACAAGCAGGCGCACGGCTCAGTACCATCCAGACCACCCGGTACCACCCATTCGAACACACCCCGTTTTGGTTCCACGTTCTTGATGCGTACAGCTAAGGTATGGAACATTTTGCCGTCGTCTGTTTTTCCTAAAGAATACAATCCGGGTTTCTTTAAGGTAAGGGTGGTAGGTTTCTTCTAGATCTTCGTGATTCATCTTAGACCACATCATCGCTTACCATCAGCTGAGATTGTGGTCAAACGAAGATCTATCCAGTTAAAAAAAAAACATTAATAACAACATAACTGAAAAATAAAAAGATACATATTATCTGTATCTTTTTATTTATAGTTCTGTTATATTGCTAGGAATAGTATTTTTTGTAATGTAATCTAGGTAAGTATGTATATTATTCAGATATATTATTTTTCTGGCTGTATCATTTTTTTATGTATTCTTAGTTTTAAAAAGCGATCGTTGTTACTCGAGCATACAAGGACAAAGTATAGAAATATCTAAATCATTTTTAAATCATAAAAGTGAATGCGGGCGAGTTAGAAATGTAACGGAACTGATAAAAGCCGATGGCCCGAGGGATGACAAGGAATATCTTTGTCAGGGAACATATCACTGAGCTTAGGTTTCAAAAGTCTTAAGTATAAGTTATAATAGGTTTTGGTTTTCCTATAAAAAAATAATGATATAAAATTTAATTAATGGTTAATTCTTTCGTTCTTTTCATAATGTATAAAGTTTCGTTCATGGTATGCAAATGCAGCATACCTAACTGAACTAAAGCTTGAGTAAAAATATCGTATATGTTAATATATCATCTTCATCATCATACTTGTATCAGTCTTTATACATTATGGAAAGAACGATCCTCGAAAATAACCATTAATTTATTTTTTATAGATTTAATTTATTTGTAGAAAAACCGACACCTGTTATAACTTATACCTAAAACTTTTGAAACCTAAGCTCAGTCATATGTTCCCTGATAAAGAGATTCCTTATCAGCCTCCATGGCGCAGTACGCGAATAGCTGGCTGAGACGCAGGAGGTAGCGGGTTTGATTCCCGCCGCAGAATAAATGTTTGCATGATCTATAGATGTTTGTTCGGGTCTGAATGTATTTCTATATATATTATAAGTATTATAGCGCTGTGTGAAATCTCCAGCAATATTTATTTATTTATAGGATACTGAACATAATTTGTTCTTATAAGACCAGATTCCAACTTTATTTTTTTGGTTTGCTAAATTAAATTTTACTATTTGAGCAATGCATTTATGTCACGGGAGAAAAACGGGATTCCTAGAAATTTTTGTATATAAAAACAATATTAATAAATTTATGTTAAATAAATGATTAAGACAGTCGAACTAAACTAAGCTCTCTTAGTCATTGTGTGTATGAATGTTTTATTTCCATCCTTGTAGGAATCTGTTCTTTTAGGAAACTCACCTTATAGAAATCTGGCTTTTTAGGAACAAATGCTGAAACTGCATATGTATGTCTCCCCTATAGTTTTTTAGAGCGACTGATCTTGATATTACCAAAATAACATTAAAAAACTCTGGTTTTTATACAAGCAGTTCTACTCTTATCTTTCTATCTTAATTATTTATTACTAGCTGCCAATCCGCAGCTTCGCACGTGTTAGATTATAATGTTAAGGTGAATCGTTAGCAACGTCGACCCAAGGACTTAGAGTATTCAAGTTTTTAAGAAGACATTACAATAGAATATTTAAGTACAATGGGTATGAAATAGTTAAGATAGAAACTAAGCCTAGAACAATAAACGAGAATGGTATTTTTAGCTAGAAATGGTACAAAGACATTGTAAAAGATTAGGTTGTTTAAATTTCGACCCGCGGCTGATCACAGAGCTTTACAGGATAAAGATAAGTAGAACTTCTCCGAAAGCGCATAACGGGAGCCGGTGAATATTTCCCGAAACTCGTTCTCGAAATATGTAATATAAACTGGCACCGGCAAGCGAGACAATAGATAAACCAAGCTCTTTGATTGGCCCGGGACCGTTTGGGGTACGTGGGGAACCGACGTCTAAAAAGTGAGATCTGTCGGCTGGCCACACGGACTGGTCGGAACCTGCGAACTAGAAGGATATCCTAAGGTATGTTGTTGTGCTGTAAAAATAGATATATCTACTAAGAGTTATTCACGTACTGTTTCGGGCTATTTTACTCATTGATTATATTTTATAAAACTATGTGAAACGATGATGATGTAGTGTGTTTGTTGTAACTGAAATTTGGGAATATTTCCCTATTTAATACCTTTCTGGCAAGCTTTTGATTAAATAAAATTAATTGTTGAAGTTTTAATGTTTTATTTCATACTAAATTCGCAATTTCCAAATGACCGGATAATTAACACTTTAAAACATAACATAACACTGTAAAATACATCCTACACCACACACACTAGGTACACTATACACACATAAACACACACACACACACTTCAAATGCGATCAAGCAAACATTGTAGCTCAAGAGGCACTTTTTTCATTAATTTATATTCTAAAAAATGTTAATATTCACTTTTTTCTTGCAAACTATTTCTTGTTAGTATTTTTTCATGTAAATATTTAATTTAAATATATATATAGATAAGTAAGTATGTTAAAGTTAACAGGCAAGCTACTTTGCCGCGTCCTTATAAGTTTAGTATTATATAATGTAGATTCAATTTGGTTTAAGTCCAGCACTATGTTAATTAGTTTATAATATACGGTAATGTAACTGTGAATCTAAGTATTAATAAATAAATAAATAAATAAATTGAGCGGGTAGGTAAGTTTTATCTAACACACGCATAGTTTTTCAATAATAACATTACCCTCCTTTTGCGCATTTGAGTAAAAAGTAGCCTATGTTACTCCGAGATAATATAGCATTGTAATGGTAAATATTAAATAATTTTTGAAATCGGGCTAATAGTTTTTGAGTTTATTCGTTACAAACATACAAAAATACAAAGCTTTCCTCTTTATAATATTAGTAAGTATAGATAATATGATCATCATCATCAGCGGTAGGTAACTTTGCCACCTTGACAAATGTGTGGATCGAAGTGGTATAGAAATAAATTATAATTAAGAATCCCAGAAAAATATTAATCCCTTCATTAAGGCGATCCCTCCCTCTCAAAGAGGTGGAAAATGTATCCACAGATCCACATGTGGAGCTTAATTGTGGGTCCTAGTCTTCGATCAATAAAACACAGATATACGATCGGCCCGTCAAGGACGTCCACGCTGGAGAGTGCTTAAACGCCGCTTAAGCACTCTCGGCTCTTAGTCGCGCGCTTGCCGTCGAAGTGACAAACATGCCCAAGTGCTCCGTCAAAAGTTGCAAAAACAACACTTTAACTACATTAAAAAAAGATGCAATTTCGTATTTCCGGTGAGTATTACCTTAAAGTTTGATAATTTGATGAATTTGATTTTGAATTAGTCTATAATGTGCTTTAAAACAATATTTTACGGAAATATTTGTAACTACAGACACACGACTACGCTACGCTACTGTCCCTTTCCCTCGCGTTGCATCGTTCATTTATCTGTACGTGACCGAAGACCAATGAACCGGACTACATTAAATTTCGAATGAATGGAGTCGCATACTAAAAACATTTTAACAAGTTTAAAAAACAATTTTATTAGTAAGCATTATATACTAATCAGATGCGGCCAATTCTAAAACTACTTTCATGAAACAAACAACTCTTGTGTTTTATTTTTATCAAATTCATTAAAAAAACACGCGGTAGCCTACCCTACCGTTAAATTGTGGGCAACGAGATAAATTTTCGGTACTAAAAATACAGTCATTTTTACCACCAGCGCCACCAAGCCCCTTATCTGAAGTACAATAGCCTAATGTCAACTGCTCGTTATCTGTTACAAAATACACAATTAACCGATTCATTGCGGATGGCACGGCAGCCGTGTCATCATTTTCTTTTGCGTGTGGCGTTAGGCACGTGAGCCGTGCCATTTTGAAATCGATGGTAATTCCTTCAAATTAAGTTTTAGGGAGATCTACCCCAGAACAAAACTTTTTTATTTTTAACGTTAATCAAGCTTGTAGCATTCGTTTCTGGATATTGTATTGTTTTTTAAAAAAATAGGGGTCACCAACCTTTTTGAAAATTTTAATGATGAGGATTTTTGTATAATAATATAATTGAAATAAATAATATTAAAAAATTGCTTATTTTTATATCAGAAATGTGAACGATTTGAGAGAACATTTTTTTAACATTTTAGGAGAATCTTAGCGCAAAAGACAATTACCGCTACCGAAATAGGATGTCAGAAACTAATCAGAATATTGGAATATCGGAACCAGTGGTATATTGTCGCCACATGATGTACACGTCCAAAGTCCTTTGGACTATTTCGTTTTATTTTTGAATGCCCAATTCATGAATTTAATATTGGATTGTACAAATAAGTACGGCAACAGACTGAAAGCAGCAGCGACTACTTCTCGAGCTCGATTTAGACAATGGACCGATGTAAGTGTCACCGAATTTAAAACATTTCTAGGCATATATATAATATATGAATATAACAATAAAACTCAATAGAATGGTAGATTATTGGTCCACTCATTATCTGTTCCGCTTAAGTCCACATATATTTATGTCGAGGGACAGGTTTTTTTTAATTTTAAGAGCCTTAAATGTTCAGAATAATGAAAGACCAGAGAGTATATTTAAAATTAAATCTTTAATTGATTTATTCAACGACACGGTTAATTCAGTATATTATCCATTAAGAGAGCTAACAATCGATGAGTCTCTTATTCTGTGGAAAGGAAGACTTTTCTTCCGTCAATACAATAAAGGAAAAACACATAAATACGGAATTAAATTATACATTTTAGCCGATGCCAACATAATTATTTTAAATATTCACGTGTACGCAGGCTCCCAGGATGTGCAAGTCGGCGGTAGAAATCATATTAAAAAAGTGGTTCATTTGCTTATGCAAAAGTATATTGAAAAAGGCCATTCCTTGTATGTAGATAATTTTTATACCAGCGTGGGTTTAACTGAGGAGCTATTATGTAAACACACATACGTTGGCCAAAACTAACTGGCCAAAATATTTACATCCATGTATATCCAATAGAGCGTCATGTTCCAAACATGACGCTCATCATCCTTAGTTTTTTCTATGCACTTTGAACTGTCCACCATATTATTTTCTAAACACGTTGATCTGTCCACCATCTGTTTTTTTATGCACGTTGAAGTATCCTCATGTATAGATTTCAAGTGTTCTGAGTTTTCCCAGTGTTGTGAATATGTTTGCGAATTTTGCTCTAATATTTGGTCATCGTCGTCGCGTTGAGTTTCAATTTTTGTCTCAGGAATATATTTTCTTTTACGCCGTAATTCTTAAACAATAAATAGGCAATAATTTACTTTAAAATACTTGAAATTTCTTATCAGGAAAACCAAAACAATAATTTTAGAACTAATGTAAGTAGAAAAGGTTTATCACACCTGTATTAAAAAAAGCCACTTACCATCCATTTCCAAAAATACACTTATTTTTACACTTTTTATCACTTGAAACTACGTTCCTGACCGTTCACGTTAGATTTCGAATGTAAACTAAAAGTTTAACGCTTAGAACCACGTAAAAATGGTAAAAAACACTGTTTTCTTTTCCGCATGGCTGAAGACACAGGAGCCATGTCATTTAATCGTATGGCGCTTGGCACGGCAGCCGTGTCACGGTAATTTTGTTCAACGCTACAGTTAGAAGTTTGCAAAATTAGACATCGCAACGAATCGGTTAACAGCAAAAGAGAAATTGAAACTCTTAGCTAGGCTTACAGCACTCTATATCTTTGTCCTACTTCTTGCAATATTTACTTTTTGCTGATTTCTGCCTATACTGTTAAAGTTCTAGTAATAAACATGGTTCTGCAATATTGTGTACAATACAAAATTCGATTTTATTCAAAACTAGAGGTTGCCCGGGAACTTCGTACGCGAGGATGAAAATGTTATGACCCTCCTTTTTGCATCATTGACCTCGGTCTCATACATTGAAGGGAGATTTACAATTTTATTATTGTAGAGAAGAGAATTCATCTAGGACCCGAGTAGTCGGCAAGACAAATTAATCGAGCCCAAAAACTCGATGAGGTGGCATCGTTTAATCACAGTTCCCATAGCCATCTTCTGGCTCCATCATCAGACCCTGGATATCATCTAGGTAAAGAATACTCTTTAACACTAATCGAACGAGCCCACACTCTATGTAACTATGCCATTTTATTACAGAGTTCCCATAGCCTGGCTCCGTCATTAAACCCTGACCTGGATATCATTTAGGATCCGAATACTAGTTAAGACAGATCAAATGAACCTAAACTCGATGTTGTTGTGTAGTTTAGTTTAAGCATCTGATGATGCACCATCTTACTGCATCATGAGATCAGCTTCATGTCGCATATGCATGCAAAATTTCAACTCAAATCAGAAACCGGGCAGGTCTAATATCGCAATATTTTATTACCTATAAACGATAGACAAGACAACGAGGCACATTAAACTGAATAGGAGCCTGTAAAAATAAAAGATTTTATCAAACTATCCGATTATTAAAAAATCCGACTTTTGAATTTGGTTAACAAATGATTTATCCCTACGTAATAGATTCGAAATTTCATTTCTCAACAAAAAAATATTGTGTACGTTTCTACTCCACACTTCTGTTCCGAACGGAGTAATTTTACGATCTTCGAACAGCACATTTTGAATCCGACCTTATTGCCATACCGTTAAAGTCAACAGTTTTTTAAAGGACAAAAGAAGGCAATAAATTTTTACGACATAACAGCTGCTTCATTTCATAACGTCATATCTCCAAAATGCGAATGCTTGAAATGAAACTTTTAATCTGCGGAATAAAGTCGAGTTTAGACTATTTAACTTTTGGTATTAATAATGTTAGGCATTTTCGGCACTCACACAAATGCAAGGTATCGCTCGCCGCTTTTCGGCGGTGAGTTTGTTAGGGACAGTGATTCCTGAGATTATAATTTCTTTGGTCCTAGTAGACGGAGGGTTAATTTGACGAAAACTATTTTTTAGTTATTTATTTATTTTAAAGACTAGTAGCATTATTGCTGATATCTATCACACAGTACTGAAAGTCTCTTAATATTTACTTTTGTAGCAATGTTTTATTAACGTAGCTAGTTGTCGAGTTTGTTTTTAAATGAGTTTATTAAAGTAGCAGAAAAAACCATTTCTGGTAGAATGTTCCTAATATGGATCACCAGTAACAACTAAGGAAGTTATGTCCAATCAGTGTGTTACAAGGAGCAGGAGATAATTTAAGTTGGTGTTCCCGGGAAGGTCTTAAGTGCTGTTTCATTTTGTAGAAGCTGTGTATGTTTGGAAGATGGTAGATGCGAGTAATAATCTTGTAAGTTTCAATAAGGTCACCTTGAAGGCGTCTATCCTCAAGAAGGTGAGGCGCACTAAGAAGTAACCAACTCGCAAACACATTAGAGCTTCTGTACAAAAAATGGTTGAAGGTCATCAGTTTGAGAACTACGATGATAATATTGATTAACCTATTGATTATCAACTTTTTACTAAAATTACTTTGGTGTTGTTGCAGGTACTGTTAAGATGAAGTCAGGCAACGAAGACGCTGATGAAGACTTCCTGGATGATCCGATCCAGCTTAACTTTGGAGAGAATCCACCCCCTTTAAGTAACTTACAATTTCTAGGTAAGTCAATTAACCTTATGTCTTACGACACCAACATCCTATCATCCTGTGACTACTTTATTGTTGCCTGAATGAAATAATAAAAAGAATTAATAATAATTATTAAATATTTTTTAATATATAATATATTGCAGTATATTGTAGATCTAGAATGTATGAATATTATGCTGTTTGCATTGTTTTTTGTTAATAAATAAATATTATAATACCGTCATTATTATAAATACGGGATTTAGCACGTACCGTCTTATCGGTGTTTCGACCAATTACAATAACCGAATTATTATAACGTTTGAAAGAAATAATGTCTTAACCAAAATCGCTATAGATAAGATACGTACGTAGGAAGATTATTATCAATTGCTTGTTTTTATCGAGCTTTTAACGAAATATTTTGTTTTATTGTTCTATAAAAGTACTCTGTGTACAAGTATTTTTCGTCGGTGATATAAAATTTGATGGTTTCAGACCCTGGCATTATCGATCTGGAGAGTGACACCGACGAAGACTACAAATACATCTATAAAGGCACTCCTGACGTCAGCCTACCCGGAGAAGTAACCAGCCTTCTACCGGTAACAACTCCAATATCCAATATTATAGTGAAATCTATGTATATAAAACTAGTTGACTGCTATAAGTTTCCATGGTACTTTGACCAGCCCACAAAAAATATTATTCATACGAACTTAGCTATTGATAAGAGTCTCAATATTGATTTGAGGGGAGAGATAATGTATACCAGTTTAAAAAATGTAACTAGTGATGACAAAACTGTTGAGAGCAACAAAGGTGAATATAATCATATTAATAGCCAAAAAGATGTACATTCTGATGAGTTTAAAAATAAAACCGATAGTAATGTAAATACATCTCGTATACATGAAATACTTAGTACTAATAATACGAGAATTGCTAGTAATAGTGTACGCTTGGCAAAATATAAGCAAAGGACTGACAAGGAGTTGCAAAATGCATTAAGTCAAAGAAACAAAACAGAAGTTGATTTCAAAAAGAATACAGGGTTAGTTGGGATGAAAATACTACATCTAACGACTGAAAGAAGAGCATCTATGAAAATTAAGGATAGAAAAGAAACTAATTCAAATAAAGAAATAATTCAGCAGGAAGCATTCGATAAATTGAAAAAGCCAGATGCTGATAAAGAGTTAGAAAAATCACAAGGGAGTGCCAAAAGTAGTAAACCTTCTAATTGTGGCCCTCAAGATTTCAACGCAGATTCTAGTGTCAAGACTTTCAACAATAGTTGTAACTTGCAAATAAAAATAGCTACGGAGATTGTTAACAATGTAGACGACACAAAATACGCCTCAAGCCAAATATATAAGGAGAAAAGTAACATTGTAACAAAAGTCGATTATCCTAAGAAACTAGCTGAAGAAATAGTAAAACTTGGGACTTGCCCAAGTGAAGAGAAAGATCAGATAATGGAAAGACATATACCTAGAGCAGATACAAAAAAGCGTAATTTGAAAATAACAGAAAACGAAAATAACCTAATGTGTATGAAAGGAAATGCTTTAAAGCAGCAAAAGTATGCCGAAGGATGTAAAATGACTAAAATGATAACACCAATACCACTGTCATCAAAAGCACGTAACAAAAAAAAGTTATACAATGTTCAACGATCAGGTGTTGAAATATCCAAGACAAAGGAACCAAAGTCACCCATGTTTAAAAAATATAATATGACTAAAGTTAAGAACAAATCACGCGATATAAAGAATGTGAATCAAGACATAGAATATGATAAGACTAATGACACCAAATACGCTAATCCCAACAGATGCTTTTCAAATAGATTTACTGAAAATATATTGAATAAAATCCGAGCTAAGCAGCAACTAACTAATAGGAATAGAACTAATCAAATTCATAGGAAACATGATATGAAATCAATATCAAACCACAAGTTAAACCAAAGTTTATGTTTACCGAAAACTAATGATACTAATAATGAATTTCTGAAAGACAAGATAATCAAAAACATTAAACCACACTCGAATACTCTAGATGATACAGTTAAAGATATGTCTGCGAAAAAAATAAGCAATGATGCCAACAGTCTTGATTCGACCATTTCAGTAAATGAGCTACAATGTTTGAACAAAAACCATCCTGATATTTTACCACAAGTAAACAAAAACCATCTTCAATTTTTACATCAGGTTGCAGAGAATACTTTAGCTTTGAGAACAACTATTGTAAAAGCAGGTAAAAATGATGACATGGCCAGTAATATTTCAGTGCAAAAGACTCAGTCAAATAACATAAACATCAACAATATGGTACACAAATCAACTGTTGAAGAACAACCTTCTGCTGAAAATAAAACTGATAAACACGCAATAAATAATGAACATTCCGTTAAAAATAAAGGAAACTCTAATCTCATAAATGTCCCCGCTCAATTTGCAAAAAATGCGCCTAAATCTGTAACAGAAAACAATCCCATTCAAACTATTGTTACTAGTCGAAACGCGGCAGATGCTGGGAAGATTAACCATAAAGCAGGCTCTAACTTAACTATTCAGCAACATATTATATCTAATACACAAGTCTCTACAAATTCATTAAGACCAACCCAGTCACAAAATTTTCAAGGTAAAAAAATACCACAGATGAGAAACAAACCTTTGAACGTTCGTAATTCTATGCAGTCACATATTTTATACAAACCACACACCGGAGCTCAGCCACTTCCTCAAATATATCCAAATACTCCTGGGACTTTTAGGTATGAAGTGCCTATGCATCACATGAACCAAGCAACCTATCATCAGCCTAATAATACTATGCAGTTTCCGCCATCATACCCTGATGAAATTTCATCGCATAATATGACTAGGCCATCTTCAGTTAACGCAAGACTTTTTCCACATATGGGTTTCAACATAAGACCCCTTGAAATGTATGGAGGTATTCCGCCACATACGCCAATGAACACTTTTAGATCTCCTGTAGAAGGTAATAGCGGAATTTTATCACAGTTTGTCATGAATGCAAGACCACCTGGAATTAACCCAGGCTTTACATCACTGCCAACTATGAAGGTCAGACCACATTTAAGAGGTAATGAAGAAATGTTACCACATACAACCATGGCCATAAAACCTCCTCGAGCTAACGCAGGTATCCCATCAAAGATGACTATGAACACCAGAACATTGTTAGATGGTAATGGAGGAATTGGACCACAGATAACCATGAATGTAAGACTACCGGCACCTGGAACGAACGGAGGCATTCTACCACTAATGACTATGAACATTCGATCATCCTTGGATAACAAAGTAGTTTCACCACAAACGACCACGAACGTAAAACCCGGTATTAACACAGGTTTTCCAGCACACATAGTTATGAATGACAGATTTTGCGACAATCCTCCCGGAAATGTTATTTGGTCTCACGCATTTCCTCCTCCCAAACCACCGCCGCCGCCACCTCCTCCGCCTCCACCACCTCTTGTGCCATCTTCCCAAGAACTTTCAGGATCCCAATTTGAATCTCAAGATAGTAACTGCTCTGTCATTGGCAGAAACCATGAAGGTATTATTAAAAAAATTAACATCATCGCTCCTGTTATTGATCAAAATATAAACCATGTTAAGATTGAGACGATTGATTTGGATCATACACCTCTGGATGACGAAATACCTTTTGTTTCTACAAGCAGCTTATCGCCAGCATTAACAAAGTCAGAATTACTCCAATATTTGAATTCTAGTATGCAACAAATTAATAGCCCTGTTGAGCATTTGGAGAGAACTCATCCAAAATCATTACATGAAAGTTCCGAAAAATTCAAACAATTGCCAGCAAAATCAAATGCTACTGGGTCTATAAGCTTACTGACCCTAGAAAGCAAAACAAAACCTGGTAACTTTTCCAATAACGTATTGTCACAGCAAAAAGTTCAGCCAACGAGAAACAATGGTAATTTTAAAACGACTCCTATCGAGTCTAGTTTTAAACATGAGATGAATGTGAAAGTTCCTGCGCCATACAAGTCCAATCAGCCGGTAGCAAGCAATTTTAAAAATTCTATTGATTGGTTTGATGATAATTTCATGAATTTTAAAACAGCATCTAACAAATCCGCCGGAGAATCGAAAGTAACTACACGTTCTCCGCCTTTAGCCCACCAATCTGTAAACCATCCAAGACCTGTCAACTATTCAATAAGAACAACGCCCAAAGAGATTGGTTTTCATTCGAAAATAGCACCAGTGATATCGAAAGAAGTTTCAGTGAATAATTCTAAAAGAATACACACAGACCCTGCAAACAGGCGAATCGTTGAAGGAAATGCAGAATCTGTTACCAATTCTAAAGGGATAGACAACACATGTTGTGTCAATAATGAAAGAGTCATACCAGATAAACCCAGTACTAATCCTGTGAATTTTAAAAGAGAATCTGACATTGGCAGTTCTGTCTATATAAAGAGACCACTACCAATCAATGAACTCCCTAATGTACCATCAACAGCTAAGTACAAACCAGGACCCCTATCGAAGAAACCGAAGCTCATTGACCCAAAAAAATCCACTGAACGAATGAAATCAGGACAATTCAATTTAGCAAAAAAAGAATACTCGTCTCCAATTCTTCCAATACCAACTTTCGTACAAAATCAGATATCAACTCCATATAGCAAACTATTTGATACACCTTGTGGTATGAAGTTTTCTAAAGAAGTAGACGATAAAGTCAAGATGCATAGTAATTATAGCTCATCGGCAAAAAAACGTAAACAGTTTGAACAGAATAACAGAAAAGTGGAAGGCGCCAAAAAGATTTCTTTACATGAATATAAAAAGAGATCAGCAAGTGAAAGAAAAAATGACGATGAAGCTAAGGCGAAGAATAAGCAGAGAGATGTTACTTTTAAGAAAACTGATGATATGCAACGACGCGCATCTAATGTTGATTCAGATCTTGGCTACGATTCTGATATCACAGTCAAGTTATGAAAACGATAGTATTTTAACCTTATGTTTATGTAAAAATAATTAGTAATTTTGATAAATGATCTTGTATTAAAAAAAAACATGTGTGCAATTCACAAGTGGTAGAAGTGAAACCTTCAAAAATTTTTGTTTCAAGATCATGAGACGAATGTAAAATTTCGGGAAGATGATAATTGTAGGTTTTAGTAATGATCATAGTCATGCAAAGTTAGATAATTATTTTATATTTTATTCGTATATATTACATAGATTTATTCAGACTCAGAGCTTACATTTTCGATAAATGATACAAGAGGCTTATGGTAACTATGGTAACTAAGCTGTCGCTTTTTCGTTTCATCGACTTTCAAATCACAACGATGCTAAAGAAGTTTTCACTTCAAAAAATGATTATGAAATATAGCCATATTGTTTCATAAACTCCCTTGTGAATTAAACAATCTAAAAATATCACATATCTAATCTTCGGTACTATTAAACTGATTGTAAATATTCTTTAAATCATAAAAAGCTACACAATCCCTGAGTGCTATAAGATATATTTTATTTTGATAACAATTCATGTGAGGCCAGGGCGGGTCAGCTAGTGTAATAGAAAAAGAAAGGTATATTTCGTATTGGTTTATGGAAACGCATAGCGCTACTGTTGCTTGGCGTCAGAATTATCCGGCTAGATGGCGCTGCATACAATACTTTTAGTAGCTTAATCTCATCGAATAAGAGGTTTAATTTATCTAGCTGATAAAAGTATTGCTCGAGTCATTTTAATGTATCATTTAAATTGGTTATGTATTTAATACCTAATTAATGATTTCAACGGGTATTTATCGCATTGTACCTTTTATATTTGTTATCCCAACGTTTCCCCCGAGAGTCTGCCCGCAACCACGGTTGTTGCAATACAGCCGATACATCGGGATAACAAATAAAAAAGATACGTTCTCGATAAATACCCGTTTAAATCAGTAATTATGTACAGTGATCGCAAAAGTTTGAAAAATACTAATGTAATATCTATTAAGTTTTTGATTAAGAAACTTGTTTCTATGTCCTGTCTATGTATTATTTAGGTATAGTTAATGTATTAAATGTATCATAGTAATGATAAATAATTGTCTTATATACATATATTGCTTATTTTGTAAAACTCTGGTTTAAGTTATTTACAGGGTGTTTGGTAATATACTGATGATATTCAGTGACGGTTTCTTAAAACATAAAAAAGACTTCTTGAAAAAAAAAACGACTACTTAATTATATTATCAAATGTATAAAATTGACTAATTTTAGGTGATGAATTCGATATTACTCTTGCAATCGACATACAAAAATAAAGGCCAATTTGATATCTCTTTCAGAAATGGCTGCGGGTTTTGGGTTAGAAAGGGACAACAAGAGATATCTTGAGACGTCACCAATATCTGTAGATAAATGGCAAGCATTATGCAATAAATTACTTCTGACTAACAGCGCAACATAAGTTTATTAGTGTTTGTTTTTACATGCCAAAATAAATTTCACATTCCTATGGTAAACATTTCACAAATTTATTTATTATGCTTATCAAAATAACCCCTTTAATTTTTGTGCGTATATTATCAAACACCCTATATTTAGGCACCTGACGTAAATACAATGCAAGTTAAAAAGTGTTGTCATAAATTGCAAACAAAATAAAAGACTGTTATTTTTTACTAAAACTAGTTTTATTTTAACTAATGAATTACAAAATCGTGGAAAATTATAAATGTTACAGTCAAAACTTATAACCGGTCAGAACTGACTGGGAAAATCAGGTAAAACTAGTTTTGACTAATGACGTCAAAACTTACTTTAGACGGAATCCCCTTTGAGTGCCGGATGGGGATTATTAAACGAAAAAGTCAATAATAAAACAAAATACTTAAGTTTTGACCGAGGCGACGTCTCTAATTAAAACTATTTTGGACTTTATCACAGTCAAAATCAGTTTACTTTTTCAGTCTTCTTCTTTCGTGTTTATTTTTATATTCATTTATATTTTAATTCGCAATTTTTTATACTAGGATTGAGTAGAACCTGGCCACGTCCATTGCATTTATGGTAGCCTTATTGAGATCGTCTCTTGTGTAGGTCATAGGGCACAAAGGACAGTTAAGCAGGTAGGGCATAGTTTGAATGGAATGCCCACAATTACAGCTGGTTAGCGAAGGCTCTCGCATTCCCCATCTACCGAAGTTAGACACCGCCCAACCTGACATTTTCACAGTCAAGACCGGTTTATGGGTTTTGACTGTGATATATAAATATACGAGTACTTGATTTCTTCCCACGAATTAATATTATTATTGATATCTTAGTCGTTAGAATGATATTATCGTTCATGTCACAAACGATAACGTTAAACCTGTTTCTATAGCGACATCTAGAAGACTGTAAATATGTAAACTAAATTAGTCCAGACTCCTTTATTTAGGCAGGTAATTACAAATTAGTGGTGCAGCTATTTAGAAATTACTATAACCCTTATAAAGTTTGAGCCAGCGGCAATAAACTTGTCACGCCTGGTTATCCTCACAGCCGCAAATTGTCACAGCTAGCTCATTCCAAGACATATGGCTACAATTTATCGGCCTACCGCCGCGCCGTCTACCGCCATCTACCGCCTTGGAATAACGTGTAATAAATCTGCAGGATTACCATGACACTGCTTTATGGTATTATGGAAGACTTTGTGCTTACTATAGCTAGTAGGTATCCTTTGTTCTCAGAATATTACATTCACAAATACTTAAATTCGCAAAAAAAAATATTCGCACAAAATATTACATTATCAAATTACGTGTCCATCAAGTTGGAAGCCTCACCATGGAGTTAGGTGGTTTCAACTATTCAAAAAAACACTGTGGTGAAATAAACAAATAAATAAAATAAATATTGCTGAACATTTCACACAGCGCTACCTAGCCCTAAACTATGCAGAGCTTTTTTGTTATAAATACATACTTATATATATAGAAAACATCCCGACCCAGAACAAATATTTGTAGATCATGCAAATATTTGTAGATCATGCATACATTTGTTCCGTGGCTGGAATTGAACCCGCTACCTCCTGCATCTCAGCCGACTATTCGCCCTCTGCCCTCTGCGCCACGGAGGTCGTCAAAATAGTGATAAATAGTGTCGCAAAATAAAGAAATAGTGTTGTAGTTTAGGAGATATTTAAGTCATTCACTGAAGGTTCTAACTTGACGTCAAGTTTGGACCCTCAGCGACCTCTTTAGAACAACGGGCGAACCTACGGACCAACATAATTAGCTCTATTAGCTCTATTAATAAGAGAAACAGAGGTTTATAGACGAGTACAAGCGCCAAAAAACTGAAAACCTTTACAGAATAGTGTTACATTTATTTTAAACTTAACAATTTCTTTACCTGAGCACGGATTTAACTATTCAAAGGCTTTTTGAATTTCAAGATACTTCAATTTACATTATATCCGAGCGATTCTCAGTGGAAATATGGAACAGTGGGATAACTACATAAATGTAGGAGCCGCAGGCTTCGGAAGATGATTGACTACCCTGTATCTGTCGTTTCGCGAATGCGAGACCGTTATCTCACTGAGTATTGACTGCCACCCACAGTTACGGCATTACATTCGTAATAGTCGCATATTAATTGATCGAGCGAAGCGAGATCTACAAATCAACTGGGGCAAATCTGCGATGTATGTATGTATGTTTGTTTGTCCGAGGATAACTTTATAACTTTCGAAGCGTTGATCCGATCATCGTGAAATTTGGTATATAGGTAGGTAGTGATGGCACAATCTTGGTGTAAATTAGCTCAAAATGGGGGGGGGGGGGGGGATTTTCATTGGTTTATTTAATGGGTCAAGAGGTACGTCTAATAAAAGATTGTCATCAGTACATTTTGACATCTTTTTTTGTTTTTAGTTTAAACTTTGTAGTTTTTAAGTTATTAGCCATGATATAAACTGAATTTTGAAGAAATTCACAGGTACACCAGTGACCCCACAGTGTTGAAATTTGGTATGCGTATAACTTTAGTGACACAAACATAAGGAAAAGTCTGAAATCCAGAATAACTGCAATTTCTACCCCAAAAAAGTATATCCAATTTACATGAACTCCCGTTAATTTGAATGAAACTGTAGGTCAAGTTTGTTGGTTATGCATTTCATGGCACTATTTTGATAGTCAAAGATTACAAATATTTTTGTTTTGTTTTTATGGGAGACTTGCCAGATCTCAGTTCGGGGCGAACCACTAGTATTATAGAAAGTGAGTTTATTTCTTTGTTTGGTAGGTACGCTTTCACGTCATAAGGCTGAAATTTGGTAAGTAGGTATATAGATTATGACCTGGATTGAGGTTACTTTTATTGACAAACCACTTGTGCTAAGCCGCGGGCGGTAGCTAGTATACTATATAAATGGAGGAGCTGGTGAACAAATCCGGACTTATCCCTTAATAGATTTTTTATCATTATGCTAGAATATTAAGCTATGGTATTAGAATAGCATATCAAAATTGAAGCCCGAATTTGACTGTAGTTAAAAAATGTGTGTAATGTTTATCTAGTTAGCCAAGGACATGACCGTTTCTGCTTGAAAACACTGTTTTTTAAAACAATTCTACACATTTATCAATGACTTTCAGGCAGTTTTTTCAACAATGAGTTCTTCATCTTGTAGGCAATTTTAATTATTTGATAACGGCTGGGTTTTGCCCCAAATATATAATAATTCTCAGGAAATCCTTTACTCTTTGTTATCATGACGTTTAGGGCTCTAAATTGAGGTCAAGTGGGCACGCTACACTTTATGTAGGCAAATATTTTTTGCGACATAAATATCAGATTGAGGGAATTTTATAACATAGACGATGTAAAATGGTAGATGGAATTATCGGATTTTAGATGTAACACATCGATTTAATATTCATTTATTCACCATTTTATTATATTTCATAATATTGGTATGCCAAAAATATATTACAAACTAGCTGACCCGCCGAACTTCGTACCGCCTTGACATGCATACGACGCGGGCTGCCAATGTACGATACCCCGGTAGAATTGTCATTAGCTGCACCTATGTATGAGAAAATGAATTTTCTTCATATTTTTGAATTGTGTGAATTTTTCCGATTTTAATAGTTATTCTTGTTTTGGCAAGCATGTAAAGAGCGTACGAGAACCGATTCAATTTAACACATACGTCTTCAACCTGATCTGACCACGTCAAATTACAGTCAATATGGAGTCCTAGAAATCTCGTGGTTGAGATTTCGTCGATTTTCTTACATAAGTAATTTATATTTAATGTCAAAGATTTATTATTAAATGTCATTATTTTAGTTTTACTAAGATTTATTGATAGCTTATTAGATTTGAGCCAGATTACAATGTCCTCTAGAGTTTTATTAATGTCACATTCTAAATTATTTGAGGAAAATATTACCGTGCTGTCATCAGCAAATAGGACCATAGGATGATTCACTGATTGGGGAAGGTCATTTATGTATGTTATAAACAAAAGTTGCCCTAGTATGCTTCCCTGTGGAACTCCGCACTTAACTGGAGCAATATCCGATGCGTATGTTTCTTCGGTTCTAGATTTTGGACAAATTTTATTTATTTGTGTGATTTGCGCTCTATCTTCTAAGTATGATGAGATTACACTGAGAGCGTTTCCTCTGACTCCATATTTACTTAACTTCATTATCAAAATACTATGGTTAACACAATCAAATGCTTTCGTTAAGTCCATAAATATAGCACACACAGGAGTTTTCTTATCACGATTGGTGATGACGATTTTAAGTAAATTGTACATTGCCATATTTATTGATTTGTTTTTCCGAAATCCAACTTGTTCATCACCGTTACAAATGGGTTTTTTCAATAACCATTAATTTAGATATTTCACATCTGCCGGGCGTGCCGCGATAACCATATTTTTATACAAAGTAGGCACTTATTGTATTTTAAAAAACCGGCCAAGTGCGCACGAAGGGTTCCGTACCATTATGTATGATAAATTGTTTGAGTTTTTATAAGATTGAACGAGTTGTATGGACAACTCGGAGGACTAATTTAATTGGTGTCAACTTTGTATGTATGGGGGGGGGGGGGGGGCACCCTTCAGTTATAAATTTTTATTATTTTTGGAATTTTTCCTTTATTTGTGTTGTAAGACCATGCTTTTTGCCAAATTTCGTGATTTTTTCGACCCAAAACCTATAGAGTACTTTCGGTTGACCTAGAATTGTCAATTTTGGTTAAAAGCAAGGTCTTACAGAACAAGTAAAAGAAACATTTCGAAAAATAAAAAAGTTGGAAATTAAGGTAAGTTTTGGTACTTACATGTTTTCGCGAAAATCTACATTTGCCCAAATCTTTTTGTCGTGTTGACTCAAGACTTTGATTTTTATGATTACTCTTTGATATTTACCTTTTGAGATACGGAACCCTAAAAAGTATGAACTATCAACTTTACTATCAAAAACAAAAAAAAACATGTATAGGGTTCAGTACTCAATCAGTAGTAATTTTCATTAAAATCCATTAAGTTATTTGTGAATTTCAGACAAAAATAAAAAGCATTTTGTCTTATATTTAAATAAGATGCCAATCCTCGAGTCAAAGGCATGAGTAAAAGAGTATTCATATTCCTGTTTATTATACTAAACCCTTGTTCAGTCGCAAAACCTAAGGGTTTTCACAACTGGACTCTAAAGAAGGTGCAATAATTATTATACCTCACTAAAATGAATAGGAAACTTATTAGGTTTTGAACCTTATAAGTATTTCGGTTTACTATAGTATTTTTCAAACTTTCGCGATCATTGTACATAAATATTCGGTTAATTTCGATTTACCGACAGTGACTCCTTACCAATATTATAAACTAGCTTCCGCCCGCGGCTTCGCACGCGTGGTTCGTCAATAAAAAGTAGCCTATATGGTCATCTACATAAATACCAAATTTAATTAAACTCCATTTAGTAGTTTTTGCGTTAAAGAGTAACAAACATTGTGTTTTTAAAATTAGTGGGATTCGAAAGTGTCTCTTTGTGATGTCGATTTCGATAAAATTTGAATGTGTGTGTGGACTGAGTTGATATATAAATAAATTTTGACCGGGATCGGGACACAGGCTACTGTTTACTTGACTGCGTAAAAGGAGGGTAATGCTTTTATCGACAATCCACGCGTGCGTAGCCACGGGCGGGTCAGCTAACACCCAATAAATTATAAAGGCGGTATAGCGCGATCTCAAGTTCGATGTTCGTTGAGAAAGATGGGATAGTGCGATCAAATGTATTGTATGTTATAATAGGCATTTTTCAGAAAGCCGGTATTATGCCATTAAATCGAATTTATTAAAATTAATTAATTAACTTTGTGGTAAGGAGCTGAAGGATGATGAAATAGGCGAACTTAAAGTGTTACCTCAGCTTAATTTCTGGGGATATTGCGTAAAATGATCCAGATTACAATGAATAAAGATTTTTGTACATTAATGCAATAAATTAGTGGGGCGTGCACTTCCGAAAGTAAACCCATTATCTTTAACCCCATTATCTAAACCCATTATTTTCTTTCAAAATTTTCACAATGAAAGACTTTGTATCCAATGGCTCAATGTGCTTACGAGGGTAGCTTCATAGGAACGTTGCACCCACGTACCGAGCTTAGAGCTAACCATTCTGCTCGTATTTTCAACCTTAAACCACGGCCTTAAAACCTAGATTCGATTACAGTTTAAAATGAAGGTCTTATCTGGAATATGCATCCACGTTCCTGTACGTACCTAATATTGTAGATTTCTGACCGCACGACTCTAGGAATAGTTGGGTTATTGTAAATAATTGTATATTCTTTCTGTTATTAAAGGCTATTTAAATCATTATAACTCTTGGATTTAATTATAATATCCTTCATCATTATCTTTTCAGCTAGATTTTCGGAGCGACTGATCCTGTACAGGCCGTACACGGCCGCAGGCAACGCCTCCCAGCAACCTAACCGCTCATCTTTTTATCTAGCCGGGGGTCATTCTACGATGTGCTTTATAGTGTGTGGATAGATTTTTTTCTTACATAGGTATAATAAACAAAAACGCTCTAACGGCTGAACTGTTTTGGATGACATTTTGACACAAGTGCATAGGGATTTCTACCAAACCTTTTTACAAATTATAATCTTGATTGATGGGCCAAATCTGATAGGGATTTCGATACAAACCTAGTAGGATGAATGTTCACGAATTGAACTAAAACATTATCTGTCGTAACATCGACAAAACGGTACGTGATTAATCTCTTATTTCTAATATTGATTGAAATAAATCCCGAAAGTTTATTAGTAAAAATTGTCAGATCATCTTTAATTGATAGACGTGGATTTAGCTAAAAAAGAATGTATATATTTCACAGTCATGTTCACACAAAATCCTAAAACTAAATTCCAATATTCTCATTTCCACAGGCTCCTAACTTGTTCACTCCATCGGCATCGGCTAAACCCAGTCGATAGCCGGGCTAATCTAAAAAACCGCTTATTTTTTGTCGGCACTTAGCCTTCGCTCAAGCCAATGTAATCACTCTTAAACTGGGATGTTGGATCATCGATAAAACGTGAATAAATTCTGTGTAACCAGCAAAGTTTTACATTTAGTTATTGTGATGAGAATGATATCTATAATACTTATGTAGACTTCTTTTTGTAAAATTTAGGTGTCTCTTCATTACCGAACGTTAGCAGTAGCTTTAACAGATCTCTCGCCATTTTTGGATCGATTTTGTTGGACATTTCACATAGCGCTATATAGCCCAAAACTAAGCAGAGTTTGTACAATGGAATACTATATATTAATTTTTTTGTAAATACATACTTATACTAGTTGTTCGCGCCGAACTGAGATCTCGCGAGTCGAAGATTAAAACAAAAAAATTATATTTGTAATCTTTGACTATCAAAATAATGCCACTAACTAATAACCGAATAACTTGACATACAGCTTCATTCAAAATGCAACGGGAGTTCATGTATTGTGGTTACTTTTTTCGTTGGTTCGTTAAAAATAGCAAGCAATGAGAAGTGAACAGTTTCATGCCATCTCCTTTCTTAATATTGGAGATGTGCTACCAAAAAACATCAACAATGTGTTTTCCCAGAGAAAATAGCAGTTTTATGTTTTACTATCCCCACTCTCGATCTAAATCAGTAACATTTTGTGGTTTTATCCAATAATGGAAAAAACCTGTAGTTATTTTGTGAATATGTGTAGACGAGGCCAAAATTCTGAGGGTCTGGCAACGCTGTGACTCTCGCCTTCTGAATGTTTCTGCCTACACTTCTTTTGCCTCGTATTTTACCTATAATTATTCCAATAAATGGTGCATACCTGCATTATTCGCCGCAAGCACAAAGTTTATAGAATAAATCCAATTCAGACTAAAATAAGCTCAGCTAATTTGTAACCGTGTAATCACCTAATTGTGTTAGTCTGTTAGTCCAACTATGGAGTCTGCAATACCGTTGTTTGTTAAACTAGTTTATTTAACAAACATTGTTTAATAGCTGTCGGTAATCAACTAATCAGGGTTCCATAACAATACCAAAACAGACTTACTGACAGTACTTAATGAATTATTGACTTATAGTTAGTTCATTTATTAATAACAAAAAGTTACATGTCCAAAGCGCTGGAGCGACGACTTGGACGTCTTCCAAAGAGACTGGCGGGATCTGGCTCTAGACCGTGATAAGTGGAAGGAAGAGGGGGGAGACCTTTGCCCAGCAGCGGGACAACACGGGCTAGTAAAAAAAACAAACATGTCTTTTATATTGTTTAAAATTGAATACAGAATTAAATAAAAATATTAAATGCAGTATATTAAATACAATCGTAATATAGGTTTGATGACTCATATAATAAGCAATGTTTTTTATTTACGCTTCAATGATTGCGTTGATTGTGCATTAATAATGTCCATTGGTAAGCGATTATAGAAGGCGGGCCCCAACACATTGTATCAGCTTCGACGTTTTGGTGTATAGGCTTATGGGGTATAGGCTCCCTAGGATTCCACAGAACGTTCTAGCTGATTATGATAATGATGGAAGGTAAATAATGAGCCAAATTAATCCAGTGGGATTACCCCGGCTTCTGATCAGTCGGTTGTGCTAAGTTTGGCAGCTTATGATAGCAACAACGATCATAATCTTTAGTTAATGGTACGGCTTTATTATAGTTTTTATTATATATTAGTAGTATCTTTATTAAGATATAAAACAAAGTCGGGTTTGTTCGAACACTTATAACTCAAGAACGGCTGGACCGACTTTTATGGTTTTTGATTTGTTGTATTTGTCTCCCCCGAATAGCAGAATAACTATTAAAATATTGGAAAATTCACGAAAAAATAAAATAAAAGAAAAAACATTTTCTCATACAGTGCAGATTTTCAACTCTACCGGTGTGATATGCATGTCAAGGCGGTACGAAGCTCGGCGGGTCAACTAGTACTCATATATAACTACTGGACTGATTATGTTGCCGTATTATGGATGATCAGTGCGCCAAGCTGACCACCGGGCGGAACCCTGACATAACCCGAAGACGTCGCGGCAGACCAAGGAAAAGATTGAGGGACGAGCTCTTAACTTCCGAGCAGATTAGACCATCTGACCATCATTGGAGGTTTTTGCCCAGCAGTAGGACACAGAGGGCTAATAATAAATAAATATTGCTGGACATTTCACACAGCGCTATCTAGCCCCAAACTAAGCAGAGCTTGTACTATGGGAACCAGATAACTGATAGAATACTTATATACTTTGTTTTTTTTGTAAATACATACTTATAATACATAGAAAACAACCAGACCAGGAACAGAATCTGTAGATCATGCAAACATTTGTTCTGCGGCGGGAATCGAACCCACTACCTCCTGCGTCTCATCCGGCTATTCGCCCACTGCGCCACGGAGGTCGTATAATAATAATAATTATTATTAGAATTGGGCCCCAGTTCACAATACTGAGACTGAAAACATCCAGAGAGTTGGCTGATGAAATGAAGATGTCAGATACCAGTAGGTACATTCCTAAAAACGGTTGTAAAAAGGCATATTTTTTACTAAATTCCTTCTTTTAGTACCTATCATTATTTCTTGTATACAGACAGCCTGTCGTTCACAAAATATTACTTAAAGGACCTCACAAAGATAAAACAGCGTTTCAAGTTCATTTGACTTGGTCGTTTTCTTTTCATTCGTTTCATTGTTCAGATTCTTTGAGCTATTTCTTGTGAAGACTTCTTAATTGTAGATTTATGTATTTTGTGTTTCTCAAATATATGTACATGCTTCTCAAATAAATTAGATAGTTACATCGTTATTTGCACTCGTTAATGTTAACATCAATTACAGAACTTATTATAAAAACCAGAAACATATTATTTTTTACAAGTTTTTTATTAACTTGCAATGTATGTATGTTTGTCCGGGTGGAATCTTGCAACTGAATTTTAAATCCGTTTCCCTCAACCGATTGAGCTGAAATTTGGAATATTTAAGAAACTTCGGTGACAATGAAATAATATGGTACCATGGAGGTGGTTTCATGATGGAGACGGATGCTAGACAACGGAACTTCTGAATGCATTATAGTGTTTGGGCTCATTTGAATCTGCTTGCGGTTCCGATTATGAATTTTATAAAAGCTTGTTCAGAAAAAGTAATTTTTCAGCAAAAAACTTATACTTGATGGTTTAATAACTTCAAAATTCAAATTCGTTTATGAACACTCAAATATAACTTTACAGAATTCTATATATAAAACTACTACAAGAAAAAATAAAATTCATAATTATAAATTCATTTTCGAGATTACATATTTTAGGTACATATTGAAAATACTAAATTAAATTTAAAAAAGGTTTACAAAAAACACAACAGATATACAAATACAATAAGTACTTAAAATAACTAACTTATGGTATGTTTCCTATGTGTACCAATTTAAAACTGTTACTTAAGATTTTTACTTGTTGAGAGAGACCTTATAGAAATTGTAATGTATTTTGACTTATCCAAGTACAGTTGTATAGAAGTAGAATAAATTAATCTGAATCTGAATGGAGGTGTACCTAAACAAGGCATGAGTCCCGCTTGTACCAAATATATCTATATATATAAAACAAAGTCGGGTTAGTTACACCATTTGTAACTCAAGAACCTCGGGACCGATTTTGATGATCTTTGATTTGTTGGATTTGTCTCCGCCCCCGAATAGCAGAATAACTATTTAAATATTTGAAAAATTCACGAAAAAAAAATTATGATGAAAATTCATTTTCTCATACATAGATGTAGCTAGCTATTGATGGCCGATTGACAATTCTACCGTCATATGCATGTCAAGGCGGTACGAAGTTTGGTGGGTCCGCTAGTTATAAATAAATGTAACGGCTATTAAATTAAATGTGTTTTATTCATAGAAAAAATATTAGTTACTTCAAAATTAGAATGATTAATTAATATAGTAAATTTGTCTAGTATTGAAGTAATTTGGGGCTGACATCCAGCACCTTTGTATGGGACTTTTATCTCCTAACCAGAGCCCCAAGTAATTTGTTGGTGCTATTTGATTTATTTGCTGTTCATCGAAGTTGTCAGGCTAGCACGACCATCCTAGAAAAAAAAAACTACGAGCCTTACAGTAGTTGCATATGATGTGTAACATTTGAGCACCGCGCGCGCTCATTGCTCAAATCAAATAGCGCGCGCTTCCCCGGTTTCCTGTTACACATTTACGTCCCTTTTGCCAAAATCACTCCAACAAACTGAGAGGAAAGATGTTACACATCAAACATATCTTTATAGAACTATAGAGTTAAATACCTTTTCTGCTATTATATCATAACCACATCAAAAAAGCTACGGAAGAATAGATCAAAACTACATTTTAGCGTAGATACATTTTAAAGGCTGACAACGCGCGAGGTTGTCGTTGGTGTTAGGCACTTGTCTCATCGCCGGCGAGTAAGCGATTAGCTATCATCTATTTTCTCGTTCAAGAAACGAACAAAAGATATAGATTCCGTGTCTTCTTCTTCTTCTTAGCGTGTCAATAGCTCTACTTATATTGTGTTAGATAGGTACTTGGCTACATTGATGGCGTCATGAGAAGCCAGTTTTAAGTCTTCCATTGTGCAGGTGTTCGGGCACAAAGGACACATTAGCAGGTGCAGGATCACCACAGTCGCATTGCGTTTGGCTAGGATCCCTGAACCCCCATTTGCACATGTTGACTCTGCAGCGACCAACCTGTGTGCGAAGCCTATTTAAGGACTTCCACACTGGCCACGGCAGGTCGTGCCCTGATGGAAGCTGTTCTTGAGAGGGAATGAAGTCAGGTGGTGGGGGGTTACTATCTATCCATAGTGCGCGTTTAGTAACAGATGGGTCGTCGCTGGTGGCCTGCGTGGAAAGCTGAAAACTCTTACGACTTTTCAGGCGGCCTTGAGGAATTTGATGGCTATATAGAGGATGTCGACTGTCATGCTCCTGCTTATATTTTTCTATGGAGCAGGCCACATCCTGACGCACTCCGGGAGGTGGTATACCTGCCAAAGGGTAGATGAGGTTAAGAGGGGTTGGCTTCAGACATCCTGTTATAATACGGCATGTGTCATTCAGCGCAACATCGACGACCCTAGCGTGTACGGACCGGCTCCAGACTGGGCAAGCATATTCACCGGCTGAAAAACACAATGCCAGGCCCGTCGTGCGGAGAACCTCTGAAGCTGCTCTCCATTTAGTAGATGTTAATCGACGGAGGAGGTTGTTTCGTGCTCCCACTTTCATTTTAGTTTTGTGGCAGTGTAAGAGACACGTATAGTCGTGTTAATAGTTGATCGCTAGCCGTTCACACTGCCGGTGAAAACTCGCTCTCCACTATTTTGTTGCAGTGACTACAACAATCACTCAGCGATACTCGCTCAACGATACTCGCTCAGCGATACGCGCTCAGCAATGCTCGCTTGGCGGTCAGAACACACGCCGTGAGATGATGAGAATCACCCGCCGCACTCGCTCACTCGCTTTATAGCCCAGCGAGACAACTATAGGTACTACACACTCGCTTCTCGCTGCGAGACAACTCGTTTCTAGTTTCTAGCTCTACTCGCTTCTCGCTCATCGCCGGCGGTGAGACAAGTCCCTTACAAACGTACTTATATAAAAATACAAATAAAAAAATTTGAGCGACCAAAAATTATGTTAATGGCAGATTTTTCAATCCTTATTTAAATAAACAGACAACACTTATTCGACAAATAACAATATTCAATATTTAAATTGTCAGTTAGGCTTTGTTTGACGAATAAGTGGTTAATTAGAGGTTAATTAAGTTTAGTAATTCACTGTTTTAGTTTACACTGTATTCTCACAGTTCCTTTTCAATTGTGTTACAGTGATTGTAATTAAAAACAAAAGAAAGAGTAGAGTAAACAAGCATAAACAAATTAACAGAATCTGGCGCCAATAACAATATAAAGTTATAATAAGAATAAGGAAACTACATATTAACTAAAAACTGACATAGGGGAGTATGCAGTATACATATATAATACGTAGGTATTAACAATATCGTAGACTACTAATATTAATTAAAATATTAAGCACTTAGATGCGGCAGGATAGGCTACGGTAACCGCTTGCCATCAGGTGGGCCGTATCCTTATGTGCCACCTTAGGTGCCACCTCCACGAGCGAGTGAATCGCGACGATAATAAATCAATGATAGTATCGCGGCGTAACGATGTGACGAGTGGCTATGACGAGTAAAATGTTTACGACTTGCCGCGCGCCGGACGCATATGTATAATATACTAGCTGACCAATCCGCAGCTTCACACGCATAGTTTTTCAATAAAAATATTACCTACCCTTCTTCTGCGCATTTGGATAAAAAGTAACCTATGTTACTCAAGGATAATGTAGTATCCTAATGATGAAAGAATTTTTAAAATTTGACCAGTAGTTTTTTGGTTTTATTCGTTACAAACATACAAAAATACAAATCTTTCCTCTTTATAATATTAGCATAGATAAGAACTATTGAAACTACTCATTTTATTGTTGCCTGTCACCGAACTGAACTTTTTCAACATAACAACTATGCTACAAGTCGTGACAATACGCTGACAGAATAATAGTCTCTCATGGAGATAACCCGACGATAGAAATGCGTACTCGTTGCAATTCACTCGCTCGTGGAAGTGGCGCCTTAGTGGTATAAAAAAGGAGAAAAATATTGTACTAATAAAAAAAAATTGTACGGTCTGGTTTACAAACTTATGTGTAAAGTGGTCTTGCCGGCTGACCGGTTGCTTTTACTCTAGGCCATCTCGAATACACTAAATCCGTAATCGGCCTCCGTACTCGTATGCTCGGACGTTAACGGCTGAATACGGCCGTCTGAAACAAACGTATATTAAATAGAGAAAGCGTGTCAACTAAACTTACTACGTATTAAGCGATTTTAAAATTATAAATTATACTTTGCTATTATCGAGTTTAACATAAGCAATACATAAATACCCTTCTATAATAAGTATATCAAGTAAGGGCAATGCAAAAATATAAATTATAAGGTTATTTCTAGGCGTATTGTAGGGAGTTTAATTAATACCCTTATTAGTTCAACGAAATTAATTTAGGTCTATTGTTTTGGCGAAATTAGCGTTGTTTAGACAGTACGCAATTTATTTCCACAAAGTTTATTTCAACGGCCAGAGAAAAACGTTTATTGGGTTAATTATTAGTTATGTTTTGTATAAAACTGAGGTAAGGTATCTTGGCCCATGTATTACATTATTTTTAATAAACATCCCTAAGCGGAGAATTTTATCTACAAAAAAAAGTAAAAATACAGGTAGCTCAACAAATTGATGATAAAAATCTTTGGTACTTTAGATAATTGAAGCACAAAATTAGCAAAACTGTTTGAAATTGTAGGTGACGTGTTTTGTTATTTTTTGGTAGAGCGAAGCGATCTCCAAATCAACTTGGGCCAATCAGCGTTGTAGATATGTATGTTTGTTTGTCCAAGGATAATTTACGAAGCGTTTATCCGATCATCGTAAAATTTGGTATAGGTATATAGTATAGGTAGTGATGGCACAATTTTGGTGTGACATCTACCTACCTAGATAAAAAAACTGTGGGGGGGACTTTGTGATTTCGATTCCCTGTTTTTATTTTTAGTTTAAATCTTGTAGTTCTTAAGTTATTAGCCATAATAAAAACTGAACTTTGACAAAATTCCCAGTGTGTGACCCCACAGCGCTGAAATTTGGTATGCGTCTAGCATTAGTGACATCGGGAAAAGTCTGAAATCCAGAATAACTGCAATTTCTACCCCAAAAAAACATGAACTCCAATATGTAGGTCAAGTTTGTTGGTTATGCATTTCGTGGGACTATTTTGATAGACAAGGATTACAAATAATATTTTTTTGTTTTTATGGGAGACTCGCGAGATCTCAGTTCGGGGCGAACCACTAGTTATTGAAGTGTCAGCTCCCGCTTACGGCTTCGCACACGTGGATTGTCAGGTCATAATCTATCTGTGTGAAATGTCCAGCATTTTATTTATTTATAAGCCAAATCGAAATCGGTTCAGCTGTTTTGTCGTGAAAAGGTAACAAACAAACAGAGAGACAGTTTCGAATTTATAATATTAGTACCTTTGGATGTGGATACCTACAGGGGGATTCGGAACCCGAAACGGGATTATTCTCCTCATTCACACGACCAAAGTTTTTTTCTAGAAGGTTTCGAATTTCTATATTTTTCATAGAAAAAACACGGTAAAAACCCGCATTTGAGAAAAAATTGTTTTATTAGCTGTTTTAAGTGCAAAATCCTAAGTCAAACATCTTGGTTGCTGAAGTTAAGTCCTAGATAGACACAAAATTAAGAAACAGAGTTTCACGAAAGGTTGTCCGGAAGAGATCGCTTAAAAAGATTTAAATATTTATTTATTAAATTAAATAATTGGCCATATTATACTTAGAGTTTTCTATTTTGATGTATTTTTTTATTTAAATGGTGTACCTACAATAAAGTGTTTTCACTCATTAATTTAATAATAAAACACTTTATTCTATTTTTATCACGAACTAGTTGAATGCCCATGACTTCGCCGCAGCAAGGCCTACCGGGTCCGATTTTGAATCTGAACCATCCAGGGACCCAATCAAACACACAAATTTTTTCATCAAAATAGCTTCAGCTGTTTTTGAGTTTTGGCTAGACTAACAATTGATTTTTATATACTGCGTGTCACCGCATTTACAACATTACATTACATTAGTTGATTACATTACATAATCACGGGTAGAGCTGGTGGCTAGTATTGTTATATAAATCGATTTTTTCTCAAATTTACTACTATGAAATTTTTTAAATTTTCAATCTACCTTAATTTTTAGTATTAATATCAATGAAACAGCCTGTATAAAATAGGTAAACGAATCATATTAACTCATCATGTAAGTACCTGTTAAGCGGCATCGGCGCAAAGGCGCCGCCGATTTACATAAAGTGGTTTATTGGAAATATATCGATAAATATTCAAGCTACCGGTATTAAACCAATCTCTAAAATCAGTTGTTACAATTTCGCACATGTGTTTTAAATGAGTTTGGTGAATGCGGTGACAGACTGTATAGACAGATATATCTTCGTTTGACCACAATCTCACCTGATGATAAGCCATGATGTGGTAGATGAAGCACGAATATCTCAGAGACCCGGATTGTAGTGTTCAGGAATAACAGACAATGGTAAGTGTTCCATTCAACACAAAATACATATACGTTTGGTAATGGCCATTAAACGTGTATTTAGATAATTAAGTAATTTCTAAGTGCTGTTTTTTTCCTAACATATAAAATAAATCAATAAAAGTACGCATTTATATCGTAGAAACAAAACGGTGAGTGCGAATGGGTGGTACGAGTATATTGGTACAGATGGTACTGAGCCGTTCGTCTGCTTGTCCTTTGCTGGTAAGAAGATGATAGGATTAAATCATGAAGTTCCTGAGCTCATTCTCCGAAATATATCTTACACAACCTCTGACACATCTCATCCAATACTGTAAATTGCAGTAAAAAGAGGTCTAACTATAAAACGAAACAGACCACTTCAAGTTACATATCCAGAAAACAAGAAGGCGTTGTTAGGTGAACAACACTACTTACAAGCTGAAACAGAGCAATCCAATTTGTTGCACTTTCTTTTTTGTGAAAACGTCTACGAAACCCGTGTTCGTTTATGTACCGCGACTGCAGCTAATAGGACGCTCGCGGTTTACACAGGGGACAGTTGTGGTTTATTCTCGAAATCCACACCGTTACGTCCCTACCGGTGCGTAGAGGCCTGGACAATTACTACAACATGCATGCTTTAACATGGACGATTTGTTTTCAAATAATTTATTAAGAAAATGCCCGTGTTAATGCATGCATGTTTGTGTCTTTGCCAAAAAATAGAAAAGTACCTACTTCCAAAGATGAAGTCATAAAACATTTGTTTGGTGCAAAAAACTTGGAGTCTTTAACCGTGCCAAACAGTATTTAATGGCACAACAACGGCTATTGCCAAAACGCAAAGGGCATGCCCACTCTCCCTTGTAAAAAATGCTGTCACTGCACACACTTGAAACTAATTGCTAATGATTCTAGGCTTAGTTAGTAATAAAAGAGCTAAGGAGTTAGTTATAAAAAAGTTTACTATAATGAGAAAAATCAGTTTTTATTTTTCACAAACAACCAGTTTTACATCACTGTATTCAACTACAACTTAAATAATTTATTATTGTAATTATAACGATTCCTAGATAAATTATGATATTGATAATTACTATCAATTTTAGAAGAAGTATCGGAGTTCATTTTAAAAGCTTTAAGTCAGCAAACAAACAAAAATACGCGAGAAAACAAACGAAACGGCCACAGACACAGATAACAGGAAACGGCTTGTGTAGGTACTTGTTTGTGAATGACGTACGCGCACAGTCATAGGGATTGGCATATCGACCATCGACTATTATCCGAAATATCGATATATCGGCGCAAAATAATCGGTCAAATCGAGCAATCGATTATATTTAATCTCAAGGCGCGCGCGCACAGAAGTGCCATTTTTGACATCGCGCTCCTATACAATCAACAGACGAGGGCAATTATTCCAGTAAATAAAAATTCAATATTTTAATGCAAAGAAATATAATAATCATCTGATTCTGTTGAGCAAATGTTGAATCGAAGTAAAATCGAGTTTATTTCGATTCAATACGAGCGCCACAGATAAATACAAAAATATACCTACCTATTTACTTCTGAAAATCAGATATTTAGTATGTCAGGGGTAGTAATAAGGTAATAAAATGTACGAAAAATGTAAGTACCAATTGTACCCAAGCGAAAAAAAATGTACTTATTTGCCTTTGGAGATGTTTAATAGAATTCATTATGTATTTCTGTGTTGATTTTGTAAACTTGGATTGAATAGGTAGTCAATATCGATCGATATCGACTATCGTTTGAGTTAGTTCTTAATTCGATGATTTGGGAGGAATAACGAGTGATAGGTGCCTAACTAAAAAATATCTCATGTCTGTGTCATTAACTCGTCTCTGCATGGCCTTATGCAAAAATCGTGCGAAGCTTTAACCTCTCATCTGTTGATCGAATTAAAATCGAGATAATTCTAGAGAATAAGAATAGAGATAAGCCGAGTTATTTTTTTCCGCTTTTTTTCTCTCCACTGGTTAATCCTAAAGCCATCTAGAAGGTGGCGCTAAGATCAACGGCCGGCCGATTATGATCAAGGTTAGCTGAGAGCGAGAGGATTTAGATCAATTACGGTGCGTCAACAGCTGAGCGCAAATTCAGCGCGCACTGCGATTGGCTGAGATTATCTCGCTCGGGCGCTCGCTACCAGCGCGAGTCAAGCATAATACCACCCCCGGGTTAATTAAAGAGAAAAAAAAACGATTTACATAACGCTCATTGGGAAACAAATATCGTTTTGGTTTCGTACTTCTGAAATCGGTGACCGATTTTTCGTGTCAGCGAAAATACAGTCAAATAAATCGATTGTTTTATTTATGGTCTTTTATCAACAATCGATGATTGTCTCAGAACAACTCTGGCTCAACAATAATGTTTGCAACTGGAGGCAATTTGCTACCATTTCATTTCCTGTCGTTTTCATATTCATTATTATTTTAAAATATTGTAGGATACTTTTCGTGTTAATCGATTGATACGTAGATTAACGAAAAAATGTAACATATTTTTTGGATGAACGCAATTTTTTGTGCAGTTGACAGCATTATATGGGCATGTCCCTTTGGCCGCACGTATAATACTGTTCTCATCTTTGGCACGGAGCTCCAAAGTACCAATTGCTTCGTTTTGACTCCCTTCTGAGAAGACCCATTAGAATCATCGGCGATCCCAAACTCGCCGATAGGCTCGAACCGCCTGAGTCAACGCCGTGACATCGGATCGCTCAGTGTATTCTACCGCTTGTATAATGGGGAATGTTCTAAGGAGCTATTCGATCTCATCCCGTTGCCGAGATTTAACCACCGCACTTCTCGACAACGTAATAAAGCTAATCCACATATCGTCGACAATTGGGTACCGCGCACCACACGCCTCACGCGATCTTTTCTGAAGTTTTCCAATTAGACTATGACATGGTACGCTTCAAGATAAATGTAAAGAGGTTTCTACAGGGTAGGTAATGCATCGACAATACCCCGGGTGTTGCCGGTGTCAATAGGCAACGGTGACCGCTTACAATCAGATGTGCCGTAAGCCTGTTTTCCCACAAAATCTTTGATTCTTTCCAAAACGAATTCTTGACCATTGATGTTTTCAAATAATTTAATCGACGTTGATGTAAATTATTCCAGAATATTCTGTAATTTATTTCTGATAAGGAATTGCCCACCATTTTTTAATAATGTTACTACTAAAAACCAATGGAAACATAAATGGATTACGTATTCTATTTGTTATTGCTAAGAATGATTCTGTCTGTTTCCCTCATAAAATAAAACAAAATACAATTCCAGAGCGATGCGTTTCAACCAGTCGAGTCATAAATAAGAGCTAGAGTCTTTCATCAAGAAGAATAAAGCAATACTTGCAATAATTTGATTGCATATGTCTGTACGATATAGGTACTACGATGATACTATAAGATGTGATGGGAGAGAATGGAGTAAAAAAGGTCTCAGGATAAAGTGTAAGTGGAATTACGTGAGAAAGGAAACAGTCTCGTATTTTTTTCACAATCCATAATAATATTATAAATTCGAAAGTAACTCTTTCTGTTTGTTACGACTAAACGGCTGGACCGATTTCGATGAAATTTGATATACTGATAGATTATATCACAAAAATCATTTCCTGACTCATCACCCGCTGTTCAGTCGAATCAGTTAAGACCCTTCTGGTGGCACCTAGTAATAATATAAATAACACGTTGGAAATACCGCAAAAGTTAAGTCTTATGGCAATTGTCTTCGCGTTTTATCTATAACAAGGTGTTTGTTGTTTTTCTTTGTTGCCGGAAGCATTGTCTTTGTTTGCCAGTCGGCTCCACGTTCCCAGTCTTTCTGGTGCTACTAAAGATAATCTTATAATAAGATAACGTGCAGCAGTGGACGATATGATGATGGTGAGGATGAACGAAGATTGAAAGATAATCTGGTTGTCTGCAGTGTCCAATAACGAGATGATCGCGGCGGCTGCTCAAAGCTAAGTCCGTAATTGAAGTTCATAAAGGCATGGAGGCATCCGCCTGGGAGCTATCTTGCCCGCGGCTACTGGTGTCCGCCGCTGACTAGACAGATACTGGATAAGACAGATATATTCATATTCATTTAAATTAATTTATTGAAAGAAAGAAGAAAGAAAATACATTTATTTGACCCACACACACACACAGGACAGACCATTCCGAACAGAACAAACATACTTACTTAAAGATTATAAATTATGAAAAAGAAAAAAAATGTAGGTATGTAAATATATATATATATATATATAGACATAAAGAAACATAGGAAAAACACAAGATAACTAGTGGTTCGCCTCTAGCTGAGATCTCGCGAGTCTCCCGAAAAACCAAAAAAAAATGTGACCTATATCTTTGACTGAAAATATATCTTTGACTAATAAAATACTGCCACGAAATAAAAACTTGACCTACAATTTCATTCAATTACAAGTAACGGGGGTTCATGTTACTTAGTTACTCTTTTTAGGGGTAAAAATTGCAGTTATTCTAGATTTCAGACTTTTCCCTATATTTGTGTTACTAAAGCTACATGAATACCAAATTTCAGCACTGTCGGGTCACTGGTGTACCCTGTAAATTTCGTCAAAGTTCAGTTTATACTATGGCTAATGACTCAAAAACAGAAGGGATTAAACTAAAAATAAAAACGGAGTTGAAATTTACTAATGAATACCTTTCATTAACGTCCTATTTTTTTACCCTCTTGAACCACAATATCTCAACAACCTCCCAACATTTTTAGCTCATTTAGTGATACCAGGGTTGTACCATGGTTACCTACCCATTTATCAAATTTTACGATGATCAGATCAACGCTTCGAATGTTATCCTCGGACAAACAAACATACATACATACATACAACGCCAATTTGCCCAAGTTGATTTGGTAATCTCGCTTCGCTCGATCAATTATTCTTCAAGTAGTACATGTTTTATTTATGGTATTATTATGTTTTATTTTAGGTATGTTCAGACAGCGTCACTTACTGGTAAATAAATAAATAATGCTGGACATTTCACACAGAGCCATCTAGCCCCAAACTAAGCAAAGCTTGAACTATGGCAACAAGATAAGTGATAGAAATCTTATAATCTTTTTTTTTGTAAATACATCCATATAATATATAGAGAAACACCAGACCCGGAACAAATATCTGTAGATTATACCATCCGCGGTGGGAATCGAACCCACAACCTCCTGCGTCTCAGCCGGCTTTTCACCTACTGCGCCACTTGCATTGAAATAAAAACTAACCACGCGGCTTAGTGAACAAAAAAGTAGCCTATGTTTAAATCCAGGTCATAATCTACATATGCATCAAATATCATTGAAATCGGTTTGTCAGTTGCGACGTGATTGAGTAACATCCAAATAAACACATCCAAACTTGCGCATTTATAAAATTTGTAGGATTAATTTCTACTCTTAGCTTGTCAAAGTATACTAAAGTTTAATTACTAAAATAACCAGATTAAAGTACTTGGTTTTATCACATCAATATTATAAATGCGAAAGTTTGGATGTTTGTTTATTTATTTGTGTGGTTGTTACTCAATCATGTCGTAACGGTAAAACCGATTTCGATGAAATTTGGTATATACCTGGATTACCACATAGGCTACTTTTTATGCCATAAATCAGTTCCCATGGGATAAAAATGGGGCGTCAAGTTGCAACAGCGAATTTAGGTTTATTTCTATGTTACCTACACATTTAGGAGTGCAACGCGTACGAAGTCGCGGGCAACAGCTAGTTCCTTATAAAGTCTCATCCAGCCGTTATAACTCGATTGCGAAGTGTAAAGACGGCTCTGTCCGAAGAGACTTACTGTTCCCTAATGAAATATCTAAAGTGTCGTGTCACAGACATCCGATCGCTATGGGCCCCGCCGCTTTGGGACCTTACGCGACCTCTGTGGAGAGGCGAAGAAAGGACTGGGACTCAAGAAGTTTTGGGTTCAATTGAGGGACACATGTTTGCATTATGTTCAAATATTTGTTATGGGTCCGCGTATCTGCCTCATCAACATGTGAGGTTAAACGCTTTTATGCTCCAGTTATTGAAGTTTTTTTTGAGACGGAACAAGCTTATGGCCCACCTGATGTTAAGTGGTAACCATCGCCTTTAACAGAGAATTGCCTCGTAGGTCACGCACGTTAGAAATGTGCCCTACGATGAACTGCGCTGCGTCCATCAACTTGAGGCATACGAGTACAAGTGTTATGCCTCAGATGCCTGTATACCCTTCAAACCAAAACACAGCAATGCTGCTTGGCGGCAGAAATAGGTATGGTGGTAGTACTTCCCCGGGCAAGCCCTTTCACAAGTAACTTTAATACTCTTGAAGTGATAGCCATGATACAGGGAATTCTAGTAAATAAAACCTATAAACGACGAGTATGAAATGTGAAGTCAGGCCAATTTCACATGATACCTGACATGACCTCATTATTTGTTTAACCTCTTTGCCCCCGCTTATCCAAAACTCTAAAAATAGAATTCATTTTGTGTTAACTCTACACATTTAAATTTCATGAAAATTGAACCCGTAATTTGAAATTTATCGTCAGACAAACATACATTCATACATAATTCAGAGTGCCGATTCGGCCAACTGAACCGGAAATCATGCTTGCTCTTGTTCGATCAATAATTAATTGTCAATTTTAACAGTTTGGCAACAAATAATAAATTGTATTTTATTTTTATAGTGTTATCTGAACTTTCATAAACTTTCAACCCTAGACGGGACTTGAACTCGCAACCTTTCTTTATTTTTTATTGTACACAATAAAACGCATTAAAAAGTACAGAAATAGAGGGCATGTACAAAGGCGAGCTTAACCCTAAGAAGAGTTTTCTTCCAGCATACCTTTGAGCCTAGAGAGAGAGAGATGATTTTAAAGGTGAGTGTACGTATACGAATCATAAATATGTACACATATCTTAAACAAATAAAACGAAATATACCTAAAGTACCTAATAATATTATGAATATAATAAATAAAATATTATTAAAAAAGATATATATATATACATATATAACTACGATAAAATAAAATTACAGAGAAAGATAGTGCTCTTTAACTTTCTGTTTGAAAGTGTTAAACGATGGACTAGCGCGGACTTCATGGGGAAGGGCATTCCAAATTTTCAACGCATAAACGGTAAAGGAGCCACCGTAGCGGCTTGAAGTGTTTTGAGGAGAAAAGACTTAGAGGACCTTGTCTCTTGTCAATGTACTAAACTGCAACGTTTGGCATTAAGGAGGTCAAAAACTGTATAAGTTTTCCTGTAGATGGAGCTAACGGCGGTTTAGTCGTAATCTGAATCAGCTCACTAATTTCGACCCTGACTAGGGTTGCCATACGTCCGGAATTTTCCGAACATGTCTCGTAATTATAGGTCTTTGTCCGGAATGCGGGGGAATCCTAAACCGTCCGGAATTTCTATAATTTAAGTAGTAACGAGTTAAATAAAACATAAAATAAACCAGATATTTTCATTACAACTAAATTAACAATCAAAATTACTTATGTTACCTATTTGTCATTTTGATCATTACTGATATTGCTCCCAGAAATATTCTGCAACACTACAAGAAAGTCAGGAATTTTCATCAAATGTCAGGAATATACCCCGGCATTTTGATTTTTTAATCTGGTAACCCTAACCCTGACGTGATAGAGCACAATTGGCAGTGCATCCTAGTATCAAGAGGAGGTTGCAGGTTCAAGCCCCGTTTAGGCATGGAAGTTTTTAAGATGGTTTTAAACAATCAATTGCCGAGGTTTAAAAACTACACCAAACTATTCACTCGGTTTATTTTCACTAAAGAGGTGGCTTGAAAGAAAATTTATTTCAGACAACTCACTTAATTGGAACCCGTCGTTAGCCCCCATTTATATTGAATACTGGTTCCTTTTAAAAAGGGACATTAATTTTAATTACAACGTTTTAATAGACTTTGCTCAGAAGATTTATATTTGATTTTCGAAGAAAAATTTATGAATTTTTATATTCCATTAATTTTCAATAGTGACCCTGCCCTGTATCTCACAAGTTCGAATTACTTTAGAATGTAATTACTGATTTAAATGTGCATCTATCGCGTATATACCTTTTTTTTAGTTATCCCGACGTTTCGACCTATATAACAAATATGTATAAAAAATAAAATAAGCGCGAGAAATACCCGTTTAAATAAGTAGTGATGAATTATATAGTAATTATGTATGTGATCGCGAAAGTTTGACAAATACTACTTTAGAATGAATATAAATCGTCGATATTTCTATATTAAATAAATATAAATGAGAAGTAATTTATTTTCACTCGACAATCAGGTTACAAATATCCCTTAAATATTACTTTTAAAGCTTTCGTGATTTATTTCAATCATTATGATACGGGATTTATCACGTACCGTTTTATCGGTGTTTCGACCGACAGTGTTTCGGTTCAAATCGTGAACCTTCATCAGGGTGAGTGCGATCCGCTCCGAACCACGTCTCGCCTCGCACGTACATGATAAATCCCGTAATTATAATAATTACCCCTTAAGTATGTATAACTGTTTTGCACACTTGTTTTGCGAGATTTTGTGTTATTTTTACGTTGAACTTTTTATTTATAGCAAAACCTATTGCTATTGTTTAACCTTAAAAGTATCCACAATAGTTTAAAATTAAAATGCATACATTTACATACCCAAAACATTATTTACATTGATTCTTCTTTCAGATCATACTATTTTAGATGTGACGTTATTTTATTCTGATGACACTTAAACCTGCTTGATGGTCAAAATCCGCATTAAAATCCACCAAGTAGTTAGGAACTAAGTGAACACATCGCAGATGATACACTTTTTACACTTTACCGTATGAAATAATACTTTTACAGAAAGGAGATTTATTCCCGGCGTACACCTGTTCTTACTGGTAAAATTGACTAGGCTTTTCATGGCAGGTAGACAGGCGCCTTAACCTGCTTTCTACGTAAATACTGCTTTATATGGAGTGAAGTAACATCGTTAGTTTGAATCCATAATTTTCAGTAACAGCTTTCTTCGCTTCAATTTATAAAGGAATTTGAAATGACTAGCTTCACCTGCGGTTCTGTTCGCGTAATAAAATAAACAAACTAAAAAGCTACCATCGTATAATACTCTCCGTTTAACGGTTATCTGAAAGAAATCGCTTTTATCAATAAGACCGCTACTTTTATTTTCGCATGTCTGGTTATTTGTCTTATTAATGTTTGTTAATTTAAATGTTAATTATGTTATGTGTATTTTGTGTATCGTTAAGCGTTATCTATCTATCTATATGACGGCGGGTCGTCGGAAGGGGCGTTAGCGAAGCTCGATTGCTCGTCCATTACGAGGAGTTTCTTCGAAATAATATCGCAGGCGTGTAGACCAATGTGGATTCATTCCGTTGTATAACAAATCACATGGAGATATAACCAGATGAGCGTGATGTCTTTGGATGTCTTTACTCGTCGGCGATCGGTCACCGAATCCCCCCAAAAATGGCCGCCACTCTGTTTATTTTTTAACGGCTGTCAAACCAAAAACATCCGGCCAGAGACAAGCCAGTTTTGCCATTCTAATAAAAGTATCGACAATCACGCCATCTTCACAATCGAGTAGGAATTAAAATTAAAAAGAAACAAAATCAAACTGTCACTTTGACGACTAGGTTTAAAAACAGTGTTCTTAACGTAATGATGGATGTTCTCCGACACGGCCATTCTGACAGCGTCACGCGTCCTCGCGTGGGTGTTCAATCTGGAAGTGAAAACATTCACAGCAGTTGATACTATTCTCAGTCCCTCCTGTCTACAATAGAGCAAGGTTTTGAATGCAAACTTGGTACTTTAATAATGTGAGACTGCTTTAATTTTAAGTTTCTTTAATCATTATCAGCTCTTTTCAAATTGTAATTACAATCATGTACAAACAAAAAAACATCAAACTGATTTTAGAACCTCATTAATGTTGTATCACTTGACCAGCGATACAACTCTTTTTTTTTACATTTTCACTTGACCAGTGATTTTTTGTCGTCACTTGACCAGCAACGATTTTAATAGTCACTTGACCAGCGACCATTCTTAAACTTTTACGCTTAACCAGCGATTTCGCTTGACCAGCGATTTCACTTTACCAGTGATTTTCACTTAACCAGTGATAGGATGCATAGTTAGATGCGCATCGCGCACTCTTCGGTTAGACCGGAGCTACGACTACATGCCAACATATGCAACTTCAAGTTGTAAAACCAGTTTTGACAAATAAAAACAAAATTATATCAACTAGTTACAGAAAAAAATTATCATTACAATCAATAAAATTTTATTTCAGGTATCATGATTAACCGTGATCGTTTTCAAAATCTTGCTCTTTAGAAACATTTTCATTATTTGGCTCAACTTGTGCAATAACAACAACATTTTGTTGGTTATTTGTGGTAACAATATCAACATCTTGTTGAGGTTGCTCAATCTCGTGCTCCCCGGACAAATCATCAGCAAATTGATTAGAAGGCATTTTTCTTAACCGATCGTGTGCATATTTGTAAGACCTATTACTGTTTAAAGCTTTGATCAGATACCTATCGCCATCTAATAACTCAGCGATCTTAAAGGGACCTTTATATTTAGGGTCTAGTTTTAACTGGTTCCTTTCTTCATTTTGCAAAAGAACGAAATCACCTACAGCAAAATTTTGAACCTTCGCCTTTGTGCTGTCGAAACGAGACTTATCATAGGTAGAGTTTTTCTCCATACTGGCAACAGCTTGCTCACGAACCGCGTCGATATCTACTACCGGCTCATCGTCATCAGCGAAAGGGAGATCTAAAGGCCTAGCAACTTTGCCTACAAGAAGTTCGAGGGGACTCGACTTAGTAACCCTGTTGATGGTACAGTTCAACGCTAGCTGAACGTCAGGAAGAGCATCTTGCCATGACCGCTCTTTACTGGACTCAACGGCCGTCAGCATATTTTTCAGTGTGCTCATGACCCTCTCGACCTGACCGTTTGCGCGAGAACTACCGGTAGCAATAAGGTGCAAGTTTATTGCATGAGACTGACAGAAGTCCTTGAAATCGGCACTCGCAAAACATCGTAACCAATCATTATATTGTGACGTAGGTATTTGTCCGGGAGAACATGAAAAAGAATTTCAAGAGCAATGTCGTCAATCTGAACCATGGCTAAAATCTGCACGGTACTATATACACTACTATCACCAATGCCAGTCATTTTAACAGTGTTATTTATTCGCTTGCCATGGATTCTTGACGACATTGACTCCTTTACAAGAGAGCACTCTGCTCCAGAGTCATAACAAAATGAAAAGAACTCACCATAATGCTGCATAACACCAGCAGGGGCTGCAACAGTGCAGACGTTCACACGTCGCTCGCCAGCATTGCTAGCAGGCAGGGAACCTGGCTTGCCACCGTTGATCTTCTTCGGCAGCGGGCATCTTGAGGAGTAGTGGCCCTTGTCCCCACAGTTGTAACAGGTCACAGCAGCATTTACATCATTGGACTTCACAGTAGCGCCTGATTGTCCTGGCGTCGGCTTCGAGTGATGGTACTCCTTCCTCTCCTTCCTCAATTCTTGCTGAAGCTTGGCACGCGTCGCGATTTCGGTCGTAAAAGCAAGGTGGTTTGCACGTGGTTCTATTTGAGCAAGGTGCGCTACTACACAATACAAGGTACACTAGAAACAGCAATTTGTTCAACATCCATGTTCTTCCAGCGCGACAGCAGCACATTAATCTGAGAAGCGGCATAGGAGGCGAGACACCCGTTGTCTTTTGGCTTACCATTCCACAGATGCAGCAGGGTAGCGGCGGCAGTCTCAGGTGTGTCGTAACGCGCAGTAAAGGCCTCTTGAAAATCTTTCCATTCCATGCCAGGATAGGATATTTGTGACAGCCAAATCGAAGCCTGGCCCTTTAAAGACTTACTCAGTGCAATCATCAGCGGTGCTCCATTAAGCTGGTTATCAGCCATACACATAGTTGCAGTGGATAACCAAGCACGCGCGTCAATATTCACTTTGTCAGGATCGAATTCCGGTAGGTGCACAACATGGCTTGACGACGGTCCTTTCATAGCGTGGATAAGGACGAGAAAATTTTGATTTTGTTGCTCCAGCAACAATCGCCACTTTTTTCCATGTCGTCACTTCTTCCACATGGTCGGTTACATCCCACTTCTGATGACGGCGGGTCGTCGGAAGGGGCGTTAGCGAAGCTCGATTGCTCGTCCATTACGAGGAGTTTCTTCGAAATAATATCGCAGGCGTGTAGACCAATGTGGATTTATTCCGTTGTATAACAAATCACATGGAGATATAACCAGATGAGCGTGATGTCTTTGGATGTCTTTACTCGTCGGCGATCGGTCACCGAATCCCCCCAAAAATGGCCGCCACTCTGTTTATTTTTTAACGGCTGTCAAACCAAAAACATCCGGCCAGAGACAAGCCAGTTTTGCCATTCTAATAAAAGTATCGACAATCACGCCATCTTCACAATCGAGTAGGAATTAAAATTAAAAAGAAACAAAATCAAACTGTCACTTTGACGACTAGGTTTAAAAACAGTGTTCTTAACGTAATGATGGATGTTCTCCGACATATATAATAGTATCATGGCTATATTTATCTTTGATCTCTTTTTCAGTACGCATACCCGTGAAGTTTATCCATAAGGTGGTAGTCAGGTTGCGAGTCAAAAGCCGCTTATTAGGGCGACTTGCGCAACGATACCTAATCGTATTCAGAGCCTGAATATGATTAAGAGAGTTGTCAAATCATACAAATACTGCAAGCTGGCCTTAGAATACTAACTAATGGCTTCCTTACAATATTTTTGTTCATTAATACGAACTTTTTCATAACTTACTTGTTGTTCACGTATAATTCATATTAACCGTCATCATATAATATAGATAAGACTACGAATAGGTCTCCTTCTAGATCACCAAAACAACCAATCTTGTGCGGCCTGCACCCAACTCCCAGCAATTTTTATAAGGTCGTCTTTCATGTTATCACCTAATGCTACGTGTCATTTTCTAACGTTTTCTTGTAATTACATTGAGAAAATGTCACATATAGCATCAAAAGTACTATTTTTATAAAAAGTATTTTAAATAAAAGTAAATAGTTTATACCTGCATTTTCTATATTTATGTACAGTCAGTGTGAAAAGTAGCTAAGCAACTCAGGTATTCAAAATTGACATAAGCACGTCATTAAAATTACAAGCATCCCCAGTTAGAACCTGATGTATAGTCCAAATGAGTTTGAAAATGACAAGCAACTTAACATACAGATACAGATACACAGACAGATACAGATACAGATTAAACAGACACAGACATATACAGATTTAATTATACACAGGCCAGTTATAGAGCTCGAAGAACTAACTGACGGCCGTTGGGGCAGAAAGGTTCTCGAGTTGAGACTGGAAGAGACTAGAGTTCGCACTGGAAAGAGCAGCTTAGGTCAGCCCCCCCACTAGATGAAAAACGACCTGATAAAGGTTGCTGGGAGCCGTTGGGTGCCGGCCGCACAAGATCGGCTCCGGAAATGTATGGGGGAGGACTTTGTTCAGCAGTGGACAGCATTTGGCTGATATTATGATAATGATGATGAGTTAAATTCCCATTAATTAATCTAATTCTAGTTTTGATCTAATTTCGATGCCTGTAATATAACATTTGACGTAACTGAAAGATGAAGCCATTCAGTTATTTACAGCCTTTCAGATTGAAAGTTATAAATTTTATAACGAGATTTATTACTAAGTTGCTAAGCTATTTATAAATTAGACTACAAGTTATATCCAAACACCGCGACATAAAAAAAGCCTCGTCCGTAAAATTGGAAGCGATATTAAAAAAAAGTTGTTTGAAAAATGGTCCGGCTTTGCGGCCTTATTTCACCGTGATTTGAATTTGAAAGCGAATTTTGAACATATTTTATTGTTGTGAACTTATTTTATAGCCACAGGTTTGCTCAGAATTTATTGTGTGAAAGTTCTTATTTTTTATATCAAAAATATGCGACTAAGTAGATATTTTTTTCCCGGGAAAATATTCCTGGTACAAAGTAATGAATGATAAATATCTTTGGGAATGGGATACTTTCATACCAAAATTTGAGTTATTAGACCAGGGATACCATCAAATTACAGCTGTTTAAGACCTGGGAGACAGATATATCATCATTATTGTTTCTCGAAGGCTTTAGCGAATACCTATATCCTTGAAGGCTGTTGATTGCCTCGTCAATCAACATTATCTGACATTACTCAATTTCAGGCCAAAATTTTAAGCCGTCACCATAGATTTCCAGAGAGACCGGTCTTGTGTGGCCTGCACCTAACGGCTCCCATCAGCCTTTATCAGGTCTTTGCATCTAGTATTTATACACCTTGATCAGTTCAGGCGTATAAAGTTATTTTATTAAATAAAAACATAACTAAATTCTTTCACATATTAAGTTGAATAATAATAGAAAAAAAACTCAAGTTATAAACAAAATGGTGCACACTTGAATCGAAAAAGGAAATAATCACATCACACTAATATTATAAATGTGAAAGTTTGGATATTTGTTTGTTACTTAATTATTAGTTGTTTGTTAATTACGTTGTCGTAACGGCTGAACCAACAACATTTCCCCACAAACGCTGAAATTTTCCATATCTTACAAAATTACAATTCGTGTGGGCGTATTCATGGGAAAAAAATATTTTGAGGATGTTATTTCTATTTTTTTAGTTTATATGGTTAACTTAATGTACACTACATTAAAAATAACAAACCAAAATTAAATAGAAACCAATTAACCAATAGTAATATGCGTAATAATTTATTTTGCTAATGTAAGTACAGTCAAAATCTGTTATAACGACATCGAAGGGACTACTCATATTGAGTCGTAAAAACCGATAGTTGTAACAACCGGAATTCTTTTCTCTAGCTTTGAAATAATACGCGATTTTTCTTCGATATTGATTTGTTTTCTTTTTTGCGACATGTTACAATTTTCACAGTTAACTCAACAATATGTTTTGGTGCGTCTTGTGTAAAGATAAGTAACAAACTGACTTAAGAGATATGACGAAGCGGGCCTTGAGGCTACGGCATGCATGTGCTTTGTTTCTAAGAATTACAAAAGACCCTAAACTTTGTTTACTTTTACGATAATAGCCATTGACTATTATACTGTGCCAGATGTGGATACAGTTACCTATTCAAATTGTTTACAATACAGCTGAGCCGGTCGTTCTACAGATATAATTCTCCGAAAACATTAACCAAATGTGGTCGCTTAATGCGGTATATCGTAGTAAACAATGTCGTAAAAACCAATGTTTTCGATAAGGCGGGGTAATGTGGAGTTCCCTATATTCAAAGAAGCTAACTACATTGTCCTCAAGTTCTCTAATAACATTGCCATAACAGCACTCTACCGATCCCCTTCTTACAAAAACTTAAATTCATTCCTCAACAGCCTCGATAACACCTTGACCAGACTTAGAACCTTTAAGACTAGTATTATCGTGGGAGACTTAAATATTAACATACTATCCAACAATAGTAACCCCTCCGCGGATGAATACTTAAATCTAATAGCTTCACACGCTATGCTCACCTCCTCCCAACTCGAGAAAGTCATTGTCTTGATCTCATTATTCTTCGAACACCCAACCCTGCAACTTCGTTTGTCTTAAACTCTCTAATCACAGATCATTCACCCCTATTACTCTGTTGTTATATAAAAATTAATGTAAACCATATCAGACGCTTCGCTCAACGCATTGACATCGCCGCTATCGTAAAAAAGCTACAAATCACTGATTTCTCCTTCGTTTTCGAATCTAGAGATGCCGACACATTAGCTGATTCTATTGTTAATATCACCTTCACAACTATTAAGCATAACACTCAAAATGTCTCCATCCCTAGCCGAATGCGAATAATCAAACCTTGGATTACACCTGGCCTCCTGAAATGTATCCGCCATAGAGACAAACTATATCGAAAGTTTAAACGAAACCCAGACAATCAAATTCACAAAGTTATTTACAACCGTTATCTAAAGTTTTGCAATAAACTCCTGAAAAAAGAAAAGCGTGAGTTTGAACAAAATGAATTCCAGAAGGCCAGGAAAAATCCAAAAGCAACTTGGGATTTAATAAAACAAATAGCTAACCTCAATAAGAGACATACTACCACTTCTCACCTGCTGAAACTACGAGATAGTCCTATAGCATCTGTTAATGCAGTAAATAACTATTTTGCCAACGTCGGAAAAAACCTTGCCTCTGCCATTATTTCTCAACCTTGTAACGGCACAAAACCACTACTTGCTGTGCCCCCAGCCCAGCCTCCCGTCAACTCTATGGCTCTTTTTAATGTTGATGATAAGGAAATTGAGAACATAATACTAAATTTAAAAGAAAAATCTGCAGTGGGTTGGGACGGCATCCCAACTGCTGTCATCAAAGCAGCTCGTCATGTACTCATCCCAATCCTTAAAATCCTCTTCAACATCTCTCTCTAGAGGCATATTTCCTCTCGTTTTCAAAAAGGCTATTGTTCATCCCATCTTTAAAAACGGTGACAGAGACAGTGTCACTAATTACCGGCCTATTTCGGTTTTAACAGTATTATCAAAAATGTTTGAAAAAATTCTTAATTACAGACTTGTCAGATTTATTAACGAAAACCATATTTTATCCAAGAATCAATTTGGCTTCAGAAGTGGCAAATCAACAGAAGATGCCGTTTTAGAGCTGACTGAGAATGTAATTAAGAACGCTGACAAAAAATATAAAACCATCGGTGTATTCTTAGATCTTTCTAAAGCCTTTGACACTGTCTCGGTGCCTATCTTACTCCGCAAGCTGGAACTGGTCGGAATTAGAGGCGTTGCTCTTGACATCTTCCAGAGTTATCTTACCAACCACAGTCAGCATGTTCTTATTGATGGTATCAGAAGTAGAGAGGAAACTATCTGTTTTGGCGTTCCACAAGGTAGTGTCCTCGGACCTACCCTCTTTCTTATCTATATTAACGAGCTATGCAGTATGACTCTTCCAAATACAAAAGTAATAACTTACGCTGATGACACAGTACTCCTTGCACACGGGCGGACCTGGATTGAGGCTCACAAAAATACAGAAAACTCTCTAAAATCTATTATGAGCTGGCTACACACTAATCTACTCACCTTAAATGTTTCAAAAATTAAATATATCACCTTTTCCCTCAATGAAGCCTCGCTCCCCCCTTCCTCTTTTTCTGTTAGTGCACACATATGTCCTAGTATCACTGTTCCAGTATCATGCTACTGCACTTCCATTGAACGCACGACTTGTATAAAGTACCTTGGAGTAATGCTTGATGGCGCCTTGGCATGGAAACCGCAAATTGAATCTCTAGTCTCTCGAGTAAGAAAACTCCTTTTTGTCTTCAAAAATCTTAGAGCGTCAATAGATTTCCATAGCCTAAAGACTGTCTACTATGCCCTGGCCCAGTCAATTTATCTTATTGCATTACCTCCTGGGGTGGTGCAGTCAAATCCCTTTTACTCAGAACGGAAAGAGCTCAGCGGGCTGTTCTTAAAGTAATAATAAAAAAACCTATATATTTTCCCATCTCTGCCCTATACTCACTCTGCCAAGTCCCTACTGTTCGTCAAATCTTTATTCTTAACTGTATACTACGCAAACACTCGCAACTACATTATGACCCTGATCATATACAATCCAAGCGTAGATCTGATCTGATTTGTAAAACTGAACCTCGACGCACAGCAGCAGCAAGCCGACACTTTTATTATATTGGTTCTTTCCTATAAAACAGTATGAACAAGAAACTAAACATATATCCATTGCCAATGTTCAAGTGCAAGAGAAAATGTCTCGAAATGTTGCAATCCTTGTCTTATGAAGACACTGAGAAACTATTAGGCGTTTCAGTATGATCCAATTCACACACACACACACACACACACACACACACACACACACACACACACACATACACACACACATACACCCAACCACATACACCCAACCACCATACACTAATTTGTATTATTCCTTATGTAAGTGTTTCTTTTTTGTATTAAGTGAGTATCTTTAAGATTGTATTGGAACCCTTACTTATCTTGTCGCGGAGGAGGGCGTTGGTATCTGCGACACAGTATTTATTACTAATGCGGATATCATCGTTTTTCATTTTTGTAATTCACCGTTGTTAATTGTTCCAAATAAAGATTATTATTATTATATAACATTCGGCCAGGACCTTTGATTTTGGTCAATTTAACCGGTATGTTGTTCTAAACGATGTCGCCATAAACGGTTTTGACTGTACACTGTTTATTCTATATTAAATTATTTTTTATTAAAAGCTACCGTCCTATAACGCTCTCGTGAAATCCAGTCCATCCAAAGGTTGTCTGGAAGAGATCGGTTTTAGAGATAACACCGCCGTTGGTATTTCTGCGTGTATTGTTATTTGTTTTTTTTAATATTGTTTTATAATTTAAGTGTGATGTACAATAAACCGTGATCTATCTATAAGCGGTGGTTTTATTGATAAAGCAAGCTCAAATCACAGTGGCCGGGGCTCACTCCAAGTGTTTGATAATTTTAATTAATTAATGGCTAAAATCTTGATTGTCCAAAAAAAATAAAAAACTATCCTATGTCATTTCTTGTTAGATTTCAAGAGTTCTTTCAAGTTACAAGTTTAACAAAATCTGTTTAGCCGTTTAGTCATAAAAACGTAACAAACAGACAGAAAGACAGAGTTACTTTCGAATTTATAATATTAGAATGGATCTACCGTAGTTTTTCTTGCCTCAAATGAGTGATATTAATCTCTTAATGATATTGGTTGAACTAGTGGAATGACAAATCTCACTAATATTATAAATGTGAAAGTTTGGATGTTTGTTTATTTGTTTATAATATTTATTGGTTACTCAGTCACGTCGAATTTCGATGAAATTTGGTGTCTTGATGCATACATCGACTACTTTTTGTTGATAAACGCGTGCGAAGCCGCTGGTGAAAGTCAAAGTCAAATATTTTTATTCTTTAAAATCACAAGGATCACTTTGAAACGTCAATTTTACTGCCTGTTCCTTCGCGACCAAGCCAGGAAAGAAAGGCAAGAAAACAAGGCTGGTTGTTTTTTTAATGATCCTTTTACAATACATAAAACAGAAAAGAAATTACGTCTAAATTGTAACAGTTTGAACGAGTTGGAGCAGTTTCAATCCCAAGCTTCTCTATCATCTAAATAATCCGATATTTTATAGTAGGCTCTTTTATGTGAAAACTAGTAATATCATAAATTCAAAATAGCTTTGTCCCTTCGTCTCTTTGCCTGTCTGTTTCTTTTTATGACTAAATAGCTGGACTGGTTTCAATGAAATTTAGTATATTCATATCTATGATCGGGATTGACAAAGTCTGATTTTTACCCGACGGCACAGAAGGAGGGTAATGTGTTTATTAAGAATCTACGCGTGACAAGCCGCGGGCGCGTCTGCTAATATTTTATATGTAAAACAGGATGATACAAATAAAACCGTACTACCTGCCCATGTGAAATTATTTTAAAAATATTCCTTGAAGGGTCAGTTCAGAAGAATGCTCCTTTGATGTCTCGAAAACGTCCGATAAATTCCGGACATACTAATAGCGATAGAAAATAACGCAAGTGCTTGGACAATTTGTAAATCCATATTTTCCCACAAACACGGAAATTTTCCATAACTTACAAAATTACAAATCGTGTGGACGTATTCAGGGGAAAAATATATTTTGAGAATGTTATATTCTGTTTTATTAGTTAACATGGTTTTTATTGAACATTACATTAAAATTAACAAACCAAAATGAAATATAAAACAATTAACCCGTAGTACTAGTAATAAGCGGTGTTTTTATCGCTGAAAGCGATCTCTTCCAGACAAAGCAAGCTGAAATCGCAGTCGGCGGGGCTAACTCCAAGTGTTTGATTAATTTTAATTAATTAATCGTAGAAATTTTAATTTTCCCAAAAAAACCTATGGTTTCTCATGATACACAATATTTCCTTGTTAAGTTTCAAGAGTTCTTTCAAGTTTAACAAGTTCGGTTTAGCCGTTTAGTCGTCAAAACGTAACAAACAGACAGAATTGTCATCAATGTCGATGACAATGTCAAATCGTCAATTCGAAAGTAACTCTGTCTGAGTTACATTAGAATTGACGACGTCGATTTTGATTTCGGTATTTGACGACCTCCGTGGCACAGTGGGCGAGTAGCTGGCTGCGATGCAGGAGGTTGCGGGCTCGATTCCCGACGCGGAACAAATGTTGCATGATCTACAGATGTTTGTTTCGGGTTTGGTTGTTTTTCTATGTATTGTAAGTATGTATTTACAAAAAAAAAAGAAGTATTTAAGTATTCTATCAGTTATCTGGTCCATAGTACAATATTTGCTTAGTTTGGGGCAAGATGGCGCTGTGTGAAATGTCCAACATTTTTTATTTATTTATTTAATTTACAATATTAGTATGGATGTACGGTAGTTCTTCTTGTATTGCCTCAAATGTACTACCTTAATGTGTTGCCTTAATCATTCGCATACCCATATGGCTTGAATTAGTGGAACGACAAATCACACTTGTTTGTTTGTTTTCAAAGGTTTTTATTAACCTAATTACATAAGTAACAAAATATCGCTAAACACAGTCTAGGTATTTTAAACATCTAATAATCCACTCACGCGGCAGGCTGAAGCGCCTCTAAAAGTCTATTGGCAAAATTGTTATTTCTAACTATTTCACGTTGTAAATCTAGAATTTATATGATGCTTTTTCGCACTTAGCTTGGTTAAACATAATTTGATGTGCACTTTGTCTAGCACTCATTTTTAATTTTTAATTTTAACAAGTCACACTAATATTATAAATGCTAAAGTTTGGATGTTTGTTTATTTATTTGTTTGTTTGTTACTCAATCACGTCGTAACGGCTGATTAACACATAGGCTACTTTTTGTTGACTAACAATGCGGGCGAACCCGCTGGCGTAACCTAGTATTTGAATAAAAACTATTGTACACCCTTTTTCTGCGAATAACTAATTCATTCATTCATTCTTGCATTTACTTCCACCTCGATACACCCCATACTAATCCTCGTTTGGTAAAGTCTCCTGTCAGTCGCCATTGTAAGTTCCCAACTGGTCCGGGAAATACCGCTTTGATCTTTACCGAAAGAACTTCGACATTCGCTTCGGATACATGGAACTTTAACAATATAACTTCATATTCATATTCATAATTCATAATTCGTTTATTGTCTGTAAACCTAGGTACTAAAGATGGTTAAGCTTAATTTTGAACTATACTAGGTTTCGCCATTTTAGCGTACAAACATTATATTTTATTACCTAAATTAATACAATAAAAAGAAACCAAATACCCACATAATTAATTATAAAGTCAAAGGGTTAATCAAATCATAACATATTTTAAACGTCACATTATACAATAATAATTAAAAAACAAACAAAAAATATACATATAATAATAATTACATATATTAGTTAAATAGAAATGAGAAAAACTAGTCACACATTTTATCCTTTAGGAAGTCATCAATAGAGTAGTAGGCTTTATTTAATAGCAGATTATTGAGCTCATGCTTAAATTTGCCAAAACTATTTATTGCTCGTATGGTAGCTGGTATCTTGTTGTAAATTATTGGTGCCATACAGAGCACACTCATGCGCAGAAGATGTGTTTTACACGAGCGATGGCGGAGTTGACCTTCACGGCGAGACCCTGACGGGTACTCGTCAAACAAATTGAGATTGCTTCTCACAAATATGGCAACTTCACTTATATACAGTGAGGGCAGTGTGAGCAATTTTAGAGTCACAAAGTATTCCCTACACGAATCGGTTTGTTTAAGACGACTTATGGCTCGTATGCACCGTTTTTGAGCTCTAAAAGCTTGAAGTTTATTCGTAGAGTTGCCCCAGAAAATCACGCCATAACGCAAGACAGACGCAACGTGACCATGATACGCAGTCAAAAGGGCCTCCTGATTTACTACTCTACTTAGTCTATAAAGCGCATATGAAAAACGATGTAGCCTTAAACAAATATTATTAATATGTGATTTCCATGTCAATTTTGAATCAATAGTCAAACCTAAAAACCGGGTGGAGTCAATTGCATCAATTTTACATCCTAGATAATTAATGTTCAAGTTATTTAATTCATTTCCGTATCGTTGTCTGAATGTCATAATATTTGTTTTGTTCAAGTTTATTTTTAAATTATTGCATTCTAACCAGTTTATTATTGAAGTCAAATTACTATTAATGTCATTTTCTAACTCTAAATTATTAATTAAGTCAGGATAAAATAAAATTGTACTATCATCCGCAAATAATGTCATAGGATATTTAGTCACATTAGGAAAGTCATTTATATAGATCAGGAATAATAAAGGGCCCAACACACTACCTTGCGGAACACCATAGCAAACACGCCTGTCATCAGAAATGTATGTTTCCTCAGTTTTGGTTTTATTGTTGATTCTAACTAAATGCGTCACCTGTGTTCGGCCCGTCAAATATGATCTAATCAGACTATTAACATTCCCTCTTATTCCATACATGTCAAGTTTGTGCAGAAGAGTTTCATGGTCTACTTGATCAAAGGCTTTGGTCATATCCATATATAGTTTTTCTGGAGCTGTCAACATTCATTTCCACAAAGTGGTAGACCGTGGGGTTAAAACGTGAAAAATAGTACTAGCCCGTAGTCCGATGACCACTTCTTAATATCGTTAACGTAGATTCCGTGAACTATCTGTTTATTTTATTATTTATTAGATTTTTTTATTTGATATTATTAGTTTTTTTTAATTTTTTTTATTATAAATTATAGGCTAGCGTTTAACCACTATCTCGCCTGATGGTAAGCGATGATGCAGTCTACGATGGTACACGTTAACTTGATTAGGCTACAGATACCTGCCAAAAGAGGCAAATCAAAATTTTGATAATGGAGCCCATACACGTTTTCTTTGCACAAGCCTCTGTGGGAAGAATTTGTTAAATATCCTAGGTCTGTGCATGACGTATGTGGCCAGTATAAGATTTTAGCCACGTCTCTTTCGCGATTTGAGCCGCAAAAACCAGTAACTTTACCCATATAAATGTTATATAGGGTGTTAATATACGCACAAAAATGAAAGGGGTTATTTTGATGAGCATATTAAATACATTTGTGAAATGTTTACCATAGAAATGTGAAATTTAATTGGCATGTAAAAACCAACACTTAATTAAACTTATGTTGTGCTATTGCATAATGCTTGCCTTCTAACCACAGATATTGTATTGGTGACGTCTCGAGATAACTCTTGTTGTCCCTGTCTAACCTAAAACCCGCAGCCATTTCCGAAATAGATTAGCCTTTATTTTTGGATGTCGATTGCAACAGTAGGCAGTAAATTTATATCGAATTAATCACCTAAACATAGTCATTTTCTTTTAAATTAGATAATAAAACTAGTAGTTTTTTTTCGAGAAATCTTTTTTTATGTTTTGAGAAACCGTCACTTGAATATCGTCAGTATATTACCAAACACCCTGTATATAATAATATATTCATTTATTTTCTCTCACAAGTAGTTTTCTTAAACCTAATCTACAAAGGCAAGTTTCTATGGTATCAGCAAACATTGTGAGAGACTGGTGCCTGAAGAAGGTTAATAGGAATCTGTATTACATGTCACCAGGCCCCCACTGCAGGTATCAACAACATAGGCTTATCTATGAAACGGTTATTATTTTAATGTGTTGATCTACGCATCGTAATTATCACTATAAAACTCGGAATACATGTAGAAAATAGGTACCCTAAATATAAATAAATAGTTTTTAAATATTTTCTCGTTCAAATATTTTGATCACGGTGTGAGCTGACCTGACCCTTACTTCCGATATAAAAAGTAGAACGTTGAAGCCTTCGTCTATTTGTGTCTCTGTGATTGTTGCTTAATGGATGGTCGGATTTTAATACGTTTTTTTAAAGCTGGTGTTCGCGAGATGGTTCGGGTGTAACTTTTGAAACTATCGGTTATGAACTCTACTTGTACTAAAAACGGGATATTTACCATGATTTGTGTGTTTTGAGTATCCTGATATTTCGACGCAGTTGCATGCGCCATGATCACGGATTAACTGAAGTCTTTGCGAGTGGGTAGTTATTGCCAGATATAACGATCTACCCTCTTTCTTAGTCTCGTGCTAGGAATTAATTCACAAATTATCCCGTTTATAGTATAAATAGTGGTTTTGGTGTAAATTGGTGCAGTTGCTTTTTTATCAAATGTTTAATTTGTTTGCTTAATTCAGAGTGTACGTTTTGAACCCACCTGATTATCTCTATAAAGGTTGCTTCGGAAAATGTATGTCAATCCAAAAGAGGTTATTGAGAAGATATGATTTTTTTAAATCCCAAATTTTACAGGATTTTAGGCATTTTTTTATTCTAACTGGAGATATAACTTGCAAATGGCCTACCTGGGGGGTAATCGCGCTAATTTTGAACGTGTCTAATGTTGGAACTCACGTTGATTTGACTGATATCAGGCGTGTCAGCGTGATACCAAATGTGAATAACATAACGTTTTCGTTTTGGTTTTACTTTGGTATTTTACCTTTTGGTTTATATAATAAACCATTGACTCGTAGGACATGTACCTTAGAAATGTGCCCTATGATGCACTTCCCTGCGTGCATCAACATGAGGCATACATTTGTGGAACTTATAGGTTTTTTATACTTTATAGGCTTGCGTTTGACCACGATCTCACCTGATGGCACCTGATGCGATGATGCAGTCCACGATGGCTCACGCTTGCCTAGAAGAAACTTATTCACTCGTGACTTGTAAACATCCAGGTTGTAGTTATCAGGAAACACAGCCTCCGGGAAGGCATTCCGCTTCTTGGCGGTGCGCATAGTAAAGGTCGATGAGAATCGCTTTGTGCGAATGGGAGATATTTCAACCGTAAATATATTTCAACCACTAGGTTGAATGAACACATACGTGCAATGAAGAATGTCGACTTCAACAGTTCTGCAGTGGAGGAATATGCCCTAGATTCTGATTCGACGCACTACATACGTTTCGACAAGGCCCGGGTCTTAGCGAGAGAGAAGTTCTTCGTTCCTCGCAAGATCCGAGAGCCGATAGAAATAAGTCGTGTGCCGAACTTTAACAGAGATAGGGCATGTTCTACTGCCAGCCTGGAGGCTATGTCTTCATGATGCAAGCGACAGAAGAGTGAGTGAACCTGGTGGAGATATAGTTAGTGTTGTGTGTTTGCGGGTACCGAGAACTACCGAAGAGAGCAACAGTGATGATAATGATGATGATGCATCCTGTCAACGCGTTGGGCCATCGTTGACTCAATCCTCACCCCCGCGCCCGTCTACTCGTGCGCAGAGGGCTGCAGTGCGTAGTGCGAGGCGAGACGTTATTCGGAGCGGATCGCATTCACCCTGATGAGGGTTCACGAATTGAACCGAAACATTGTCGGTCGAAACACCGATAAGACGGTACGTGATACATCCCGTATTTATAATGATATTTCAACCAGGTAAAACCTGTAATTTACAAGCATCCCATGAACCGAAACACAGCAATGCAGCTTAGTGACAGTAATAGGAATGGTGGTAGTACTTCCCCGAGCGAATCCTTTGATAAAAAACTCTACTGCTACTGCTATTAAGTAATAATGTAATTAAGTAACAAACGAACAAATTAGTTAAATGAAAATCTAAAGGCAGGTGCAAGTTGAAGCCATAAAACAATACAATAAAATTGTAAAAATGAAAAATGTAGTTAAGCAAAAGATTTACTCCTTATTCATTTCCCTTTTAAAGTAACGTAATAAATTCAGCGCAAGACTGCATTGTATTACCATAAAACAAACGAGGGTGAAAAATTAAAGCTTTTGTGGGATGAAGTTTTAAGCTATTATGTATTTTGCGGAGCATAAACCTACTTTAGGGAAAGAGTTCAGAAAACATATTTTTAAGAAGATGAACATTCAAAGAACATATTCTTTATTGTACACATATAAATTTACAGACAGAAACAGCTTACAAAATGGACATGTACAAAGGCGAGCTTAACCCTTATACGAGTTTTTTTCCAGCGAACCTTTACATAATGATAATACCATTTATAACTGAAGAACGGCGGGACCGATTTTAATGATCTTTGATTTGTTGGATTTGTTTCCGCCCCGAATAGCAGAATGACTATTAAAATATCGGAAAAAGTCATGCAAAAAGAAATTATGAAGAAAGTTAATTTTCTCATACATAGATGCAGCTAATGATGGTCGATTGACAATTCTACCGGGGTATTGACAGCCCGCGTCACATGCATGCCAAGGCGGTGCGAACTTCGGGTCAGCTAGTGATACATAGACAATGCAATAATAATAATAATTTATTTCAGGCAACAATATAAAAACATAAGATGTTAAAACTAAATTCTATGGCCCATATAAATACATAGGTATCTTAGTGATATTAGTACTTTATATTATAAATGCGAAAGTAATCCTGTTTGTAGTTTGTTTGTTTGTTATCTTTTCACAACTAAACGGCTGAACAGATCGTAATAGGAGATTATGTCCTTGAGAAAGATATAGGCTATTTTTTTTTCAAAAAATAATCTTTAAGGGCCTGAAAGAAGGATTGAAAGTTTATATGGGCACTCCATAACTCCTCAAGTTAGGGACCTGAAAATTCATATGTAGTCTTTTGGTTAGAAATACGTGTTACAACTTTATTGCAAGATAATCCCTAAAGAAGGGGGGGGGGAGGTGTTAAGTAAAAATATGAGGTATTCATGCACTATGTACAGTTGGTATATAGATAGATTGTGACCGGGATTGGGATATACGAGTAGGCTACTTTTTACCCAACTGCGCAGGAGGATAATGTTTTTATTGACAATTCACGCGTGCGAAGCTGCGGGCGGTAGTATACTATAGTAGATTTATTATAGTAGACCGTAGTCTACACTGTAATAATAATACTATTATAAAGAGGCAAGATTTCTATTTTTGTATGTTTGTAACGAATAAACTCAAAAACGACGGGTCCGATTTCACAAATTCTTTCACCTTTAGAACATTATCCCTAAGTAACAGAGGCTATATTTATTACTAGAAAAAATTATGAATCCGTACTAAAACTTCAATAATACCTAACAATAATAACCCAAGGTGTAAAAAAATACCCATAAAATGTCTTTCTTCGCATGCGCTGGCGAAACTATCTCTAATATATAAAATTCTCGTGTCACAGTGCTTGTAACAAAACTCGTCCAAAACGGATCGACCGATTCTTATGAAATTTTTGTGTATATTTGGTAGGTCTGAGAATAGGACGTAAACTATTTTTGACCTTCCTACCTCCACCCCCCATTTTTTAATCGCAATTTTAGTATTTTTGTATGAACAATATCTATATAAAAAAATAAAGGAAAGGAAAGTCGGGTCATGGAAAGTGAAATGTATAATGAATACATAATTCACATTGAAAATTCTATTAAAAGGAACCCCCGCGCGTTTTGGTCCTATGTTAAAAGTAAGAACCTATCCAATGCTTATCCCGCAGTGATGCAGTATGGTACTCTTTCTTCTGATCAGGGTGATGTCATATGCAATATGTTTGGTGAGTACTTTCACTCCACTTTTCTTCAAAGCAGTACATCAACCGATTTACCAGAGAGTTTAAGCTCACACCATGATGCTGCATGTTCTGGTGACATAAGCATGATTGAAGTGGATGAAGAAGAGGTCTTTAAATTATTTAAGAAGTTGGACTTAAGCAAGACAGCGGGTCCCGACAACATCCCCCCTATTTTAATAGTAAAGTGTGCAAGAAGCCTAGTCCTACCCCTTTCTCTCCTGTACCGCCGATCTTTATTGGAAGGCATTGTGCCAAAAATCTGGAAATCGGCTTTTATCACTCCTGTTCACAAGAAGGGGCCCAAGAATAAAGTAGAAAATTATAGGCCCATATCTAAATTATGCTTATTTGCTAAAGTCTTTGAAAAAATAGTACACACCCAATTGTACTCCGCGCTCAAACAAGATATTGCACCGCAGCAGCACGGATTTTTAAAGAGTAGGTCTACTACGTCAAATCTTTTGTTGTGCACTGAGTTTGTATCCCGCTTCATGTCGGAACCCTCGCAGGTAGACATAATTTACACTGACTACAGCAAATGTTTTGATCGCATTGATCACTTAGTCTTATTAAAGAAGCTGCAACAGATGGGCATCAGAGGGAACGTTTTCAGGTGGTTCACGTCTTATGTCCAAAACAGATGTCAAACGGTCGTTCTTAGCGGGTATTCTTCTTTGCCAATGTATGTACATCCCTTCAGGAGTTCCTCAAGGATCTTTATTGGGCCCCTTGCTTTTTACACTTTTTGTGAACGACATCTCCTCATGCTTCGTTTATTCAAAAATTCTTCTTTATGCAGACGATATGAAAATTCTACACAAAATTAACACTATTAATGATGCATATCATTTGCAGGACGACCTAATCCGTTTTCAAAATTACTGCATAAATAACATGTTAGATTTAAATATTTCCAAGTGCAATGTCTGCTCTTTTACACGTAAGCCCATTACTATCAAGTTCAACTATACCTTACACAACTTACCTCTTACAAGGGTAGACACAGTTAGGGACCTTGGTGTTTTGTTTGACAGTAAACTTCTATTTGACGATCATATTGATAACATTGTGAACAAAGCATTTCGTGCGCTTGGTTTTGTTTTTAGAATGTCTTCTGAATTTTCAAGCATTAAGACCATCAAAATCCTGTATTGCGCGTATGTGCGTAGTCACTTGGAGTTTGCCTCTCAAGTCTGGAATCCCTGCTATGACGTGTATTCTACACGTTTAGAAGGAATACAAAAGAGATTTTTGCGCTACTTGCAGTTTCGTGCAAAAGTTTATCTTCCTGATTATGTAACTAGGTGTCGAAAATTTCACATCCTTCCCCTGTATGAACGTAGAAAAATTTCCGATTTGTCTATCTTTTGAGCATTGCAAATGGCAGGGTTGACTGCTCTGAGTTACTGGAGCTACTGAGATTACGCACTTATAGAGTCAGAATAAGGAGACCACACATTTTGCACGATCCTTTAGTTAAAACCAATTACAGGCAGAACGCATTTATTATTCGAGAAAGCGCCTCGCTTAACACTTTGGCAGATGCAGATATTGATCTATTCAATACTTCGACAAGCAAGTTAAAACGCTTGCTTGCGGATAAATTCTTTAATGATAATTATTCAACCTAACTCTCATGAATGCTATTATTGTAATTGCAAACGATTTTCGTCCACGGTAACTGTGTTTTTATCTAATCGATTTTAAAATTAAATGTGGAAATTTGTAATTGGCCCTAAGCATACATGTTTGTTTTGCATGTATTTTAATATAATTAGTTTTTCTGTGTACTTAGCTGTAAGTTTCCTGAAAAAAAATAAAAAAAAAAAAATAAAATAAATAAAATAAAATAATTTAATCGTCGTTCATTGACGTGAAGACGTGACATGAAGTGTCGCGTCACCTTGACATTTCATTCTGCATTTGATTTTTTTGATAATTGATATCCGCAGAACAACGTTTGCGGGGTCAGCTAGTATAATATTATAAATTCGAAAGTAACTCTGTCTGTTTGTTACGTTTTCACGACTAAACCTGTACCGCTTTAAAGCTTGACCGATTTTGATGAAATTTGGTATATAGATAGGTTATGATCGGGATTGAGATATAGGCTACTTTTTACTTAACTGCGCAGAAGGAGGGTAATGTTTTTATTGAAAAACTATACGTGCGAAATTGCGGATTGGACAGCTAGTAGGTATATTATAATACTTAAAACTATTTGCTGACGCGTAAATTCTGTTCACGTGATATTATGTTTAAAATGTTTCCAAAAAGCACAGCGTAAACCACAAAAAACAAAATGCTAGACATTCCACACAGCGGTATCTAGCTGAAGCCTGGTTTATAAATACACAAACAAGAAGTAAATAGCCGGTCAGTGAAGTACAAATATTAACTAACTGACCGGTTAGTTACTGAGCTTTTGAAAACTAGCCTTTACGTAGAGATAAATTAGGTATGTTATTCTGTAAAAGGTTTTACAGGGGATCAATAAGCTTAACCCGCTATTTGTTCACAAAGTCAGACAAAGAGCCCAATTTATCTTAAAAACTGCCAAATCATTTTAAAATCGAATCTTTTAAAGCTAAATCACCTTTCAATCCTTCAATATGTTACGCCAATAAAACGCAGACTTGCAAAGAAACGGTGATCGTTACATGCAGGCAGTAGCAAAGTACCGATGTTTTGCCTACCATAACCTAAATATCTTCGTGCTCCATCCTAGACCACACCATCACGTGAAACTGAACCAAGGAATAATAAATAAATAAAATAAATAAAAAAGCCTTTATTTCTACTGCGTATTTTTACATTTCTTACTTAATCACCTATATTTACATATTAATTATACTACGAGTATAACTATTGTGGTCTTATTTATCTACTTCTTCCGCAATAGTCGCCTCCACGGCGTAGGCCTCCCCTAAATCTCTCCATACATCCCTCTCTCTCGCTGTTCTCATCCAAACTGGTCCACAACGTTGGGTAAAGATGTCTCTCCATCTCTTTTTTGGTCTACCATGTCTCCTTTTTCCTTCCAGTGGGATCCACTCTGTCACCAGTTTTGTCCACCTATCGTTTTCTAATCTACAGATGTGTCCTGCCCACTGCCATTTTAACTGCCTTATGCGTTTTCTTATTTCTATTAGCTTTGTTCTTTTCCTTATAGCTCTGTTCTTTATTTGATCAGATACTTTTAGTCCTAACATGCTCCTCTCCATTTTTCTCTGGCAAACAGCTAATTTTTCTTCGTCTTTTTTCCTTAGTGACCAAGTTTGACAGCCGTACGTGAGACATGGAAGTATCGCTATGTCAAAAACCTTTTTATTTATATTTGTCTCTATAGCTTTATTCTTCATTATTTCCTTTAGTCCCCAGTACTTCTTCCACGCCAGAGCGATTTTTCGTTGAACATCTTTTTCGGTAGAGCCTTCAAACGAAATTAATTGTCCAAGATAGACATATTCCTTCACGTATTCAATTTTTCCGCCCTCTATAATTATATCTTCATGGCCTCCATTTGTTATAATCTTCGTCTTAGATGCGTTTAGTGCCAACCCCACCTTTCTACTCTCTCTTGCTAGTTCGTCCACCATCATCTCTAGTTCTGGTGCACTTTCGGCAAACACAACGATGTCATCCGCAAAGCGAAGGTGACTCAGTACTTCACCATCAATCGTTATTCCCTTACTCTCCCAATTAAGTTGCCTAAAGACGAACTCGAGCACTGCTGAGAAGATTTTTGGAGATAACGGATCGCCTTGTCGAACTCCCCTTCGTATTGGAAACTCCGTGCCTTCACGTTCTAACCGTACTCTAGCATAGCACATCGAGTAGATGCTTTGGATCAGATTTATGTACTTTCTTTCGACGCCTTGGCATGCAAGTGCAGTCCATATTGCTTCATGGTTTAACAAATTGAATCAAAGGCCTTTTTAAAGTCGATGAAGCACATGTACAAAGTGCTGCCATATGATCCATCGTGGAATATCTTTTCCGAAAACCAGCTTGTTCGCGAGGTTGGTTTTCATCTAGAGCTTTTGTGATTCTATGGAGCATAATTTTCGAAAATATTTTGTACATGTTCGTCATAAGACTAATCGGTCTATAATTACTTAAGTCAGACCGATCTCCCTTCTTGTGGATTAGAGTTATGGTTGATTTTGACCATTGTACTGGAATAGTTTCAGTCTCTAAAATATTGTTATACAGTAATTGTAGTGGTTTTAGTAGCGGTAGGCATAGAGACTTTAGGACTTCGTTTGCGATGTTGTCGTCTCCTGGAGTCTTGTCATTCTTTTGCGTTTTTATAGCCAGTTCTATTTCGGATACTAGTATACTCTGTGGTTTCGGTTCCATAGTAGAGACTGGTAGTAAAGTAGGTTCGTCAGGATCAGTATCATATTGTTTTGCCTTATGATCTTTAGCGTAGAGCTCTTTATAAAAACATGTTGCCTCCTTTATTATCTCCGGACGTTTAGCTAGTACTCTCCCCCGTTTATTTTTTAGATTCGCTGCCCACTCCGACTTGTCGCTCAGCATCTTATAGGCTTTTTGTAGGGCTCCTGATTTTTTTATGTATTTTCCGAATATTTCTTGTCTTTTCTTTTTCTTTTCATGCTTTATATTTTTGTTAATTTTTTTACTTATTCTTGTTATTTTTGATTGTATTTCTTTTGTTCTTTTTCCTGTATACAGTAACTTCCTTTCTTCCAACAGCGCTTTTGTTTCTTGGTTTATGTATCTTTTCTCTTCTTTTTTCCTTTCCGGTAGTTGTTTTAATAGACGCTTAAATTTTTGCTCTAGATGGTCGTATTGTTGTTGTACCTCGCTTGATGATTTTATTGATCCCATGAACTTACTTTCCCAGTATTTAGCACCCTCTCCTGTGACTACTGGTAGATCTCTTGTGTAATTGATACTAGGTTTGATGTGTCTTCTGGTTCTGTTTATTTACACCAATAACTTGCATCGAATCATCCTGTGGTCTGTATTAAAATTTAAGTTTCTTATAATGTCGAATTGGTGGACATGGGTAGGTTGATTTGTTAGCATGTAATCAATTTCATTGAAGTTCCTTCCATTCGGGTGTCGCCAAGTCCATTTTTGATTTACCCTTTGTTTAAACATGCTATTTATAATTTTAAAATGATTTTCCAGTGCAAACTCTACTACTTTCTGTCCATGCTTACTCCTTTTTCCGTTTGAGAATTTACCAAAAACATGTTCTTCACCTCTTTGCATTTTTCCCACTCTTGCATTAAAATCCCCGAGTAACATTATATTCCTAGGGTGCAATGAGTCGAGTGCGATTTCCATTGATTGGTAAAAAAGATCCATATCATCGTTTGAGTAGGCTTCTGTAGGGGCGTATGCCTGTACAAAGGACCAGATAGAACTGTCTGATGTTTGGATTTCAAGAGTGGCCACTCTGTCAGAAAATGATCTAAAACTTATGATTTTATGTTTCAAGTGTTTTTTCACTAGGAATCCGACACCGTTTCTCCCGTTGAGGGTTGCGGTATGGTATAGTATGAATTCTGAGTATTCCTCTATAGTCTCTTTTTCTCTTCTTATTTCACACAAGCCTAAAATATCCCATTTGAGAGATTGTATAGCATAAGTGAGCTCTGTAATTCTGGTATTTGACAATAAGGTCTTCACGTTGATACTTGCTATATATAGACAGTTATTTTCTTGTTCCGTCTTCTTTAAATTCGTGTTTGTTTCTATATTTGTTTTATTTTGATGATTTAGGGGGTAACCTAAATATCTTCGTGCTCCATCCTAGACCACACCATCACGTGAAACTGAACCAAGGAATATAAATCTACAAATTCAAATTTCAAATTCAAATTCAAATATTTTTATTCATTAACATCACAAGGATTACTTTGAAACGTCAATTTTACTGCCTGTTCCTTCACGACCAAGCCAGGAAAGAAAGGCAAGAAACAAGGCTGGTTGTTTTTTTTAATGATCCTTTTACAATACATAATACAGAACATAAATTACGTCTAAATTGTAACATTTTGAACGAGTTGGAGCAATTTCAATCCCTAGCTTCTCTATCATCTAAATAATCCGATATTTTATAGTAGGCTCTTTTATAAAGATTTTGTTTAATTACGTTTTTAAATTTGTTAATTGTCAATTTTTGTACATCCCTTGGGAGTTTGTTATAAAAGCGTACACCTTGCCCTTTAAACGATTTACTAACTTTATGGAGTCTACAAGTGGCAACAGCGAGTTTATCTTTATTTCTAGTATTAAAATTATGATTATCGCTATTTTTCTTAAACAAATTAATATTTTTGTGAACATACATTAGATTTTCATAGATGTATTGACAAAGGAATGACATAATATTTATTTCTTTAAACTTATTGCGTAATGATTCTCTGGGGCCCATATTATAAATTGCACGAACAGCCCTCTTCTGCAGCACAAAAACGGTGTTTATATCTGCAGCACTCAACCACAGCAGTATACCGTATGACATAATGCTGTGGAAGTAGCTGAAGTAAACTAGTCTAGCTGTGTCTACGTCTGTAAAAAGACGGATCTTTTTGACTGCGTATGCCGCAGAACTAAGTCTCTTCGACAGCCCATCAATGTGAGGGCCCCATTGAAGCTTATTATCTAGGGTTATACCTAAGAATACGGTGGTGTCCACAAGAGCCAACTCCTCGTCTTTGATTTTTATATCTGCTTTAACTTGTGTAACATTAGGTAGTATAAATCTAATACACTTTGTTTTCTTTTCATTTAGAAGTAGATTGTTTACATTGAACCATTTTTACCACCTTAGAAATTGCATTGTTTACATCGACAAAATCGGTTTGTCGTCGCTTTAATTTAAATAAAAGTGACGTATCGTCTGCAAACAATACAACCTCATGATCGTCCCTTACAAGATGGGGAAGATAATTAATATATACTAAAAACAAAAATGGTCCCAGAATTGATCCTTGTGGTACACCCATTTTAACCAGAGACCCCGGAGAACGCTTCCCATTCACGTCAACTCTTTGCACTCTGCCACTTAAATAAGAAGTGAGAAAGTCTAGAGCAACGCTCCTAATGCCATAATGGTGTAGTTTCCTGATCAATGTGTCATGGTCTACGCAATCAAATGCCTTGGACAAATCACAAAAAACACCTAAAGCGTCTTGTTCAGAGAGTTCAGAATGCTTGTTGCAGATTCTGCTATGACATCCCTCCACGAACACATATCTCACCTATCTCAATAATTCATCCACTCTCAACATAGCCTCACGAAGGTACTTACACTTGGCCGTACTTGTTCACGGCATCCTAACGTCTGGATCACCAGAATATCTCTTCTCCAAACTGAATCGTCACGAGAGCAAGTACAGCACAAGACCGACAAGGGATTTATTACACTACTCCAAGCACAAAACGGTAGCGTTTAGGGGCAGCTTCCGATACCAGGCAACCAAGTGTTGGAACAATATTCCCCCACCACTTCAACATTTAAAATCACAGTTTATGTTTAAAAAACGTTTAAAATCCATGATAATTAGTAAACAAAAAATTGGGTTGCCTGGTGCGGGAAGCATTATTGCACCTTTCACGTGCTAGCCGGTTGGGGTATTATTTTGACTAATTTATTATTTTGATTTATATGTATGTATATGTTCTGACTTTATTTATTTTTATTACATAATATACTATTTTGACATTTTAAACTACATATTATATTATATATAGATTATATTTTGACACAACATGGCATAATTACCTACCATGACACATTATATTTTTCATTTGACAACACAATACTCTCAAGGTCTAGTGGCTAAATGGAGCGGTCTCGACAGAATATCAGCGCTTTCCTTTACGGCGGCCATAATGCTGAGTCGAGCCCCATTTACTGCTGTAGCACACAGTATCCACCAGGTTCTCCCTTGTGTTTTTGTTTATTTTACGTTTATAAGTACTATTTAATTGTTTCTTTTTTTGTATTTTCTCTGTTTTAAAATGTAACTGTATTGTATATTGTGTGCTAATGTAGTGAATAAATGATTTCTGTGTCTATGTCTATGTCTATGAGACTTCTCCCAGGCATCAAATATGTGCGATATTAATTCAATACCAGCATCAGTGGTTGAGCGACCCCTGGTAAATCCGAATTGTTTATGATGCAGTAAATTATGTGAATTGACGTTTCAAACACGTTTCAAAAAACTGTTAATTCTTAGTTTATTTTTTACTAGCTTCCGCCCGTGGCTTTGCAAGCGTGTTTGTCAATAAAAAAGGCCTATGTGTCAATCCAGGTCATAATATATCGACACAAAAATTTCATCGAAATTGGTTCCGCCGTTACGACTTGATTGAGTCACAAACAAACAAACAAATATCCAAACTTTCACATTTATAATATTAGTGTGATATTTCAAATTTACTGGCTGTATAAGATCTAAGTCGAAGTTTAAGAAAAAAATTGAGTGGTGGAAAAATCTCGACACTAGAGTTAGCGATTAGCTTGTATGAACTTCTTAATTTTACCCCCCGAAGTTTACGTAAGTAATCCAATTACATTCTAGTCTAATCACGCCACACTTTACCGTCGTCTGCTTTTCCTGAAGCGTACAATCCGGGCCTCTATAAGGTAAGAGTGAATAGGTGTCTTCTAGATCTTTGTACTTCAACTTAGACCACATCAACGCTTATCACCAGGCGAGATTGTGGTCAAACGAAGATCTATTCGTGATAAAAAAAAGTCATCATAATGCTCACCATTGCTCAAGAAAGCGAGACTAACTCAGTACGTGATTTTCTTTCTTTGCTAAATAGTGTGATTGTGGCACGTAGCGCCGTAGAACCACGTAGACCTTCGTAGACCCTCGTAGAGCTTCGTAGAGCCTCGTGTAGACCGGGTGGCGACCGTAGACTAACTTACCAGACATGAGTACAGACGCCTCCAGTGCGGCCACCATGCTCCTTCGCTAGTCACCAACTCAAAGTAGTTAGATTTTAGACTCTAGAGTCTAGCTTCTTTGAGTTTATAGTTTAGCGTCTAGAGTCTAGACGCTAAACAAGGCGCTTCTAGCTACGCTTGACGTAAAGTGCCAGTTACGCTAAGAAAGACCTAAGCTCTTCTACACCTGCACTTATAATGCAGGTCAACTCTTTTGTCATACGTATGATAGAGTCTTAAACGATGTTAGGTTTTGCTAGCTATATCAAAGCTAACCTGTATATTTTTTCTAAGGTTAGTTATTATTGATATTTTTTTTGTTGCAGAGTTATAATTATAACAATTTTATTTTAATTAAAGATTTGAATTTTATTTACCTTTCATGTCCAAAGTACAACTTTTTATGATGCTTTTAGAGAAAAGACGGCCCATTTTACAGTTATTTGTTGTATATTTCCTTTGTATTTTATTTGTTGTATATTTGACTGAGCGAGCGAAGCGTCTCAATTTCGAGATTGGACAAAAATGCTTTTGTCCGTCTATCAGTCTGTCTGTTATCGCTTACTTGTCGCATTTTCAACCGATTTTGACGATAATTGGCACACAACTTTCTTGATTTATTTAACTGTTTTAAGTTGATCGTGATTTTTGGTATATGGGAAAAGAGGGGAATTTAACGACGAATTTGAATCAAATTTGACATGCACACTAAATAATTCATTCTACACAAGATGTTGCGAAAAAAAAACAAAAAAGGGGAATGGATGGGATGGGATGGGGGGGGGGGGGAGTTTCCTATAGCGTTATATATGGACGAATTTCAATCTTAGATTTTTTTCTTAGGTCTACATCTACCTTTACCAATCAGACTACGCAGTCTTCTCCACCTTCACAAGACGAACCCGTAGATACCAGATTCGACCTACTAAAACCAAGGGAACGCGAGTTAAAAACCGCTAAAACTTTATTGCATGGTTATAAGGGCTAGCGAGGTCTACTATTCTCACAAAACCTTTAGCTTTATTTGGTGTGTAATAAAGAGTATATCTATCTATACTACGTTCTACGTTTTCTGTCCTCTGTCCAAGTTATGTGCTCCTCCATTATCCTGTTACTCTGTGAGGGTAGTTATCTTATATTTGCCACCCGGTGTACCCGCACTAAGCACATTTTTATCGGCTACGTGAGTTATTGCAATTTGATAACTTTATGTTCCATAATCTGTAGAATAAGTTAAAATTATTGCTGTTACAGTTCAGTACTGGTATTGCGAGATTAATAACGGAATCGTTATTGCCGAAAGATCTTTTCATACATTAATTACTTCAATTATTCTAAGAGAAGGTGTGACTATTCACTACATTTGATAGATAATTTAGTAATTTTCTTATCATTATTATAACGACGGGATTTATCACGTACCGCCTTATCGGTATTTCGACCGACAATGTTTCGGTTCGTGAACCTTCATCAGGGTGAGTGCGATCCGCTCCGAATAACGTCTCGCCTCGCAATGCGCGCCGCAGCCCTCTGCACTTAGAGGTCGAAGGTCTCTCTGGTCGAAGCACTGATAAGACGGTACGTGATAAATCCCGTATTTATAATAATGATTGAAATAAATCACGAAAGATTTCTAAGTAAAATTTTCTTACTTCATTATGAATTTATATATATATATTTTGTGTTTAAAATAAGGATCATTGTGTCTGCAATAAATAATTTATTTATTTATTAAATATGGTCAATTTTATACAATGTATAATTAATGTTGCAAACTTGATAAAAGTTGCTGGGAGACGTTGGGCGCAGGATTCATAAGATCGGTGGCTCTACAAATTTATGGGGAGATCTATGTTCAGCAGTGGATATCCTGCGGCTGATGATTATGATGAAATGTTGCATGAAATTTTAGATCGATCTAAGAAAACATTGGTTTTACTCGTCCATTTGGAAATCAAAACCATTTTTGAGTTAGAGAGTTTAGACCCAACATAAAAAACCCGAATCATAATACTTTGTAACGAAGTATTGTAATTTAGATAAAAGAGCTTACAGCTACTTTACTTTATGTCACGCCTCACCTTCTTTTTACACGTCTACAATTGTAGATTATGCTATTGGCATTAAATCCTCCTAGCTCTACTATATTTTGTGTGAAAGTATTACATAAATAAATATGACGTAGAAACTTATACGGCGTGTAGATAATGATAACGTTAGCTCCTGGTGATCGGGCTACTGGCATTAATTTGTAAAGTTTGGGGTTCCTCGAGATAAGATATTAATAGTTTAAGATGGGGCATAATCCTTGTAATCTGGGTAACTTAATGTTATGTTTCTAATTAATTATGATGAAATATTCATTGAATGCTTATAAATCATAATCCTAAATAAGTAGCTAGACTACGGAGGATCGATCCGATTTATAAGTAATACACATTTACACAATTGACGAATTTAAACATAGTGTACACCTTAGTGTAGCAATGTGCCTCATAAATAAATGTGTTAGCCATCTAGTGGAGGCTTCGTGGCAGCCGTCCTATGCTGACCTTTCCAGTGCATAGTCCCCACTGAGGAAAGTTTCTACAGCTACGGCCGCGCGGCCGTCAGTTCTTCGAGCAACGTGCTCCCTCACTGCCACTGTCGGTGACTTTGGTTTGTTTATGGATCTCCTCATTTCTGATTCGATTTCGTCGAGAAACGCCAAGCATTGTTGCGGTTTCCGCGCTTCTGTAGTGCCTTAGGCATGTTCGCAAAAGCACGCGCGGACACCTTTGATACCATCTGGCGTAAAAAACCACCTGCGCACGGTACGTGAGAGCAGTAACACCATCCTGAACATTATCGCCAACAAACTCGATTGCCCTCTGATGTGGAAGCTCACGCAGAGGACAAAATCGCAATTAGTATAATTAAGTACTAACTCCCCAAGATTTAAAACTTTTTACCAACAAAATGGATCCATTGTTGTCTTAACGAATAAATAAATAAAATTAAATATGTGTTCGTGTAATTTTAATTTTGGTACTACTTAGGTTTTATTATCTTGAACCACTCAAACTGCTGCTGACAGGATTGGGGTGCAGATGAAGAAACCATCAGAGTCTTCAGAAGAATTATTATTATATAGTTGCCATATTTCATTCATCAATTTTATTCGTTAGATGTTTCTTTAAATATGCGATTACGATTATTATCTTTCTTTCTATAGGATCGGTGTGAAAAATATTAAAATGGCGGCCTCAGGGTACAATTTGGTCTTTCTTGCTATTTATTTTCATGCAGACACATGGACTTATTATGTAAATGTTGGATGTTATTCGTATAATTAAAGTCGGCATATCTTTGTATCATGAACCTTCAAATAACTGAGACCCTGAATAAAATGAGCAAGCTGTATACATTTCACGCATCAACTCTTCATCCAAAGAATTCAGCCCGTGACGGTATATGTAGCAACAAACACAAAATTAATTAAATTTGTAGGCTCTACTTAAACTTAACATTCAAGAATTTTCCCCGGGGCTTCATGAGCATCCGTTCCATTGATCAATGAGTATTAAAACGGAATACTGAAATATCTCGAAGAAATTACTTTACAATAATTGTTAAGCCGCGTATCCACTAGATGCAGCCGCGAGTTGAGCGTCTGCCTCGACCCGCGACATTACCCCGCGGCTACACTATGCTCCTCGTCGTAAGCGGTATGAGGCGCGCGATGCGTGTGGCCAGCTTACTCGCGTTCATGTTGCCGGTCCTTTGACTCGTGCACAAAAAACCGAGAAAATGTGGAGCAGTAGGGCATGACGAGGAGCATGAGAAGTAACGCGGCCACATGACATTCCTCCCACTTTCCTCGCGCCTCGGCGAGTAAGTGGCCGCTTGGTTATACATAGTGACCGTGCCGCGAGTCGAGGCTTGTTGCGACATGATCCAAATGAGGCGGCAGCGTACCAAGCCATTCAATGTTGGTAAATGTGCAAGTTCAAAGGCGCCTCAATGTGAGGATGTGAGTAATGTGCTTGCTCAAATGGATACGGTAGTACGTGTGGCCGATACGCGGCAAAATGAAATGACTAATGAAAAGAAACGTGGCTCAGTTGAGGCATTAATAAATAAATGAGAAACGTTTATTTCAGACCAGACAGATCCATAATTTTTGTTAGTAACTCAGAAAAATCTTACTTAAAAAATATTGTTAGTAACACTAAAAGACAAGATAAAAACTAAATGTGGAAATATTGGAACATGAGCGCATCTACTGAGAAACCAGGCATGTGATTGGCTTAAGCAAAGCCATCCAGCGCCTCATGATATATGAGCTCATGTTCCCGGCAACAACGGTCAGGAAGCTGTTGGTGCTTCCACGCATGCGGCTCACCAGGGATATGGTTCTTTTTCGTATGGTCGCGTAGAAATCCATAGCAACCCGTGACACACTCAGGATGTGGCAGCTCGGCTCGAGGTCGCTCAAGAGTATATGCAGCTGTATAGTGTGTTTGTAGACTTGCGATAAACTAGTTTTTGAAGTTTGCCTGTAAAAATGAGGTCCCTTATTTGTGCCTATGGAATCCTCTTCTCGTTTTGGCCGTTGAGTCAGCTACGAGGAGCTAGGAGAGTTGAGTCCTGGGGCCTTCGTCAGCCAACCTAACTTCTCTTTTTTTATTATATTTTATCAATTATCGATTAAAAAAATATATTTATGCAACGAGCAAGTTACAGTTAGCTTGACCATGTTTTTCAAAATGGTACACAATGGTATAGAAAGGTGATGGACAAGCCTACTCTATCCAAAAACCTGTTCCAGGCTGAGTTTTTCACCAAGCTAATGCTGTAATTTGCACCAGTCCGTGCTTTCAAAGAATAAAATATGTTTTTATACTAATATACTTAAGTTATTAGGAGTCTTTAAGTCGCGAGTGAATAAGTTTCTTCTAGGCAAGCGTGTACTATCGTAGACTGCATCATTGCTTACGGTCAGGCGAGATCATGGTCAAACACTAGCCCATTATTTATAAAAAAAAATACCAGAGGTCAGTGGCGAACTATGAATGAATGATAGAAAGATTCTTTATTGCACCAAATAAACATAATCTGTACATAGGCGAACTTAATGCTAGATAATCAATCAATGTTAGATGCAAGAAGCTTTTATACTTCCGTGGAAACAAAGACCAGTAGTGAACAGAAGCCCAGAGGGCTTAGCCAAGTTACATTCAATTAGCGATGACGCTAATCGATAAGTCCGAAAATGTATGGGATTTGACACATGCTATGGAAATATCACGTGATATATCGACAACAAACCTATGTAGAAATAGAATCGATTCGAAGCGAATGTAACTTGGTTACGGGCCCTGAAGTGTCTTTTATCAGAACGCTGCCTTATAGGTCCCATCTGCACGCTATTTCTCAGCCTGTACCACACGAACAACAAGACACCTTATCTCTATACAATTAGACATCAAATTACATTAATCTGTATCACAAAAGGCCTTGAACAATTTCGTCTAACAGTGTCTTTGAAATTTTCAATCGAATTTTATCCACTTAAGGTTAGATAAGAGACTGTAATCAAATCACCTCAAAATTGGAGATTTCACGAATTTCTAAATGAATAAAATGAATGATTGCTAAGTACATTAGTGTTTTTATTGGCACTGCATGTTTGTGGTAATCGCTTTGTTGGATTCATTTATCATTTTTATTGTTATTGTTCGTGTGGCAGTTATTAAAATTGTCCGCAGTGGTATAGTGGTAAGTATTTATTTTATGGCTAGTAGAGCGAAAGTTAACAAAAAACACTGTAATATAAATCCGGGATTTATCACGTACTGTTTTATCGATGTTTCTACCGACAATGTTTCGGTTCAATTCGTGAACCTTCATCAGGGTGAGTGTGATCTGCTCCGCACTGCGTCTCGCTTCCCACTACGCGCCATAGCCCTAGATAAAACGGTACGTGATGATTTCCTTATTTTTAATAATGATTGAAATAAATCACCCAAGTTTTCTAAGTAAAAACGACTTTTATTTACAATGTGAAGGATAATTAATAAAATCTAGTCTAATTTAAGTTATTTTCTGATTCCTGTCAATGTAAGCTTTGTTGGTAATTGAATGGATAGGCTCAGCGAAAATGGGTCACCGGCAACAGCCACTAGTGGCCTGAAGCCAGAAGCAAGAGGCAGCTTCTAAGTATCGTTGACGTGTGACAGACAACAGCTGGCTGATGCTTGATACAAGTGGGCAGTGGCCGCGGTTTTACTAACCATAGTTCGCCTACCTTTTGTTTTATTGGTTATTATTGGTTGGATAAAAGTAGGCTATGTCTCAATCCCGGTCATAATCTTTTTATAAAGCAAATTTCATCGAAATCAGTCCAGCCGTTTAGATATTGTAATATGAAGTGCGTGGATATAAGTGGGGGGGGGGGGGGGCAGCTAATCATGATTAATACCTACTTAAAACGTATTTATGTTAATTATTTTTCCGCGTTACACGAAGGTCCCTAGGTAGTTTATAAAACTTTATTTGGTTTTCTGACTCGTGCATCGAACCTCTACCGAAAATGTAGAACCTACATTAGCTGTTTCTCTGCATTACACAAAGGTTGAAAGAGAATGCTATCTAGCATTAAGTTCGCCTATGCACGTGAGTATGCATTTTTATTTCTGTGCAATAAAGAAGTTTCATTAGTTAATTAATTCATTCATTAATACAAACACATACAAAATGATAAAAGTTATGTAAGGTTTCATAATGACACGAGTCTAAAATAATAGCTAATTAAGAACATGCATTGCTCTGATCAGGGATGGGCAGTATTTGAATTACTTGTAAATAAAATACGTAATATATTACTTCGTAAAAATGTAATTTGTAATTGTTATTTCTAATACCAATTACACAATTCTTCTTCGTCGGAATACGCATATCCTCTCTCTTCTCTATTCTATTCTTTTCAATCCCTTCTCTCCTCACTATCTGAAAGATAGATTTCAATTTCTTCATTCTTCAAACAACTACACTCTTAGGTTATCAGAAAACTTGATACTCAGAAGTCCTTCGCACAGCACTTTCTTTTATAGCGCTTCTTTTACTGTCCAGGCTGTTCGGCTGTGGAATGCTCTGCCAGAAGAAATAATATGGTCATCCTCCTTACACACATTCAAGCTGAATGTGAAGCAACATTACCTGACGATGTCATCTTCCTAGCGTTATTTATTTACTATTTAAACATTTTATCTGTTAGTATAGTTAGCTATTTGCATATACCTATATATTAGTCTATTTTATAAGTATTTTAAGTATTAGGATTGGAACTTTATCATATTTTTAGTATACCTCAGAATATTTGTGTAAATGTATCCTACAAAGTACACCGCACTCCATATTGTAAATTTCGCTCCATCCAAAGGTTGCCTGGAAGAGATCGCTTTCAGCGATAAGGCCGCCCATTGTATTGCCTTATTTATTCTAGCCTTATACTTATTTTTGTATTATTTCTGTTTGTGTGGTAATTCAATAAAGAGTTATCTATCTATCTATACCTGACGCTAAAGTATTTTGTAGTATTTCAAATACTTATGACTTCAAAATACATCTCAACAGAAATACATTTAGCAGTTTTATTAATGGTGCATTCTACAGGAAATAGCGCTCGATAGTTTTCGTAATTATTCATAAGCAAAATGGCGACCGCTAAATATGTCAACCTTTAAAGTTCGCAACACTGCACCGTACGTCAAATTGTCAAGTACCTAACACCTGACTGTATTTTGTATTTAAATAAAAATAGGTAATTTTATGTATTTTAATTAACGCAAAGCATGTATTTTGCCCAGCTCTGGCTCTGATATATACAATTTAAATGTAAGCCGAAACATCGCAATATTGTGTTCAAATAATAGCCATTTATTTATTCATGTTCCACGTTTTACAAAGGAAATGTGACTATAGGTAATTATTTTTGTTTTGCCAGTAATGGTTTGTTCGTTACGACAATTGCGACTATTTTGGGTACACGATGACCAATTTGAACGTTATAATTCTGGGGTATTTAATGTTCTACGTATAAAAAGTAGTATTCATTTAGTCTCTCCGTCATATTACAAAAGCCTCTTCATCCTGTGGAATCAATTCCAATCGGAATTATTATATCAATTAACGTAGTCAATTAGTGTTGATGTTGAACCTGCAGAGTGGGTGATGGTGATGGTGATACAGGTTTTTAAACATAATTCAGTATATCTCTTACAATCTCTTACAAAACAGGTTTATCAATGATAAATAGTCACATAAATTTATTGTTTCATATTTGTATTACAATAGATGTTTTACAAAAAAATTGGTCCGAAACATGAGCCCCGCTAGGCCACTGTATATACAATAATATTATTGTATATATGTACAATAATACTATTATGCACTTATTACTATGTAGGTGTCTATCCCAATATTTAGTAAAGAAGAAAATTTAACCTGTTTTAATATTAGTTATAGTTAAGTTTACTTACTTAATTTTTCATTATTCAATACTTTAATCTAACAAAACTCTGTGAGAGAAAATAGGTGATTTATATATCAATAGCTGACCAACTCGCGGCTTCTTTAGACTTTAGATCTTAACTTTAGACCATTCAAAGTTTACATAAATAGTACCTATGATGAATGATAAATATTTCACATAAGTAAAATACAAACGAAATAAGTAAGTTAAGTAAATTTACTTCATAAATAACTTTACTAACTTAACAACTAGGCAAACTAAATACATGCATATGTGTAATATTAATGTGTAGTATTAAGTTTGAAGTTACGATAAATAAATAAATATATATTGCTGGACATTTCACACAGTGCTATATAGCCCCAAATTAAGCAGAGCTTGTACTATGGGAACCAGATAACTGATAGAATACTTATATACATTTTTTTGTAAATACATACTTATAATATATAGAGAAACAACCAGACCCGGAACAAATATCTGTAGATCATGCAAACATTTATTCCGCGGCGGGAATCGAACCCGCTTCCTCCTGCGTCTCAGCCGGCTATTCGCCCACTGCACCACGGAGGTCATCAAAACCACGATGTTATGCAAATCCAAGTGACTACTCTTGTGCTAGTTTGCTCTTCCAAACAAGACGATCTGTAATTAGGTTTATAACACTTATACCAACACTTACGTTGACTTACGCAACGATGCCTAAACTTATTTAGTGGCTAAATATAATTTAGAGAGTTGTCATATCCTGCTAGTGCGTGAGCTACGAAGCAATACTTTGCTATAGGCAATGGTTACCACTTAAAATCAGGTGAGCCATATGCTGGTTCCATACGTCAAATTTAAACATGTTTAGTAGCTAAATACGTTTAGGAATCGAGGTGTAAGCTAGCCTAAGGTGCACAACAATGCCTAAACGTATTTACGGGCTAAATATGATTTAAAGGGTATTAAAATTATACAAATACGTAAAATTATAACAAGGTTAGTCACGAAATATGTTTAAGAATCGTTGTGCAAGCTGGGGTGGTTTCTAAAATGCATGATGAAAAAACACAAATTAAAAAAAAAACAACTAAAGAAAGGACTTTTGTTAAAAATCTTTTACGTTAAAATAATCTAATCGGAAGGCAGCAAATTAAAATAATTGAAACCTTAATAAAGGGTCCATAATAAATAAATAAATATAAATATTGCTGGACATTTCACACAGCGCTATCTATCTCCAAACTAAGCAGAGCTTGTAGTATGACATAACTCAGTATGAGATAACTGATATAATACTTATATACTTTTTTGTAAATACATAATTATAATATATAGAAAAACAACCAGACTCGGAGCAAATATCTGTAGAACATGCAAATATTTGTTCCGAGTGGGAATGGATCCCGTAACTTCCTGCGTCTCAGCCGGCTATTCGCCCACTGCGCCACAGAGGTCGTCAATATGGGAATTTAAAAAACAAATCAGGCATCTTCTTAAACATATTTTTTTACAAACTTTTTGGTTAGCTCTAGTTTTTTCCATAAACAAAGTGCAGCTGTTAAGTCTTGGCACCGTATCTTAATCCAGTACTCTTTCGTTTAATCTGTGCTGAGCCAATTTAAATAAAGCGCAATTAGTTCTTGGATCTCGTTTTTAAACGCAAGCGTTTTAATCTCTTGGGAAAGTAGTAGTTTAATTTAATTTATTTATATTTATTTGTAGGAAAACCTACAGCTATTATAACTTACTCTTTAAGACAGATTATTTACCTGGACCCGTAGCCAAGTTACATTCGCTTCTAATCGATTCGATTTCTACATAGGTTTTGAGTCGATATATCACGTGATATTTCCATAGCATGTGTCAAATCCTATACATTTTCGGACTCATCGACTAGCGTCATCGCTAATCCATAACAGCCAATAACAGATTTTCCCGTTTGTTTTAACACTAGCTTCCGCCCACGGCTTCGCACGCGTGGTTTGTCAATAAAAAGTAGCCTATGTGTTAATCTAGGTTATAATCTACGTGCATACCAAACTTCATCGAAATCGGTTTAGCCGTTTCGACGTGATTGAGTAAGAAACAAACAAATGAATAAAGAAACATCCAAACTTTCGCATTTATAATATTAGTCTGATTCTTGGCCAATCTTCCATTTACGTATACGCCTCTCCATCCAAAGGTTGACTATTATTTATTTATTGATCGAGCAAAGCGAGATCTCTAAATCAACTTCGGCAAGTCGGCGTTGTATATATGTATGTTTGTTTGTCCAAGAATAACTTTCGAAGCGTTTATCTGATCGTCGTGAAATTTGGTATATAGGTAGGTAATGATGGCACAATTATGGTGTGACTAAATGAGCTAAAAATGTGTGTAGGTTGTTGAGATATTGAGGTTCAAGAGGTGTAAAAAAAACAAAATGAGACTATCCGGTCAAATAGCACGTCTTATAAAAGGTATTTGTGGGTATATTCCAACCCCGTTTTTATTTTTAGTATAAATCTTTTAGTTTTCAACTTATTAGCCATAATAAAAACTAAATTTTGACAAAATTCACAGGGTCCCTACACCAGTGACCCTACAGTGCAGAAATTTGGTATGCGTTAGCTTTAGTAACACAAATATAGGGGCAAGTCTGATATCTAGAATAACTGCAATTTCTACCCCAAAACGAAAACCAATGCACATGAACTCCCGTTACCTGTAATTTAAATGAATCTGTAGGTCAAGTAAATTGGCTACGCATTTCGTCGCACTATTTTATTGGTTAAAGATTAAGGCCAGCTTGCACAACGATCCCTAAATGTATTTAGCGAATGTTTAAATTTTACGTATTTGTATGAGATTTGACAACTCCTTAAATCATATTTAGCCACTAAATACATTTAGGCATCGAGCGCTCCTTAAGAATATTTTTTTTTGTATTTTGGGAGACTCGCGAGCTCTCAGTTCGGGGCAAACCACTAGCTATAAGACAATCATTAATACATTTATTGGATTTTTATTTTGTTGTTATCTCTCTTATTTGCTTGTTGTTATTTTGTTGTTAAGCCAAAAAAAGTGCGACAATTCTCTGGAAGCTGCGCGTCCTGATTTTTGGGTCTAGTTCATCTAGTTTATATGTTACATAATTGACATAAAGTCCATTATGACATATTTGACATTGTTTTGTTCTGTTTTATTTCTCGTATTTTTAGTTGACATTCTTTGTGACACGTGTTATTAACAATAACTGTTTTTAATCCGAAAGTTTGGATGTTTATTTATTTGTTTATTACTCTATCACGTAGTAACGGCTTAACCGATTTCTATGAAATTTGGTATGTACGTAGTTTATAACCTTTATTAACATATAGGCTACTTTTTATTGACAAACCACGCGAGCGAAGCCGCGGGCGGAAGCTAGTTATAATATAATTAGTCCCGATTCCTGTCCGTTTGAGCTACTATAATGGTAATTTTATTACAATTGTTATTGATAAATACTAAATATGACTTAACTTAGTGTTATGTACGTACAGTGGAAATGAAATGAAATATGCTATGTGCAAATTAATTCGCATCAATTCCGGTACGTGGTATTTTATAAAATGTAAAAAATCTGAACATATCTTCTATATCAGCAGAAACAGAATAATTATGAATTCTACGTGGTTTACGATGCTAGCTAGACATATGTAGGAACGTAAGTCTCGCGTGCGGCCCTAGGACAATTTAGACTAGAGTTGCCATCTCCAAATTTTGAAATCCAGGATTTGAAGGTATAAATACCAGGACGCACTATGGTGTTTGGAATCCTCATGAGAGATCGTATAAGCTTTTATTGCAAAAGGTACAGAAAGCTTTCTACATTGTTTATTTGTTTTAAAAGTGTCAACGACCTTCACTTGCGAGGTGCGGGCCCAGTGACAAAACCCTTTAAAAACCCAGTACGCTACTTAAAAACTAACCAAGACACCCCAAAAAGCAGGACATGTCCTGGGAAAACAGGACGGTTGGCAACCCTAATTTAGACTAAATCCAGCCACGGGCCGGACTGGACTATTAATAATCCAGTGCTATTCGAAGCACGACACACTGGATCGATACTGTTTCTTATATTATAGAAAGAAGGCTTTGTTTTGAGCTTAGATTTGGAATTTGAAACTTTAATTAGCAGTTTTCATTAGTAATCGTTACTTTTAATCACGTCGACTTGAGAGCACAAGTAAAGAGTGGAACTCACTTCCGGCGTATGTTTTACCGGACTAGTATAATCTCGGAGTCTTTAAGTCCAGAGTGAATAGGATCTTTCTAGGCAAGCGTGCTCCATCTTCGATCACACCATCAATTACCATCAGGTGAGGTAGTGGTCCAGCGCTTGGCTAAAATCAATAAAAAAAATCTCTACGCGTTTTGAAGTATGTGTGAGTGTGGCGGACGTAAGAGAGGTTTATTTATTTATTTTAGTAACTAACACGATTTAAATAAACTAACTACATTAGTTACTTAATTATAATTAAAAATAATATGAGAATTATTGTGCACATTTGAATTAGTAAACAAATAAAAATATAATTGTAGGTATTTACACAATTTTAAAATAGTATAATATAAACAAAACTGAATAACATAAACAAAACCAACTAATGTAAGCAAAACAAACCGGCATCACTTTCGCAAAACCTCAGGCATACCAACATTAGATTCGAACATCGAATATAGTAGGTATATCCTAATAAACCTTAAAATATAAATGAATCAGTTGAGTCACCATAAACAACGTACAACATAGATTTAGAAATAAAAAATCTAAACCATTTATTGTAGTACAATGGGATCTTATTAAATAAAATACATACAAGTTAACGCGGTTTATCTATTTCAGGAGCTACAATATTATAACAGTAGGAAGTATAAAAATAGAATAGGCATATCCTAAGGAAACCTTTTATTGATCGAGCGAAGCGAGATCTCTAAATCAACTTGGGTGAAGATAACTTTCGAAGCGTTGATTCGATTATCGTAAAATTTGGTATATAGGTATATAGTGATGGCACAATTTTGGTGTGAATAAATAAGCTAACAATGTCCCCCACATTGTTAGCTTATTTAGTCACACTTGGGGGGGGGGGGGGGGTTGTTGAGATATTGGGGTTCAAGAGGGGTATAATAACCCAATTAGACTATCCAGTCAAGTGGCACGTCTAATAAAAGGTACTTGTGAGTACGTTTTGACTCCGTTTTTATTTTTTGTTTGAACTTTGTAGTTTTTAAGTTATTAGCCATTAAAAAAACTGAACTTTGACAAAATTCACAGAGTACACAAGTGACCAGTGCTGAAATGTGGTATGCGTGTAGCGTTAGTGAGATAAATATAGGGAAAAGTCTGAAATTCAGAATAACTGCAATTTCTACTCCAAAAAAAAAAACAATTGACATGAACTCCCGTTACCTGGAATTTAAATGAATCTGTAGGTCAAGTAAATTGGTTACGCATTTCGTGGCACTATTTCATTAGTCAAAGATTAAGGCCGGCTTGCACAACGATCTCTAAACGTATTTAGCGAATGTTTAAATTTTACGTGTTTGTATGATTTGGCAACTCCTTAATCATATTTAGCCACTAAATGCGTTTAGGCATCGTTGCGCGAGTCGCTCTAAGATTTTTTTTGTATTTTGGGAGACTCGTGAGATCTCAGTTCCGGGTGAAACACTAGTAACATTAGAATTAGGGACCTACTTACGTGTACGTATTTAACTTGAGCTAACTAAATTGCAACTTATATCAGGTAGGTACATACAAAACATATATTTATTATTGGAGCCCTCATAGCACTCGAGGATGATTATATGCATTACTTTAGTTATTACATAGATTAGATAGTTATTTCAAAGCAACGTGCGATGGGGTAATTAAATTGGTATTCTTTACTCATTAGGATGATTAAAATTACAACCGAGAGGTGGTTCCACATCTAGTTTGAAGATTTTAAAACCATATCAAATATTTTCAAGTCTAGAAGGGACTTGAACCCGCAACCTTCCTCTTGATACGAGGATTTACTATCCAATTGTGCTACCGGGCTTTGTCACGTCAGGGTCAAAATTAGTGAGATGATTTATCACTAAAGCGCTGTTAGCTCCATCTACAGGAGTACTATCTGAAATAAGTAACGTTACATCTCTTGTCAATGTACTAAGCTAGAACGTTTGACATTGAGCAGGTCAAAAACTGTATAAGTTTTCCTGTAGACGGAACTAACGGCGCTTTAGTCGTAATCTGAATCATCTCACTAATTTCGATGCTGACGTGACAGAGCCCGGTAGCACAATTGAATAGTGCATCCTCGTATCAAGAGGAAGGTTGCGGGTTCAAGACCCTTCTAGGCTTGAAAATTTTTGAGATGGTTTAAAAATCTGCGAATTTTCCGTATGTGTTCAGAAAACACTATAAAAATAAAAATACTATCTAGTTTGAAATTTTGAACCATAGTCCCCATACACACCAAGAGAGTTGCAAACGATTATTAACTGCTCCAGGCACTAGAGAGCGGTACGTGCGGAAGTATCGCAAAGTCTGGCTTCATTGTTTTGCGTAATCGCAATGCTTATACGTATCCAGATATAAAGAATATTGAATTGGAATTTACAAAATAAACGTTACCCTTTGAAAGAATCATCACAAAAACAAAATGATTAAAACAAATATTTAATTAAGCTTGTTTTGCTTACCATGTTTGGTTTGTCCGTTTGTTTCAATTTTACGTTCCCATGGTTTAAAAAAATGGTTCGTTATACTGGAGTTTTACAGAAAAAATAATCATAAAAGTTAATTAAATATTTTTAGAATGTTTTTTCATGTAAATTTTTACCTCTTACAAACTGAACTGTGAATACTCTTTATTACTTTACAAACTATTATTATTAGTACTGTGTAATCCTAAGTTTCGATTTACGATAGTTTACATGATTTGCAGACAAAAGTGCATTATTTAATTTGTTTCCTGATTTTTAAAAATACTAGTAATTCATTGAACTTTGCTAGACTCATTGGTGTCTCCTTAGTGGAAGCCAATTTACAAAGTCTAGAGCACAGACGCCGAGTAGCCAGACTTACAGTTTTTTACAAGATTCATTTTGGTCTTCTTCTTCTTAGCGTGTCAAGAGTTCTACGTTTTAATTTATAGTATGTTGGACAGGTGTTTGTCCACAACAATAGCATTAGGTGAGGCAGTTATTAGGTCCTCCATCGTGCAGGTGTTCTGGCACAAAGGGCACATTAGCAAGTGCTTCATTGACTGCGCAGGATCATCCCAGTCGCACTGCGTTAAATTAAGGCCCCTGAATCCCCATTTGCACATATTAAGTCTGCGGCCAACCTGGACGCGGAGCCTGTTTAAGGACTTCCAGACTGGCCACGGCAGATCATGCCCGGGTGGTAACTGTTCCTGTGCGGTGGTAAAATCAGGCGGTAGTTCATTTTGGTGAATGTGCGCAAGATCTTCATGACCTTATCCCTCTTTCCCCCTTCCAGCACCGGACAAGCAGAAGTACCACCCATATCTGGTCGGCATACCACCTTGCCGTACCAAACGATTTGCTTCAACTTTTTTTGTTAGCACAAGTAAGGAGTGGAACTAATTTTCTGCGTATGCTTTTCCGGACCAGTATAATCTCGGAGTCTTCAAGTCCAGAGTAAATAGGTTTTTTCTAGGCAAGCGTGCTCCATCTTCGATCATACCATCACTTACCATGAGGTGAGGTAGTGGTCAAGACCTTGACTAAAAATAAAACAATAAAAACAAATACTATGCTCAACCTCTTCATAGTTGACCCGGCCAACTTCGTACCGCCTTGACATGCATATTACGCGGGCTGCCAATGTACGTCACCGGTAGAATTATCAATCGGCCATCATTAGCTGCATCTAAGACCTACGTGGCGTAGTGGGCGAATAGCCGTCTTAGACGCAGGAGGTTGCGGGTTCGATTCCCACTGCGGAACAAATGTTTATATGATCTACAGATATTTGTTCTGGGTCTCTATATTTTATAAGTATGTATTTACAAAAAAGTATATAAGTATTCTATTGGTTATCTGTTCGCATTGTACTAATTTTACTTAGTTTGGGGCTAGATGGCGCTGTTTGAAATGTCCAGCATAATTTTTTTTTTCGGGTATTGTTGTTTCTTTATATATTATAAGTAAGTACGTATTGATAAAAAAAGTATTTAAGTATTCTATCAGTTACCTGGTTCCCATAGTCTATCTAGCTCATTATATCGGTGTCATTGGATAATTTTTTTATAAGATGTAATTACGGCAAGATCCTAAAGCCCACCTGATGTGAATTTTGAGTATCAACTTGATTGATGATTGTGGTAAATTGCCTATTACAATTGAATAACCTTACAAGTTTTTTCCTACTAAGATGTGACCTACATGGCATTACATTGCGCCCATTACCCTGACACAAAACACATACAAGTGAGAAGTCTCATGTGTCTGTAATTTCACAATTTAAAACTACTTTGTCATGTGATGTTTTTCCACACCGTCCTATTTTCTTTGAAGCGACTAAGTAAAGAGCGTTGGCACGCTAGTCGAGAAAGGCAAAAGCGGTTAAAAGAACAACCACTGTAGGTTCTTTAGACCTGACGACATTTTATCGAGTGAGTATCTATTGTATTTGTGTTTTGTTTAATTAAATAATTTAAAATTGAAGTAATTGAGCATCGAAGTAGGTAAGGGTTAGAAAAGAGGAGTTTCGTTGGCAAATTAAAGTCACGGATAAGTTTTAATTTCAGGTCGTAGGTGAAATATATATGTTGGTATTTGAAACTTTTTGGAAATTATCAACTAAACATCTTATTTTAAATCTTCAAATACACACGGAGGTTACCAATTATTGATGCTTCCTGTTCTACCTTTGTGTATTGCGAATAAACATCTCCTGGGCGCAATGGACTCCACAGGAGCGTACGACGAGCGCCTGAACTTAAGACCTGTGTAACGACAAGATGGCCGCAAGACATCCCGTGCAAAACCAAGATGGCAGCGCTCTGCCGCATCCCTGTGCAGCGACTCCCACCGACCCAGGGACATCACCTTTGCGAATAGAAGCTAGGGTTATGGCCATTGCGTCGAAGCCCTTACCCAGGCCTAGAAAAGGCGACTGACAGAACCACGATGAAACTTTGAATAGTTATTTGAGAGAATCGTATCGGAAGCATATAAAAAGCTTCCATAATCGCCCCCGAGGAAGTCCATACGTAGATAGGTACGGAGTCGCTGCCGACACTTGGCTAGTTGGCTAGGTATCCCGTCACTGCTTTATTTTATGCACAGAATTGTGCATTTACATTGGAATTGGAACACGTATTGTTTGAAATAGGGCCAAATGTGCGTTGTTGTTTTATATAAGTATTTCTAGGTATACGTCTACATTTTATCTGCTTAACAATCACACTAATTTTATAAATGTGTATGTTTGGATGTTTGTTTATTTGTTTGTTTGTTACTCAACGTCACGTCGTAACGGTTTAACAGATTTCGATGAAATTTGGTATATACGTAGATTATAAACTGGATTACTGCATAGGCTACCTTTTATCCCTTAATCAGTGCCCATTGGATAACTATGGGGTGTCAAATCAAGTTGCAACAGCGAGTTCATCTTTATTTCTAGGTTACCTAAACATTTAGTAGTAGCAGCTAGTAGTATGCATATAAATTATAAAAATATTTAACTCAAAAATCTTTCGTGATTTATTTCAATCATTATTATAAATACGGGAGACGCAGTTCGGAGCGGATGATCGCACTCACCTTCATGAGGATTCACGAATTGAACCGAAACATTGTCGGTTAAAACACCGATAAAACGGTCCGTGATAAATCCCGTATTTATAATAATAATTATTATTATTTTTAGCCCACTGTGCCCCACTGCTAGGCAAATGCCTGCTGGTATTTATAATAATTATGAAAATATTATGGTTATGGTATAACATTCTTCACTTTAAAAAGGGAATATTTACTATGATTTGTGAGTGTTTTGAGATAGTGTTAACGCTCTACTAGTTATGATTGTAGTTTGACTCGTCAAAGAATATGTTTAAATCCTCTTTCTTCTTTCTATCCGCTGAAAACAGTTTTCACTGATTTAATGGTCAGATTGTAGCTTCAACCATTATCGGCGGACTGGCGATACATTCCCCCATTCTTTGGAACCCTCGTTGCAAAGTTTTGATAGGTTTGCGAACAGTCATTTATTTCCTGGCTGTGTGCTTTACCCTGTATAGTCCATGGGTTTACCCTGTGCGTTGGTTAAGATGTATGTAGTTTTAACGTTTGCTTTTGATAGTAAATTCATTCATTAATATTTATTTATTGTTTTATGTTTGTTTTTACAATAGGTATAGTACAAAATTTTGATCCAAAACATGAGCCCACTGAGGAACTACAATAATATTAAATAATATAATGGTTATATAATGGCGATCTACACTATACTTTATGTTTTTATAATCATAATATCAGCCATAGAACGTCCACAGCTGAATAGATGAACCAATCTTGTGCAGCCTGCGCCCAACGGCTCCTAGCAACCTTATCCGCTGGAACAAGATAATGGAGCGTTGTCTCTGTCACAGAATCCCATACAAAAGACAAGGACACAAAATGGTCAGTGGACGTCAACAAAACTTATAAAAAGTAAAGGTGTGTTCATATGCAACATTTACATTTATTTTACATCTAACATTATTTACATTAGACATCATTACATTCAGTTGAGAAAAAGTCTCGTTTGCGCCTTTTTCCACAGAATACTGTCAGCCATTTTACAGATGCAAATCGATCAGTCCGTTAAACAAGTGCCAAGTATTCAGGAATAGAAACAATTACAAAGTCCAAAATACCAGCTGGGTCACACGTTACAAAATTATCAAGAGTCCAAATAACAAGCCAGGTCAAAAAATAAAATAACAAATTGCACTAGCACAGTGAGCACGTCTGAACAGTGTGAGTCACACGAACAAACTAAAAAAACTAGCGCTTTGTACGCAACCTTAGCGTAATTTGTCTACCATTAACATGCTAGTCAATTTCTTCCCTATTATCTTGTTTCTGCGGATGGACTATAGGTTGTCATTTTAGCTACGTAGAGTTTTCCAGTGCGTCGTGCGTCGTCTCCATTCGACCTCTTGTAACATGCATATCAAGATATTACCTTCAAACACATAAATGTAATTTTTTGGAGGTTTCTAGGATTAAGCTGATATATACGAATATTTAATATGAAAATAAAAAAGGAAGCGAGCGTAATAAATCACTCTTACCACTTCTTACCTAATCTGAGCATACAATCCGTGTATTCTTCAAGGAAATGTAATTTTATCTGTGCCAACTTATCTCTCGACTGCTGACCCAAACATGCCTAAACTCGATGCTATTTACTGTCCACTGAGTTATTCGTACTTCTCTGCATTCATGTAGCTTATATTCAAATGTCAGTACTTGAACTCGATTATCAACCTGATGTAATAGCTCTAAAAATCATTATTTAATCGCCACCAAGATGATGGTCGTTTTAGCCATTCCATTAAAAAAAAATTCGTGGTTTATTTAAATCATACTTAATTGTAAATACCGCATTTATCACATACGATTTATTAATCAGTATTCACAATCAGTCACAATCAGCAACGCAGTACGCAGCGGATCGCACTCACCCTGAAGCGGGTTCTCGAATTGAATCAATTGAAACAAAACAGTGTCGGTCGTAATACTCGTACCGTTAAAACGGTACGTGATAAAACCCGTATATTTCACACTTTTGCCCACGGCTTCGTACGTGTGCTAGTTCAATAAAAAGTATTCTATATTTTAATTCGGGTCATAATCTATATATATATCAAATTTCATCGAAATCGTTTCAGCCGTTACGACGTGATCGAGTAACAAACAAACATCAAAACTTTCGCAACTTTCCAAACACTAAAGCATTAAAAAAAATATACAGTCATTGATTCTGATGTTAATCAGCTCACTAGCTGATTTTTTTGCAATAAAATGGGCTCATAATATTATCAAACGTATGTCTTTGACTGTACCCGTACAGTCCAGTGGCCTACGCGTAGCATAAATCAATCGATCTTGATAAATTATACAGCTTTCCGAAGCGGATACGCTCACTGTATTTCACTCGTACAAAGAAACAGAGCTAGGGTATAAGCATGGAATATAAATGGTATAAGACATAAGTCATGTGGATTTACTGACGGATTGAATTATGAAATAGAAATAATATTTACTCAACATGAAACTTGTGTACAAAAGTATTTTTCAAATTTTCGCGATTACTGTACATAATTACTGCTTTAAACGGCTATTTATCGCGTACGTACCTTTTTTATTTATTGTTTTTATTGTTCCAAAGTTTTGATTGTGTTGCAACAACCGTAGTCCCGGGCAGACTCTACAAAGGTCTTAAAATTTAAATTAGAATAATATCTTATGAATGAGCCATATCATCTTTTTAGGTGGCCTAAGAATTACGAAACCAGTGTTGACAGTGACCTACGATGACTGCCCTGCGTGCATCAAATTGAGGCATACAGGTGTACCTCATGTGCCTTTAATTTCAGCAGCAACCTTACCCTTCTAACCAAAACACAGCAATGCTGCTTGACGGCAAAAGTAGGTATGGAGGTAGTGCTTCCCTTGGCGAGCCCTTTCACATGATACTCTAATAGATCGAGCGAAGCGAGATCTCCAAATCAACTTGGGTATTTCAACTGACCCGCGATAAGTACTCGTTTAAATAAGATACCTTTTGATATTTTTTTGCTGTGATGGTAAATACATGTCTGTGTCTTTGTCTAATAACGACACTAGCTTCCGCGCAAGGCCCGCACAGGGGGTTTGTCTATAGCATTTGTTTCAACCCAGGCTATAATCTCTCTAATTTGTATACCAAAACTGTTGGGTGTTATGTGTTGCTTACATATTTATTTAGGACATCCCATTTACTTATCAGATCTACTTGGGCGCGCTATATAGATAAGACGGGTAAAACAAAACTGCGGTACCTCAATACAATTTCCCCCGTTTTACCACAGATGTACCACCCTTTCACATTTTCAGTGATATATAGTACGAAGACATACAATCTGGAAATATCCTCAAACATAACGTTTCGCGAGCTCATTACGCCGAGTGTATTGCATATAAGCAAACATGTCATTTCACTAAATCAGCATTTCAGTAACTAAATAGGTCCTATGTTTGCTGACTATATTGTGTGTGCATCTGTTACTAGATTTAGGTCATACATTTTTCATTATTAGTATTATTGATCGATTGAAGCGAGATCTCCAAATCAACTAGAGCAAATCGGAGTTGTATGTATGTGTGTATGTATGTTTGTTTGTCCGAGGATAACTTTTGACGCGTTGATAAGTGATGGCACATTTTTGTTGTGACTAAATGAGCTAAAAGTGTTGGGGGGTTGTTGAGATATTGGGGTTCAAGAGAAGTAAAACAAATGAAAATGAGACTATTAGGTCAAATGGGAAGTCAAATGAAAGGTCTATATTAGTAAATTTAGATTCAGTTTTTATTTTTAGTAAAATGTTTGTAGCTTTTGAGTTATTAGCCATAATAAAAACTGAACTTTGACGAAATTCACAGGGTAACACCAGTGAGACCCCACTGTTCTGTAATTTGGTATGCGTGTAGCTTAAGTGACACAAATATAAATAAAAGTCTGAAATCCAGAATAACTGCAATTTGTACCCTAAAAAAGTAAACTAAATTCCATGAACTCCCATGACCTGTAATTTTAATGAAACTGTAGGTCAAGTAATTTGGTTATTTATTGCGTTGCACTATTTTGATAGCCAAAGATTACGAATAATATATGTTTGTTTTTATGGGAAACTTGCGATATCTCAGTTCGGGGCGAACCACTAGTTATTTAGTTTTTGTATTTATTTACGCTCGGTTTATAGTAACCGGAGAAATTACTGAAGTGCTGAAGCCAAGTGCATATCAGTATCTACCTAATAATTAGGTGAAGTTTCACTGTCCGTTTGTAAGAATTTTCTTACAATTATTCAAGGGATTTCGTGTAAGGGATTTAAAACGTTGTTTTGGGTGCTAGAAATTACTATTGGTAATTTAGAATAACTTATTGCAATCGCCACATACGGGTTATTTAATTGTTTAGGTCAATGTAGACTTAGATTAAGATAGCTTTTTTGAAATGGTGTTCTGCAGGTTATGAGTGTTGGGATGGCTATGTCGATAGTTAGACCTGTTTTATTACTTATATTTAGGAGGGTTAAATCAAATTTTATTTATTATTAGGTATAATCATCATCATCATTATTTCAGTCGTAAAAGTCTTCTGCTAAACATAAGGCCTCCTCATAGATCTTCAGAACGACCGATTTTGTGCGGCCTGCACCGAACGGCTCCCAGCAACCTTGACTCGTGCAAGTCCTAGCTTTGTCGTTGCTATTGTAGCGTGGCCACGCTACCTGTCTCTCCCCGCTCATTAAGTGGTAAGGTCATAAAGTGTAACAGTTGTTGATATACATATAAATGGGTAGTTAAAAGATGTATCTCTTCATTCCAACATCCTCTAAAGTAGATATTCTGATATTCTTAAGTTAGAAACAAGTAAAAAACCGTAATATTTTCAATTTACAGCTGAGATCCCTTCACCAAAAAGCTCAAGTGCAGATAATCTTCGGATCGGTTGACCTCATCTTCAAAACATAACTAACAACCGCGTCCGAATCGGTCCCTCTGTTTGGGAACTACGTGTGCCACAGACAGACAGACATATATATATAGGCATATACAGACATAGGCGTCAAAATTTGAAACCCCCTTTGTGTCGGGGGATAAAAAACAAGTGGCATAACTTAAAAGTTGAAAAATGACGTATCACACTAATATTATAAATGTGAAAGTTTGTTTATTTATTTGTTTGTTTGTTACTCAATCACGTCGTAACGGCTAAACCAATTTCAATAAAACTTGGTATATAGGTAGATTATAACCTGGATATAGGCTACTTTTTATTCCGTAAATCAGTTCTCATGGGATAAAAATGGGGTGTCAAGTCAAGTTGTCTACACATTTAGTAGTGTAATGTGTATGAAGTCGCGGGCAACAGCTAGTATTTTATAAAAACCTAAGCTATCTACAAAAACGGGTCACTTCGGCCAGTCATATCCTAAAGACAATGACATCGTCATGACATAGCGATTCAAAGGTGGTATTCATGCTCCATCGTAAATTGGTCTCAGCTTAACCCTCGTCATGTCTGCCAGCCAGGTCATCAATATAGCTGTCTACGTCTTTATGCCACGTTGACTTATGCCCTTTAAATTAGGAGATAAAATTATTTTTAATATTTTTAATAATTTTATAATTTTGAGCAGCTGTGAAGCTGTGAAAGTGCTCGCCCGGGGAATTATTACCACCCAATTTCGGCCACAAAAACTACCTTCGTGGAAATCTAACAGGTCAGATTTGATAGGTGTCAAAATATTATCAATGAAAAATAGAACCAAATGACACAACATTGGAATATCATGTCGAAATATTGATCCAGAATTAACTAGTATTTATGAATGTAATTTTGAAACTTGGTGCTCATTATTTATACTCATTGTTATAATGAATATTACAAATTAATATAAAAACTATAATTTGTTTAAGAAAAGTAGCTATCATAATTTTAATACTAGAAATAAAGATACACTCGCTGTGCCACTTGTAGACTCCATAAAGTCAGTAAATCGTTCAAAGAGCAAGGTGTACGCTTTTATAACAAACTCCCAAGTGATGCACTAAAATTTACAATTAACAAATTCAAAAACTTAATTAATCAAAATCTTTATAAAAAGCCTACTATAACATATCGGATTATTTAGATGATAGAGAAGCTTGGGATTGAAATTACTCCAACTCGTTCAAAAATGTTACAATTTAGACGTAATTTATTTTCTGTATATTCTAAAAGGATCATTAAAAAGAATAACCAGTCTTTTTCTTACCTTTCTTTCCTGGCTTGGTCGCGAAGGGACAGGCAGTAAAATTGACCTTTCAAAGTGATCCTTGTAAATTTAATGAATAAAAAGATTTTGATTTGAAATGTACGAATGACATAAGAATTACTGGGCAATAAGTGGTAAATTTTTTGATTTATTGTGTAGAAGTTCGTACAAAGTGATCACGGTATGCATAATTATAGGCGTCAAGTCGGTCCTATTAGATCTTCATTGGTGTAAAAGGTCTCTAATATTACGCATAACTTAACATAACATAAGCTGGCATACTTTATCCTCGTAACGTTAACTTTAATTGTTCGACCTAACACAAAAACAGTGACACAAAACAGAAAAAAAATGTTACAGAACTCATTATTCCACAGGAAACAATCGTAGCGAACTTTTCTCGCCAAGGAGAAAATGTATTGTTTTTTCCCCACATTTAGAACTTTAAAGTCTAGAATTAGTTTAGTCTTCCAGCCGCAGGCACCACCTACAACTCTCATTAGAAAGCAATTTTGCGGAAGGCAGGCACGAGATAACATGATTTTATGCTGGGGTTTGCTGCTATTGAAATAAAAAAAAATATCATAAAAGAACGCGTTATTAGATAAGACACCAATTCGACATAAGTATGTATGATCACGAGTTCGCACGAACTAGCGATGATTGCGCAATTGGGGTCTATTAGGACACTTTCCAGGGCAATTAGGTGTATTGATTGTCAGTCAGAACGTATGTATATTTTGGCTGGTAAGGCTATGGACAAATCTAAGCGAAAAACGTAATAGAATGTTCACTAGCGTAATTTCACGGCGCCCAGCAAGCACAAATGTTCAGATTTTTCGCCCAGAGTACTACTAGGTGTTATTGAAAATGAGCCAAAAATAGAATTTCAAAAAGTCGTTATAGTGTGCTTGTAATTGCGGCAGTGAACTCCTTTCAGGAAATATTCATATCAGAAATATACTATTCCTAGGTAGAATAAAAAAAACAACTAAAAAACTGTTGCCTTGTGTACTGAAAACTACGCCCAAAGAGATTTATTTTTTCGAGGATGGTTTTTGCGAATGTTATTTGAACCAAAGAAAACATTCGAAAATGCTTTTGTTTCTGTTTCTTGTACTATTTGACTTACGCCGTCTTCATTTCATCCATTCTGATCCTGTCCATCCAAAGGTTGCCTGAAAGATATCGCTTCAAGCGATTGGGTCACTCAATTATACCTTTGATTTATACGTATATATATCCGTTTTGTTGTTTTATTTTTAATAGCGTGCAATAATGATGTTATATATCTATCACACAATATTATAAATGCGAAAGTTTTAATGTTTGTTTATTTGTTTGTTACTCAATCACGTCGTAACGGGTGAACCGATTTCGATGAAATTTGGTATGCACGTAGATTATAACCTGGACTAACGCATAGGCTACTTTTTGTTGAAAAACAACGCGTGCGAAGCCGCTGGCTGGCGGAAACTATATTATATATTACTAGTTGGACCGCCCGCAGCCTCGCACGCTTGAAATTACCCATTGCCGTAGGAACTTCGGGGAAAAAACTATATAAAACACTCTTGTCAAAGTGACGCGACAGTTCATGTCAATGAACGACGGTTAAATTATTATGGATACTAGCTGATCCGCCCTCGGCTTCGCACGAGTGGTTTTTCAATAAAAACATTACCCTCCTTTTATGCATTTGGGTAAAAAGTACCTTATGTCCTTCCGCAGGATATAATCTGTCATCTTGCCAAATTTCATTATGGTTCGTTTAGCTGTATAGTCATGAAAAGGTAACAAACAAACAGAGTTACTTTCGCATTTATAATATTAGTATGGAATGGATATGGATTATTCATACAAAAATACTAAAATCTCGATTAAAAAATGGGAGGGTGGGGGTAGGAGGGTGCAAAATATTCATATTCATATTCATTTATTCTGCTTACATGTACATATACATTTTTAGCTTAGGTGGTAGGTAGCTTAGAAGTAAGTAGGTACATATACCCTGTAAGGGCAGTGCAAGTTGGATTTACGCCTTTTCAAAAGTACAGCAATTAAACATAGAATTAAACATGTCAAATTAATTAAATTAATAGTTTACCTACGACTACCTACGTTTACTAGGTATATACATATATCGTAAATACTTAACCGTATTCTCATACCAACCAAAATAAATAATTAAAATCGTACGACCCGTTTCGGAGGAGTGCGACCAGACACACCGTGAGACGAGATTTTTATATATTAGAAAGAAGATAAGTGTGTCAGTTATCTGGTTTCCATAGCTTACATTACTACAAGCTTTGTTTAGTTTGGGGCTAGATAGCTCTGTGTAGAATGTCCAGCGTTATTTATTCACCTATTTATCTATCTAGGTATCTATATATCTATCTTTTTTCACTGGCAGAATTAAGTTCCATACCACTTTCCATGATAACGAGAGTGTCCATAACATAAAAGTTTATTCCTACTCTTTTTTAAAATATAAATATATTCAACCGCTCAGTTGTAGTCTATGGTACGATACGAGGCTGAAAAAGGAGGGGCTAAAAAAGAAGGAGTGGTTTTTAAATGTAGGTGCATTATAGCCCTAGAGATGGGACACTTTCACTCAGGTTAGAAATCAAAAGTAATGTATTACAGAACCATGACGATTAAATTTAACAAAATCGTTAACATACCCCGACTAAGTCGGGAAATTCGAGAAAAATGCAAGAAGATTTGCTTAGCAGATGTCGATTGACAAATATTCCTTTAAATTTTGTGTTAATGGCCAATCAGCACTTCTGAGGAGCAGTGAGCGAATAGCCTGCTGAGACGGAGGAGGTTGCGTGTTGGATTCCGTCCGTGGAATAAATGTTTTCATGATCTATAGATACTTCTTCCTTGTCTGGGTATTTTGCTAGGTATTCCTTGAATGTAATTAAACAAAAAAATAATTAAGCAAGTATTTTTGTATTGTGCAACAAATGCTCCAAAATCTGAGCGCGGCAAGTCTTGAGGCTGGGCTTCGAATGAACCAGTCGAAGACGAAGATCATGTCAAACAGCACGAAACGTAAGGTCGGGGTAGATGGACAGGTAATACAGTATGTCGATGAGTATATTTACTTGGGCCAGTTAGCTAGCTTCGGAAACAGGCAAGATAAGGAAATCGATCGCCGTATCGAGAATGCCTGGAAGAGCTACTGGTCCATGAAGGAGCACATGAAGGGTGACCTTCCTCTGACACTTAAGCGCCAACTCATCGACATGTGTATCCTGTCTATCCTAACTTACGGTGCGCAGACATGGTCTCTGACTGAAGCCCAGAAGTCAAAGCTCAAGATTTGTCAAAGGGCAACATTCTTGGCTTTAAACTTGTCGACCGAGTTCGTAACACCATGCTGCGCTCACTTACCAGTATTCCAGATCGGCTGGACTTAAGTGGAACTGGGCAGGCCACGTTGCCCGAATGCACTCCGAGAAATGGGCCCATATTGTGACACCTTGGACGCCTGAAGACGGAGGGCGACGTCGGGGTCGGCCGAGAAAGCGTTGGCGGGACGATTTGGTCACCTTCCAAAGAGGATAGTGGGAGATAGCGATGGATAGGGATACTTGGAGGGACTTCGGGGAGACATTTGCCCAGCAGTGGGACGACATAGGTTAGAGAAAAAAAATCTTTTGTTACCTGATTCCCATAGAATAAGCGTTGCTTAGTTTGGATGGCACTGTGTGAAATGTCCAGGATTCTTTAATATATATTGATCAAGCGAAGCGATATCTTCAAATGAACTTTCGGCGACGAATTGGCGTTGTTGTTTGTATGATGGATGTGTTTAATTGATCGAACGAAGCGAAATCTCCAAATTAACCTTGGCAAATCGGCGTTGTATGTATGTTTGTTGTCGAGGATAACTTTTGAAGTGTTGATGCTATCATCGTGAAATTGGGTATATAAATAGATGGTGATGACACAATCCTGGTGCTAAAAATGTGAGGGGGTTCTTGAGATATTGGGGTTTAAGATGGGTAAAAAAAAAACAAAATGAGACTATCCGGACAAATGGCATGTCTAATGAAAGGTCTTTATGAGTAAATGTCGACCTCATTTTTATTTTTAGTTTAATCTTTGTAGTTTTTAGGGTTCCGTACCCGCTTTAGGAGTAAAATAGGACCCTATTACTAAGACTCCGCTGTCCGTCCGTCTGTCACCAGGCTTCATGAGATACATCTCATGAACCGTGGTAGTTAGACAGTTGACATTTTCACAGACGATTTATATTTCTGTTGCCGCTATAACAACAAATACTGAAAACAGAATAAAATAAATATTTAAGGGGGCTCCCATACAACAAACGTGATTTTTTTTGCTCATTTTTGCTCGATATTGATAACGGTAACAGGTAGACGCTTGAAATATTCACAAAATAGTTCGTTATATATTCACTTTAAAAATAAATAATTAAATTAAAATAAAACAAATGTTTAAGGGGACTCCCATACAACAAACGTGATTTTTTTGCCGTTTTTATAGTAATGGTAAGAAACCCTTCGTGCGCGAGTCCGATTCGCACTTGGCCGGTCTTTGTTAAGTTATTAGCCATATTAAAAACTGAACTTTGACGAAGTTAACAGGGCACACCAGCGATCCCACAGTGCTGAAATTTTGTATGCGTGTAGCTTTAGTGACACAAATATAGGGACACGTTTGAAATCCAGAACAACTGCAATTTCTACACCAAAAAAACCATATACCAAGAACTCCCGTTACCTGTAATTTGAATGAAACTGAAGGTCAAGTAATTTGGTTTAATTTCATGGCACTATTTTGATAGTCAAAGATTACAAATAGTTTTTTATGTGAGACTCGCGAGATCTCAGTTTGGAGCGAACCACTAGTGTTACATACGTTTGATTTTGTCGGCCGAGTTCAGCCGTCAACGACCGAGCATACTACGGCCGTTGACGGATTTGGTGTATTCGAGCCGTTACGTCCCTAGCCGTGTAAATAGCCAGTTCGCTGTGGATTGGCCGGATCACGCAAACGAGCGCTGCTTCATCCGGATACTGTACAGATAATAGCGCGGTGGTCGTAGATATATAGTGATATTTAGAAACGCTCTGTGGAAATTATAGTACAAAAATGGTTTGAATTAAAACTGCGCTAAAGGTACGACTTGCGTAACGATACCTAAGCGTATTCAGTGGCTAAATATGATTTAAGGAATTGTCAAATCATACAAATATGTTAAATTTAAACATGTTTAGTAGCTAAATACGTTTAGGAGTCGTTTTGCAAGCCGGGCTTCATATATAATCATATTTATGTATTTAATGTTTTTGTATCTATGTTGGTCAACTTTTTTTAAATATAATGATGGAACTACGTCCATTTTCACAAAGTCCTCTCCATCTTTTGAAGAAATAATTCTTTTTTGTAGTTGTATTTTGTACAGTAGTTGTTATTCTTGTTATTTACAATAATAAGTTAATCGCGAGATCTCTAAATTAACTTGGGCAAATCGGCGTTGTATGTTTGTATGTATGTTTGTTTGTTTGTCCGAGAATAACTTTCGAAGCGCTGATCCGATCATTGTGAAATTTTATACATAGGTAGTGATAGCACAATTTTGGTATGATTAAATGAGCTAAACATGTGGGGGGGGGGGGGGGGGTTGTTTAGATATTGGGGTTCAAGAGGGGTAGTAAAAAATGAAAATGAGACTATTAGGTCAAGTGAGACGTCAAATAAAATATCTTCACTAGTACATTTTGACCCCGTTTATATTTTTAATAAAGGTTTTGTAGTTTTTGAGTTATTAGCCATAATAAAAACTAAACATTGACAAAATTCAATATAGGCAAAAGTCGGAAATCCAGAATAACTGTAATTTGTACCCCAATATAGAGCGAGATCTCAGTTCGGGGTGAACCACTAGTTATGTACTATGTGTATGTGTTATGTAGTTATGTACGTTAATTACTCCTTTTCAAGATAGTTTTTGAAACAATGTCTTCCAACTTTTGACTTTATCTAAAGTGTAATTCTGGACTAAGCTACTCAGTAGGTAGTCACTTTTCCTTAATTGTGTAGGGTTTTGAAATGTTGCCTAACGCCTAAGGGCGTTTCTAACTTTTTAAATCGATGACGGTGGTATCAAAACCTACGTTTTTCTATCTCATACTGATATTGCAAGGCAAGTAAAAATACAGGTCAATGGGAAACTTCTTGTGCTAAGTTCCTGTTATCTTTCAAATTGTCTGTTTGAAAAGGTTTTGCACTCGTTTTTTAACTTTTTGTGTTTGTATTCGCACTGCTACCTACCGTTATAAAAGTCTGTGAAAACCAAATGCATTTGCTTGGGGTGTGCATAATTTTTTAGAATGAAGTTCCTTATCGCACGGTAAGGACTTGGCGGATGGGGACTAGGTGAAAAAAAGTGTAAGAGTTTTCCGTCACGACCCTTTCTTTAGTGTAGACGGTTATCCATAGCGCGTATACTATAAAATAATAATGTAATTATTATTATAATATTAAATAAATTTAACAAATTATATAACATATATTAAAATATAATATATATCTTATGATTTGTTTCTGTTTTAATTTGATTTTTTTCTGGTAAAATGGTGTTGTACTGTAATTTCCCTCGCGACTATCATATCATACATACATTATCATATCAGCTATAATTCATCCACTGCAAAAAAAAATAAGCCTTCCCCATAGATTTCCAGACTGATCGATTTTGTGTGCATTGCACTCAATGGCCCTCGGCAAATCTTATAAAGTCTTACGCTGCACTTTCCAGTGCGTGGTCTTCACTCGAGAGCCTTTCTGCCCCAACGGCCGTCAGTTCTTTGAGCTATGTGCTCTCCCATTGTCACTTCAGCTGGTTAATCCTTTGTGCTATGTTAATGGACTTTAATTTGTCTACAAACTTATCACTATCGTATGATAAGTAAGTTAAGATAAATAATAGATGATAAGTGAGGGATAGAGAAAAATCCAGACCATATATTTTAATACAACAATGTACGTTTTTGTTCGACAAAAGAATAAAATACGTGCATTTAGATCCTGATTTATTGGTTTAACTCCAAAGAATGCTTGGAGAGAAATTTATCAGGTTTAAGACCAGATTTAATAAATGTAGCATAATTTTTTGGAGCATTTCTTTCTGTGAGTAAAATATTTCACGACAATTCTTAAATTGGGAAATAAAGAGGTAATAGAAGATGAGTAATTTGATATTTATATGGGACAATACATTTACTGGCTGAAAGATTCGACAAATATTTACAAAATATAGGTGATGATAATGATGCAGCCTGTCAACACGCTGGGCCATCGTTGACGCAATCCCCACCACCGCGCTCGTCTACTCGCGCGCAGAGGGCTGCGGCGCGTAGTGTGAGGCGAGACGTTATTCGGAGCAGATCGCACTCTCCCTCATGAAAGGTTACGAATTGAACTGAAACACCGATAAGACGGTACGTGATAAATCCCGTATTTATTGATCGAGCGAAGCGAAATCTCTAAATCAACCTGGGCAAATTGGCGTTGTATGTATGTATGTTTGTTTGTCCGAGGATAACTTACGAAGCGTTTATCCGATGATCATCGTGAAAATTAGTAATACGTATTTAGCTAAAAATGTGACAGTGGGGTGGGGGGGGGGGGGGGGTTGTCGAAGTATTGGGGTTCAAGAGGGGTAAAAAAACGAAAATGAGACTATCTGATCAATGGCACGTCTAATAAAAGGTCTTTGTGAGTACATTTCGACATTGTTTTTATTTTTAGTTTAAACCTTGTAGTTTTTAAGTTATTAGCCATAAAATAAAAACGGAAGTTTGAAAAAATTCACTGGGTACACCAGTGACACCAGTGACAGTGTTGAAATTTGGTATGCGTGTAGCTTTAGTGACACAAATATAGGGAGAAGCCTGAAATTTAGAATACCTGCAATTACCCAAAAACCACAAAACCAAATAATATGAACTCCCGTTACCTGTAATTTGAATGAAACTGTAGGTCAAGTAATTTAGTTGCGCATTTCATGGCACTATTTTACTAGTCAAACATTAAGGCCGGCTTGCACAACGATCCCTTAACGTATTTAGCGACTAAACATGTTTAACTTTTACGTATTTGTATGTTTTGACAACTCCTTAAATCATATTTAGCCACTAAATACGTTTAGGCACCGTTGCGCAAGTCGTTCTAAATATTGTTTTTTGTGTTTTGGGAGACTCGCGAGATCTCAGTTCGGGGCGAAACACTCGTAATAATTAACAAAATATAAGTTGTATAAAGGTCTATAGAAAGCATAACTGTTCTAGATCACTACCAAGTAAGTATCCACAAGACACTGGCTGTGTTGCTCTTCTTGATGGCAGTACTTATGCGTTAACCTTGTTATCTTGATTTAGTGCCAACTCTCATATAACAAAAAAAAAGTATTGTACAAAACTGTTGAAATGTAAAAAAATTAAGTTTGTAGCAAAGCTACGCCGTAGCAGTTCATAGCAGTGCTACGCCGTAGCAGTTTATTTTACGGTTTCAGTGCAAATTACAAAAAAATACGACCTAAGATTTACCTACAAACAGGTACGTTTACATAATCAAAACCATCCACAAACATGCGACACGCATTTGGACACATAAATCCTTTTCCCATTGTATTTCTAAAGCCATTTATAACATAACATGAAAGTACCATTTAAGTAAAACCACATGACACTTATCTCGGTGGGATAAGGTATATAATTGTAAATGTTTTTACATCTAACGCAAGTTTGTATCCCTATCTAAACCACGTCTCGAAATTTGCAGTCATTTTCGGCAGAATCCGCTATTTACGGTTTCCGCGTAATGGACTTCCGTATCTCCTTAGCTTCTTTGTTGCCAACTTCGTTTAACAAGTGGATAGATCTAGCCAGTCTGGGTACACCATATTTCAAGTTAAAAAACTATAAACTAGAAAAACGTCGTAGTTATGTGTAAAAGTCACATAACTACGAAAAAAGCGGTTAGCTTAATGCATGTGAAAGAAGTGAAAGATTACTGGACAGACACTAAGCGAAGAGATCCAGAAAAAATTTCAATTATGGATATGGATTCAAAATTTTTTATCAATTTTCCATCCTTGCTACTACTTTTTATGTCTTCCATAAGGACTATTTCGGCTAAATCCACAGAAAAGGCAACCAGATGGCAACACCATAGATATTCCCATAAAAAGAGAAAAGTTTTTATAAAATTAAAAAGGTTTCGTACCGGAAGAGGAAGTGTGCACATCGGAAGTCACGTCCGATAATACTTTTGACGTTTGTTATAGCCATTGGACGAGGGTATAAGCCAAAAGATAAGAGGTTTTTTATTTTGCGGAATAGGCTTCCAGCTAACACCTATCAGAGTTTAATCAGACGTTCGTAGCATATCTACAGATTAGCTAGGTTATGCAACGTTTAGTGAAAGTATCGCCATTTCCCCGTGGTACCCTGGTCCCCTGGGGGGGCTGAGAAGAGTTCAGATCCCAGTGGAACACGGAAACTAAGTTTTTCCCGTTATACTCCTAAGTTCTTCTAGGGATCCTAAAAATAAACCCTAGCCGAAATGACCAACGAAGAATGAACATAAAATCACACTAATATTATAAATGTGAAAGTTTGGCTGTTTGTTTGTTTGTTACTCAATGACGTCGAAACGGCTGAACTGATTTCTCAAAAGTCAAAGTCTCGAACACCGCCGTAAAGTTGCAAGCCTATCGATCTTTTACAGAATACATTTTAGGGAATGTAATAATAATAAATAATAATAAATATTACTGGACATTTCACACAGCGCTATCTAGCCCCAAACTAAGCAGAGCTTGTACTATGGGATACCAGATAACTGATAGAATACTTATATACTTTTTTTTTGTAAATACATACTTATAATATATAGAGAAACAACCATACCCGAAACAAATATCTGTAGAACATGCAAACATTTGTTCCGCGGCGGGAATCGAACCCGCTACCTCCTGCGTCTCAGCCGGCTATTCGCCCACTGCACCACGGAGGTTGTCAATGAATGTGCCCAGGAACTATACGAACTGATCCCACTATCTCCCTTCCATCAAAGGACAAGCAGGCGCACGGCTCAGTATCATCCGTACCTAGTCGATATACCACCCATTCGCACACACCGTTTTGGTTCTACGTTCTTGATGCGTATGGAACACTTTGCCGTCGTCTGTTTTTCCTAAAGAATACAATCCGGACCTCTTTAAAGTAAGAGTAAATAGGTTTTTTCTAGATCTGCGTGCTTCATATTAAACCACATCATCACTTACGATCAGGTGAGATTGTGGTCAAACGAAGTTCTATCAATAAAAAAAAAAATCACTTAAATATTTATCGGCATTTTTTTTTGGAACATCCTCCTTTTTTGAAGTCTGTTAAAAATAAACACAAACAAGATGGCGATTGTACAAAATTGGATTGCAACTGTGTCTTAATTATTAAAAACTAGTTTCCGCCAGCGGCTTCGCACGCGATGTTTGTCAACAAAAAGTAACCTTGTTGATCCAGGTTATACACGTACATAACATACCATATTTCATCGAAATCGGTTCAGCCGTTACGACGTGATTGAATAAGAAACAAGCATCCAAACTTTCGCATTTATAATATTAGTGCAATGCAATGCCTAAAATGAAAGGATTAGTACTGTAGGTTACACATTTAAATAGATACTTAATTTGAGTTGCTGAACGAAGATAGCAGACGCTAACTCCAAAGTAAATATTTAACTTTTGCTTGTAATTTTTCAAAGTTAACATACACCGCGAGGAAAACGTAAACGACAGGGCTATTAATAACATTAATGGTAGAAAATAAACATTGAAGATGATAAATATTGACAAAAATCCAGAAAATAAAGTGGTTAAAAATGTATCCTCAGATGAAACGTTATTTTTTTAAACTGGAACAAATATCTGTAGATCATGCAAATATTTGTTCCACGGCGGGAATCGAATCCGCTACCGTCGTTTGAGTCATTATAATGAGTTCTATATTTATATTAATAATTTAACAATTAATATTATTTCTGTCACATAATGAAAAAAATCTACTGTTCATTATGACATCTAAATTAATGAAAAAACGCCTCGGTCAAAACTTATACGTAGATTACTTATACAGAGTAGAACTTATACAAAGATCGCTTTTCTATCATTGATATTATTAAGTATGTTTGAGCAAAAATGCTTAAAACATCTCACCATAATATAAGATCCACGCAACTACCGCAGTCAAGTTTATTAGCACTGACACAACTGGGCCATCGCCGACAGATACAGCTCTAGTGATGGAACGCAGTAACAAATATATCTTTCCTTTTTTTAATATTACGTAGTTAGTTACTGATTAAAACGGGTATCGCGTATGCACCTTTTTATTTGTTTTTGTTATGCCATTCATTTGTTTATTGGTTGTTTAGGGATAACAACTAAAAAAGGTCCATACGCGATAAATACCCGTTTTAATCAGTAATTATGTACAGTGATCACAAAAGTTTGAAAAATACTATTACGTAGTTACCCTGACACTCCATAGAAGTTAACTGATTTAATTACCTACTATTTCTACCAGCGCAGCGGCCTATCTGCACGCGGTTTGTATGTGTCAGAATTTCTGTAGGGCTTAGCTAATCCAATTGACCGGGGCAGGGACAACACGACGTAAACAACTTAAGTGATATGATATAATATATCTATGTTATTTTTAGGAATATTTGTTATATGGTCATAATAAATACAGATAGGTATTTATATATATTAAAATGCTAAATGTCCTTTCATAATATTCAGTTTAGTTTTTGCAAGTTTTCATGTGATATTTTCACTTTAATTTAGTTTATAGGTTTATTAGTTATTAAATTATATTTTAGTTTTTTAGTAATTTTAGTCATTCCAAGATGGCTAGTGGGACGTGGCGAGTGATCATGAGATGTGGAGGAACATGAGAGAGACCTTTGCCCAGCAGTGGAAAAGTATAGGTTAAAAAAAAATAGATTATTACCTGGATTCAAACAAAGGCTACTTTTTACTGACAAACAACGCGTGCGAAGCCGCTGGCAGAAGCTAGTTTATAACAATCACTAAATTAATTTATGAACTATATATTTACTATAAAAATCAAGAACTTAACTGGGGTACCGGGGCCCATCGCGTTTTCAAAATTCTTTCTGGGCGTCTGGTCGAAGCGACTTATCTGGGTCGACGCATACGCATTGTAATTCAGCGAGGCAATACAGCCAGCGTCTTTGGGACACTTCCGCCTGGTAGGGATCTGGAGCAGTTGAGCTATCTATAGATCGTTTGCAACGGTCTTTAAATGATTCAACTGTTTCTTCTGTATTTTATTGCAAATAATTGTATATTCTTTCTGGAATTAAAGGCATTAGAATTTAACATTTTTCTTACTCCAAAATAAAAAATATACTGAAACAACACTAGCAATATCCGCTATCCGCTAAATACAATTTCCTAAGACGAAACATGAAACTGTGCCAAGTTACGTCCATTTGTACGATAAGTGATGATGGGCTCATACTGCCAACTTGTACTCCTGATATTGATAGGATACATTTTATATTATTTCTAATTCTTATTCTTAGAGTAAGATCTACACTGATAGCCCGTATTGGGGTAATTCTGCATTAACCCCCCTCTAACCTGACCCCAACCATGCCAACTTGTAATAAGGAAGGGTTTGGGTTATAAACATGATTTTTAATAGATGTTGTTGTTCTGGTGTTGGAGAATGAAGACTCGATGAGCCCCTGTAGACCAGCCGCCTAATTATGTAAAATTAGCGACAGCAGTACGACAAGCAATCGGTCGCGAAACTTCATGTAAATTATTTACAAACCAGACTCCTAGTTTGTAAGACGACTAATGCCTAATCGTATTTTTCAATATGTAAAATATGTAACAATATACTACGCGTTTTGTTAAGTACGACATTAAATGAAAAAAATGCGGGTAGGGCTAATGGCTAACGTTGTTGTAAAATTTTATATTTTCAAATAACCTTAATATTAAGTCAAAAATATCAATGAAACAGCCTGTATAAAATAGGTAAACAAATCATGTTCATTCGTCATGTAAGTAAGTACCTGTTAAACTGACTAAGCGGCATCGTCGCAAAGTCACCGTCGATTTACGTTAAACATTGTTTATTGAAAATGTTTCAATTACTGGATATATATTCAAGCTACCGGTATTAAACCTACCTCTAAAATCAGTTCCGGATGTGTCTTTTAAATTAATGTCGTATATAACAAAATAGATTGTATGCAGGACAGTTATCAAATCATACAAATACCTTAAATTTAAACATGTTTAGTCGCTAAATACGTTTAGAGATCGTTGTGCATGTGTAAGCCTAGCTAAATGTTGGAAAGGAATTTAAATCTATCATCTCCATTCTTGTAAACTATTTACAACTGTGAGGCTTGATGTATATGGTGGGATGAAGAGGTGAAGAGATGGATTTAAAAATAAATAATGCTGGTCATTTCACACAGTGCTATATAGACACAAACAAAGCAAATCTTGTACTATGCTTTGTACCTTTGCTTCTGGTTTCAGTTGGTGGTATTGGGTGCAAAGAATTCAATATTATGCTGAGCTGAGTGAGACCACATGTGTCATTTTGTGTGTTCTATTCTAACTATATAACTGATTGAATACTTAAGTATGTATATTTCTTTTAAAAAATATCTTTAGATCATGCAAAAATTTGTCGTTACGAGATGTTATGGCGTAGCATTGAATACTGCTACGCAACACTTCCGTAGCATACACGCACCTGCTATCAAATTATGCATGATAACGTATTATGTGTGAACATTTTAGTCTCGCAAAGTCTCACAAAAGATCACCTTCAGTGAACCGGCTTAAGCATCGAACCATTAGAATAGAGGCGACCGTCATAAATAACGTGAAGTTGTTGAAAATATGTTGCGGAAGAAGAAGCTGAGTGAATTTTTAGTGAATATTTAAAAGTACCTATAGTATCAGAGCAGTAAGAAAAATGAGTCTAAACAAAGTTATATTATCTACTAGCTTTTGCCAGTGGCTTCGCACACGTTTGTCAACAAAAAGTAGCTTAAGTTTAAATGCAGGTCATAATCTATCAATCCACCAAATTTCATCGAAATCGGTTCAGCCATTACGATGTGATTGAGTAACAAACAAACATCCAGACTTTCACATTTATAATATTAGTGTGATCATGGAGGATTTTCTTTTCCTCTTTGGTCTTTATTATTATCTTATCTTATTATTATCTTTGGACATTATTTGTTATTTGCTTACATAAATCTGATTTACCAATTGAATGATTAGATGAATATATATTTATTTAGAAGAAAGGTTTACATTGTGCACTTCTAGGTTTAAATAGTTCTATTTCTAGGCATTACGTCTTGTGAATAACTCATAGTAACGCACTACAGCCTTGTTTATCGTACAATCAAATACATAAACTCCTATACCTAACTCCAATACCTTGCTCTAAGTTTAAAAACTTGTGTTTAGACGCAAAGGATCTCTGCTTCGGCTGGATACACATAGGATGGGCATGACATAATTGACTGCAGCTATTATAGGTATCAAATTGCAAGATTAAAGTCAGTACTAATGAACAGCGACTGATGCAAAATGAATGTGATATGACGGTCGCACTTTCTTAGGTAAGTACAGTCTGAAAAGTGAGGCTTCACCGCGTTACCTTCAAAATCTCCTCTGTGCAGGCTTAGTAAGCTAACCCGACAGATTACTTTTGTACTCGACTAATGCGCTGAAAGAAGTCAGTGCTATGCTTATTAATAAACAGGTAAAAAGATGGAAGACCAGCGGGTGTTGTTTTTTTACAACCCGCATTTTGCTGAATTAGGGAATTAGGACTTTTTAAACACTAATATTATTACTGATTTAAACCGGTATTTATCGTGTATTTACCTTTTTTATTTGTTACCCTGCCATTTATTTCCATTATGTACAATTATGTACAGTGATCGCGAAAGTTTGAAAAATACTAATATCAATATTGTTGAGTTTTTTGTACTTATACAGGGTGTTTGGTAATATACTGACGATATTCAAGTGACGGTTTCACAAAACACAAAAAATTACTTATCGAAAAAAAAAACTACTAGTTATATTATCAAATTTTAAAGAAAATCGACTATGTTTAGGTGATTAATTCGATATAAGACTTACTGCCTACTCTTGCAGTCGACATCCAAAAACATAGACCTACAAGATATTTATTTCGGAAATGGCTGCGGGTTTTGGGTTAGAAAGGGACAACAAGAGATATCACGAGACGTCACCAATACAGTATGTGTGGTTAGATGGCAAGCATTATGCAATAGCACAATATAAGTTTAATAAAGTGTTTGTTTTTACATACCAAAATAAATTTCCCATTTCTATGGTAAACATTTCACAAATTTATTTATTATGCTCATCAAAATAACCCCTTTCATTTTTGTGCGTATACTATCAAACACCCTATATAGTATGGTGTTGTTGTTTCAAATTTATTTTATTCTATTCAATTCTATTTAACATTTGTGTATTTAAGTCCTAATGACTCTTTCATTCGAGATCTTTTTTAATTCGTCTTTACTTTAGCGTGATATCGCTATTCTGCCAAAAAAACACAAGGCTGTATACAAATGAGATTCAAATTACTGAAACCCACTGACCTGATTTTGATGCGATCCACATGTGCATTTAACGGGATGCCTACATTAGTGTCAGTGCATTTTCTCGGAGTTACTTTAAAAGCTCTTTAGCAAAAATGGAACCTTAAATGGCGCCAAGCTTTTTCCCCACACAGCAGAAATACAATACTTATAAAAATATGAGACTTAGGTATTTTATGATATATTATACTGGATATATATTATGAAACAAACGTGTGTATGTATTTACTTTTGTTACACTGTAGTGTCTAAACTTATCATCCGATTCTGATGAATAAGGAAGCGATTCGTTATTATGGTCCGGCGACATAGATTACCATCGACATAGGTATTACGTAGTCGGGTTTCAATTTTTAAACTTAACTAGCTTGTTACTTTTAATTTAAATTTGTAGAGAACATAATTCTAGGTTTTCGTGATAATTCTTCATAACTTCCAAATAGAATACATGTGTAGTAATTGTGGAAAATTTAAGCTTACTTTTGAAAAAAAGTGTCGGTTTTCTAACAAATGACGATAGACACAGAATGTTCGTATTAAGGCAGTAATAGTAGATTATTAAATAAAGGGATAAAGCAGTGTCTTGCGTCACGGGCGCTCTGATAAATCCCGAACGTAACGAAAGATTCTAGAGTTAACTCACGAGCGGAGCGAGAACGTTACTACAATCCTGAGTGCAGAGAGGGCTATAAGCATGCCCAAGATGCAGACAGTTTTATCCCCGAGGAGAACACTCTACTTTTCACACTTTCTGCAAGACAATAAAAACGAAATCTAGGTTGGTGCATTTTGTGCAGAGGTTAGTTCGATTTACGAATAAGTTCTTATTGTGGGTCTCTTTAGTTCAAAATTTAATACAGATGAGGTTCCGAATTCAAATCATATCTGCTGATCTTGATACATACCTTGTAAGTTTGTATTTTCTAATTCATATTTATATCTAGATGAATACCCAGAAACTTCATTGAATCAACTTTTTATATACAGAGGTGTCGATAACGGTAACAGTGTCACGAGTTCAACGGTTTTTTCCGTCTCAAAAATGCCCAACGCGCCTAAAGAAGTTTTTACTTCAAAAACCAATGGAAGGAAATACACTTTGTAACCTGAAAAATGACATAAGATATAAATCCGGGTATATTCGTAAAAGAAATTGGGCAGCATAGTTTGCATACATATATTTGTTTACTGTAAGAGTTGTATATTTCTCAACCTAGCCATATATCTCTAGTATTTTTTCAAAGTAAGTACATACATACATGTTTACTGTTCCTTATTTCCTGATTTCGGAATGCTTAATGAAGACGGATGTACGAGTAGGTGTCAAAATGTTAAGGTTCCGTATCGTTTTGTAAAATATTTTATTAGGTACAAACTTTACTTGAGACCATACAAGACAAAGAGTTACTTTCCTTTTGATCACTTTATACCACCTCCGTATAACAAATTTGAATATTTATATAAAAAAAATGAAGATTATCGAACTATTATCAGGTTTTAAAATTATTAATCGATATGTATATAACAAAATCGGGTTTTGGTGATCTTTGATTTGTTGGATTTGTTATCAACCCGAATAGCAGAATAACTATTAAAATATCGGAAAAATTGACGCAAATAAAAACTATGAAAAAATTCATTTTCTCATACATAGATGCAGCTAATGATGGCCGATTGATAATTCTACCGGCGACGTACATTGGCAGCCCGCGTCATATGCATGTCAAGGCGGTACGAAGTTCGGCGGGTCAGCTAGTTTTACATAATTTTCTTTTGATCTTATAATCATCTGATTTTAGATACCCAATTGAGAAGTACATATATATTTGAAATCATTCAAGATGTCAATTGTGTTCACTTATAATTGGCAAAAGTATTACAACAAAATCCCTCGCGCTCTAGCGCTCTGCGATGCGCCACCGCTACATGGTAGACATACCTCCTATACGCACAAAGCGGTACTCTTCCACCTTTAAATAAATAAGCAACTTTTCGCAGTAAGTCGTGCAGTATCTTTAGTTATAATAAATTAATGCTTGACACAGAATACAGTGAGCTTGAAATGTAAAACATTGAATTTTATTAATAAATGTATTTAACTTAAATGGTTAGATACATTTTTTTTTGTAATAAAGTGGAAGAGAATGCTATCTAACATTAAGTTCGCCTATGTTAAAATTATTTTTATTTTGTGGTATAATGAATTTTCATTTATTCATTCATTCATTCACATACCTTCACTAACAACTATTACACTATAGATATAAATACCCACATTGCCTCAATTTATAATGACTACGACTTACCAACATACATAATTATAGATTCAATGTCTCTATATTTCAAAATTTTTAGTTTGTATAATTTTTTTTTAAAGTCTGATTATCCGGTACTGAATTTAGGAACCCGCGAAAGATCAGCGCGCTGCGTACTCGTATTTACTAGTGCGTGGCGCATAATGCTGAGCCGGATCCTAATCTGCAGACGCTCATAACCTGGACGTATCTACTACCTATGTATATTTTATATTTTCATTTCAATTTTTTGTATGTTATACTTATTGTCGTGTTATTTTTGTAACTGTCTTTGTTTTGTATATTTTGTTCTTTCTTTCATTCATAAAGTGTTTCGTGCAAAGTGCGAAAAACAGCATTTACTGTGTACACAATACCAATATTTACATATTTAAATACGGAACCCTAAAAATGATCAAAACATCTTTCAAGGTCTGCGCTCTCATGCCACGGATGTAGTTCAATCGTTCGTAAGCTTTGATTTACGAGGGACGGACAGACGCACTGACCGAGTGTTGTCTATGAGCCGACCAAATGGATCGTGAAATCGATACATGGTTTTAGCTCGAACACTTATCAAACCTACTCAATTTATGCTCCAAAATCCCATCACACTAATATTATAAACTAACGTTGTGTGCCATATAAATTATCAAAGAAATTAAATGCATAATGAAATGTCAAAGTGACGCGACACTTCATGTAAAGGACTTCACGTCAATGAACGACGGTTAAATTATATGGAACTAACAACCCCTATTTCACCCCTTCAAGATTATTTTTTGAAATATAAGATAGCCTATGTCCTTCCCCAGGATAAAATCTATCTTCTTACCAAATTTCATTACGATCCATTCAGCCCTTAGTCGTGAAAAGGTAACAAACAAACATAGTTACTTTTTCATCCCACTAATAGGCATTATAAATACGAAAGTTTGGATGTTTGTTTATTTATTTATTTGTTTGGTTGTTTGTAACTCAGTGACGCCGTAACGGCTGCACCGATTTCAATGAAATTCGGTATATACGTAGATTATAACCTTGGTTATCACATAGGCTACCTTTTATTGCATAAATCAGGTCCCATGGAATAAAAATGGGGTATCAAGTGAAGTAGTCACAGCGAGTTTAGCTTTATTTCTAGGTTACCTACACATTTAGTAGTGTAGCGCGAACGAAGTCGCGGGCAACAGCTAGTATTATAAATATGAAAGTTTGGATGTTTTTTTTACTTTATGACGTCGTATGGGCTAAATCGATTTCATTTAAATTTTGTAGATAGGTCGATTATAACCCGGTTTTTAACATTGTCTACTTTTTATAATACCTTTTTATTACATTTGCATGTTCTTGCTCGATCAATAAACATTTACACGACCAATTGATCGAGTACTAAAATGATTCTAATAAACTAGCCTAAGCACTAATGGGTACCTTATTCAAGCAAATAAACCTTTAGATTCCTAATAAACTTTGCTGCAAGCTTAAGTTACATATATTTACTAGTTGTATGCCCGCGACTTCATCCGCAATTTTCTGGATCTTGACAACAGCGTCACCTACCGGGTCCAATTGTGAATCTAAACCATTCAGGGACCCACACAAACACATACAAATAAAATCATTCAAATATGTCCAGCCGTTTAAGAGGAGTTCAGTGACATACACACGTACAGTTGAATTATATACATATAAAGGTATATATATATATATATTTAACGTATACTTTCCCACTGCTGGGCAAAGGTCTCCCCCATGCTCCTCCACATCTCCATGGATATTAGTGATAGGGACGCCAACAGTATTACATTGTTATTACTATATTGGTTTGGCTTTGTTCTAATACTTTTGCCAATTATAGGCGAACACAACATTGTCATTTTTAATTAATTTATTCTGTATCTAAAGTTATGAGAGCAAAAATTCTAGGAACATTGTTATTCCTTCCCGCGTTAACTTTAATAAAATCACCAAACATTTTTGTTCCATCAAAAGGGGCTTACAAGAAGATTAAAAACTAATAAACTTAGGCTCCGGAAAACTGTAGGAAATTTATTCATCTGTAACTAAGTCTGTGGAATGTGCTCCAAATAAAGTAGTAGGCTATTTTCTAAGAGGTTTGTGAGGGAGTCTCGAGAGGCCCTCTGTCGGTAATTGTTGGAGAAATTTTCGGTAGGATTCCCGGCTAATAACGAGGTTTTATTAAAGTTGCTCGTAATAACTAAACATTTTGAGTTGTGTACATAATTATACGAGGGCTGTAAGCGATCCTTACACCTGAGATATTTTAGGTGGGAGATTCTTGGGTGTTATTTATCACTTATACCCGAGTAACACATAACTATTCATGACGAATGCGAGGTAATTAAAAAAGATTGTTGCTATAAATAAAATTTGTAAATAGAATAGAAACCACTTAATTGTATATCTCACTTAAATTAACAAATAATATTTAAAACATAAATACGCTATAATAAAATTGGCGGTCTTCTCAAAAAGCGATTTTTTCCAGACAATTTTTGGATGTATTCACGGTATCCATTGTTTCTAGGGCCGTAAATCGCATTTAAGGATCCGATATTATTATTAGTTTACAATGATCGACTTTCAGAGCAGTGATGAAAAATATTGTATGTAGGTATGTTGTGAACATGTATAATGAAATTGCGATAATTGCTAAGACTAGTAAATAAGCATGTACTCACGTAGTCACGTGTTAAAAAAAGTATAAGTTAGTTTGTTATACTTAAGTTATGTCTACATCGAAATCTGTGACTGTTATTTGAAAACTGTTAAATATTTTTTTAAGCAAAAAACGTAACAAATGCGTCAAAATTTCTTGAAAAATACTTTTCGAAATTTAATATTCAACTCACAAAATTAAGTACATAAATTACAATAAAAATTGTAATTCGTTCGAAAATCTACGAGTAGTACTCCCCACAGTTTTGTGAAGGCTTGAACAAATATTTTATCAACGACGCCCTAACGACCGATTGTCTGTGAAATTCTTTGGAATGTCACCTTGGCCCTTTGAGAGTTATTAATGGGCTCTGAATGTAGTTGATAAGTTTAATTTAAATTGTGCTTGGAAGGTAAAGGTAAATACTTTTACAATAAGACGACCAAATAAAGGTTGTTGAAAGGAATTGGGAGGGGTGGACATTAGCGTTGGATATAGTTAAAAAGTCAGATGCGATGTCAATTGCCATAAAGTTCTTTGAACTGAAAATATAAGATCGGTCAAGAGCTAGTGCGAGTCGTGTGTCGAGGGTTCCGTATCTACTTAGCTATTGTTTTCAATTGTTTTGAAATAACTGCAAAACTATTTACTACACAACAAAAAATAATAAAAATACGAGCCTTACAATAGTCGCATATGATGTGTAACATCATTTTTATTGTACACTAAATAAAGCAAAAAATACAAACAAATAGAAAACACAAAGCAAATCTTAATCTTATCTACCGAATTCATCACTCTGAAAGTTGGTCATTAAAAACTCCATAACGGCTCCGTATATGCGATAAACCGTAAGTAAATTTAAAAATGGAATGAGGCTCATTGTATTCATAATACGCTATGATGAATACAACCTCCATGACAAATCCATAATTCTATTGAAATTGAAAAATGAAAGAGGCCATAATATAGTCTCGTAGTGAAAAACATCTGACCACCGCGCGCGCTCATTGGTCAAAGCGCTTTCCTAGTTTCCTGTTACACATTTCCGTCCCTATTGCCAAAATCACTCCCACAAACCGAGAGGAAAGGTGTTACACAACAAAAAATAAACTATTTTAAACTGTGCTCTTTTTGCCAATTAGGTAGGTAACTTTATTGATTTTGTAACCCTGCTTTGATATTTGTATCCCTACGATATCGGCATCTTTGGCAATCAAAAGAAAAATATTTTAGATGTTTTTTACATGTTAATACAATAAAATTGGGTAAGTAGGTGAAAATTATTGCCATTGCCATTTTGATTGCGCAATAAGGGGTTGGCCCCGGCCAGTTCGTTAGGCGCGCTGTACACAAAACTGCTGACCCAACCTTCAGTTTGGTAATGTAGAAATTATGTACCTACTAAGTATACTAAAGTTTTGCGCTAAGTGCTGCTCATTAGTCTAAGAAACATTAACCTTGTTTCCACAAAAAGTCGAACAACTGCTAAACGCGTATTTAAAAAAATGTTTACCAATTTTTGTATAGGATTTTTTAATCACGCGCTAAACAGTGTTTAATTTTTTTTGTGGTAACACCCAATATATTTACGTAACCCGTGGTTAGCGGTTCTAGTGTCGCTATTATCCAATTGTGTAACACTGTACTTAGCTGTAATCTCAAATTGTGCCACTGTTTGTTTAACAAAATAAATAATATACTCGTATTTTTTTTATATCTCGGAAGTAGCAAAAAAATCATACGGCCCATGATGGTAAGCGGTTACCGTAGCGGTTACAGCGTAGCCTATGTCTTTTTTTAAACTGGTTTAAAAAAGTTTAACGTAAAATCACCTGATGGTAAGCGATGATGTGGTCTAAAGTCAAATATTTTTATTCATTCAAATCACAAGGATCACTTTGAAACGTCAATTTTACTGTCTGTTCCTTCGCGACCAAGCCAGGAAAGAAAGGCAAGAAACAAGGCTGGTTGTTTTTATTAATGATCCTTTTACAATACAGAAAATAAATTACGTCTAAATTGTAACATTTTAAACGAGTTGGAGCAATTTCCATCCCAAGCTTCTCTATCATCTAAATAATCCGATATTTTATAGTAGGCTCTTTTATAAAGATTTTGTTTAATTACGTTTTAAATTTGTTAATTATCAATTTATGTACATCCCTTGGGACTTTGTTATTAAAGCGTACACCTTGCCCTTTAAACGATTTACTAACTTTATGGAGTCTACAAGTGGCAACAGCGAGTTGATCTTTATTTCTAGTATTAAAATTATGATTCACAATTTTTCTTAGACAAATTAATATTTTTGTGTACATACATCAGATTTTCATAGATGTATTGACAAGGGAATGTCATAATATTTATTTCTTTAAACTTATTGCGTAATGATTCTCTGGGTCCCATATTATAAATTGCACGAACAGCCCTCTTCTGCAGCACAAAAACGGTGTTTACATCTGCAGCACTCCCCCACAGCAGTATACTATGACATAATGCTGTGGAAGTAGCTAAAGTAAACTAGTCTAGCTGTGTCTACGTCTGTAAAAAGACGGATCTTTTTGACTGCGTATGCCGTAGAACTAAGTCTCTTTGACAACTTATCAATCTCAGGGCCCCATTGAAGTCTAAGATGAAGTTCGAAGATCTAGAAGAAACTTTTTAACTCTTACCTTAAAGAGGCCCGGATTGTGTTCTTTAGGAAAAACAGATGACGGTAAAGTTTAACGCGTTTTGCCGCCTGTGTGTGTATTTGCTACCGTCCGCGCGTTCGCCTGTGCCGAATAATGCCAACCCAGAAGTGTATAGGACGCCTTTCATTATAAAAGAAGGTATATCGGCAGGATGTGGCCATCAATCTTGCTTTGTCCCGGTCTCCAGGTGAAATGTCCTTGTCAGAGGTTCTATTCAACGAGTATCGGTACCCTGTCCTTTCAAATATCGCTGTAACCTTTTCAAGTTTCCAATGGTTTTGTGTAGACGGAAGGGTGAATGGTTTTGTGCATATCATAATTGTAAGATGCTAGGAGATTAGAAAATATGAGCAAAAACAAAAAAAAATAAACACTGATTAGCGCGTGTTTAAAAAAAGTCGTATACAAAAATAGATAAGGACTTTTGTAAACACGCGTCAAACAGTTGTTTAACATTTTTGTGGTTATAATATATATTTTTGTTGTGACTTTAGATATATAAATATCTAAGATAGACTCTTTATTGCAAACCAAATAAAATTAAATATACTAGTGATTTGCCCCGAACTGAAATCTCGCGTGTCTCCCATAAAAACAAAAATATAATGTTATTCGTAATCTTTGATTATCAAAATAGTGCCATGAAATAAATAACCAACTAACTTGACCTACAGTTTGATTCAAATTACAGGTAACGGGAGTTTATGTTCATGTTAATTGGTTACTCTTTTTTGGGGTACAAATTGCAGTTTTTCTGGATTTTACACTTTTGCCTATATGTGTGTCACTTAACTTACAGGCATACCAAATTACAGCACTGTGGCTTCACTGGTGTACCCTGTGAATTTCGTCAAAGTTCGGTTTTTATTGGGTAAATACTCAAAAACTACAAAAAACTTAACTAAAAATAAAAATCGGTTCGAAATGTACTCATGAAGACATTTCATTTGACGTTTCACTTGACCTAATAGTTTCATTTTCATTTCTTTTAACCCTCTTGAACCCCAATATCTCAACAACCCTCCCACATTTTTAGCTCATTTATTCACACCAAAATTGTGCCATCACTACCTACCTATGTATTAAATTTCACGATAATCTGATCAACGCTTCGAAAGTTATCCTCGGACAAAAATACATACATACATACAACGCCGATTTGCCCAAGTTGATTTGGTGTTCTCGCTTCGCTCGATCAATAAGGAAATACTCAAAAATGAAGGCAAATACAATGGATGGTTTTATCGCTTAGTATGTTATCTAAACAGAAATAAATATAAAATTATAAAAGAATATTCTGTTTTAAGGCTGGTATTTTAAACGTGACGCTGATCATATGAACTAAGTAGATTTTTTGTAGGATTATGCAGTTTAGGTTAAACGTACCTAAAACGCGCTTTGGCTGGCCCCGTGATACTTCACATTATAAACGAACTGATTTGATTACTTACTTCTACAGGCGCAGCGGCCTGTCAGCATGCGGATTGTCGAGCTACCTTCAAAGCTGCTTTTCAGGCGTCTGGATTCGACAAGGAAGACTTCAAATCCTAAGTACTCCGGGCGCTTGCAAAGCTTATTTGATATATATTTATTCATTTAGATAAACCAACGGCGATACAACTTGTATGGACAGATAGCTTAGAACTAAACGTAAGGCTAATAACAGGTTTCTACGTTTGAACGTTGTAAAGAAAGATGTCGGGAACAAAACAAAACAAAAACAGCCACAGCTGTTAGCCAATATAGGATAGGACATTAGCTTAATGATATTTTCCTCGCTCCTGATTTCTGGCAGGAATTGTGTTTCGACGTTATAGGGAGGCGCCAATGCAGATTACCTATACAGTACTCTAACAATTAGGCTGCATATTCGGAACGGCGACGCGTGCAGCGGAGCGTTCGAGGGTGCATAGTTGCGTGCAGCGTCGCGTTCAACGTGCACGGAACTAGTATTCGCTAGAGCGTGCGTGTGAGTGGGGCCTCCAAGTGTGTTGACCAATCGGAGGCCGCCGTTCAAGGGCAAGTGTCATCACGTCAAAAGAACGAGACACGTGTATTGTTGTACACCTGTACTCGCTCGTTAAAACGCCGAACACTGATCACGCAGCTTAACTACACGCGCTGCTACGAATACTCCAAAAGAGAAGTCCGTACGTTCAGTCGAGCGTGCAAGCTCAAAAGAACGTCCCGCTGCACGCGGCGCCGTGTCGAATTTCCGGCCTTAGTGTTGTGTAGATTAATATTTTAATATGTATGTCAGTCTGTAAGGTCTTATGGGCTCTTGTATTGCTATTTTTGTATTTTAACACGTTGCCTGAAATAAACGTTATATTATTATTGTATATGTAAGAACTTACATTAAGTTCTATCGCTGAGCTAAGCGAATCGAGCGAGACAGGGACAACACGATACGTTAACAACCTAAGTTTTCTTTCTTTTCTTTTGTTTTTATAGTTTTACAGTTTACAGTCAGTACATGTATGTTTAAGAGTAGTATAGTTCCTTGTGAAAGGGCTCGTCCGGGGAAGTACTCCCGCCACACTCATTTCTGCCGCCAAGCAGCATTGCTAGATATGTTTCGTTTTGAAGGGTATGGTTGCCGGTTAAATTACAGGCACATGAAGCTTTACACGTGGTATTTACACTTTAATGATCCTTTTACAATACATAACAATAAAGAAAATAAATAACTGCCTAATAGTAACATGTTTAATCGAGTTGTAGCAATTTCCATCCCAAGCGAATATAGAGAACTATAATCAATATGTTAAAGTAAGCTTATAAAGTGGCTTGGTTATACAACCTGTTTTTTTATGAACGACATTAATTTAAAACACACATCTGGAATAATATTAACTGATTTTAAACGTGAGTTTAAACCAGTAGTTTGAATATTTATCTAGTAATCGATACATTTCCAATAAACAATTTTTAACGTTAATTGTCAGCCGACGCCTTTGTGACTCACTAAGCGGTATAGTCAGTTTAACAGGTAGCTACTCACATGATGAATTAATTTTATTTATGTTCGTATTTCATACAGGCTGTTTCATGAATATTTTAGGACTTGATATGAAGATTGTTTATATTAATATTTTCTGTAGTAATGAATTTGAAAAAATCCTGTTTTACAACAATAGCCATTAACCTTACCCGTGTTTTAATTTAATGTCGTACACGTAATATTGGTTTTTGCAAATTCAAGTTATTGTAAAGTTGTGTTAGAGGAACCAACTTCAATATCCATATCCATGACTTGTACAATGGATATACATGATGTGATAGAATATGATACAAATGCCAGTACAATTCCCATGCCCAATGAGAATATACGGAACATAGAGCGGTTTAGAGGAACATGTTGCATCAGCTGTATGTATAACTGAATCTCCTCGCGTTCTCGTAAATCTGAAAAATAAAAAAAAAATTGTTGAAGAATGTCAATTTGTAATGTTTGATTTTTTGACAAATTCAATAATTCGGCCGATGATCCAACAAGCCTAATGGCCGACCCATTGCAAAAAAACATTATTTTGTATTCAGTAACTGGGCCAATTAGGGTTCCGGATCAAAATGGTAAAAAGAAAACCTATACAGTGCGACTATGTCTGTCCGTCTGTCATAGTTGATTATTTCAGCAACAAAAATCAAAATAAAACCTTCATCAGCGTGAACATTATCGGTCGGAACACAGATAAAACGGTGATCCCTCATTTGAAAAATTGAAAGTAACGTCACTAGATCAAATGGGGTATCAAAATCAAAATCAATATTCATTTAAATCATAAGGATTACTTTGAAACGCCAACTTTATCGCCTATTGCTCCGTGACCAAGCCAGGAAAGAATCAAACAGGAAACTAATGATCCTTTACACAATGCAACAATATGAATACTAAAGAAAATAAAATTAGGTAATGAAAATAAATTGTAAAACAAAAGAAATATTAATAGTATATAAAATTATTCGGGAAACAGATATTTCTCGTCCGAAATTCAACGAACCCCCGCAAGATAAAGAGTAAAACAATTCAATTTTTAATATGTAATATCTATTATCATATAATAATAGTGCATGCATGTGTATATTGTGTATGCTTAATGTTTGTTTGCTTGTTTATTGCACAAAAAGAAAAATGTACAAATAAAGGACTTAATGCTAAAAGCATTTTCTACCAGTCAACCGTGACAGATAAAAAAACTTAGGGTTGGCGTGCTTAACTAGGTACCTACTAACAGAAAATATACAAATAGAAATAAAAAATACTAACTACCTAATTGCCTACATAAATTACTCACAAATACAATATAATTATAAAAAATAATAAAATACTCAAATATAACACATAAATATATAACATAAATTAATATATAAATATAATAAATAAATAAATCTAATAACAAATAATAAATTAAGTTATACGGAAAGCTCAAGTGGAATTAGAATTTAAATAGTGACTATGGACAGAACGTTTAAAAGCTGGTTTTGAATGTTAATTATTTACCTACGATAATTTAACAATATTAATGTACCTGTTATTATGTCCTGTGTGTGATATATCTATATGATCCCAATAAACATTATTTGAATTGATTATTTTAAAAATAAGTAATCGTGCGCACCCGCCGGTGTAGGTCGTGTATAAGTTTTAGCCTACAGGATGCGCCTAATGAACAAACATACATACACCCTAAAAACGTACCTCTCCTTCTTCGCAGTCGGGTAAAATAAAACGAAGTCTCTTCTATGGATATCAATAAAAAGGGGCTAAAAAACCGATACAGTATTTCACATAAATGTACGTTGCTAAGATATCGTGGTTCGGAACTTTTTGAAATGATAAGATTACCCTTTATTCTACACCAAAGTATAATACAGAACTTAATTTTTACGAATAGATTTAGTACAATGGGCGGTCTTATTGCTAAAAGCGATCTCTTCCTGACAACCTTTGTATGGACAGGATTATAATTTATCATATAACGGCGGTGCATCTATATAAAATTAAAATGGTTCGATATAAGTTTCATTATCATTAAAAAAACCATCCATTTAGCGATAGATTGGGCTGTTGGCGAAACAATAGTGATAAAATAAAATAAATAAAACTTACTTCTTGAGTTTATCTTCTTATGAAAAACGCAGTCATAAATTAATCGTTGTTCTTTAGCGATTATGTCTAACGCTATCGCTGCGATTACGAGCTGTAAATATTCAGTCACGATTCCTAATAAAAATAAAACTATCAACGGTGCGTCACCCTAGAACAAAAAAAATCGATTTGTAAAGAAAATAGCAATGACTGACAAGTCCAAGTCAATCATAAAATCATCATCATTAAATAAATTTATAATGCGCTTATAGCTTACATTGTAGGAACCAGATAACTGACACAATAATTATATACATTTTAATTTTGTAAATACATACTTATAATATACAACGTGTTTTGTAATGAACGATAGGGGTTTTTCAAAATTACCCTATAATTATTTTTATTTTCCAACTACCTTAATCTCAAGTCCTAAGATATCAATGATGCAGCCTGTGTAAAATAGGTAAATGAATCATATTAATTCATTATTTAAGTAGGTACCTGTTAAACTGACCAAGCGGCATCGTCGCAAAGGCACCGCCGATTTATGTGAAAAATTATTTATTGGAGATGTAGCGATTACGGGATAAATATTAAAGCTACCCGTATTAAACCCACCTCTTAAATCAGTTAATACGATTCTGGATGTGTGTTTTAAAATAATGCCGTACATAACAAAACAGGTTATATAGAAAAACACCTAAACCCGAAATCATAAAAAAAGGGAATCGAAACCGCAACCCCCTGCATCTCAGCCGGCTCTTCGCTGACATTATCATCATATCAGCCAAACTCTCCGTCGACCGAGACATGTTCCTGGAGATCCGGATGTCAAAATACCCTCCGCTAACGCGGAGTAGATTTCTGAGTCATCTACACTAGACAGAGCAAACACTTTACTGATACATCGACCTCGCCGGCGAGGTCGACGAATCCATTCAGTCGCCGCCTATACGAGGTACAAACATGTACCCGGGCGTTTCTCTCCTATACCCCCTGGCAACGGCCCAAGCCGAGGTTCGTACCTAACTGGTGCTTTTGCGCTAGTTGCCTCATCAAAAAACTTACAGGGCTGAGCACCATCTGCGCTCGCCAAAAATTTGGTTAAGCTGCAACGGCCTCAGAGGCCAACAGCAAGAATAGTCAATGAAAAAAAAAAATATATCAGCCATAGCACGTCCAGCTGCACAAAGGCGACCGATCTTGTGTGGCCTGCACCTTACGGCTCACACCAAACATTACCAGGTCATCTTTCCATCTAGTGGAGGAAGCTACGCTGCGTTTTGTAGTACGTTGTCTCCATTCTAAAACTTTTCTGCCCCACAAAACATTTGTTGTTTTACAACATACTACCTTTATAAGGTCCGTTAAGTTGTGTTTTTTGTATTATTTAAGACAAGAGCTTGGCTGTAAAATATACAAACAAGCTAAAGATCACTCACTTTATATTAGTACGCATAATTATTTTACACGAGTAGTTATGCGAATAATGATGACCAGAAGAATATTGCAATAGAGTCGAAACTGCTGATGAGGCAACTAGCATTCGATTTATTTGTAAAGCGAAATAAGAAACGAACTTTACTCACAATCTCCCTGATATTTTTTATGACAAAAAAAAATATATTTAAATCTAATGGTAAATTGCTCAGGAGTGCAGTAAATACCTGAAACAAAAAAAAATTGTTAGTTAGATGACGTTATATTTTTCTACTTGTTATCGTGTAAGATAGCGTTATACAGGATGTTTGGTAATATACTGACGAAATTCAAGTGACGGTCTCTCAAAACATAAAAAAGACTTCTCGAAAAAAAAAACTAATAGTTATATTATCAAATTTTAAAGAGAATCGACTCTAGGAAGGCATGTATTTTTGATATCTCTTTCGGAAACGGCTGCGGGTTTTGGGTTAGAAAGGGACAACAAAATATATCTCGAGACCTCACCAAAACAGTGTGTGTGGTTAGATGGCAAGCATTATGCAATAGCACAACATAAGTTTAATAAGGTGGTTGTTTTTACATGCTAAAATAAATTTCTATGGTAAAAATTTCACAAATTTATTTATTATTATGCTCATCAAAATAATCCCTTTCATTTTTGTGCGTAGATTGTCAAACACCCTATGTAGGTATGTAGGTAACTGCTGTGTGGGAAACATTACGATTTTACTTACAAAAATATGTACATGGCGGTCGCGACTTTTCACTATCGCTTCATAGATTTCTATGAAACGACTTGTAGAGAAACGATCGATAGCAGTACCATCACTTTGTATAAATTTTCTCAAGCTTTTCACTCGACACATGAAAATTAAAGAATGAAGGCCGATCTGAACTCGACCAAATAACTTAATTGATTGATAAAATGAGAATACTACAGTCATATATAAGTCCAACCTAAAAAAATATAAAAAATTCACAATAATCATTAAAAATAACGCCAAAATCGTAATATTAAGTATTTTTTGAACTACTTGGAAAAACGTTTTTGATTGTGGCAAATTATCGACACATGGTACAATAGTTACGAATGCAAATGCATTTGAATTAAAACAATATGAAAAAAACACTACAAATTCAATGACAGTACACATTTTAAATATGTACGACTCATGTACGATGATGATCCTTGCAAAAATTGCCACACAAAATATTATCACACAGCAAAATTTGATAAGAAGACGAATTCGTCTTGATGCACTGACGTCACTATAAATGCCAAGCATTATACGAATATATAGCAAAAGCTTAATATTGCAAACACAATTTGCTTTTTCAACATGTTTTATAAGCCCCATTGTTAATATACAAATATTAACTTCTGAAATTACATACAAATAGTCCAGCCGTACGTTTTTAATGTAATGATAGCATTGGATATACCTCCGATACAATACTGAAATAGTGCACTCACTTTATTTTATTTTATTTTATCTATAAAATCGTTTTAGTTAAATTAATGGAAAGTGCTACCGCCATAAAAACGACTCACACATAAAACCTACTGATCTATTTCTAGTATTCTCAGCCCTTTTTTTTTGTCTAGCCTATGCTGTCCCACTGCTGGGCAAGGCCCTCATCTCTCAACTCGTTCTTCTACAAATTTCTCTGTAGTACGGATATCTGGTGACTTTCCACCAGATAGCCGTATTATTACTTTGAAAAGTACCTCGTGAACGATGATAAATTAACTAATATTGTACTTGTAAAAAGATTGAGATTATGATTATTATTTTCCAAATTTAATTTTAAGACTATTTCTAACATACATTATCTGTTGGTGATATTCAAGCGCTTGACCACTACCTCACCACATGCTTGCCTCGAAAAACCTGTTCACTGACTTTTGATTTACAGCGTCTAGTGGTAAGTTTGTAAAGCTATTATAGCTTACTAAAGTATTGACTAAAACAATTTAACTACAAATGTTTTAACTCTCAAAGGCGGGTTGGTCTTATTGCGTTTGTTCTATCACACCACATACCAACAAGATAAGAAGCGGGAGCGGATCAAACTATATACTTTGCTCTTTCTCTTAAAGAAAAGGTTGGGATTGACCTGAAGAGATGCTCACATTTGCGCGTCTCTATACCACTAAGATATTATTACTACGTAGTAATAATAATTAAGTGGTATATACACATAAAAACTACAAGTATGGCTCAACCGCCTTCGAGGGTTAAAATAACTATACGAGCATCATATCAATAGACATCTAAATAAATTAACGCTGACTTTGACTGACAGATAAATATATTATAAAAGATAAAGAACTTTTAAAGAACTTTCAAGTTATTGTAAAGTTGTGTTAGAGGAACCAATTTCAAAATCCATAGCCATGACTTGTACAATGGATATACATGATGTGATAGAATATGATACAAATGTCAGTACAATTCCCATGCCCAATGAGAATATACGGAACATAGAGCGGTTTAGAGGAACATGTTGCATCAGCTGTAGGTATAACTGAATCTCCTCGCGTTCTCGTAAATCTGAAAATTAAAAAAATAAAATTTTGTTGAGAATGATAATTTGTAATTAACAATTTGACAAATCTTTTGACAATAACTAGGTCGATGTTCCAACGTACCAAATGGCCGACCTATTGAATTCCAAAAAACGTTATTTTGTATTCAGTAACTCGTTACTGAATACTATTGGCCATTGGCCAATTAAGGTTTCCGGATCAAAATGGTAAAAAAAACCCAACTGTCCTGTGTGTGATACTGATATATCTATTTGATCCCAATATACATTATTAGAATTGATTATTTTGAAAATAAGTAACCGTCAGAGTAGGTCGTGTATAAGGTTCAGCCTACAGGATGCGCCAAATGAACAAACTGAAGATGAAAATGTGTGATAGTAATAAGGAAATAAATAAACTTACCTAGCTTACGGATCTTCCTATTTTTAAATTTCAGTGCATTAGACTGTACCTATGTACATAATATTCATTTTTGTACGTTATGATGAAGTTATTTTAGAATTAATGATGATGATGAAAAAAAAGACATCTAAACCTATTTATTTGATTTTATACTCATAGTAATTCTGACTTTTAGTTACCTGTTTAATATCATGGTCACCCCTATATCTAGAACTAGTGCTAGAAACAGACAGTACACAACTACACATTATCTTACACACTAATTGGGTACTAAAGATTTTAGCTACTTTAAATGGATATTGACAAGGAATATGTATGATAAATAATTTACGTAGATTCTAAATTGATATGCATAAATAGGTCATTACCATTTAATTGATTATGCCAATAGGTACTATTTTATAAAGAAATGCCAATAAATAAGAGCTAATTTTATATCAGGACGTAGCTACTGTACAAGGGCATTATCTAAGAAATAATAATAATAATTGGTGAATTGGTGACTAAAAAGTTATATTAAATCAATTGCAAATAAAACTTACTTCTGGAGTTTATCTTCTTATGAAAAACGCAGTCATAAATTAATCTTTGTTCTCTGGCGATAATGTCTAATGCTATCGCTGCGATTACGAGCAGTAAATATTCAGACACTATTCCGAATGTAAAAAAAAATAACATTGACGTATTACCCTAGAAAAAAAAAATCTTTCTGTAAAGACCAGAGGGTTTAGCCAAGTTACAGTCGATTAGCGATGACGCTAGTCGATACGTCCGAAAATGTATGGGATTTGACACATGCTATAGAAATACTTCGTCATTCGCGACAACAAATGTATGTAGAAATCGAATAGATTCGTAGCGAATGTAATTTGGCTACGGGCCCTGGATCTATAAGGAAAATTGCAAGAGGAATGACTGACATAGACTTAAATTCATTATCATTATCTTAATGTCAGTCATAGGACGCCCACTGCTATACATAGGTGACCGATCTTGTGCGGCTTGCACTTATCAAAGATTTTTAAAACCATCTCAAAAATTTTCAAGCCTAGACGGGACTTGAACCCCCAACCTTCCTTTTGATACGAGGATGCACTACTTATTGTGCTACAGTATCTTGTCACGTTAGGGTCAAAATTAGTGAGATGATTCAGATTACGACTAAAGCGCCGTTAGCTCCATCTACAGGCATCTTAGGCAGTTTTTTGAGATTCTCAATGCCAAACATTGCAGTTTAGTACATTGACAAGAGATGTCGCGTTGCTTATTTCAAATAGTATTTTTTATTTATATAGTGTTATCCGAACACTTGCGGGTTCAAGTCCCGTCTAGGCCTCGAACATTTTTGAGATGGTTTTAAAAATCTTGGACCAGGTCGTCTTTCCTTCTAGTGGGGGAAGCTACGCTGCGCTTTCTAGCGCGTGTTCTCCACTCTAAAACCATTTAGCCACAACGGCCGTCAGGTCTACTCCCCAACGGCTAGCCGCTTGCTTGCGAGGTACTTATTCGCTTGCATCTTGTATTCTGTTTTGGTGCGTGGCGTCCATCGTAGACGATTGTAACAAAACATTTGTTGTTTTATCTACTAGAGAAGTAACTACCTACCTACTTTTCTGTTTATCTCTTACTTTGTTTTTATGTTATATAATAGGTTGGGGAAAAAGTCTTTTCGCATTATAGTATGTATGAACTTGTAATAAAATCTCTGTGGCTATACTATTTGTATCTGGCTGGTTTTGGTATCATTCAAAGTTTAAATTTTAAAGAAAATAATTCCAAATTCAAATTAGGAAAATGTGTGATTTTTATTTGTTTTTCGTACTGTAAAGATAAGTGAATCTAATGAAGAAATTCGATAGATTTTAAAATTTTACTACAAAAATGGGGAAAATGCAACGCAAGCCGCGAAAACAATTTGCGATGTTTATGGACCTAGTGCAGTATCTGTGAGAGTAGCACAAATTTGGTTTAAGTGTTTTCAATCCGGAAATTTTGATGTCAAAGACGCACGTCGCTCTGGTCGCCTTATTACGGATAAAATTGATGCCATTTTTGAAAAAGTGGAGCAAGATCGGCATATCAGTAGTTACGACTTAGCTGAAGAACTGGGAATTGACCACAAAACAGTTTTGGCGCATTTGAAAAAAACTGGGTACACAAAAAAGCTCGATATTTGGGTACCCCACGAGCTCACTGAAAGAAACCTAATGAACCGTGTACTCATTTGTGATTGATAGCGGCCGGGGACTGGAACTGCAAACACAGGAACTGTAACTCCAACTTGAGGAACAGGGACGGCGGTATCCTCCAGAAGTACGCTGAAACCCATGGCTACGAGGTCGCAGGCACAGAGACGCCCACCCACTACCCTGACCAGGCGAACCAAACACCTGACGTCATCGACCTCGCAGTCCACACCAACCTACCAAACCACCCGAAGCTGGAGGTACTGCTCGACGAGCTACAGTCCGACCACCAACCAGTCCTGTTGACTCTGGAAACCAGCCCGGCTGCTCTCAAACCACCAAGAGCAAGACCCGGAATCGACTGGACCTTGTTCTCAGAGACCCTACAGAACACAGCCCCCACGCGACCAGTGGAAACCCCCGAAGAAGTGGACCAACTGGCCGCGGAGACCACGAGTGCAATCCAAGAGGCACTTTCCGAAGCCTCACTACCACCTCGCAACAACAGACTAGCGAGAGCACCAGCACACTTGACACTGAACTCCTATCAGAGAAACGTAGGCTGAGGAAACAATGGCAGAGAACAAGAGATCCACGTCTAAAGACCAAGTTGAATGCCCTCTGCGACGAGGTGAAAGCAGAGATACAGGAGGACAACGCCAAGAAATGGGAGAGCAGGATAGAAGACGCCACAGAAGACTGGGCATCGCTCCACAAGCTCTGTCGACAGCTGAGGAACACCCCAACTCCTATTCGACCTCTCAAACACCAAGATGGTAACCCCAGATACCGAGCTGAAGACAGAGCGGAGATCTTCGCAGACAGCCTTGAGGCTCAGTTCAAGAACAACCCAGACAAAGATCCGGTACACACAACAGAAGTGGAAACCTTTGTCGAAAACTACCTCAAGGCCGATACCCAGGAGGCAGACACCGCAGAAAGTATATTCTTCTCTCCCGGGCAAGTCCAACGGGCCATACGCCGGACAAAGCCAAGGAAGGCACCCGGTGAAGATAATATAACGAACGCTGCCATCCACCACTTCCCCTACAAAATGATCGCCTTCGTGACCCGGCTCTTCAACGGGATCATGCGAAGCGGTCACTTCCCCTCTTCCTGGAAATCTGGCCCGGTTATCATGATACCGAAACCCGGCAAAAACATCCAGCTCCCAGAGAGCTACCGCCCGATCACCCTGCTCCCCAGCCTATCAAAATTGTTTGAAAAGCTCCTCCTCACCCACATTAATCCCCACATCCCCCAGCGTCCAGAACAGTACGGATTCAGGTCGGAACACAGCACAACGCTCCAACTGTGTAGGGTACTGCATCACCTCACTACCGCCCACAACAGGCGAGAGCACTCAGTCGCAGTATTCCTGGACATGGAAAAAGCGTTTGACCGAGTCTGGCACGCGGGACTCCTCTATAAGATGGCTACCTCATCAATATCGCAGAAGGTGGTGAAGGTAATAGTGTCGTTTTTTCAAGGCCGCAGCTTCTCAGTGCGTGTGGAGCAAGCGCTCTCCTCCAGACGACCCATAGAGGCGGGAGTACCACAAGGCAGCTGCCTCTCCCCTGTGTATTGCTCACGATACACCGATGACATACCCAACTCAGAAGATGCTCTGTTAGCCCTTTACGCGGACGACGCAGCATACATCACAAAATCTATGAACCTCAACCACGCCGCCACCAAAATGCAAAGGGTCCTAACAGAGCTCCCCGCCTGGCTGACAAAATGGAGACTGAGTGTCAACGTGGGTAAAATACAGGCGGTGGCATTCTCGAAGAGGCTCACCTTACCGCCAAAACTCACCCTGGAGGAACAACCGGTGGCCTGGTCGCACACGGCTAAGTACCTGGGGGTTACTTTAGACCGGAACCTCACGATGAGTAAACACGCCAGGAACGTCCGTGGCCTAGCGAGTACTACTCGAGCGCTACTTAAGCCTGTCCTGCAGTCCAACATTCCACTCCGAATGAATGTTGGACTGTACAAGACTTACGTCCGCCCGCGTCTCACATACGCGGCCCCCGCATGGTATGCTTTGTTAGCCGAAGGCCACAGAAAGGCACTGCGAAGTCAGCAAAGCCAATGCCTCCGAACGATCGTAGACGCACCACGGTACGTACGGAATGCCACCATTCAGCGAGACCTAGAAATTGAGAGCTTAGACCAATTTATAGGCCGCCTAGCAACCAGGATGTTTGCGCGCCTCGACACCTCCTCTTACAAACATTTAAGAGAATTAGCTCCTCTCACAGAAAGGCCCCCTAAGAGTAAGCCGTACCCGCGGGAGCTGGTCACAGAACCTGACAATGCAGACCAGGCGTCGTCAGACGGGGACATCCCTCCCTCATTCCTTCCCCCTACCATCCTCCCAACAAAGGTACCTGCGCGGCGACCGTCCGACGATTCTCCCTGCGGAGTGAGCATCGGGCGGCCTGTAACGCGTGAGTAGCAAACCTGAGGCTCCGCGAGCCGACCCAATGACCCCCCCGTTGAAACGGGGGGCGGTAAGAACTCCGCAGGAAAGGGCAAAAAGCCCGGCACTGCATCCCCCACACTGGCTTCGCCGGTGTGTGAGAAGAAGACACGTCTATTCTTTATTACGACCAAATGAAACCGAACCATTTTTGAAGAAGCTGATAACTGGTGATGAAAAGTGGATCACGTACGACAAGAACGTGCGAAAAAGGTCGTGGTCAAAGGCCGGTCAGGCTTCACAGACTGTGGCGAAACCCGGGTTCACTCGCAACAAGGTGATGCTGTGTGTGTGGTGGGATTGGAAGGGCATTATTCATTATGAGCTGTTACCACCAGGCAGGACCATCGATTTTGAACTCTACTGCAAACAACTGATGAGATTAAAGCAAGAAGTTGAGAGAAAGCGGCCTGAATTAATCAACAGAAGGGGTGTGGTTTTTCATAATGATAACGCTAGACCTCACACATCTTTAGCCACTCAGCAAAAATTAAGAGAGTTTGGCTGGGAGGTGTTAATGCATCCGCCGTATAGTCCTAACCTTCAGATTTCCACCTGTTTCGGTCTCTTCAGAATTCTTTAGGTAGTGTCAGGTTAACATCACGAGAGGACTGCCAAAACCACTTGTCGCGGTAATTTGATCAGAAGCCCCAAAATTTCTATAGCCATGGGATCATGTCCCTACCTACAAGATGGCAAAAAGTTATCGATCAAAATGGTACCTACATACTTTAGTTAAATGTAAATAAACTATATTAAAAAAAGTTTTGAATTTTCTTAAAAAATGCGAACAAACTTTTTCCCCAACCTAATATGTTAATGTGTTACAATGTTGTAATGTGGGTACAAATAGATGTATTTTCTTTTTTGTATGACATTTTTTGTGTTGTTTAAGAAAGGCGAGTTGGCGATAAAATACAGACAATCTAAATATCACTTAATAATAATGCCCACTCTGGGCAATGTTGCAATCGAGTCGAAAATGCTGATTCAATAGGCAACAACTTTGCATTTGATGTATTTTTTGACTGCCTCCGTGGCGCAGTAGGCATATAGCCAGCTGAGACGCAGGAGGTAGCGGGTTCGATTCCCGCCGCGGAACAAATGTTTGCATGATCTACAGATATTTGTTCAGTGTCTGGGTGTTTTTCTATATATTATAAGTATGTACATATTTACAAAAAAAAAGTACATACGTATTCTATTAGTTATCTGGTTCCCATAGTACAAGCTCTGCTTAGTTTGGGGCTAGATAGCGCTGTGTGTAATGTCCAGCAATATTTATTTTATTATTTATTTATTTGTGAAGAAAAAAATGAAACAAACTTTACTCACAGTCTCCCTGATAGTTTTTATGATCATAAAAAAAGTATTTAAATCTGGTGGTATATTGCTCAGGAGTGCAGTAAATACCTGAAACAAAAAAACATTTTGTTACAACTACTGCTTCGCCCCGAACTGAGATCTTGTGATCACGCACACAAACACGTACACCAAATGTAACTATATGTGGTTGCCGGTGAGGTCAGATAAAACGTACTGATATATTATTTATACATTTATTTCAGCTAAAGATGAGGCGCACATACGCTGCCTTGCGTGGAACTTTTTGTTGAAGTAGTGTGAGGGTAGGACTGGGAGTAAATCCCTGTCTTATCTTAACACATTTTTATAAATCTACCGTGAAATTACTTATAGGTACATTATAAATATCTATACATAAAGGTAGGTAGGTAGGTAGCGTGAGTGTTGCTAACACCAAATTCACAGCACTGTGGAGTCACTGGTGTACCCTGTGAATTTCGTCAAAGTTAAGTTTTTAGATTAGATTAGATAATTCTTTATTGCACACCTTATAACAATAAAACTAAAAAGAACACCGTAAAAATATGGGGAGTTAATGGTGTCCCTAACATACATCATTACGCAATAAGTTTAAAGAAATAAATGTTATGACATTCCCTTGTCAATACATCTATGAAAATCTGATGTATGTTCACAAAAATATTAATTTGTTTAAGAAAAATAGCGACAATCATAATTTTAATACTAGAAATAAAGATAAACTCGCTGTTGCCACTTGTAGACTCCATAAAGTTAGTAAATCGTTTAAAGGGCAAGGTGTACGCTTTTATAACAAACTCCCAAGGGATGTACAAAAATTGACAATTAACAAATTTAAAAACGTAATTAAACAAAATCTTTATAAAAGAGCCTACTATAAAATATCGGATTATTTAGATGATAGAGAAGCTTGGGATTGAAATTGCTCCAACTCGTTGAAAATGTTACAATTTAGACGTAATTTATGTTCTGTATTATGTATTGTAAAAGGATCATTAAAAAAACAACCAGCCTTGTTTCTTGCCTTTCTTTCCTGGCTTGGTCGCGAAGGAACAGGCAGTAAAATTGACGTTTCAAAGTGATCCTTGTGATTTTAATGAATAATAATATTTGAATTTTGAATTTTTTGACACATATTTACATATTTTTATATGACATATTTTTATTATAGCTTAAAAACTACAAGGTTTAAACTAAAACTAAAAACGAGGTCGAAATGTACTGATGAAGACCTTTCATTAGACGTGCCATTTGACCGGATTAGTCTCATTTTTTTTCTTTTGCCCTCTTGAAATAAATGAGTATAATAATTGAATATAATAAATGAGCTAAAAATGTGTGGGGGGGGGGGGGGGGGGCACAGAAAAAAAATGAGACTAATCCGGTCAAATGGCACGTCTAATGAAAGGTCTTCATCAGCACATTTCGACCTCGTTTTTAGTTTGTTTTTAGTTAGTTAATGAGCTAAAAATGTGTGTGGGGGGGGGGCATACATTTTGAGCTCATTTAATCACGCTAGGATTGTGCCATCACTACCTACTTATATACCAATTTTCACGATGATCAGATCAAACGCTTCGATAGTTATGATCAAACATACATATATAAATACAACCGATGCAGATTTATCCAAGTTAATTTGGAGGTCTCGCTTCGCTCGATAGACGATTGACACTGCTGTGTGGAAGAACTATTACTGATATTACTTACAAAAATATGTACATGAGGGTCGCGACTTTTCATTATCGCTTCATAGATTTCTGTGAAACGCCTTGTAGAGAAACAATCAATAGCAGTACCATCATTTTGTAAAGTTTTTCTCAAGCTTTTCACTCGACACATGAAAATTAAAGAATCAAGGCTGATCTGGATTCGACCAAACAACTTAAGTAATTGATAAAATGATAATATTAAGGTAAAACACCAATTAATCAAAAAAAAATTCACAACATGCGCAAAAACCACAAAAAATAATACCAAAATCGTAATAATAAGTATTTTTTGAACTACTTGGAAAAACGTTTTTGATTGTGGCAAATTATCGATACATGGCACAATAGTTACGAATGCAAATGCATTTGAATTAAAAGAATATAAAAAATACGCTGCAAATTCAATTAAAACACACGTTTTAAATATGTACGACTCAGGTATAATGACGATCCTTACAAAATTTGCCACACAAAATATTATTACACAGTATAATTTGATAAGAAGACGAATTCGCCTTGATGCACTGACGTCACAATAAATGCCAAGCATTATACGAATATATAGCAAGCACTTAATATTGCAAACATAATTTGCTTTTTCAACATGTTTTTTAAGCCCCATTGTTAAAATACAAATATTAACTTCTGAAATTACATACAAATAGTCCAGCCGTACGTTTTTAATGTAACGATAGCATTGGATATACATCCGATACAATACTGAAATAGTGCACTCACTTTATTTTATTTTATTTTATCTATAAAATCGTTTTAGTTAAATTAATGGAAAGTGCTACCGCCATAAAACGACTCACACACAAAACGTACTGAATTATTTCTGATATTTTCGGCCCTAAAAACAAAATATATACAATGTCTAAGGCATACGTTTTCTCGATTCAATTTGGAGGATTTGAAACTCATGAAAAATATATAATTTCGTTGGCTAATCAATAAACAGTAAAGAATTCCATACACAAGTGGTGCAGGGTGGGTGGCTGTGGGGTTAGAAACCGCCCCCACACTGCTTCTGGTGTACATTTCCGGTTACACATCAAGCTACAATTTCCAGTAAAAGCTGACCTCTCATTGTACGGAAAGCTCCCAAAAGGCGAGGTCAGCTTATACTGGAAATTTATAGCTTGATATGTATCCGTGCGTACATTGCTAAAAGCGTAACACTGCCACTGAACCAGGAAAAATTATATTTATGTCTGGCCCTACAGCGCCCGACCTACACACAATGCAATTAGGTTGTACATCATGAATGTTCATATTTTTAATAATTTACTTATCGGTAAGGACTAGTTTTTGTCCCAACGTCGCTTGTTTGCCTGTAATCCAATTTGCGCAATTTTAACTTTTAATAACTTTCTTGAACGATTTACAGCGCCATCGATATCCGTTTTATTTTTGTAAATACATGTTTTTAATATACAGAGAAACAACCAGACCCGGAACAAATATCATGTAAACATTTTTTCTGCGGCGGGAATTCCGATTAATAGCCGTTTAATAACAATATTATTAATTTTTAAGTTTTCGACGCATTTCCCCGAAACTTGGAGGTACAAAGTGCCTACATCAATCTGTTTTACAGTCACCTAGTTACGAAGCTAAAATGAACAGCTCTGGCGTACGATACAGTAGAAGTATGCTTACTACGTGTACAGCATTCCAAGATAAGGAGATGCCACAGAATAACAACCACTCACTATGAACTTTCACCACAGATGAAGCAACAGTTAATACAGACGTCGGGCCATAAAGAAGGCGGGACGAGCGCAAATCAAGTTTATGACGCATAAAAATTTATATGTAAAACATAAAAATGTTGCGAGCCCAAAGATCTTTTTATTGCGGAATGGGCTTAGTTTGATGTTTTGCGATGACATGTGGAAAGGTCAGATGAATATTGCAGATAGGTTTTGGAAATAAAGATATTCCAATATGAACCTTTAGTTTTTGGCAGTCCGTTCTCATAATCTACTATATCTTAACAATATCTAAGAATTCTTTTGTAGAAAAAAATTTCTTGTTTCCGATACTACTTTCAAATATTGTTTAGTATACCACGAATATGTTGTACTAAGCCAAAATATTAATTGGTGCTTCGTGGAATAACATTGGTGCTAATCAAATGGTGCTGTTCGTGGAATACTTCGCTTGTCCGGTTGGTGAATTGTTGCTTTTGTGTTTTGGGTGGCAATTTAAGCTGTTTGTTCCAACTTAGATAGATTGTCTCGAAGAGATCACTCCGGATGACACCGCAGAGTGCTTCGCGCTTTAATTATTATTTTAACGTGTTTTTATTCTACTAATATTTTCGTGTGTTTGAACAGATCTATTATTTATACCACTAAGGTGGATAACAAGCATACGGCTCACATTATAAACGGTATATCTAATGTTACGATTCGTCCCGCTTTGGGCGGGGCAGTTCCGCTTTCAAGCTGTCTGTCCCGTAGTCCCCAACCAGAGCAGAACTGTCCCGCTTTTACAAAGGGACCAAACGATAAATTCATTAAACGTGTCCTTACCTACCTACGAGTATATTCATTGGATTAGAAACGCGCGTGTGATAGCGGCATCGCGGCCAGCATGGAGAAGACAGAAAACGAGTCAAAATTACACAGACTAACATCGACAAGTCATGTGATAAGATCCATTCCTACTTAAAAACTAAACCCGACAATTTAATACTAATTTGCTCCACCGACAAATACAAAACAAATGCGTCTCCAATAGCACTGTAATGTTGAAATTTCATATTTGTTTTTACGAGACCTGTGCGATCGTCTCGTCGTTTCCAACTAATTACTCCACAGCATAACACGGCTACTTACTCTGACTCTTACACCATAACCGCTACTCGTCTCTGGAATAATATGCCACCAAACTATTTCGAGGCTACATCAGTGGAAGCATTCAGATTGAGAATCTATAGGCACCTTCTCGGTCAAACCGACCAAAAATGAGCAACTTAATATTTCCATAACACTTCTTCTATAGTTATGTATGTATTTTTATTCGATATTGGTATAGTTTAGTCTATCATATAAAGTATTTAAGTAGGTTTGTTTATGTAGTACTAGCTGTTACCCGCGACTTCGTCTGCGTAGAACTACTACTTCGTGTAAATTTGTTTGGACTGAATAGGCTCTGAAACTATAATGAAACGATTCTAATGAAGCCGGCACATTGAATTATTGAGATTAACATAGGTAGACTTTTCCTGACCCTGATCCATGACTTAACTTAGTTTAATACGTTTTTGTATACGACATTTTTTGTTTTTCCTTCTTTGGTCAAAACATGTAGGTTTTGTGGACTCGATACTCGTGAGCACGCCACATACAGTTGCCCATGGGAGAAACAGTTTTTTTCTAAATGAACACCAGCTACTTTGAGTGTCTGTCCTTGAGCTTTGTTTATCGTCATAGCGAATGCTGCTTTCAGGGGAAATTGTACTCTTTTGAATTGGAATGGCAAATCGGTAGGGATTATTGGAATACGGGGAATTAACACTTCTTCTCCCTTTGCTGTTCCTGTCATAATTATTGCTCTCACAATATTGCGTCCCAGGTGTGTAATTTGTAGACGTGTGCCATTACACATTCTTGGTGCGTCAAGATTTCGCATCAACAGGACCGGGACACCTACTTTTAGCCTCAACTTATGGGAAGGCACCCCCGATAATTCTAAGGAGTTAAGAAATTCTACAGGGAACGATGTCACTTGCTCAGTGTCCATGACATTGTCTACGGACAGATACTCAACAAAATCACCTTCCACATCTGACATGATTTGTTCGTTGATCTGCCCCACTACTTCGTTTGTCGGTGCTAAAATTGCCCTTTCGCACAGCCATTGTCTGTTCTTCATATTGGTTGCAAGATCGGGATAGACGTTGTTCTTTAAGTCATCCATGTTACAGACAACATTACAAAATTCACGATTCAATGTAATCATTCCGTCACTATTTGTTTCCATACGGTCTTCTCCGATTTTCAGAAGAGCATCCACATATTGCACCAATTGTGTATCACTGTGCAGTTGTACTCGCATATTTGTAGTCAGACAAAAATTTTTTACATGCACCCATAATGGAGACGCTTTTAAACATGCATTTATTTCATCTGCCGGCGTGCCTCTAGTAATTACCGGCAGAGTCTGTCTAAAATCGCCAGCTAAAAGTACCACCATACCACCCATGATACTTTGGTTACTCTTAATATCTTTTATGGTCCGATCTAGTGCTTCTATCGCTCTTTTGTGGGACATGGTACATTCATCCCAAACCAACAGCTTACATTGCTGTAACATTCGTCCACGGTCACTATTTTTAGTAATGTTACAAAATGGCATTTCCTCATGAGCTAAGTTCAATGGCAGTTTAAGTACTGAATGTGCCGTTCGGCCACCATTAAGTAACGTAGCTGCTATTCCAGAAGAAGCTACAGCAACAGCAACTCCTTTATCTTTACGAATTTGGGCTAAAAGTAAATTTAAAAGAAATGTTTTACCCGTGCCTCCTGGCGCATCCAAAAAGAATAAACCACCTTCGCCACTTTCGATTTTTTGCACAACATTCTCAAAAACTAATCTTTGTTCTGGGTTTAGACGCGGAACAGACTCAGTTATTTGTTGTTGTAAAGAAGCAGCATCGTAACTCAATTCTCTTATTATATCACTGCAAACTTCCCCAGTTCTTTGCGGCCTGCTCAACCCAAAATCTGACAAATCTTTCCCAGTTATAGTTATGACTTGGTCTTCTATCTTTGTTAGGGCTTCATTAAAAATGAAATCATTGTATGTAACGTTTGGATTATGATGTTGTACTCTGTGTAAAATATCGTCGGCCATTTGAATTTTGTACCTTTCCCACAGTTGTTGAGGGTTTGAAAGCCCACATGTCGCTATTAGTATAGCAAAAAGCATTCTCACCTTGGCCGCTGATCTACATTGTGCAGCCTCTTCCAGTGTTATATTCCAATGATTGTCATCCTCCAATAATCCTCTTGCCTCACATGCCTCTCGAAATGTTGAAAATTCTTGATTGTTGTATTTTTTGAGATCATTGAAAGAGGTTGGCCCACGCACATGGTGTAGAAGCATCCTTAAACAAAAACATTCCATGTTAGTAACATGGACTGTGTAAACCCGTCCTAAGGCATCTCCAGATTTGACACCAGGCCAGTTCTGAACCGAAGTTCCTTGAATTCGGCGTTTCCAAGTTTTTCTGGTTGCGTCCCATGTGTAATATCTCGGTACCTCAGCATACATAAGAGTTCTTGCAAACTCATCTCTTATGCAAAGTTCAAAAAAAGCTGTAAGGGTGGTTTTTGGTCGAGTAGATAGTCGCTCGTGGAAATTATCTTCTGTAAAATAAACTCGTTCACCGTTCTCTAAGTGTACACTTAGATGTGTAACGGTGGGGTGCCTTTCGTGCAACGGGAACCCTAATAACCGCCACACGGCTTCGTTGCTGCTAACATAACGACCAGATTGATATGTATGTACTTCATTTACGCGATTTGCAAGCTCTGTGCTCCTAAAATTGAAAATAGCTTGGTCACTGCCTTTGTTAATATATTTGCAGATATATTTGATAGCGCGCACTGAACTGCAAGCCTCAACATTTATATGGGCGTTAAATATTTTTAATAGAATAGCGGAATAAGGGACCACCCAACTATTATCAATAGTGACGTAACTCCCATTTCGTAGTTTCACAGATGCCGTTCGACCTCCGTCTGCTGGTGCTCTTCTACGATAGAGTGGGTATCCGTTTTCACTGTGGACAGTGTCTTTGTGTAATTTGCGAGGAAATTTCTTTGTGCATTTTCCATCTTTCATGCAAGGGCACTGAGGATTTTCAGGTCCACATGGACCATGAATCATGTTTTTAACTATAATATCATGAAGTGTCTTGTCAGTGCTTGGATCGGGTATTTCTGCGCTGATAATATTATCAATTTGATCGGGTCTCAACTTGTCTTTTAACCACAATAATATGTGGACATGTGGTAGGCCACGCTTCTGCCACTCTATGGAATACATAAAGCAGATCACTTCTCCAAATATTCTGCCTTTGGAAATAACAGACATAAGTTTTTTAACTTTCAACCTAAAAACTCTTGCGACTACATCATGCCTATCAATCGCGCTTTGACCCGGCATTAATTCATTTACTATTTCTGGCCATGCTGGGTTGCAAGTAAACGTAACGAATAAGTCAGGGCGACCATATGTACGTACATAAGCAAACGCATCCTGAGTATATTCGTGTAAGTACCTCGGACTATTTACAAATGAAGACGGTAAAATTATCATTCTACCAATATCATTTGGATTTAGATTAGCGTCATTCGCTACTGCGTCTTGAAGGTGGATATAATTTTCTGCTCTTAATTTAGTTTGATTTAATGTTATGTATCGTAATCGTTCACTTTCTACCTTAACGTACATATCAACATAAAACTGATTGGCCAGTTGCCTGCATCGTGATATAATATTAAAATCATTTTCTCTAATCATGATATGAAAGGCATAAAAGTCCATACATGATACCTTTTTGTTAGGCAAGGGCAGGCCAGTTACAGGATCGACTTGTGGAATTTGAAAGTGATACCCTTCTTGCCCTTTGCTAAATATTAGCGGATATTGTAACGCATCGTAAAATTTATGTGTATCCGGCACCCTAGTTAGTGTGTTATCACGGGCATGTAAAACTATATCACGGGAAGCAAACTGTTCACCACAAACCATGGCTGCGACTTCATTTATTAAAGGTGCATTATATCGTCTTTCGTGTTCCCCACTTGGTGTATGATCTGGGTGAATCACCAAATTATAATCATCTCCCGGCATTCTTTCTAAGGCTGTTGTGAAAGTGTTTATTAGGCGGTTATGTTCATGCAACATTCTCTGAATCTTTAAGACAATATCCTTTTCTACTAATTGAATGTTTTGACACCTGGGCTGTTTTGACTTATTTTATGGGAAATGAAAACGACGAGGTTGACCTCGTCGTTTTCATTTCCCATAAAATAAATCTGTAAAAATTTTGGTTGCTCATTATTTGTAGGAAGCAAAGAACCAATCCTATGATAGATTTGACCTTGGATTGTAAAAGTAGATGAAAACCCAGGCATAACCACCTCATTTTCTACACCAAATGACGTCATTTGAAAGCATGAATTATATTTCCTTATTTTGATTAAAAAACGCCGCGATTCGTTGTTATCGCCTAAAAGTAAAGACTTCAATGGTTCCTCTGGTTCTCCAAGTATTGGAATTGAAACCTTGCCACCAGAACAACACATACCCGGAGTTTCTTCTTTCCACTTGAGTGCTTCACAATGTATACATTTTTTATCCATTCCACCTATGAGAAGTAATCGATGGTTATTATACTCAATCGATGGGTCATAATCAAAAGCAGCATTGTGGAATGCTCCCCATGTATACATTGTAAACGCATTTCTCCTTTCTGACTGCCGTTCAGCATTTAACACACGTCGTCTTTGGGATTCTTCTGGCATCTCTGCAGCTATCAATGATGCGTGTCGCTCAGCATCTAAAATCTGCCGGGCCTGAGTCTGTTCATAGGTCTCGGCAGCTCTTTGCGTTGCGTGTCGCTCAGCATCTATAATCTGCCGGGCCTGAGTCTGTTCATAGGTTTCGGCAGCTCTTTGCGTTGCGTGTCGCTCAGCATCTAAAATCTGCCGGGCCTGAGTCTGTTCATAGGTCTCGGCAGCTCTTTGCGTTGCGTGTCGCTCAGCATCTAAAATCTGCCGGGCCTGAGTTTGTTCATAGGTCTCGGCAGCTCTTTGCGTTGCGTGTCGCTCAGCATCTAAAATCTGCCGGGCCTGAGTTTGTTCATAGGTCTCGGCAGCTCTTTGCGTTGCGTGTCGCTCAGCATCTAAAATCTGCCGGGCCTGAGTCTGCTCCTCAGATTCTTGGAATCTAGCTACCTGCGCAGTTCGAGCTCTTTTAGAGCTACGCGCTAAATTAGATTTACGCTTGCGAGGCATATTACTTAACCAGTTACCTACCTAAAGTAATAAAAACAGGTAAGTACTTATGCAAAAAAAAATTCTTTAGCTGACAAAAAAATTTAGTTAAAGGTACTGAGTACGAAACTATACTTAAGGTAGGTACTTATACACATTGCATGAAATAAAACAAAAACAAAACGAATTGCTAAACTAAAACTAAATGTTAAAAAAAATATACTATCCACATGGAATAAAAACAAAATGAATCGATAAAATTATATGCGAAACTACTGGAACTATTTTATCCACATGGAATAAAAACAAAATGAATCGATAAAATTATATGCGAAACTACTGGAACTATTTTATTCACAAAACAACATTACTTACCTATTAATACGAGTACTCAATAAAAACTATGCTGACCTTCTTAGGTACCGTAACTACTTACTAAATGTGAAAAAACTTAAAAAAACCTGCCTACTAATCTACTACAATTTTATACCTATCCTAAAAAATGAATTAAAGTATTTATTTTACCTATTAACTATAATTCTACCTACTACTAACTTATGCTAAACTAATAATAACAACCAAAACAACTAAGTAAATAACACAAAATGCTTATCCAAGAAACCCTAAACACCAATGAAAACGTAAAGAAAGCGAATACGTTGCAGCTCAAAATTGTAGATATCGCATGCGTCCGCCAACGACGTCTGCCCTCACGTGTCTGCCCGTTCGGGTAAGCATACTTTGTGATCTACACTCCTCCCACCGAGCCATCCGCGTCCCCCGCACGTCTTTGCCGCCGCGCCGCGCAGCGCGCCCGCGCCCGCCAGCCCCGCCACACCACACCATGCATCGTCACACTCACACATTCATAGTGTATAGGCCGATGGGCCTGATGGACATGTCAGGCAGAAAGTATTCTAAAAGCTGGCTAGGAGTATTTGAATTATGCGATACATAACTGCACCCCGCGTTTTCACCCGCATAATTCCGGGATCGGGATCGGGATAAAAAGTAAAGATGTCCTTTCCCAAGGTTCCATATATCTCTATACCAAAATTCATCAAAATCGGTTCAGCGGTTTAGGCGTGAAAACGAAACAGACAGACTGTCTATGTCTTTCCCCAAGGTTCCATCTATCTCTATACCAAAATTCATTTAGTAGGCATATACGATACATAACTGCACCCTGCGTTATCTATCACTCGCATAATTACGGGATCGGGATCGGGATCGGGATAAAAGGTTGCCTTTGTCCTTTTCCAAGGTTCCATCTATCTCTATACCAAAATTCATTTAGTAGGGATATACGATACACAACTGCACTCTGCGTTTCCACCCGTATAATTCCGGGATCGGGATCGGGATCTGGATAAAAAGTACCCTATGTCCTTTCCCAAGGTTCCATCTATCTCTATACCAAAATTCATCAAAATCGGTTCAGCGGTTTAGGCGTGAAAAGGTAACAGACAGACAGACAGACAGACAGAGTTACTTTCGCATTTATAATATTAGTAGGGATGTACCTATATTATGCTATATTTATTAGTCCTGTGCAAATTTTCTTTTTTTACCTTTTCTGTGCACTACCTACACGTCTTTATCTACAATACACAAAGGTTATCTGGAAGAGAATGCTCTTTAGAATTAAGTTCGCCTTTGTACTAGTTTTATAAGTGCAATAAAGTATTTTCAATCAATCAATCAATACCGAACGGATGACGCAGCCGTAGTAGGCCCAGAAAAAGATGGGGAGACGACCTGGATGCATTCAAACCAGATTGGTCAGATTTGGCTGTGGACCGTAATAGATGGAGCGGGGGGGGGGGGGGGGGGAAGGTAAGCCCTTTGCTCAGCAGTGGGACAGGATATAGGTTAGTAAAAAAATCTTGTTTTTCATGTCATTTTTTTTAAATAAATATCGAGTAAAATATTTTTTGTTTAGTTCCGCAAGCGTCCTTATACCCGGATTAAACAAAAAAGCTCTCACAAAAAAAAACGCTCTAACAAAAAAAAAAATGGTCGCATTAGGTATATATCACCTGGTAAACGGTAACCGTAGTTTATGAACGTTTGAATAACCAGGGGCCCAATTCTGATAATATATTATATAATATAAGATAAAATATTATGGGGCCATACCATTATTTAAAGTTATGATTGTTATTCCTGTCATAAGCTGCCAAATTTTCAATAGTGTTGTCATAACAACAGCGGTCATTGAAAAAGCTTGTGTTAGTAGTGAAGTGAATACACCAGTTAAATACTGAATGCTTATTTACTCGCAGTTCGCCCCGAACTGAGATCTCGCGAGTAACCAATATCCTCAGATTTTTTTTTATATGTAATCAAAATAGTTAATTGACTATCAAAGGTCATTAATGTAGACGAGGAAAAGCGTAGGCCCTAGAGTACTACCTTGTAGTACGCCAAATGTACACACTGCATTGTCGCTTTCATGACCTTCGACACGTACTCGCTGCAATCTTTTGGTTAAATAATCCTCAAACCAATCATGAGCTAGGCCCCTGATTCCAACATTTTCAGTCAGTCATTTCTAGTCAGCAAAATAGGGATGGAGACAGTGTCAAATGCTTTTTGGAGGTCCAAAAAAATACCTATATACTTGTCTCCGCCATCCAGATAGGATGTAATTTTCGATGTTAGCATCAGGACTGCATCCTCGGTGGATTTTCCTTCTCTGAAACCGTATTGGTTTGTGTTTATGAGACTATTATTTTCAAGATATCGCATGACTCTTCTCTTAACTAGCTTTTCCAAGACTTTGGACAGCGTGGAAAGAAGAGAAATGGGCCTATGATTTGAGGGATTATTTTTATCACCAGCTTTAAAAATTGGACAAACCACAGCTTGTTTAAATGCGGTGGGAAAGTCCCTGTTTCTAAATTTAAGTTACAAATAAATGCTATAGGTACAGCGAGGAACGTTATAAATTGTTTGAGTAACTTCGCAGTAATTTGGTTCCATCCAGGCGCACTGTGCGATTTAAGTGCAAAAATCATGGCTCTGACTTCAGCGGGATCCGTAGGTGTCAGGGACATAGAGTTGACTGGAATGTTCGATGTCCTCGCTAATTTTGCGAGTTCACCTTCTGTTGTGCTCATTTTTGTTAGAGTCCCATTTGCAAGCGTTTCGCCAAAAGTTGTAAAGTACAAATTAACTTGGTTAAGTGATTGTGTTGGATTATTACTAGTTCCCAGCAACTCTCGAGATAGATTTTTTTTTTGGGTAAAATTACACACTTCTCTCATTATTTTTCATGTTTGTTTAATGTTGCCCTGATTTTTCAGCAATTTAGTTTTATACGCTTTTCCTCGTCTACATTAATGACCTATGTATGCAGTACTACCTTGCCTGGTCTCGACTTGCTGATGTTTGCAGATGACACTGTATTACTACTTCATGATAAAACTTGGAAAAAAACAGTAGCGCTAACCGAGAACTGCCTCTCAAAGGTGACGATATGGTTAGAGAATAGCCTCCTTACACTAAATACTAGTAAAATGAAATATATGTGCTACAGTATGACGGCCGCGGGAGACCCATGAACCAATATTAATGTAAAGATACATACCTTTTCCTGTAATCGTAACAGTCGTAAATCATGTAATTTGACCCGTGTTAATACTTTTAAATACCTTGGACTCGTTATAGTTGATAAGCTTAACTGGAACGTGCACATAGAAACAATGGCGTCTAGAATTAGAAAACTTATTTATGTGTTTCGAACTCTTCGAGCAGTTGCTGAGACCAAACTTGTTATACAAACATATAAGGCTTTATGTGAATGTATCCTAAGATATTGCATTTGTGCATGGGGTAGAGCGGCAAAATCTCACCTCATCACCGCTGAACGTGCACAACGTGCCGTTCTAAAGGTATTTCTGTACCTACCCTACAGGCACCCTACTACAGACGTTTATGAGGAAACTAATGTGCTTAGCATCAGAAAATTATTTATTTATGAAAGTTTACGTCGTTACCATAGAAAAATTGTTCCTTATCTACCTGATTTACAGAAAAGGGTTGACCGCTGTCCTGTTCCAATAGTTAGATCCCGATTTGCACAAAACAATATAATGTCGTTGTTCCCCATCTGTATATGCGCTTAATAGAGTGCTTAGGGTGAAGAAGAAGAGCAACGTTCAAATGAAAAAAATAATACTTACCTGGCTCAAAGAATTTGATTACGATGGTGTTGAAGCAATGTTAAATGGCTTCTATTTTTGATGTTTTCTTTTTGTATTCCTAAGTTCCTATCACTACACTACCCACATACGCGCATATCTTAAACACTAAATACATACATACATACTACATATATTCATAGACGCTGTTAATTATAAACTATATAAATATATACATATGTATATATTATAATCTAATTACTAAGCAAAACATGCACCTAAGTATAGTACCTACTATGTAACAGACTTGAATTTGAGAGAGCTTAAGTATTTCTTTTAAATACTTACTTTTTTAATTATACGATTTATTCTTTTTTAATTAATGCTTAAACTTAACTATCCTACCTTTGCTAGACATAATTTAAAATATTCACATGATAGGAGAAGCCACTGGCACCTGAAACACAGTTTTTAACTAGTTCGGGAGCCTATGGATTCAAATTTGACTATGTCATACTTAATTAATAAATAAATTTTTACTTTTTTACTTTTGATGTTAAGTGGTCACAAACGCCTGTAGCACTCGTGATACTGAAGTTGCATTGCCTAACACCTAATGCCTTATTTACACCTCTCTTGAAGGCGTTCATGTTGATGTCCACCGGTAAAATTCTTAACTCGATTCTTGACATCGATGAATTATCGATCGGCATACCGCACGGGCCGCTCGACGACATCGCTGACGCGGGAAGTCGTCAGGCTCGTCGTCGCCGCAAGCGAGAAGAAACAGCATGTCGCAGTGATATGCTGTGATCTATCGAAGGCGTTCGACGTAGCTGACCATAAAACCCTAGCAGCCAAGTTACAATACTACGGCTTCAATGGCTCGCCGTATGCCCTTCTGACGGATCTGTTGAGAAACCGAACTCAGGTGGTGCTAGGGAGCAGAATCACGTCTGATCCTTTAAAGTCAATGGTGGGAGTGGCTCAAGGGTCCTCAGTCTCAAATATTTTGTTCTCCTTGCTGTTGAACGACTTGCCGGAAACTGTCACAAAAGCTGAGGTTTTTATGTATGCGGACGTGGTCGCAATAGTCACTGCGCCATCGGTCAATCGGTTGGAGGAAAACCTAAATAGCGCAGCGGGGCAGCTGGCGGAATGGTTTCAGCTGAACGGACCTGCTCTAAATCGAACTAAGACGCATTTTATACACTTCCGCCTGCCAGGCCACACGATGCGGTCCTTGTCGATTACAGTCCATGGCAAAGCTGTCGACCAAGTCGAGAGCACGACGTTTCTGGGCTCCAGATCGATAGAGGACGGCAATGGGCGAACCACATACACAAGTTGTGCGGGAAATGGGGTAGTGCGTGCTATGCGTTGGGCCGAATGGCGCGGGTGGTATCCGTCGATGTAGTACGCGCCTTTTATTTTGCCACGGTGCACTCACTGCTGCAGTATGGAGCCGAGCTGTGGGCGCGCGCTGCTGACTAGGAGCGTGCGTTCCGATTGCAGAAAAGGGCTGTACGAGCTATCGTGCGAATCCGTAGCGACGAATCTGCAAGACCACACTTTAAGAGTCTAGGAATTCTAACGTTGCCCTGTATAGTTATCATCAAGTGGCAACCTACGTTAGAATCAACCTGCACTCTTATGAAAAACTCAGCCACTTCCATACGTATAGCACCCGCAATCGGCACAGGTTCGAGGCGATATCGAGAATTTGTACTAAATCGTTGAAGCTGACGCATGTCATGGATCCTGCCTTCTACAACAAACTTTCCAACACAGTCACGCAGCGCCTAGCTTAATTGTTTTCAAAAAAAGAATAAAATGCTGGCTTATTGAGCAAAACTTTTATAACTTCGTCGAGTTTAAGGCTCATAAATGAAGAATTATTTATTTCGTATTACTTAATTGGTATTATTGTTGGTTTTATTTATTAATGGACTAATTATATTTTATTTGAATTTTATTTACAACTGTATGTATGTACGTACAAAATAATGTTGAATGTTTATCATCAATAAATTACTATTCTGACTATTAAACCTTTGGAGGAAGGTTCATTCTACATCTTGCAGGTGCGTAGAAGCAACGAGAAACGTACAGTATGATACTTTCGCGTATCTTTTTATTTTTATAGTTTTTTTTTATCTATAATGGGTTTGTAGGCGAGTTAGTTGGCGGTTGCATAAATAAATATTTATACTTACAGCCTTGAAAATGTGTAAAAAGTGTGATACTTTTTCAACGAGATACGAGTCGTAGTCGGTTACCGACGGTTATAGGAACCTGTCATAAAACAATTTTGTTTCCATCAAAGACGGGTTGGTCGTATTGTGTGTGTTTTATCATACCACCTACCAACCTTTAAGATAAGAAGCGGGAGCGAATTAAACCATATACACATAATATGCTATTTATCCTACAGAAAAGGTTGGGATGACAAAAAAATCAAAATGTTTTATTTATCAAAATCATAAGGATCACTTTGAAACGTATTTTACTCCCTGTTTGTTCTTTTAATGATCCTTTTAGAAAAAAGAAAATAAATTATGTTTAAATTGCAACATATTTGACCGAGTTGGAACCATTTCAATCCCAAGCTTCTCTATCATCTAAATAAACCGATATGATATAGTAGGCTTTTTTACTTGACAACCTCCGTGGTGCAGTGGGCGAATAGCCGGCTGAGACGCAGGAGGTAGCGGGTTCGATCCCCGCTGCGGAACAAATGTTTGCATGATCTACAGATATGTGTTCCGGGTCTGGTTGTTTCTCTATATATTATAAGTATGTATTTACAAAAAAAAAATTATATAAGCATTCTATCAGTTATCTGGTTCCCATAGTACAAGCTCTGCTTAGTTTGGCAGGTCTGCAATATTTATTATTTATTATTATTTTACCTTGCATTTGCTAATTGTCAATTTTTGTACATCACTTGGGAGTTTGTTATAAAAGCGTAAACCTGCCCTTTAGACAATTTACTATCTTTATGGAGTCTACAAGTGGCAACAGCGAGTTTATCTTTATTTCTAGTATTAAAATTATGATTATCGCTATTTTTAACTGATTTCAAAAAAGGAAGAAGAAAAGAGGTTCGCAATTCATCGGAATCTTTTTTTCTTTTCTTATTATTTTTATGTATGTATGTGCCCCGATTACTCGAAGATGCCTAGATCGATTCGAGATTTTTTTTTGGTTAAGGGCATATTTTCAGGCATCAATTTAGGATCCCAAAAAAATCGATTGCATCCCTAAAATTGTATATGGACGCAATGTGGTTTAATGTTTGTTATTACCTCAGAACTCCGTCATTTATCAACCGATTTGGATTTTTTTTATTTGAAAGGATAGAAGAAAGTATTTCATATAAAAATTTCATCAAAATCAGTTCAGTTTGGTCGGTTATATTTTTGTTAAAAAGTTATAATTAATATTTTTTTACCTAAAAGAACGCACACAAGTGCGCGTGTTTATACCACTGAGGAATTATTACTACGTAGTAATAATAATTCATCGTAGTAATAATCACCTCAGTGGTTTATACACATCAAACTACAAGTATGGCTCGCCAGACTTCGTGAGTTAAAACAAGTTCCTCTGTGGTGCAGTTTGCGAATAGCCGAATGAGATGCAGGAGGCGGCGGGTTTGATTCCCGCTGTGAGATAAATGTTTGTATGGTTTACAGATATGTGTTCCGGGTTTGGGTATTTTTCTATATATTACAAGTATGTATTTACAAAAATAAGTATGTAAGTAATCTATCCGTTATCTGGTACAAGATTAGTTCATTTTGGTACTAGATAGCAGAGTGTGAAATGTCCAGCATTATAAAAAAACTACACATCAAATCACATCATACAACAGAATCATGTAACGTCCTGTAACGCTCTTGTGAAATCCAGTCTATCCAAAGGTTGTTTGGAAGAGTTCGCTTTTAGCGATAAGACTGCCGCTTGTATTTCCACGTGTCTTGATAATTGTTTTTTATGTTGCTTTTTTAAGTTAAGTGTGACAAAGCGTTATCAATCAATCAATCAATCATATCAATAAAAATCTAAAAAACAATAATTTCTCTGAATTCAATACTTATTTAAATATGCTTCAGGAGATTTATTTTCCTATTTCCAAGCGGAAAACTTATGCCATAGCCTCCTTCCAGACATTTCATTAACCAGTCACCTAACACCATAAAAACCAATCGCCAGATTCCCAAGCCTTCGTTTCACCTAACAGCCCAATTAGGAAGCATCTCCAAATCGGATTCTAGCGAATTTTTCCCCAACTTCTTATCACAGTCTGTATAGGACAGATGGCTCACTTACTACTAATAGTTGAGATTATTAAACCATCATCATCATCATCATCTGGACGTAGGATTAAAACTTCATAAAAAAAAGTGGCACTCCGGGAGTGCCGACAGAAGTGAAAACTTGAATAAAAGCAGACTACACTACAGATACTTATATACAGAGGTGTCAGTAACAGTCAGTCTCAGTAGTCAGTGACAGGTGTCGGTAACAGTGTCGCTAGTTCAATAGTTTTTCCCACCTCAAAAAATATGCAACGCGCCTAAAGAAGTTTTCACTTCAAAATATTTGAAGCACAATCACACTCTGATGACTATTCTGTGATTATAATTAAGGAGGTAAAGGTAAAATTATCAAAAAACTCAATGTTAAGTGAAATGAGCTTATATAATTTACATCATTTGGATTTGTAAAAACGGTCAGCAGCGTGGCTCGGAATAGTACCATAACACCCTCTCAGACAACAGCATTCAAGTCATAATCCGGATGTTATTTGCGTCGAGACATGATCGTTGAATCGCCTTGCTAGCGTAAAGCGCAATATTCAACCATCGGAGAGTTTTCACGAATCTAAATGTTAGTTTTAGTTACGAATACGTGGATCTCACTGAAAGTTTTTAGAAAATAATAAACGAAAAGATAAATAAAGAAGCCTGTGAATACGTTTATTGCTTTTTGAAGTAGTGTCTGTTCCTTTCTGAGCACCGTCACATCCGATGAAACCATGATTGAAACAGTGGACCCGATCTTCTTTAGGGATCTCTTCTACGCCTTTTTCAAACGCAGCCACGGTATCTTCAGGGTTCATAAAACTAATTCCTCTAAGTTTATCTTTTATTTATGGAAATAAATAAAAGTCACAAGTTTGAGACTTTAAGGAGGATGACTCACTAACTCCATACCTTCGATCGAATATTTGTCTATATTCGATAGATCGTCTGGCTGAGTGAGCTGGAGCGTTGTCGTGCTGGAGGATCCTGCTTCTTGGGCGCTGCTGTCTAACATTTTACAAGACTGAACTGGTAAACAGTGACTGACACACAAATCTGCCGTAACAGTCCTTTTATCTTCTAGAACATTTGTTGCGAAATGACCCGTCCGTTCAAAGAATGAGGCAGCCATCTATTTTTCCTTGACTTCTGCCCTTCTTTAGTTTTGTCGGCAAATCTTCGAATGGAAACATCCATTGCGCAGATTGTTTTTTGGTTTGGGGCTCGTATTATATCCAGCTTTCATCACCTGTGACGATGCCATATAAAGCATTCAAGTTACCTCCGTCATACCTTTCAAATATCAAGTGTTTGGATTGGTGCCGCTCAGGCACCAATCCAAACGACGGCGTCTTTGATTTTACATCTAATTATGAGGTATCCAGCTAGTACAAAGCTTTCTGACGCCTAAATGTTCATGTAAGACTTTTTGTACTTGCCTCATACCAATGCCTAAAGCTGCCCGAATCAGTTGATATGTCACCCTTCTATACATATAATTACATATAATAATAATATATATTATTATATAATATAAGTTTCTATCATTAGCTAAACAGTACTCACGTTATCTTCAGTAGTCGCCGTAGAAGGATGTCCTTCTCGCGAACCATCAGTGAGTTTGCTTCGATCACGTTTAAGCTCATTAAACCAGTTGTAAACAGTAGCACGGGATGGGGTTTTGTCATAAAATGCTAATCGAAATCTATCGCAACTTTGTTGTTGAGTAAAAATTTTCTATATAGTGAAATCCATTTCAACGCACGACAGACACTTTTTAAATTGCCGGCAATTTGTAAAAACAAATGACATATGAATTCATTACACAACCACAGATTCCCAAAGAGTTCCTAATTCGATATTTAAATACATTTTTTATCGGCTGCTTTTCTTACTGGCCTATTCTAAGAACTTTCAGTGTGACCCCCGTATGTTTCGAGTATCTTGAGCTGATTTTATAGCTACGACCTAGCTAACTGCTAACATCCTACAAACCAAAGCTAGCTATAGTATAATGAATTAACTTTTCTTATTGAGCTGTACCTTTACCAACCCAAGCAAAAAATTCAGTCTGTTTTAGGGCGAAGCACTCTCTTACATTCCTAATGGTAGCCCGATTAACGAGAATTGACGGTTCTTTAATGAAAACAGCACCAATAAACTTTGTTTTGATATGTTGCTGAGGTTCTGAACGTAAATGCCATGGTGTAAATCAGTGAAGTATCGTAAAATTGATTCTTGAAAATTGTTTACTCGAAATTAGAGCGACGATTTCGTTGGCAGATAAATTTTAGCGTTTATCCTTTTCAGCGTTCAACGAATTCTTGGGTCGAAGAGGTTGTCTAATCCTTGCCCATGGTCGTATTGTAGTTAACTTAGTACCAGTAACAGTTATAAGAAATTTTAGTATTTCTATAATGACTGTTTTTGAAATTACCTATCAGGTAATGAACACAATTATAAAATCATAAGATAAATTTAAAATTCATGATTGATTATTGACTATATACTATACTAAATTCGAAGCCAATCATATAACCCATCTAGGTTGGTCACTCTGAGCGCGAAGACGTTTTGTTTTGTTTCACTGTATTTTTTCCTATTCTGTGCCTGCTAATTTAGTTTTAAGTAATTAACTAACAGTGTAAATGGATCGCGTCTTGGCGAACGTAGTATGGGGCGCCCCCCGGCTAGGTGGAGCGATGACATAAGACCGGGCTCAGTGGCGCGTATTGGGAGAGGGCTATGTCCAGCAGTAGACTAATGATAATAATGATGATGATAAATGGATTTCTGTAGTCCGAAATAAAATATTTTTATTTTATTTATATCTGCATCTGTTGATTTAATTCACTTACTTTCCACAAACCAAAAAAATTAATCCGTAAACGAATGAATAAATTCAGTAACCACTTTAATTTTACTGAATGAATATAAATGTTTTTCATTTCAGTTGTTCCGACCGCATATTCATCCCTAGAATAATCTGAAAAACCGCAACAATAATTTGTATTCAAATCGCGTCGATTCACAGCTAAAAGGCGTCCTCCTCCTTGCCCATTCATTTTTCCGTCACAATTGGTTCAAAACGCAGGTGGGTCGCCATCAGATTGTCCTTTTAAGCGAGTAGGCGCAGCACAATGAAATAATCGTTAGAATACTTTGAAAAGAAAATTATTTAAGTGTGAACTCAGTGGCGGAATAATCGCTTAAAGTATTTTTCAAACTTTCGCGATCCCTGTACACATACTGATTTAAACGGGTATTTATCGCGTATGTACCTTTTTTATTTGGTATCCCGACGTTGAGATAAGAAATAAAAAAACTACGTACGCGATAAATACCTGTTTAAATCAGTAATTATCGCTAAAATTATTTGAAAATATAAACATATTTTAGTTTTTTGTAGGCACTACCAGGGACTAAATTTAAACAATAAAATATAATGAGGGGTTTTCAGGGCCATGTTTGTAGAACTGCTCATAAATGGCGTTGCTCTGTCATAAGCTGAATATCAAAGGAAAATGAATTGTCAATGTCAATTGCAGTGTCAAAATAATCATTTGTCGCAGTGAGATTGTATTAGACAAATTTTGATACTGTGTTTTTAGGATTTTGTCATATAAGCCATATTTTTTGGTGGCTCATCTCCAGACAGCGCCATCTATTACGCTAGTTGGAACTAGTTTTTTTAAACGAAAATGAAAAGTCCTTATTGCAGTCAAAAGTCCTGAGACATTTCACTTGTAAGTCTCATGGCCTCCGGTATCTTAGATACAAGATATTTATTTGCAATAAATACGTGAGTTATGATTTACATGGTATGATTGTAAAAAAATATGTCTAAAGCTAAAGGTCTAACTTTAAGGTGTTTTTATTTTTAAAGAGTTAGGCGATCCTTAGATTTTTAAAATCGTCTGGCTAGTTTTAATTTGTAGTTTTTCATCTTTTAGTTATCTAGTACAAGCTTTGCTTAGTTTGGGGCTGGACAGCTGTGTGAAAAGTTCAATATTATTATTATTATCATCTCAAAATGGGTAGCGCATTCTCGTATCAAGAAGAAGGTTGCTGGTTCAAGTCCAGTGCAGCTCGAAATTTTTTAAGATGGTTTTAAAAACTTTAGGATGGCCAAGACAAAACGGTACTGTAGCTATTCTTTCTTGTTCACTCACTACCAGACCTGTGTAAACCAGACATAATGATGATAGCTGTGCGGTATCTGTATTCATGACAGGCCTGCCGGCCACGGCAACAGATTGGCTCCATTATATGCGCACAATATCTCATAAATTCAATGTCAGCGCCCGGTAAAGGGTTGGGTTTTCTAGAGTGTCGTTGAAGGTGAAATTAGAGATATAAAATAAAATCCATTTATTCAAGCACATAGCTTGTAAGGAAGTTTAAGATTTTTGAACTTTTTGTGTAATAAATTGGTAGATTCTTGAGGTTTTATAGGCTAGGGCTAGGCTAGGTTTTTAGTTTTTTGATTAGTCAGATCCTTAGCCTGACGATATTAGAATGGAATAATTTGGTGAATACAAACTGACACATGAAACAATTATATAGAACAGTGTCTGCGTACCAAAATAGCGTTGTGTGAAATGTCCAGCAATATTTATATTTATTTATTCTATGTTTAAATAGTAAAAAAGTTCGCTTTTATTTCTTTAATTTTATAAATATAAATTACTTATAAAAAATCCTAACTAACAGTATGATTGTAGAATAATTATGGACTAAGTTAATATTGAATTACATATGAATTAATATATTAAAATGTTAAATTAATGGGAAAATTATAAAACGATTTCCAAAAGTCCCCTTTACCTGTGATTTCACTGAGGTCCAATATAATTAGAGCACAATCAATACCAGTTTTTCTTCGCAGTGTAAAACTACATAAGTAATTCATCCTATTAACATAATTACAATAAGTTCCATAGACATAAGCGAATCCTGTAAGATTGATCTTTTTGAAACAGCTATAGGTAGTATCAAAACAGCATTAAACATCTGGCCAATCCATTCACCCACATCACATTACCTTATATTAGAGATACCTCACAAAATCCCTTATTTTATTCACACATTCGGAACCCGCATCCGTAAGTAAGTAAATCTAGCTCGTATTTTTGCCTTGATGTAGGTTTTATGTCCACATTCGATATGAGATAGTTCGGTTTCTAAGAAAAAGCTATTGATCCTTTGTAAGAGATATCTGTAACATATAGTTAAAATATCGATATTATCGTACTTATGTAGATTCAAATTTCTCAAAGATTCAAATTATCATGTGGGCTTAGGTTTTTTTTTAATGGATATGTCTTCGTTTGACCACAATCTCACCTGTTGGTAAGCGATGATGTGGTCTAAGATGAAGCACGAAGATCTAGAAGACACATATTTACTCTTACCTTAAAGATACCCGGTTTGTATTCTTTAGGAAAAACAGACGACGGCAAAGTATTCCATACCTTAGCTGTACGCATCAAGAACATAGAACCAAAACGGTGAGTGTGAATGGGTGGTATATTAACTAAGTATCGATTCCAGAGTGAGATATTGTGCGTCTTGCTCCCAACAAGTCTCTGGAAATGGTGGGGGGGTGCAGTCAATATGTTGCTTTTTTCAGTGCAGGTTTGTTTCATGGCAATATTCACGAAAATAACCACCATGGTCCACGGCCACCCGTTGACAGCCCGAGACTTCATTTATTTAAGTAAGATTTTAGGAGGAAGTGGATTCGAATCCCGGCCGGGTAAATAACAAAAGAAAGAAAGAAAGTACCCTTTCGGTTATCTACGAAACTTCTGCTACGCATTTTAGACCACTTATAGCGGGTTCCTATATCCGTCAGTAACCGACTACGACTCGTATCTTCTTGAAAAACAGTCAAACTAATGTCAAACTTTTGACACGTTTTCAAGGAGAAACGAGGCGTAGCTGGTTACCGACGGATATAGGAACCCGGCATTAGTGTACATAAAATGATGACAAAAAACACAGATAACACAAGAAGTGAAAGAATAAGTAAGTAGGTAGGTCGGTAAGTAATACCACGTTAATTTTCTGAAATAAAATATTTATTGGCAAACATAATGGCATTCTATAGGTTTAACAAACTCAATAATTTTTGTATGAAAACTTTGACAAAGTTTATCCGAAGTTATCAACCCTATTAACTTCAGGCTCATTGGATCCAAATTACACAGAGTCAAAAATATTAGCTACTTATAGAAAATATGGAAAAGTTTAATACTTGCTAGACGCAGACATTCGTATTGTATTGTACAAATTGGCCATAAACGAACGAGTTAGTATGTTCTGAAATTATACAGAATAGTCAAGTCAAATTACAAGCACTAAGGCTTGCTCAACGATCCTTAACCATGTTTAGTGACTAAACATGTTTAAATTTGACGTATTTGTATGATATGACATCTCTTAAACATGTTACAGCTGTACGCCTTTGTTTAAAAAAAAGAAGAGTTACTCTTGCCGTGCATGTACATTAGAGAAATCTGTATTTAGGTGAAACAATTTTCTAGTTATTTTGCCAGATACGAAGGAGTGTTAGCCAGCCACACTAGACATACAAATAGAATTCATCTACCAAAGCACAACTCGACATTTTTAACAGTAACGCTCATTGCATAGCAGTAAATTTTTTTAATAAATTACCAAACTAATTAATTATTATTATTTTATTAATTTTTTTAATTACCTTTGACTTTATTTAAACACCGAATTCATAAATGGTTATCATCCAAATATTTTTGCGGATCATTTGAGTTATAAGTAGACATGTACCTACCTAATTTATTTTATAACACATTTGCTCGTAAAGGGTCTCTTATTTCACAAATTTCAATATCGTAATGTATGTCATTACATTACGTACTTGTGCGTTATTGTAATGTAAAACGCACGAGTTTCTTTTTAATAAGGTAAAACGTACGGTTTATCAAGATGCTCCGTCTAAAACGAACGGTACTTTTTTAAATCTTAGCAAAGAGTTTTTATGTCAGAAAAATAGTCAACATTTTATGAATAAATTTAACTTTAGGAGATAATAATAATAACTTGACAAAATTAAAAATGCCCACTGGCAACATAATAATCATTTTACAAATTGTTCAAATTTTTCTAACTGATTTAACAAGTAATTAAAGATTTATTCGTTTAAGAAAGTCCGAGTTTTATTTATTTCCTCGCAAATATGTTATAAAAGCTCGTATTACATACGTGCGCTTTGATAATTACAGCCTCTGCTTTCTTGTAGCCCTCACCTACGGCTCGGGCTAGCAATATAAAAAAAAAGTATATAAGTATTTTATCAGTTATCTGGTTCCCATAGTACAAGCTCTGCTTAGTTTGGGGCTAGATAGCGCTGTGTGAAATGTCCAGCACTATTTATAATTTATAAAATCACCTCGGCTGTAATTTTCAACTTACCGCACTTATATCATAATGTACTATTATTTTGTTGACATTTTCTGTATTGTGCAGGGAACAAAACAATAATTTTTTGATGACATGGAATGGGCAGTAATTGAAATTTTTAATTATTTCATTAATTTTTGCACACCAGGTCATTATCTGCTAGATTGTTAATTGAGCTTAAATTGTATAAATTAAGACCAGTGTAAAATTGTACTAACTTTTTGCGGATAAATGATCTTTATCTTTATTTAGGCACTAAATACAGTATCGTATTAGGCATCGTTGTGCATGTCACCCTAAGACTTAAGACTTTAGATTTACTTACGTTAAGACTAAATAGAGTGTTAGTTGAACGTAAGCATTACTGCAAATTTTATCATTATTATTTTTATACCATCTGGAGCAAAGCCACCTAATGTTAAGTGGTAACCATCGCCTACAACAAAGTATTACCGCGTAAGTCACGCATTTTAGAAACGTGCCCTACGATGCACCGCCCTTACATACAGGTGTAAAGCCTCATGTGCCTGTAATTTCACCGACAACCGTATCCTTCAAACTAAAATACAGCAATGATGCTTGGTAGCAGAAATAGATATAGTAGTAGTACTCCCCCGGACTAGCCCTTTTACAAGAAACTCTACTACCTTTATAGGCAGTAACCGGTGAACATCACGTTGGATATCACACATCTTCTAAATTCCTTGTATGTATATAGGTAATATCATATTTTGCACGTTATAAAGTTTGGAGTAATTGATAATACTGCGAAATTGAATGAAGCTTCTCAACCATGTAGTAGAATTTCTCAATAAAGTTAGGGTATATTTTACTACAAAGAAATTCCGCTGAATTCTACCAAAATAAAATACAAGGGAAAGAGGCGAACAGACAAATTGAATGACTATAAATATGTAAAAGTGTAACATTGTCTGTCAATAAAATAAATCTTATTCTATTATCCTTACTTCTATACTAATATTATAAAGAGGAAAGATTTGATTGTTTGTTTGTTTGCATTGAATAGGCTCCGAAACTACTGGACCGCTTTAAAAAAATATTTCACCGTTGGGAAGCTACACTATCCCCGTGTGACATAGGCTACTTTTTACCAAACTGCGCAGAATGAGGGTAACGTTATTATTGAAAAACTACGCGTGTGCAGCTTCGGATAGGTCAGATAGTATTCTATATAGGTGTGTTGCAATTTAAATTAGTTATATTGAAAGGACGGTTTCTACATAAAAAAATTTTAAATAAATGTATCGATAAAATGTTCTTGTTTTATTATTAAAATCTCCAGAAAATCGATAAAATGCTGCTCGACGAAATGCTAAGAAAACTAGCTTATTGTACGAGCCACAGATTACTTAAAAGTTACTACGAGCCGTTCAACGACCCCGCTATTTCAATGACCTCGCTCAGTCAATGACCTGGCCCGGTCAATTAACACACCCAGTCAACAGCGTATAGACTGTAAGACAGGGCGGTATGTGTTAAGCACAAAAACAAAAAAATAAAGTTTTTTGGATTAAAAAAAACACATTATTTATATATTAGTTATGGTCTCAAAAATATACTCCGTCATCATTTATTGTTTAAATTGCAACATCTGATAGGTATGTTTATTTATTTATCCGTCCTTCTTTATTATTTACAAGAACATACACGTAAAAATACAGAAATAGAGGTCATGTACAAAGGCGAGCTTAACCCTAAGAAGAGTTAGAAGAGTTGTTCTTACTTATACGGCTACGCCGATATAATACAATTAAAATACACAAAAAAACCTTTTTCTCGAAATTTCTAGTATTTCTAGGTCTTCAGTGATAAGTTGTCGTGTTCCTATAAGGTCAGCCAGGTCAAAAGCATTACTAGTGGGATTTACAACTAAGTGGTATCGTGCTTCAGAGAGTCGAGTACAAACGGGAAAAAACTTCCTGCTGGTCCCCAGTGGGTACATGCGGGAGTAAGCCTTAAAAATCCAACACAAGGGTGCAAGTTCGTAAAAACATTTTTTTTTATATCCGGAAACTGATTCTCAACAGTAAGAAAAGTCCGCGTGCGACCGCTAGTCAAATATATTAGAAAAATACCTAGAATTCTCGCAGAAACCTGCTTCCCGCTTCAGAATCAGATATTGCATAAATCCACAATAACATAGTACAAAGCAAGAGCGTGTTTTCAAATAAAGTAGCCTTTGAAATATACCTATACAGTACAGTGACACGGAACAAACGAGTTAGAAGCACTCTTACCCTGACAATATATGAAAATATGGGTACTGACTGAGCATGCAGTCTCGGGATGATTCGGGCAAGGCACGTCTTGACTGCCGAGCATGTGCCTCGCGAGGCCTCATCGTATTCTGGTTGGAGCGGTAGGAGTCCCGCCACAGGATTCATTTTAATTCGTTCATGGTGAGAGTGCTGACCTAACATCTGTCGACCGAAAGGTGTCGTATTTCGTCGTTTCCGAGGACGGATGCCGAACACCGATAGCTAAAAGTGTTTATGTAGTAAATAAATAAATATTGAAGCTTAGATCCGCTATATACATACATGGGGGGGGGGGGGGGTTGTTGAGATATTGGGGTTCAAGAGGGGTAAAAAAATAACATTAGAGTATTAGGTCAAATAGGACGTCAAATGAAAGGTAAGGTCTTCATTCGTGCATTTCGATCCTGTTTTTATTTATAGTTTAATCCTTGCAGTTTTTAAGTTATTTGTTATCGTAAAAAGTAGGTCAAGTAGGTTGGTTATGCATTTCGTGGCCCTACTTTAACTACTTTGAATTACGCGAGATCTCAGTTCAGGGCTCAGTAGTTATATCATCATCATCATATCAGCCAAAGGACATCCACTGCTGAGCATAGGCCTCCCCCCACACATTTCCAAAGCGACCAATCTTGTGCGGCCTGCATCCAGCAACCTTTCTATTTAGTGAGAGGCCGTCCTACCCTGCGCTTTCCAGTGCGTGGTCAAGAACCTTTTCGCCGAAACGGCCCTCAGTTTTTCTAGCTATGTGCTATAAGGTAAGGTGGTTTCTTATTGTACAGTTCTGTGCACTGTACAGTTTACACGTCTGGAACCACCTGTGATATAAAGGAGTTGGAGAAAAATATTGGATATCTTTGGATTTGAAAAACATTTCAAAGATTTTAAAGGAATTGTCTATCCTTTACAACCTTTAACTCAATAAGGCAGGTGTTATTAGTTTGAAACACTTACCCATCCGTGGCATCGTAGTTTTTAAAATGATGGACTAATTTGAATGTGCTTTGTTTTTCATTATAAGCTGAAGTTTGCGAGATAGTTTTTAGCTTGGTGAAGACTGCAGCCTCATGACTAGTGCACATGGGGCATTACACCTGTATGTCTCAAGTTGATGAACGCAAGGCAGTACAAGGCATGACCTACGAGGCAATACTTTATTATAAACAATGGTTACCACTACCCCTTAAAGTCAGGTGAGCCAAATGCTTGTTTCTTCAACAGGTCGTATTAAATAAATTTAAACAAATTAGAACTTGGTTGAATATTATTACATTGAGACATAATTTAGGCATTGATTATTTTGCATCAGCTTAAATTATAATAAAAACTACGTCGGTACTAACATTTTAATTTCAAGACAAGTTGAGTTTTAATTTTAATTCTAAACAGAAGCCGGGTCCAATGTCGGGGGCCTGGCATTGGTCCAGCCGAACTTAACAAGTTTCCAACTCGGGAATACTTGTCCAACTTACCAATCTGGTCGGACTTAAGTTTTGGCTTCTAAGCAAGCAGCGATTAAAATAAACCAACTTTACCGAGAGCGCGGGTCGACTGCCGTCATGCGCAAGCGAGCCGCGTCCCTGCGCAAGCTGCGGGCCAGCGCCAACACCGTATTGCAATGATAGCCGGCAGAGTAGACTGTCCGTATACCAGACATTGCTGTACAGGCATGCTTTCAAAAACCCTGTTTAATACAGGGTGTTTGGTAAAATATTGAAGATATTCAAGCGACGGTTTCTCAAAACATAACAAAAGACTTCTCAAAAAAAACTACTAGTTATATATAAAAATATATATAAAACACTAAACATAAAAAAGACTTCTTGAAAAAAAACTACTAGTTATATTATCAAATTTTAAAGAAAACCGACTAAGAGTAGGATATTAATTTGATATAAAATTTACTGCCTACTCTTGCAATCGACATCCAAAAATAAAGACCGTAATCCACAAAAGCGTAGATTTGCAGAGATGAGAACACCTTGCAAAAATAACTAATAGCATATCGATATTCCGACATCTCGTCGCGCTCAGCTTTGGTGCAAACGGTCAAGCGGCGATGTCTTATTTTCTACAGCGCATTTGCAGCTAAGTTGTAAGCAGAGACCGCATAGAGAGAGGACTTATATAGCAAATCTACGCTTTTGTGGATTGTTGGATGTGATTGCAAGAGTAGGCAGTAAGTTTTATATCGAATTAATCACCTAAACTTTTCGGTCATTTTCTTTAAAATTTGATAATATAACTAGTAGTTTTTTTTTCGAGAAGTCTTTCTTATGTTTTGTGAAATCGTCACTTGAATATCGTCAGTATATTACCAAACACCCTATATATGTTTTGTGTTGTGTCCTTCCTTATATGAGCTACGTAATTGCTTGAAATAAATGTATTTTGTTTTATTTTTATTTATTTTATACTTAGGTTTAACAGCTTTTAAAATATTGCCATCTCTTTTTGTTTTATACGGACAGAGAATCACAGTGGTCATTTTAGTGCTAACAAACCTTAATTTAGATTAGTTTAACAGAATTGCCCCAATTACTATAAATCGCTCAGGCACCAAAATCATACAAAATGTATTGTCGTGATCAGTGACAGGTTAAATGCTATTTTTAGCACACGACCCACCTGATGTTAAGTAGTAACAATCGCCTATAAAAAAGTATTGCCTCGAAGGTCACACGTCTTAGAAACTTGACCTACGACACACAGCCCTGTGTCCATCAACTTGAGGCATACAGGTTTAAAGCCTCATGTGCCTGTTACTTCACTGGCAACCATACCCTACAAACCGAAACACAGCAATGCTGCTTGGCGGCAGAAATAGGTATGGTAATAGTTCTTTCCTGGGCGAGCCCTTGCACAAACCACTCTAATACTCTTAATGTCTTGTGTATCTTAGACTCAGATATTTGGAATGAATCGCTTTAGTGATGAAAAAGCCCCTGTACAGCAAAAAAGAAAAAATATCAAACAAGGCCTTTTTACAGCCGATGGTATTTGATTTTTTTTTGTAATAATTGACAAATTCCCTATACAGCAGCGTCAATTTGTTAGTCATTATACCTACATATTATTATTTTATTTATTTGCATTTCGTTTCCGTAACCTTACGCAACTAAGAGTTCCTTTTGCTCCTAAAGTTTGAACAAATGTATTATTGTATATATTCTAACTAGCTGTTGCCCGCGACTTCGTACGTGTTACACTACTAAATTACCTAGAAATAAAGCCAAACTCGTTGTTGCAACTTGACTTGAACCTTTTTTCACATCACATGGGACCTGATTTATGGGATAAAAAGTAGTCTACGTGTTAATCCAGGTTATATTTTACGTACATACTAATTGGTTCTGCCGTTACGACGTGATTGAGCAACAAACAAACAAATAAATAAACAAACATCTAAAATTTCGCATTTATAATATTATTGTGATGTCTATATATGGCCGTAATAATACAGTGTCCGCTTTTGAAGAAATAAAGGCTTTAGTTCTGTAGTTTCTCATTGGACTGCACTTTTGCTTCTCGAGCAAAGTTTTTGAGTCGGGTATTTGTTCATTCGTTCACTGGTTTCATCTAGGTCCTTTTAGGTCACGTAAGTTCTCTCATGTGTTTGAATAATCAAAAGTTTATACCACTCGAACTTCTTTGAATTGTGAGATTGGAAAGACCATTAAAAAACGTGTTAGTGATTAATATTTATTTATTTCTACTTACATCTATTTTTACAAGCCTAATACTATTACTTGTGTAAATAATTAATTACCTAACTTATTTTACTCCAATTACAATTAATTAATTTACTATAATAATAATTTAACGAACTCATACATGTAGAAAAAAAAAAGATAGGAAGTACAGAAATAATACTAAAATCAAATCAGAAACAAAGAAATAATTCATAAAGTCGCGGGCAACTCTTGGATGCGCGCAGCACAGGACCGGGAAGGGTGGCGTTTACAAAGGGAGGTCTACACCCAGCAGTGGGTACTTACGGGCAGTGGATGATGATGATAATGATACATATTCTTTATTTACAAACATAAAATAAACAATGTGATCTTTGCGAATTCATTCGGACAAACATGGAACACATTCTCCGTAACTAGACTGAGCGTGTGCATGGTGCGCGTCAGAGGCGCTTTGTCCAGCAACTTGGTTCTGCCTCGGGGCACCTCAAACAGATGCGGTCGCCTACGCGGATGTACGTATTCAATGAATAGAATAGAATACAAATTCATTGGCAACATTACAGTACACACAAAAAAGATAATGGTACAAAATATAACAAAACTAATAAATCTACAATACGTATATTACGTTACAAAAATGACTCTACCTCAGCATAATTCGGGTTGTAATACGAGTATCAACCCACGCTGGTCTTCCGTTAGGATCGAATCTGATTTGCGGACTATAACAAACAATAAAATTAAAATAATAATAAAAATATACAGGGTGTTTCGTAAAATATACGGACGATATTCAAGTGATGGTTTCTCAAAACATAAAAAAAGACTTCCCAAAAAAAAAACTACTAATCCTATTATCAAATTTTAAAGAAAATCGACTATGTTTAGGTGATTAATTCGATATGTTTTATATCGACTGCATACTTTTGCAATCGACATCCTAAAATAAAGGCCGATTTGATATCTCTTTCGGAAATGACTGCGAGTTTTGAATTAGAAAGGAACAACAAGAGATATCTCGAGACGTCACTAATACAGTATTGTGATTAGATGGCAAGCATTATTCAATAGCACAACATAAGTATAATCAAGTGTTTGTTCATATGTACATGCCAAAATAAATTTCACATTTTTATTTTACTAATTTATTTATCTTACTCTTTACTCTTTAAAATAACCCGTTTCATTTTTGTGCTTATATTATCAAACACCCTAAAATGAAAATTGTGACACAAAATTACTATTAATAATAAATATGTATTTTAAAAATTAAATATATTATATTAACTAGCTTACACGGTGAACTTCGTACCGCCTTGACATGCACATGACGCGGGCTGCCAATCTACGTCGCCGGTAGAATTGTCAATCGGCCATCATTAGCTGCAATCTATGTATGAGAAAATGAATTTTCTTCATAATTTTATTTGTGTGATTTTGTCCTATTTTTTAATAGTTATTTTGCTAGTTGGGGCGGAGACAAATCCAACAAATCAAAGATCGTCAAAATCGGTTCAGCCGTTCTTGAGTTATAAATGGTGTAACTAACCCAACCTTGTTTTATATATTATATAGCTTTATATTTTAGCACGTATGTACATAATTTTATTTTTTTATTGATGGCTTGAAGGCTTCGAGATTAGGTACATATACTGATTTGGAAAAATATACGCCGGAAGTGAGTTCCACTCTTTGTTAATGCTAACAAGAAAAGTTGAAGCACACTGTTTGGTACGGCAAGGTGACATGCCGACCAGGTCCTGGTGGTACTTCTCGATACGTCTACTTGTCCAGTGGTGGAAGGGGGTAGGAGAGATAAGGTCATGAAGATCTTGCATATATTTGCCTAAATTAATCTTGTAAAAAACTGATACTAACTCTCCCCAATATGGCCGGGTTGGTAATGTTATCCGGAACATCTTCACCGCGTACGAAGCCAGCGCCAGATCCCTTCAAGTTTCATTTATTCATTTATTCTGCTTACATGTACCTATATATACATTTTTTTGCTTAGATGGTAGGTAGCTTAGAAGTATGTACATATACCCTGTAAGGGCACTGCAAGTTGACAAGTTGGATTTGCGCCTTTTCAAAGTACAGCAATTAAACCTAGAATTAAACATGTCAAATCAATTAAATTAAAATAGTAAGCGGCGTATGTCAAATAATACAGTAGAAGAACAAAGGTATGTCAAGCTATCGGGTAATAATAATAATGTCAAATTAAAATAATTATGATCATAATGTCAAGTGAAAAATAATAATAATAATAGTGTAAGTGGATGTGGAGTTTCCAACTTGTTGTATAGGAAATACTTGATAAAGAGTGCTAAGAGACGTTGGGCGTAGGACGTGCAAGCTCAGTCGCTCTGGAAATCTATGGGGGAGGGTAATGTACAGCAGTGGACTTCCTTTAACTGTTATGATGAAGTACGTCATTTGCGCACCACTTGGATAACTTCAGACCGCTAAAACTAACTTCACGGTGTGTTACATGGGCGCGTGCAACTTCCGCCATGTGCTGAAAATACACTGTTTTATCTAAACTCACCAAAAGAAGTATAATTACAAAAACCTTAAAATCGAGTGATATTTTTTAAATTACTTATTATCCCTAGTAGTAGGTATCTAACAAACTATTTTTTTAGCTTCAAGTGCCTTTTATTTCGTTCTTCAAAACTTAAACATTTCAAACTGAAATTCTTACGTTGTTGAAAGACGTGGAAATCCAATAGGGATTCTGGATGTGATCCAGACAATTTGTTCGCTTGAAACGGCGGCTTTTCATATAATTTGTCGGTAGAATTAAATATAACCATTTAATGACATAGAACACGTTTATTTACATTTAAGGTACAGAATTAAGTGCTATATCAGCTACTAGCCCCCCACAGCCTCCTTACGGATCATTTTGGTGTATCAAATAAAGTTTAGCCATTATTTCCCATACTGGTGAAATTTCAGGCACATGAGGCTTTACACCGGTATGCCTCAAGTTGATGGACGCAGAGTAGTGCAACGTAGGGCACGTTTCTAAGGTGCGTGACCTACGAAACAATACTTTGCTGGTCATGGTTACCACTTAACATCAGGTAGACCATAAGCTTGTTCCATTTACAGGTAGTATAAAAAAGCATTAACAATGAAAGTGCACGATTATTTTTTAATAATTGGTAGCGATTTTATTTTAAACTATTTGGAAAATATAGGACGTCCACTGCTAAATAGGCCTTCCCAAAGATTTCCAGAGCAACCAATTTTTTGTGGGGTGCACCTTTAGGCCTTAACAAAGGCTCCCAGCGATCTTTATTGATCGAGCGAAGCGAGATCTCCATCAACTTGGGCAAATCGGCGTTGTATGGATGTATATTTGTTTGTCCGTGGATAACTTTCGAAGCATTGATCCGATAATCGTGAAATTTGGTGTATAGGTAAGTATGGCACAATCCTGGTGTGACTAAATGAGCTATAAATGTTGGGGAGTTTGTGAGTTATTGGGAAAAAACCAAAATGGGCCTATCCAATCAAGTGGCAAGTTTAATGAAAAGTACATCAGACGTCTGGTGTCAAAATGTACATCAGTACAAAATAATTATAATTTTTTTTAATGTAGTTTTTAAGTTATTAACCACAATAAAAACTGCTATTTGACGAAATTCACAGGGTATACCAGTGACCCCACAGTGCTGAAATTTGGTATGCGTGTAGCTTCAGTGACACAAATACAGCAAAAAGTTTGAAATCCAAAATAACTGCAATTTCTTTAGTTTTAAGCAGAGACCGCATAGAGAGAGGACTTATATAGCAAATCTACGCTTTTGTGGATTGTTGGATGTGATTGCAAGAGTAGGCAGTAAGTTTTATATCGAATTAATCACCTAAACTTTTCGGTCATTTTCTTTAAAATTTGATAATATAACTAGTAGTTTTTTTTCGAGAAGTCTTTCTTATGTTTTGTGAAATCGTCACTTGAATATCGTCAGTATATTACCAAACACCCTATATATGTTTTGTGTTGTGTCCTTCCTTATATGAGCTACGTAATTGCTTGAAATAAATGTATTTTGTTTTATTTTTATTTATTTTATACTTAGGTTTAACAGCTTTTAAAATATTGCCATCTCTTTTGGTTTTATACGGACAGAGAATCACAGTGGTCATTTTAGTGCTAACAAACCTTAATTTAGATTAGTTTAACAGAATTGCCCCAATTACTATAAATCGCTCAGGCACCAAAATCATACAAAATGTATTGTCGTGATCATTAACAGGTTAAATGCTATTTTTAGCACACGACCCACCTGATGTTAAGTAGTAACAATCGCCTATAAAAAAGTATTGCCTCGAAGGTCACACGTCTTAGAAACTTGACCTACGACACACAGCCCTGTGTCCATCAACTTGAGGCATACAGGTTTAAAGCCTCATGTGCCTGTTACTTCACTGGCAACCATACCCTACAAACCGAAACACAGCAATGCTGCTTGGCGGCAGAAATAGGTATGGTAATAGTTCTTTCCTGGGCGAGCCCTTGCACAAAGAAATCTAATACTCTTAATACAATAGATTAAGATTACCCTTAAATTAGCATGTACGCCCAATGGCATGAGGGCAGTGAATAAAAACACTTTGCGTTTCATTAAAGTCTCTGACCACCCATGTCAGAGGGGATAGACTTCTACTAGTGCCATTTCTAGATGGTGGTACGGGTAGGGCATAAAAAAAAATACTCTTAATGTCTTGTGTATCTTAGACTCAGATATTTGGAATGAATCGCTTTAGTGATGAAAAAGCCCCTGTACAGCAAAAAAGAAAAAAATATCAAACAAGGCCTTTTTACAGCCGATGGTATTTGATTTTTTTTTGTAATAATTGACAAATTCCCTATACAGCAGCGTCAATTTGTTAGGCATTATTCATATTATTATTTTATTTATTTGCATTTCGTTTCCGTAACCTTACGCAACTAAGAGTTCCTTTTGCTCCTAAAGTTTGAAGAAATGTATATGTCCAATGGTATAATAACTAGCTGTTGCCCGCGACTTCGTACGAGTTATACTACTAAATTACCTAGAAATAAAGCTAAACTCGTTGTTGCAACTTGAACCTTTTTATCACATGGGACCTGATTTATGGGATAAAAAGTAGTCTACGTGTTAATCCAAGTTATATTTTACGTACATACTAATTGGTTCTGCCGTTACGACGTGATTGAGCAACAAACAAACAAATAAATAAACAAACATCTAAACTTTCGCATTTATAATATTATTGTGATGTCTATATATGGCCGTAATAATACAGTGTCCGCTTTTGAAGAAATAAAGGTTTTAGTTCTGTAGTTTCTCATTGGACTGCACTTTTGCTTCTCGAGCAAAGTTTTTGAGTCGGGTATTTGTTCATTCGTTCACTGGTTTCATCTAGGTCCTGTTAGGTCACGTAAGTTCTCTCATGTGTTTGAATAATCAAAAGTTTATACCACTCGAACTTCTTTGAATTGTGAGATTGGAAAGACCATTAAAAAACGTGTTAGTGATTAATATTTATTTATTTCTACTTACATCTATTTTTACAAGCCTAATACTATTACTTGTGTAAATAATTAATTACCTAACTTATTTTACTCCAATTACAATTAATTAATTTACTATAATAATAATTTAACGAACTCATACATGTAGAAAAAAAAGATAGGAAGTACAGAAATAATACTAAAATCAAATCAGAAAGAAAGAAATAATTCATAAAGTCGCGGGCAACTCTTGGATGCGCGCAGCACAGGACCGGGAAGGGTGGCGTTTACAAAGGGAGGTCTACACCCAGCAGTGGGTACTTACGGGCAGTGGATGATGATGATAATGATACATATACTTTATTTACAAACAATGTGATCTTTGCGAATTCATTCGGACAAACATGGAACACATTCTCCGCAACTAGACTGAGCGTGTGCATGGTGCGCGTCAGAGGCGCTTTGTCCAGCAACTTGGTTCTGCCTCGGGGCACCTCAACCAGATGCGGTCGCCTACGCGGATGTACGTATTCAATGAATAGAATAGAATACAAATTTATTTGCAACATTACAGTACATACAAAAAAGATAATGGTACAAAATATAACAAAACTAATAAATCTACAATACAATATAGGTTGCAAAAATGACACTACCTCAGCATAATTCGGGTTGTAATACGAGTATCAACCCACGCTGGTCTTCCGTTAGGATCGAATCTGATTTGCGGACTATAACAAACAATAAAATAAAAATAATAATAAAAATATACAGGGTGTTTCATTAAATATACTGACGATATTCAAGTGATGGTTTCTCAAAACATAAAAAAAGACTTCCCAAAAAAAAACTACTAATCCTATTATCAAATTTTAAAGAAAATTAAGGTTTTATTAAGGAAAATTAGGTGATTAATTCGATATGTTTTATATCGACTGCATACTTTTGCAATCGACATCCTAAAATAAAGGCCGATTTGATATCTCTTTCGGAAATGACTGCGAGTTTTGAATTAGAAAGGAACAACAAGAGATATCTCGAGACGTCACCAATACAGTATTGTGATTAGATGGCAAGCATTATGCAATAGCACAACATAAATATAATCAAGTGTTTGTTCTTACATGCCAAAATAAATTTCACATTTTTATTTTACTAATTTATTTATTATGCTCTTTAAAATAACCCGTTTCATTTTTGTGCTTATATTATCAAACACACTAAAATGAAAATTGTGACACAAAATTAATAATAATAAATACGTACGTATTTTAAAAATTAAATATATTATATTACTAGCTTACACGGTGAACTTCGTACCGCCTTGACATGCACATGACGCGGGCTGCCAATCTACGTCGCCGGTAGAATTGTCAATCAGCCATCATTAGCTGCAATCTATGTATGAGAAAATGAATTTTCTTCATAATTTTATTTGTGTGATTTTGTCCTATTTTTTAATAGTTATTTTGCTAGTTGGGGCGGAGACAAATCCAACAAATCAAAGATCATCAAAATCGGTTCAGCCGTTCTTGAGTTATAAATGGTGTAACTAACCCAACCTTGTTTTATATATTATATAGCTTTATATTTTAGCACGTACATAATTTTATTTTTTTATTGATGGCTTGAAGGCTTTGAGATTAGGTATACTGATTTGGAAAAATATACGCCGGAAGTGAGTTCCACTCTTTGTTAGTGCTAACAAGAAAAGTTGTAGCACACTGTTTAGTACGGCAAGGTGACATGCCGACCAGGTCCTGGTGGTACTTCTCGATACGTCTACTTGTCCAGTGGTGGAAGGGGGTAGGAGAGATAAGGTCATGAAGATCTTGCATATATTTGCCTAAATTAATCTTGTAAAAAACTGATACTAACTCTCCCCAATATGGCCGGGTTGGTAATGTTATCCGGAACATCTTAACCACGTACGAAGCCAGCGCCAGATCCCTTCAAGTTTCATTTATTCATTTATTCTGCTTACATGTACCTATATATACATTTTTTTTCTTAGATGGTAGGTAGCTTAGAAGTATGTACATATACCCTGTAAGGGCACTGCAAGTTGACAAGTTGGATTTGCGCCTTTTCAAAGTACAGCAATTAAACCTAGAATTAAACATGTCAAATCAATTAAATTAAAATAGTAAGCGGCGTATGTCAAATAATACAGTAGAAGAACAAAGGTATGTCAAGCGATCGGGTAATAATAATAATGTCAAGTGAAAATAATTATGATCATAATGTCAAGTGGAAAATAATAATAATAATAATAGTGTAAGTGGATGTGGAGTTTCCAAGTTGTTGTATAGGAAAGACTTGATAAAGAGTGCTGAGAGACGTTGGGCGTAGGCCGTGCTAGCTCAGTCGCTCTGGAAATCTATGGGGGAGGTTAATGTACAGCAGTGGACTTCCTTTAACTGTTATGATGAAGTACGTCATTTGCGCACCACTTGGATAACTTCAGACCGCTAAAACTAACTTCACGGTGTGTTACATGGGCGCGTGCAACTTCCGCCATGTGCTGAAAATACACTGTTTTATCTAAACTCACCAAAAGAAGTATAATTACAAAAACCTTAAAATCGAGTGATATTTTTTAAATTACTTATTATCCCTAGTAGTAGGTATCTAACAAACTATTTTTTTAGCTTCAAGTGCCTTTTATTTCGTTCTTCAAAACTTAAACATTTCAAATTGAAATTCTTACGTTGTTGAAAGACGTGGAAGTCCAATAGGGATTCTGGATGTGATCCAGACAATTTGTTCGCTTGAAACGGCGGCTTTTCATATGATTTGTCGGTAGAATTGAATATAACCATTTAATGACATAGAACACGTTTATTTACATTTAAGGTACAGAATTAAGTGCTATATCAGCTACTAGCCCCCCACAGCCTCCTTACGGATCATTTTGGTGTATCAAATAAGGTATGGTGTATCCATTATTTCCCATACTGGTGAAATTTCAGGCACATGAGGCTTTACACCGGTATACCTCAAGTTGATGGACGCAGAGTAGTGCATCGTATGGCACGTTTCTAAGGTGCGTGACCTACGAAACAATACTTTGCTGCTCATGGTTACCACTTAACATCAGGTAGACCATAAGCTTGTTCCATTTACAGGTAGTATAAAAAAAGCGTTAACAATGAAAGAATTTTGAAAGAACAAAGAAAAAAGAAATGAATTTTTTAATAATTGGTAGCGATTTTATTTAAAACTATTTGGAAAAGATAGGACGTCCACTGCTAAATAGGCCTTCCCAAAGATTTCCAGAGCAACCAATTTTTTGTGGGGTGCACCTTTAGGCCTTAAAAAAGGCTCCCAGCTATCTTTATTGATCGAGCGCAGCGAGATCTCCATCAACTTGGGCAAATCGGCGTTGTATGGATGTATGTTTGTTTGTCCGTGGATAACTTTCGAAGCATTGATCCGATAATCGTGAAATTTGGTGTATAGGTAAGTATGGCACAATCCTGATGTGACTAAATGAGCTATAAATGTTGAGGAGTTTTTGAGTTATTGGGAAAAAACCAAAATGGGACTATGCGGTCCAGTGGCACGTTTAATGAAAGGTACACAGACGTCAAAATGTACATCAGTACAAAATAATTATCAAAATCATTTTTTTTCCGCTTAGTTTGGGGCTAGATAGCGCTGTGTGAAAAGCCTAGCAATATTTATTTACTTTATTTATTTATGTTTTAGGTAGTTTTGAAGTTATTAGCCACAATAAAAACTGCTATTTGACGAAATTCACAGGGTACACCAGTGCCCCCACAGTGCTGAAATTTGGTATGCGTGTAGCTTCAGTGACACAAATACAGGAAAAAGTTTGAAATCCAAAATAACTGCAATTTCTGCACCAAAAAAAAAAGTAACCAATTAACCATCGTGTTTTCAAAATTCTTTCTGGGTGTCTGGTCAATACAACGTGTGTTCCGAGAGCTGGCGCTTATCGGGGTCAACGCATAAGCATTGCAATTCAGCGGGGCAATGCAGCCAGTGTCTTGGGGACACTTCCACCTGGTAGTGATCTGGAGCAGTTGAGCTATCTATAGATCGTTTGCAACGGTCTTTAGATGACTCAACTGATTCTTCTGTATTTTGTATATTCTTTCTGTTATTAAAGGCATTTTATTAACATGAACTCCCGTTACCTGTAATTTGAATGAAACTGTAGGTCAAGTTAGTTGGGTGTACATTTTATGGCACTATTTTGATAGCCAAAGATTACAAATATTTTTTTTTGTATTTTTATGGTAGACTCGTGAGATCTCAGTTCGGGGCGAACCACTAGTTAATAATGTTATAACAGGTTCCTAATAATTTTTTAACATGTTATGTTTTACGGACAGACATACACGGTGACCTGATTTGTGTATCTTAAAATTCAGCTCCATCGATACTCAGGTAAGGATTCTCAGTAAAGGTTTTAAAAATTTATCGCGTCTGGACACGCAGACGCCTCGCATCAAAACCGACATCTCTTGAAAGGTGGTGACCATATTATAGCGGTAAACGAGGTCAGATTGACTGAGAATTTAAAATATCCAGATTAAATTTAAATGAAACCTTGTTTCGGTTTGTTTTTCTGTTGTTACTTTTTCACGATTAACGGTTAGACTGATTTCGGTGAAATTTGATATACAATATATGTAGTGTTGCTAAACTAGAAATAATGACGAAGTATATTTTTGAGATAACAATAAAATAATGTTTGTTTTTTGAAATCCATAAATCATTATTTTTTTAGTTTTTGTGCCTAACATGTATGCAATCTTTTAAGATTTTTTGAACCATCTCAAATTTTTTTAGCCTAGATGGGACTTGAACCCACAACCTTCCTCTTGATACGAGGATGCACTACCAATTGTGCTACAGGCTCTTGTCACGTCAGGGTGGAAATTAGTGAGATAGTTCAGATTACGACTAAAGCGCTGTTAGCTCAATAGGTATTGCATCCTCGTATCAAAAGGAAGGTTGCGGGTTCAAGTCCCGTCTAGGCTTGAACATTTTTGAGATGGTTATAATATCTTAGAATTTTCCGTAAAAGTTTGGATAACACTATAAAAATAAAAATACGGTATATAATTTTTTATCTGGTTTTGCACATATTTTTAGTCGGCTTTGACATCACATTACGTAATTTTACGATTGCTGCTTCTCAGAAAACCTGTCTTAACCCAACTTTTATGGAAATGAATCAATACAGGAACCGAAACAATCAGATTTGAAATGAAAACACCGTAACGGCCGGAGTTTTTATCGATTGCAACGAAAATAATCTGGATTTCGGAGTAGTAGAGAGGATTTTGTGAAAGAGCTCACCTGCGGAAGTGCTACCACCATACCGCCAAGCAACATTGTTGTGTTTTTATATGAAGGATATGGTTTCTGCTGAAATTGCAGGCACATGAGGCATTACACCTGTCTGCCTCAAGTTGATGGGCATAGGACAGTGCATCGTAGGGCACGTTTCTAAGGAGCGTAACCTACGAGGCAATACTTTGCTTTAGGCAATGGTTACCACTTATCAGGTAGGTTCCATCTCCAGTTATAAAACTGTTTTTTTTTGTCAACCTATATTGTCCCACTGCTGGGCAAAGGTCTCCTCCAAGTCTCTCCATCCATCTCAGTCCTGCGCGACACTCCACCACTCCTGATCGAAGGCAACAAGATCGTCTCGCCAACGCTTTCTTGGCCGACCCCGACCGCGTCTTCCATCAGGGCTCCAGGTTGTGGCTAGATTAGCCCACTTATCGGGGTGCATTCTGCTAATGTGTCCCGCCCAATCCCACTTGAGCCTAGCTGTTTTCTCCAACATCGGCAATGCCTGTCAACGAACGCAGCGTGGTGTTTCTCACTCGTTCAATCCGTTTGAATCCGAGAACGCTGCGTTCTATTGACCTCTGGTAAATCTTGAGTTTGGACTTTTGTGACTCTTTCAGCGACCATGTCTGCGCACCGTAGGTTAGGACGGGCAGGATACACATGGCGATGAGCTGGCGCTTAAGTGTAGGAGGAAGGTTACCCTTCATGTACTCCTTCATGGACCAGTAGCTTTTCCAGGCGTTTTTGATGCGGCAATCGATCTCCCTGTCCTGCCTGTTTCCGAAGCTTGCTAACTGACCCAAGTAGATATATTCATCGCCATTGTGTAGGTATTTCTTGCCCATCTACCTTGACTCTACGTTTCTTGCTATTATACATTATTTGCGTCTTATAGTCCAGTTCCGTTCAAAACCGTTTTAATAAATATAATATATAACCCAACCTAACCTGCTGAAGCGATTTAGAAAATTGGTATATATATAGATTATGACCGGGATTGAGATATATACTCTTTTTTAACCGACTGCGCAGCACAAACTACGCGTGCGAAGCCGCGGACTGAATCTTGTCAAATAAAAAAAAGATGAACTCCAAAAGTTGTGTACTGGATTGGCCACAAATACTAACTTTCTCGCTGTTAATTATCGTAAAACTCTCACAATGAGAATACTTAAATCACTTAGCAGCTCAAAACTTAAGTTTTAGGGAAATGGCTTGTAAACAAAGCATTCTGACCCGAGTTCCTTTCCCTTTGTTAGAACATTAATTACATGCTCATTGAACGAATACGCAACACGAATAAAACTATTAGCATTTAAACTTTGTACTGGTGGCGTGAAAAGTAATATATACGGGGTATGAGAGTACTTCTCAGTTTTCGCACTTATGGAGTAAGGATGAAACATTTCACAAGTACCATGTGAAAAATCATATGAAATTACTAGCTGTTGCCGCTTCGTACGCGTTACACTATTAAATGTGTAACCTAAAAATAAAGCTTAACTCGCACGTTGCAACTTGACTTGACACCCCATTTTTGTCCCATGGGAACTGATTTATGTGATAAAGGTAGATCCAGGTTATAATCTACGTATATACCAAATTTCATCGAAATCAGTTCAGCCGTTATGGCATGATTGAGTAACAAACAAACAAATAAACAAACATCCAAACTCTCACATATTACAAATTTCACATTTTATATGATAAATCATAATCACGAAATGGAAATGAATTAAAGTAGCAATTACATCCAAGCCTTACAGAGTGGTGGTTGAAGTAATACAATATAAGTAATAATACATAATTATTAATAATACGAGTAATAGGTCTTTACCTATGAAATTGCCGTTCTTCAGTGCTGGTCATTTCAAATAGAAAAAAAGTTTGGAATGGCTTTGTATTCTAAATTCAAATTAATTTTGTTTTAAAAACATGACATTCTTTTTATAAACTCATTCTTTTGTTTATTGATTAGCTTTGTATTTTCATTACATTTGAACATTTTTCGTCATAATGGATACTTTAAAAATTCGTGTAATTATGGAATATGAATTCCGTCGTGGCACCAACGCGACACAAACGGCACGTAACATCAAAAACGTTTACGGAGAGAACTGTACAAACGAACGCACAACCCGTTATTGGTTTTCCCGATTCCGTTCTGATAATATTGACTTGAAAAATGAAGCTCGTGGTCATCCGGAGACTTTGGTCAACAATGATGAATTAAAGGCGATTGTGGAAGCTGACGAAACTCAATCTACAGCTGAGCTAGAAGCAGCTTTTGATGTTAGCATCAAAACAATTTTGATCGATTTGCGACAAATAGGCAAGGTAAAAAAACTTGATAGATGGGTGCCCCACGAACTTAACGATCGCCAGCGCAACGTACGCGTCGAGACCTGCCTCGCGCTGCTCAATAGGCAAAGAAATGAAGAAATTTTGAACCGAATTGTTACGTGCGATGAAAAATGGATTCTGTTCGACAATCGAAAGCGCTCAGCAGGGTTGGTTAGATCCTGGTTCAGTACCAAAGCAATGCCCTAAACCAAAAATGGCCCCTAAAAAGGTGATGGTCACTGTTTGGTGGTCTAGTGCGGGTGTGATTCATCACAGCTTTTTACAAATCGGCATGAGCATTACTGCAGATGCGTACTGTGAAGAACTGGAGACACTGATGGAGAAGCTTGCACATCGGCAACCAGCTTTCGTCAATCGGTCGTCCCCAGTGCTCCTTCACGACAAAGCGCGACCCCATACTGCACAACAGAAAGTCTCCAAGCTGCAAGAGCTGGGGCTGGAAGCTCTCCCTCATCCGCCATGCTCACCAGACCTTGCACCTACCGACTATTACTTTATCCAAAATTTAGACAACTTTTTAGTGTGTAAAAAATTCAATTCCCGAGAGGCAGTACAAAATGCCTTTGAAGAGTTTGTTGCCTCCCGTCCAGCTGATTTTTACAAGAAGGGCATCAATAAACTTTCAATGCGTTGGCAAAGATGCGTCGATTGCATGGGTGATTACTTTGAATAACAGAAATAAAAAAGTTAAAAAAATAAGTACTTTCACTTATTCCATACAAAACGGCAATTTCATAGGTAAATACCTAATATTTAAGGTGATGCAATTTAAACTAATTATATTGAGGGTACGGCTTTTACACAATAAATAACTAGTGGTTCGCCCCGAACTAAAATACATCTATACATACATACATACAACGCCGATTTGCCCCAGTTGATTTGGAGATCTCGCTTCGCTCGATCAAAAAATAAATGTATCTATGATATAATATGTTCTTGTTTTATCATCAAAATCTCGAGAAAAACTATAAAATGCTGCTCAGACGAAATGCTAGAGAACTAGTTAATTGAACGATTACAAAAAAGTTACTACAAGCCATTCAACGACCTCGCTCTTTTACTGACCCTGCCCAGTCAATACACCCAATGAGTCAACAGAGCGCTTACGGTACGTACGGCAGGGCGGTGGTACTTACATGTTAAGCACAGAAAATATATGTTATTTATTATTTATGGTATAAAAAATATACTCTTTCATTATTTGTAATTTATATCACAACACCCTATATGTACAAATGTACATACCTCCAAGAACTGACGGCCGTTGGGGTAGACAAGTTCTCGCGTTAAAGGTAGCTACAAGCCATTGGGTGCAGGAAGCTTAAGACCGGTCACTCTGGAAATCTAACGGGGAGATATATGTTCAGGCCCCTTGCTGATATGATGATGATGAGCAGCCTTTATTTATTCAAATAATTTTTCTTTTGACATCACTATTTGTTTCATCCCTCCTGAAAAGTTAGATCTTACACAAATTTAACACCAGACGACTATATTGTTAACTATCTTACTCAGAATATTAGTTTATAAGTTTACGAGCTAGTATGCAACGATTTTGTCAGTGATTGTACAACTGGGTGTTTATGAGTAAGTGAGTTGGCGTGTTGCCAGATTTGATAGTGGTATGACTGTATATAAATAATGGTGCGGATAGGAATCTGTGTTATTAGATTGTCAACAAGAAAGTTTGTAGTTTGTCTCTTTGTTGGTATTTCGGTTGCAAAGTATTTTGTCACTTTCTTGTTGGTTGTGGTTGCTATAGGCACTGGTTCCACCACCGACGATTAATTCTAATTCTAGGGTAGGAGGAATAAGATCTGCACTGATGTCCCACATAGGGGTGTATTGTACATTACCCCAACACTATCTTTTCCACGTTTATTATATGCACTGCCAAAGAATGGAACGCGTCTGTATTTCCTGATAACTACAGCCTGGATGTCTTCGAGTCGCGAGTGAATAGGTTTCATCTAGGCAAGCGTGATCCATCGTAGACTGCACCCTCACGCGCCATCAGGCGAGATCGTGGTCAAATGCAAGCCTATATAACGTATAGAAAACCCCTTCTAACCTGAACCCAGCCATCCTGACTCCTTAAAGAGTCCCCGAGGTCGTTGCTGACGCCGAAGATGACTCGATGAGTTCGTGCAGTCCCGTCTTCAGTCTGGATTCGTGTAGCCATACAGTACCGCAGCACGTGCTCCACTGTCTCTTCATCCTGTAGGTATCCCTGACATAGCATACTATCCGTGGCCCCTGTCTACCGACGATTAGAGAGAAGCGAGTTGAGCTAGAAACGAGAAGCGAGTTGGCGAGCATATAGTTAACTGTACTTCAGTCCGTGGTCTCCACTAAAATGATTAAGAATGCTTTTCTCGAATCAAAAAGTAACTCAATTAATATACAGGTCTCAGGAGTGACTCATTCAAAACAATTCAACTAAATCAAAAAGACCGAATTTTTTACAAATATTCTCAGTTACCAAGAGCTACAAGTACCTTGACCCAAAAGAAAATTTGTGGTTTGGCCTCGACTAAAAATTAGAAAACTTTTTGACATTATTCAAAAGCTGAATTTCAGTTTTAATCTTACTGGGGGTTCGTGAAAATTTCGGTAGAAATTATCCGTTTTTAGCCCTTTTCAGGATTCCGTAGTCGAACATAGAACCCTTATGAAATTGCAGTGTTTATGTAGTAAATAAATATAAGTTTTTATTATAACATGTACTTTAGGCTAAGATATCTTTATGAGCCATAGAATAAGTTATTTATGATCCTGTAACTGTTTTATTGTTGCTTGAGTTAAATGATTTAATATTATTATTATTTCAAGTATTTATTTTACAGTTCAGGCACTAAGCCTGGACCTTTAACATAGGCGTTACCGCGGCCGGAGCCAATGGGAAAGAGGCCTGTCTTCATTAGTCTTAACTATAACATCCATATATTGCAAGATGGAGATGGGACAGATGGTTAAACTAATGCAATAATGGATTATGAGTACCTACAGGTTATTGTTAGAGTAATACTTATGGAATGGATTCTGGGCTATGGGAGAGATACGGTACCTGCTAATTTGGCAATATCAAGAATTATTGAGGCAGGTGGTGACTGGCCGTCCTCTAAACGTGAAAATTACCACCATACCTATTTCTGCCGCCAAGCAGCGCTGCATTGCTGTATTCAGTTTGAAGGGTATGGTTGCCCGCGTAATTACAGGCACATGAGGCTTTACCTCAAGTTATGCCTCAAGTTGATGGATGCAAGGCAGTGCATCATAAGGCACGTTTCTAAGATGTGTGACCTATGTGGCAATACTTTGTTCTATGCGATGGTTACCACATAACATATGTATGTTTGTTATATTTGCAAGTAGTATAAAAAAATAAAATAAAAAGAAGTGTCCGTTTAATCCCATTCAAGCTGTTATTATACTAAAAACTTGACGCAATTATAAAAGTTTAAAAAAATACCAGTAAAACCACGTAAAACTGACTTAACTGAGAACCACCCCAGTTAAACTAGCTTTATTTTAAAAAACCGCATCGGAATCGGTCCAACTGTTTGGAAACTACGAGTACGATGCCACAGACAGACGTACATATTTATAACACCCCTTTTTGTGCGTGGGGGGTTAATACAAAAACTTATGTGTCAAACTACTATAAAGGTGTTTCATAAACTGACAATGTATGTTGAAGATGCGCAGAATGAGTGCATAACCGTAACATTCTAGTACGTACTGCATATCAAGATCTAGGTATCTCTTCAAAGATTAATATCGTCTTGCATAATATCGAATACCACTTTAAGGTTCCGAAGTCAAGTGGCGAAAATGGTATGCTGAGTGGAATTGTATGCCCAACTATCCGTGTTTTAAGCTCGAACGCTCAATTAATTTGGCAACTATTTAATAATATGGCACCGCAGTCAAACAGTTTGGTCACCTTACCACGCAGTGCACTTAGAACACGCTAGCCATAGTAGCCATAGTGATATCATACACTAGGATTTGCAGCGTCATAATGGAATGATGTAGATATTTATCATCATCATCTACATCATTCCATTATGACGGTGCAAATTAATATCTACAACCAATACCATGCATAAAGAAATCGACAGAAGGATCGCTAACACCTGGAAAAGATTTTGGTCACTTAGCGAAGTCATGAAGGACAAAGAAATGGCAATAAAAGAAAAGAGGAAGGTGTTCAATATGTGCATACTACCATGCTTGACATATGGTTGCCAGACATGGGCATTAACTGAGCAACAGATTAATAAAATAAAAGTCTGTCAAAACGGAATTGAAAGAAGTGTAATTGGTGTCAAGAGGAAAGACAGAGTAAGGCTGAGCAAAATAAAAAACACTAAGAAATTCAGAGACGTAAAAACCGTGTGTAAAAAGTTAAAATGGCAATGGACAGGACATATTCTGAGAGAAAGAAAAGAGAAATGGACCAAATTAATAACCGAGTGGTACCCAAGAGACGGTAAAAGAAACAAAGGTAGACAAACAAGACGTTGGGAAGATGACCTGAAAAAAATAGCCGGTCCAGAATGGATGATAACAGCCAGAGACAGGATAAAGTGGAAGTCTTTAGAGGAGGCCTTTGTCGAAGGACAAGCTGTTACAAATGATGAAACATACTAAAGCGTTTGCCGATAGCATAATGTATCTAAGTTAAGAACAGTATTAAAGGCTTATTTTATTTTTCTTTTATTTTAATGGAATGATGATGCATCGTTCCAGCCTTTCCAAAAATCTAATGATAATCTGAAATCACAAATAAATACGTCTAATTTTTGTATTCAAGCCATTTGCGGTCAAAACCCTGGGTATATGAGAAACCAGGGCCCGTCGCGTATTCCTTCATTCAGTATTCTGTATTTTATTGTGTTCATACAAAGTGAATTAAAATATTACAGTAACAGATCTTATTGACTAATCAGGAGTCCAGCATTTCATCATTCTATTCGTTTAAAAATATTACAATATAGACGTAATTTATTTTCTGTATTGTTATGTATTCTAAACGGATCATTTAAAAAAACAACCAGCCTTGTTCCTTGCCTTTCTTTCCTGGCTTGCTCGCGAAGGAATAGGCAGTAAAAGTGACGTTTCAAAGTGATCTTTGATAATAATAAATAATAATGAATAATAAATAAAAGATTCTGACTTTGACTTCATATGTACCCTGTAGGTAAGGGTGTAGCAATATTATGGCTAACTAGGAATCACATGGAATTGAAGTTGGCCGATTTACGTTTTGAATTAGGGCTTTTCATCTTCGATTAAAAAAAAAAACTAGTTCCAACTAGCGTAATAGATGGCGCTGTCTGGAGATACGCCGGAAAAATATGGTCTATATGCCAAAATCTCAAAGACACAATACCAAAATTTATCATTCACCTCAGTACCAGTGCATTATCAAATCGCCCATCTTGGGATCCGAAGCTGCACTAGCACTTAACCGTTCCACGGGGTCCAGGTTTGATTCAAGCGTAGTCTTGTCGGTAGCTACAGGACCCTAGCATACCGTGGCTAGACACTTCTTCTCGGGCAGATTTATTTGACAGCCTGCCAATACCTATCTATGCTAAAGGCTATGCATATAAAACATCGACATCGCGTCGGTACAATTTATTAGACTTTTCACACTGAGTCTCAAAGATAAGACAGGTAGTGTGGATGGGGAAAATTATTTCATTCGTGAAAATACTTTAAATATTTTGACCATACTTTGATCAATAATAATCTTTCTCTCTCTAATCTCAAAACGTTGCTCGAATATCAATATAGGGCATAGAAGTTAACACTAAAAGTGTCAACTTCTTGGTGATGCCCAATATTTTTGGCTTTTTGTGATCATTATCTCGTGTACAATACAAAAAAAAAGTAAAACTATTTAGAGCTAAATAAATTATTTATTAATAACATAATGATTAAATAATTTATTAGTAACTAAATAAAAAAAGGCTCTCTAAAGAACGTAAAAAACGACCACAATATGTTACCGGTTCTACCCTGCCTGTGTGATTATGATAATCTCATCATCGTCTAAAACTGCTGGGTATAGTTCTCCCCAAGTTTATGCCATCCGCCACGATCCTGCGCTAGTCTCACCCATTGACGGCCTGCAACTTTAACGATGTCGTCCATCTCGCTGCCGGACATCCTACCCTTCTACAGCCATTCCTCGGCCACTATTTTAGTCGCTACCCTGCTTTACCTGGCATCACCACGTCTTGCCAAGTGTCTCACCCAAGATCATTTGAGTTTCATAACTCGATTCCCAATGTCATTAACATTCGTTCATCCACGGATCTCGACGTTTGGAACTCGATCTAAGAGTTTGATGCCGAGCATGGTTCGCCCCATGGCTCTCTATGTAACATCTCATGATAATCTTATTGGTTATTAATTTTTTAAATATTTATTGAATTGTAGACATCAGTCTCTTTATTTACTATCTTGAAAGGCACGTCGCGAGAAATAGTCTCTGAGTAATTTAAGGATTCTTGAGGGCACTTGGCAGCTTTTGAAAGTAACTTTGAGTATTTTACTTGTCGAACTTTTTTTTTTATGTTAAATTTGTAGACACACATGCTGACGGATCTCCTGATGTTAAGTGGTCACCACTGCCTATAAACTCCTGGTACTCTGGTACTGAAGTCGCGTTGCCTAGCACATAATACCCTATTTACACCTACCTCTCTTGAAGACGTTCATTTTGAAGCCCACTGGATAAACTCCGGACGTTAGTCACCGATGATTTATGAAGGGGAGAGGGGGGGGGGGGGCAGAACGTAAGGTTCAAATCTTAATATTTCTTACTATACAACCATTCCGTTTACACAATATCATTTGTCACACAGAACAAAAAATCCTATGTCTTATCCAAAAGGATCAAAAAACAAACAACAGCCAAATTACTAAAAAAACTACCACGTGCCATGTTACTACAGAATCCAAAGATTGCATCACGAGATTTGCAGCTTGACCCCGTCGTATACAAGAGCCCATAAATTACGAAAAGTCCTCAGAGTCAATGGCTCATATTTTATGAGAACAATTCGTTACAGAGAAGCTTATTTGGCCAAGTAACTTGTACAGAGTAATACGAATCGATAAGGTAGCCACATAGAATGAAAATGAGTCTGATCAAGTAATAAATTGAGGCATCAATATTTTACTGGTTATATAGCAGACTCATTTGTGGGATGTAAATAGAGTAACAAGCTTATGCCGGTATTATTTGTACGCATAAGAATAACAAAAGCCAGGATACACAATTTAACTAACAATGCTGTAATATTGATTACTAGTATATACTATTATAGTGGTTCGCCACGAACTGAGAAAAAAATATTCTTAGAGCGACTTGCACAACGATTCCTAAACGTAGGTATTTAGTGGCTAAATATGATTTCAGTAGTTGTCAAATCATACAATTACGCCAAATTTAAACGTTTAGTCGCTAAATACGTTTAGTAATCTTTATGCAACCCGGCCTTAATCTTTGACTAATAAATTATCGCCACGAATTACAAACCAAATTACTTGACCTACAGTTTCATTCAAATTAGAGGTAACGGGAGTTCATGTAAATTGGTTATTGTTTTTAGGGGTAGAAATTACAGATATTCTGGATTTCTGACTTTTCTGTTTATTTGTGTCTCTAAGGCTACACGAATACTAAATTTCAGCCTTGTGGGTTCACTGGTGTACCCTGGAAATTTTGTCAAAGTTTTGTTTTTATTATGGCTAATAACTAAAAACTACAAGGAATAAACTAGAAATAAAAATTATTATTAGTTTTAATTTATTTGAGAGCTATGCGGCATAAATGGCCGTATTTTTTTATTGCGTCGACTTAAAAGCTTGTTTTTTTGAAAGCTGCAAGGGGGCATAGACTTACGTATTTGATATAATTAAATGTTGATACCTCCACGCGTTCTTGAGAAAAAGGTGATTTTGGTCCAAGGGGTTCCAGGCCCTACTCGTTTTTAATATTAACCATGAAACAAATTGTTCACAAGTTCAATTCTGTTTTATCTACGTAAAAATACAAGAAATTACAAATATGGTCAAAATATATTTAACAAAGTCAGATTAACTCAAGAGCGGTGGGACTAATTTTGATGATCTTTGATTTGTTGGATTTATCTCCGCCACGAATAGCAGAATAACTATTAAAATATCGGAAAAATTAAGAAATTGTGAAGAAAATTCATTGTACCATACATAGCTGCAGCTAATGATGGCCAATTGCCAATTCTACCGGGGCGACGCATTGACATCCGGCGTCATATGCATGTCAAGGCGGTACGAAGTTCGGCGGGTCAGCTAGTTTAAAAAAACAAAGAAAATGACATACGTTACATATTAGTAGGTACTTCACACAAGCCATTTTGTACAAACACTAAGTTAAAGCAAAAATATTTATGAGCATCCGAACTGAGTGAAAATAGAGTCATTGTCCTCGCAAAACCACTTAGCGACGAAATGTATAAAATACAAAAGGCGAAGATTCTGTAAAGATCTCACATATTTTTAAAAATGCCATGTTTTCTAGAAACACTTTTAGTACTTATCGATTTTCTTTTCCTAAAGGTAGAATTAATTTTAGTTATTAGTGGGGAAATAGGCTTACGGCCCACCTGATGGTAAGCGGTCACCGTCGCCTATTGATACCGAGCACACCCGGGTTATTGTCGATGCGTTCTCTACTGTCATATCACTCACTTTTTTATTTAGATTTTCATCTCGATATTCACGTTATCTAATGTAAATAATTACTTGGGGAGAGAGATTCTTTCTTTCCTTCTACTATACTTTAACATTTTCGTCATTTCATGTCATAACATTTCGTCAAATAATGAGACGTAAATAATACGATTACGCGAATACTTGGAAAGAAAAACTTTGTTAGAATGTTGTCGATTATTATGGGATAAAGCAGGAGTTCCATTCATTAGACGGAAAATAACAAATAACAATAACAATTGGAAACCAGAATTGAAAAAAATATTTTTTACAATTATGTGGAAGGAAAAGTAAAACGTGCAGGATGAATTTGCAAACCCCGTGTGTTATTAAGCTTTTGCCATGTAAGTAGGTAAACAAGACTAAAAACACCGTGGAACAAATGTTTGCACGATCTACAGATTGTTCCGGGTGGTTTAGAAATAACCAGACCCTAAATATTAAGTATGTATTTACATAAAAAGGCATATAAGTATTTTATTAGTTATCTGGTTAGTTTGGGGCTAGATGGCGCTGTGAGAATTGTTTAATAAGTTATTATATTATATAAAGCTCGATTACCACTGACTGACTGACTGACTCATTGACATGTTTGTTCTCCCAGATGCCACCTCGTAGGGTGAAAATGTTTGGTGGGATCGTATAGAGGGAGTTCCGGTGAGTTGGGAATAAATCCTAAAGTACCCCTTTTGTCCCCCATTCGCTCCCATCGACATCGTATCTCGGAAAGTATAGGTCTTACAGCGTTGGTGCAAAAACTAATGTTGCTTAGGACATTTTTTTATATCCGGTTCCATGAAAAAAAATTTGACTTTCATACAAAAAAAAAATTGTCCCATACAAAATATTTCTGTATGAATACCGTAAACCGTATATTTCGTTTGCCGTAATTTTCATACTGTTTTTGTTGGGAGCCCACGGCTTGTGTGTACTATAAAATTACTGTAAAATTTGCTTGATTCTATATAATGGTTGTGGAGGGGCATGAGACAACTTTCATAGTTTTTGCAAAGGTCATCATCATCATTTTGGAACATCCAATTTTTTTTTTTTTTTAGTATGCAACGTTCATCATGTTTATTTTGGAACATCCACATTTTTTTAATCATGCCTCATCCACAATGATCACTTTGGAACGTCAATTTTTTTTTTTTATTATGCAACATCCACTGTGATCATTTTGGTACATCATTTTTTTTAATTATGCCTCATCCACAATGATCACTTTGGAACGTCAATTATTATTTTTTTTATTATGCAACATCCACTGTGATCATTTTGGTACATAATTTTTTTAATTACGCCTCATCCACAATGATCACTTTGGAACGTCAATTATTTTTTTTTATTATGCAACATCCACTGTGATCATTTTGGTACATCATTTTTTTAATCAAGCCTCATCCACAATGATCACTTTGGAACGTCAATTGTTTTTTTTTATTATGCATCATCCACTGTGATCATTTTGGAACATCATCTTTTTTAAATATTCCTCATCCACAATGATCACTTTAGAACGTCAATTATTTTTTTTTTTTTGTATTATGCAACATCCACTGTGATCATTTTGGTACATCATTTTTTTAAATTATGCCTCATCCACAATGATCACTTTGGAACGTCAATTATTTTTTTTATTATGCAACATCCACTGTAATCATTTTGGTACATAACTTTGTTTAATTATGCCTCATCCACAATGATCACTTTGGAACGTCAATTATTTTTTTTTATTATGCAACATCCACTGTGATCATTTTGGAACATCATTTTTTTTAATTATGCCTCATCCACAATGATCACTTTGGAACGTCAATTATTATTTTTTTTTATTATGCATCATCCACTGTGATCATTTTGTAACATCATTTTTTTTTCAATTATGCCTCATCCACTATGATCACTTTGGAACGTCAATTTTTTTTTATTATGCAACATCCACTGTGATATTTTGGTACATCAATTTTTTAACTACGCCTCATCCACAATGATCACTTTGAAACGTCAATTATTATTTTTTTTTTGTATTATGCAACATCCACTGTGATCATTTTGGTACATCATTTTTTTAACTACGCCTCATCCACAATGATCACTTTGGAACGTCAATTATTATTATTTTTTTTGTATTATGCAACATCCACTGTGATCATTTTGGTACATCATTTTTTTAAATTATGCCTCATCCACATGATCATTTTGGAACGTCAATTTTTTTTTATTATGCAACATCCACTGTGATCATTTTGGAAAATCAATTTTTTTTTGTAGCACAAATTTTTGGTGGAATCGTTATTTTACGGTCATCATCGCCCTTGCCATCATTTTGAATTCTTCTCTCACTTCCTTTTCGTTTTCGAATGTTTCTTCCACATTGATATCCTCTTTAATTGTTTCTATAACTTCGAAATCCTCTTTCATGGCATTTTTACTTCAATATACTTTTGAATTGTTTTTTCTATTTTTCTATTTTCTTCAATTACTTCTCTTACTTCAATATCGACTCTACAAAATTATGGGTTTTAATACAAATCTTAAATCGCTCGTATCTTCTAAACGGGAAGAGTTACCCCCAGCAAACTTTTACAAAATATTGGTACTAATTTTTGGTGGAATAGTTTTTTTAATACCATTATTGCCCTTGAGATCCTTTTTGAATGCTTCTCTTACTTCGTCTTCCGCTTTGAATGCTTCTTTCACCTCGATATCCTCTATTTTTGCTTCTTCCACTTTGATATCCTTTTTAATTGCTTTTTTACTTATATATTTTCTTCAATTGCTTCTTTTACTACAATTTCCACTCTACAAAATTATGGGTTTTAATACAAATCTTAAATCGCTCGTATCTTCTAAACGGGAAGAGTTACGCCTAGCAAACTTTTACAAAATATTGGTACAAATTTTTAGTGGAATAGTTTTTTTAATACCATCATTGCCCTTGACATCCGTTTTGAATGCTTCTCTTACTTCGTCTTCCACTTTAAATGCTTCTTTCACCTCGATATCCTCTATTTTTGCTTCTTCCACTTTGATATCCTTTTTAATTGCTTTTTCTACTTATATGTTTTCTTCAATTGCTTTTTTTATTACAATTTCCACTCTACAAAATTATGGGTTTTAATACAAATCTTAAATCGCTCGTATCTTCTAAACGGGAAGAGTTACGCCTAGCAAACTTTTACAAAATATTGGTACAAATTTTTGGTGGAATAGTTTTTTTAATACCATCATTGCCCTTGACATCCGTTTTGAATGCTTCTCTTACTTCGTCTTCCACTTTAAATGCTTCTTTCGCCTCGATATCCTCTATTTTTGCTTCTTCCACTTTGATATCCTTTTTAATTGCTTTATCTACTTATATATTTTCTTCAATTGCTTCTTTTACTTCAATTCCCACTCTACAAAATTATGGGTTTTAATACAAATCTTAAATCACTCGTATCTTCTAAACGGGAACAGTTACGCCTAGCAAACTTTTACAAAATATTGGTACAAATTTTTGGTCGAATAGTTTTTTTATTACCATCATTGCTCTTGACATCTTTTTTGAATGCTTCTCTCACTTGGTCTTCCTCCTTGAATGCTTCTTTCACCTCGATATCCTCTATTTTTGCTTCTTCCACTTTGATATCCTTTTTAATGTCTTTTTCTACTTATATGTCTTCTTCAATTGCTTCTTTTACTTCAATTTTCACTCCACAAAATTATGGGTTTTCATACAAAACTTAAATCGCTCGTATCTTTTAAACGGGAAGAGATAGCTCTAGGAAACTTTTACAAAATATTAGTATAAGTTTTTGGTGAAACCGTTTTTTATTTTTATCATTGTCCTCGACGTCTTTTACTCAATTTCAATTTCCTCTTTAATTGTTTCTGCTACTTCGATATCCTATTTGATTGCTTCTTTCACTTCAATATCCTCTTTGATTGCTTCTTCCACTTCGATATCATCTTTGATTGCTGCTTCCACTTGGATATCCTCTTTGATTTGATTGCTTCTTCCATTTCGATCGTCTTTGACTGCTTTTTACACATGGATATCCTCTTCGATAACTTTAAACAGCTCGATATCCTTTTTGATTGCTTCTTCCACTTTGATATCCTCTTTTATTGCTTCTACCAATTCGATATCATCTTCGATTTCCTTTTGATTGCTTCTTGCACTGCAATATTCTCTTTGATTGCGTCTTCATCTTCGATATCGTTTTTGATAGCATTTTCACTACGATATCCTCTGTGATGGCTGCTTACACTTCGATATCTTCTTTGATTGCTTCTTCCACTTCGATATCCTCTAAGATTGCTTCTTCCTTTTCGATATCGTCTTCGACTATTTGTTTCACTTCGATATCGTCTTTGATTGCTTTTTCACTTCGTCATCCTCTTTGAATACTTCTACCATCTCGGTATCCTCTTTGATTCCTTAGTCAACTTCAATTTCCTCTTAGATTGTTTTTCCTACTTCGATATCCTATTTGATTGCTTCTTCCACTTCAATATCCTCTTTGATTACTCCTTCCACTTCGATGTCATCTTCAATTTCCTTTTGATTGCTTCGTGCACTGCAATATTCTCTTTGATTGCGTCTTGGTCTTCGATATCGGCTTTGACAGCATTTTCACTTCGATATCCTCTGTGATGGCTTCTTCCACTTCGATACCCTCTTTGATTGCTTCTTCCACTTCGATATCCTCTTGATTGCTTCTTCCACTTCGATATCCTGTTTGATTGCTTCTTCCACTTCGATATCGTCTTTGACTGTTTCTTCCACTTCGATATCGTCTTTGATTGCTTTTTTTACTTCGTCATCCTCTTAGAACGCTTCTACCACCTCGGTATCCTCTTTGATTGCTTACTCAACTTTAATTTCCTCTTTGATTGTTTCTGCTACTTCGATATCCTATTTGATTGCTCCTTTCACTTCAATATCCTCTTTAATTGCTGCTCCCACTTGGAAATCCTTTTTGATTTGATTGCTTCTTCCAGTTCGATATCGTCTTTGACTGCTTCTTACACATGGATATCCTCTTTGATGGCTTTTAACAGCTCGATGTCCTCTTTGATTACTTCTTCGACTAAAAGAAAAACACGCGAGCTGCGAGCAGCTCGCGCACAACGCAACCTCTAGTTATATTATATAAAGCTCGATTACCACTCACTGACTGACTGACTGACTCATTGACATGTTTGTTCTCCCAGATGCCACCTCGTAGGGTGAAAATGTTTGGTGGGATCGTATAGAGGGAGTTCCGATGAGTTGGGAATAAATCCTAAAGTACCCCTTTTGTCCCCCATTCGCTCCCATCGACCTCGTATCTCGGAAAGTATAGGTCTTAGAGCGTTGGTGCAAAAACTAATGTTGCAGAGGACATTTTTTTATATCCGGTTCCATGAAAAAAAAATTGTCTTTCATACAAAAAAAAAATTGTCCCATACAAAATATTTCTGTATGAATACCGTAAACCGTATATTTCGTTTGCCGTAATTTTCATACTGTTTTTGTAGGGAGCCCATGGCTTGTGTGTACTATAAAATTACTGTAAATTTGCTTGATTCTATATAATGTTGGTGGAGGGGCATGAGACAACTTTCAGAGTTTTTGCAAAGGTCATCATCATCATTTTGGAACATCCAATTTTTTTTTTTTTTAGTATGCAACGTTCATCATGTTTATTTTGGAACATCAATTTTTTTTTAATTATGCCTCATCCACAATGATCACTTTTGGAACGTTAATTTTTTTTTATTATGCAAAATACTTTGTGATCATTTTGGAAAATCAATTTTTTTAAATTATGCCTCATCCACAATGATCACTTTGGAACGTCAATTATTTTATTTTTTTATTATGCATCATCCACTGTGATCATTTTGGAACATCATTTTTTTCAATTATGCCTCATCCACTATGATCACTTTGGAACGTCAATTTTTTTTTATTATGCAACATCCACTGTGATATTTTGGTACATCATTTTTTTTAATTATGCCTCATCCACAATGATCACTTTGGAACGTCAATTTTTTTTATTATGCAACATCCACTGTGATCATTTTGGTACATCATTTTTTTTAATTATGCCTCATCCACAATGATCACTTTGGAACGTCAATTATTTTTTTTTTTTGTATTATGCAACATCCACTGTGATCATTTTGGTACATCATTTTTTTTAATTATGCCTCATCCACAATGATCACTTTGGAACGTCAATTTTTTTTTATTATGCAACATCCACTGTAATCATTTTGGTACATCATTTTTTTTAATAATGCCTCATCCACAATGATCACTTTGGAACGTCAATTTTTTTTTTATTATGCATCATCCACTGTGATCATTTTTGTACATATTTTTTTAAAATTATGCCTCATCCACATGATCATTTTGGAACGTCAATTTTTTTTTATTATGCACTGTGATCATTTTGGAAAATCAATTTTTTTTTGTAGCACAAATTTTTGGTGGAATCGTTATTTTACGGTCATCATCGGCCTTGCCATCATTTTGAATTCTTCTCTCACTTCCTTTTCGTTTTCGAATGTTTCTTCCACATTGATATCCTCTTTAATTGTTTCTATAACTTCGAAATCCTCTTTGATGGCATTTTTACTTCAATATACTTTTGAATTGTTTTTTCTATTTTTCTATTTTCTTCAATTACTTCTCTTACTTCAATATCGACTCTACAAAATTATGGGTTTTAATACAAATCTTAAATCGCTCGTATCTTCTAAACGGGAAGAGTTACCCCCAGCAATCTATTACAAAATATTGGTACTAATTTTTGGTGGAATAGTTTTTTTAATACCATCATTGCCCTTGAGATCCTTTTTGAATGCTTCTCTTACTTCGTCTTCCGCTTTGAATGCTTCTTTCACCTCGATATCCTCTATTTATGCTTCTTCCACTTTCATATCCTTTTTAATTGCTTTTTCTACTTATATATTTTCTTCAATTGCTTCTTTTACTACAATTTCCACTATACAAAATTATGGGTTTAATACAAATCTTAAATCGCTCGTATCTTCTAAACGGGAAGAGTTACGCCTAGCAAACTTTTACAAAATATTGGTACAAATTTTTGGTGGAATAGTTTTTTTAATACCATCATTGCCCTTGACATCCGTTTTCAATGCTTCTCTTACTTCGTCTTCCACTTTAAATGCTTCTTTCACCTCGATATCCTCTATTTTTGCTTCTTCCACTTTGATATCCTTTTTAATTGCTTTTTCTACTTATATATTTTCTTCAATTGCTTCTTTTACTTCAATTTCCACTCTAAAAAATTATGGGTTTTCATACAAAACTTAAATCGCTCGTATCTTTAAAACGGAAAGAGATGGCTCGAGGAAACTTTTACAAAATATTAGTATAAGTTTTTGGTGAAACCTTTTTTTATTTTTATCATTGTCCTCGACGTCTTTTACTCAATTTTAATTTCCTCTTTAATTGTTTCTGCTACTTCGATATCCTATTTGATTGCTTCTTTCACTTCAATATCCTCTTTGATTGCTTCTTCCACTTCGATATCATCTTTGATTGCTGCTTCCACTTGGATATCCTCTTTGATTTGATTGCTTCTTCCATTTCGATCGTCTTTGACTGCTTCTTACACATGGATATCCTCTTCGATAACTTTAAACAGCTCGATATCCTCTTTGATTGCTTCTTCCACTTTGATATCCTCTTTTATTGCTTCTACCAATTCGATATCATCTTCGATTTCCTTTTGATTGCTTCTTGCACTGCAATATTCTCTTTGATAGCGTCTTCATCTTCGATATCGTTTTTGATAGCATTTTCACTTCGATATCCTCTGTGATTAATTCTTCCACTTCGATACCCTCTTTGATTGCTTCTTCCACTTCGATATCCTCTTTGATTGCTTCTTCAACTTCGATATCCTCTTTGATTGCTTCTTCCACTTCGATATCGTCTTTGACTGTTTCTTCCACTTTGATATCGTCTTTGATTGCTTTTTTCACTTCGTCATCCTCTTAGAACGCTTCTACCACCTCGGTATCCTCTTTGATTGCTTACTCAACTTTAATTTCCTCTTTGATTGTTTCTGCTACTTCGATATCATATTTGATTGCTTCTTTCACTTCAATATCCTCTTTGATTGCTTCTTCCACTTCGATATCGTTTTTGACTGTTTCTTCCACTTCGATATTGTCTTTGATTGCTTTTTTCACTTCGTCATCCTCTTAGAACGCTTCTACCACCTCAGTATCCTCTTTGATTGCTTACTCAACTTTAATTTCCTCTTTGATTGTTTCTGCTACTTCGATATCCCATTTGATTGCTTCTTTCACTTTAATATCCTCTTTGATTGCTTCTTCCACTTCGATATCGTTTTTGACTGTTTCTTCCACTTCGATATCGTCTTTGATTGCTTTTTTCACTTCGTCATCCTCTTAGAATGCTCTTCCACCTCGGTATCCTCTTTGATTGCTTACTCAACTTTAATTTCCTCTTTGATTGTTTCTGCTACTTCGATATCCTATTTGATTGCTTCTTTCACTTCAATATCCTCTTTAATTGCTGCTTCCACTTGGAAATCCTCTTTGATTTGATTGCTTCTTCCATTTCGATATCGTCTTTGACTGCTTCTTACACATGGATATCCTCTTTGATGGCTTTTAAGAGCTCGATATCCTCTTTAATAACTTCTTCGACTAAAACAAAAACACGCGAGCTGCGAGCAGCTCGCGCACAACGCAACCTCTAGTTTTTTTTATATAGGTGAATCGGGTATCGAAATTGCCCGGGGAATAAGTGTGCATTTTCTACTTATATTCTAAGATTTTTAAATTTACTATTTCTGTGTTCTGATTTCAATAATTTCCTAAAGGTTTTACGTAGAAATACAAATTTGTGGTGTAGCCGTTGAAATAAATGGATGAAAATTTTGGAATCAGTAGTTATTAAACAAATCAAGGTTTACGATAATCAGACCATAAAAAAATCAAAGTTTTTTTGTGGAAAATTGTTATCAAAACTGTTCATAATTTTTTTCAGTCGTGATACAATTATACTTACACAAGGCACAAGGCGCTTGACTAACAACAAACAAAAAAGTTCTTAAACCTAAACTTGTCTTAATTACTGATTTAAAAGGGTATTTATCGCGGTGTAACTTTTTTTATTTGTTATCCCGACGTTTTGACGGGAACAGTGTCTGTCGACGTACGTTAGACACTGTCCGTGACCACTGCTGTTGCAACACAATCGAAACGTCCAAGGCTCCACAGCCTGGAGCATTGACGATAGGTTGCAAGCCTCTCGGTTTTTTTTATCGAGTATATTACTGGGAGTGAGCGTCGGAACTTTTCAACCCAATCCCATCATCTCCATTCTACCATCGGACAACCAGATGCTCTGCGGTGCGCCACCGGTTGAAATACCTCCCAAAGCGGTTCTCATCGACGTTTATTATGCCTTGCCTGAGTCTGTGTTTCCTGATAACTACAGCTTGGGTGTCTTCAAATCGCGAGTGAACAGGTTTCCTCTAGGCAAGCGTAAATTATAAAGTATAAAAAAATAAAAACAAATAAAAAAGGTACATGCGCGATAAATACCCCATTAAATCGGTAATTATGTACAGTGATCGCAAAAGTTTGAAAAATACAACTTATCTTATTATCTGATCCAGGTTGTCAAGTTATGGTGGAATTAGGTGAAAAGTTGAGATAGGGCACAGCTTTTCCCCCGCACTCGGAAAGAGAAGGGGAACCGAGGGATCTGATTTATACGGTCTGAAAATTCTCTCATATGAAGTTACTCCAAATATTTAATCAATTAAAAAAGTTAAATTAAAATGGTAGTCTAATGAAATTAGTATAAAACTGAAATTTAAAATCTCTATTATCTTATACGTACGATATGGCAGACTGCCTGCAGCAGCGTTGCCGAAAATTGTAATTAATGTACCTTTGGCATTGTCCAATGGTATCTCTGGAACTCGGCCAGGAGTACAGCTGTCCTGGTTTGCTGGCCTTTCCGGTTTCGTTAATTTTAGTTTCACTATCTTTTAGAGACTTGCTTTTATTTGGCGCTATTCTAACTTTAGATACTGGCAACCACGCAATTTAAAGTAGGTACATACAATATGGTAGGGCATATATGGAAATTGGAATCCAAAATATAAAAAAAAAGTTACACTCCATAGATTAAAAAAAATATTCAGTCAACAATTGACGGAGATATCGTGTTACATAAAAACAAAAAGTTCAAGTAAAATTATAATGGAACCTAATGATTAAACTCGAAATCGCATGCGTAAATCGCTGAATATGGCTGCACTTATACTATGTAACACTAAACACCTTGTACCTACCCATATTATGCAATAAACTGATTTGATTTGATTTGAAAATAAAAAATACATAAGCCCCACTTTTTTGCGTTAGGGACTAAAAACTTCTCAAAGTCAAAGTCAAATTCTTTTATTCATTCAAATCACAAGAATCACTTTGAAACGTCAATTTTACTGCCGTTCCTTCGCGACCATGCCAGGTAAGAAAGGCAAGAAACAAGGCTGGTCGTTTTTTAATGATCCTTTTAGAACACATAACAATACAGAAAATAAAGTACGTCTAAATTGTAACATTTTGAACGAGTTGGAGCAATTTCACGCCCAAGCTTCTCTATCATCTAAATAATCCGATATTTTATAGTAAGCTTTTTTATAAAGATTTTGTTTAATTACATTTTTAAATTTGTTAATTGTCAATTTTTGTACATCCCTTGGGAGTTTGTTATAAAAGCGTACACCTTGCCCTTTAAACGATTTACTAACTTTATGGAGTCTACAAGTGGCAACAGCGAGTTTATCTTTATTTCTAGTACTAAAATTATGATTATCGCTATTTTCCTTGAACAAATCAATATTTTTGTGAACATATGTACATCAGATTTTCATAGATGTATTGACAAAGGAATGCTAAAATATTTATTTCTTTAAACTTATTGCGTAATGATTCTCTGGGGCTCATATTATAAATTGCACAAACAATCCTCTTCTGCAGCACAAAAACGGTGTTTATATCTGCAGCACTCCCCCACAGCAGTATACCGTATGGCATAATGCTTGCCCATTGTACTTACCTTAATTTTTGTGTATTTTTATTGTATTATTAATTTTGTTGGTGTGCAATAAAGAGTATTCTATTCTATTCTATTCTATAATGCTGTGGAAGTAGCTGAAGTAAACTAGTCTAGCTGTGTCTACGTCTGTAAAAAGACGGATCTTTTTGACTGCGTATGCCGCAGAACTAAGTCTCTTCGACAACTTATCAATGTGAGGACCCCATGGAAGCTTATTATCTAGGGACCTAAGAATACGGTGGTGTCCACAAGAGCCAACTCCTCGTCTTTGATTTTTATATCTGCTTTAACTTGTGTAATATTAGGTAGTATAAATCTAATACACTTTGTTTTCTTTTTATTTAGAAGTAGATTGTTAAGAGCCACCCCAGTTAAACAGGCGTTCTATTAAAAAGATCGCATCCGAATCGGTTTATCCGTTTGGTAACCACGCCACAGACAGACAGGCACACAGACATAAGCTTTAAACTTATATAACTTATATTTATCTCCCTTCTTTTTGCGTGGGAGGTTTAAAATATAAATTTAGTGGAATTGAGAACTTCAAATATAATTAAATTTAAGGCGAGGAGTTTTGAAAACAAGTGCTATCTAGTTCCAGTGACTGAAAATACTCAACACATTAACTAAACAAACTAAAACAAAACGAATCTCATATTCTGTAAACACAAAAGTTTGTTGGTTTATTTTTAAAGCATACCGCTGTTAGTTTCAAACTAAAACATTATAGCATGAATGCTTAAAATACTAGCAATTTAAGCTACCTTATCTGTGTGCTAAAATTAAATTATTTGACATCAAACTCGCTGGAATTTCAGTGAAGTTAACAAAGGGAATATCTAAAGGGTTTAGCACACGATATCATGCGACAACGTGTGAGATAGTGACATTTTGATTAATGCATTTGACGATGTAAAATTCTCTTTTAGGCCAAGGATTATGAATAATCATCATATCAGCCATTTGATGTCTAATGAACATAGGCCTCCAAAATAGATTTCAGGAGCGACTGATCTTGTTTGGTCTGCACCCATCGGCTCCCAGCTTTCATCAGATCGTTCTATCTAGTGAATAATGTTTCATGTTAGAAACTTAGGTCGTATGAGACAGTCGTGCTCTTGAAGCTTATGTAGCTCATAATGGTGATGAAAAACATCACTAGGAAACCAGCGGCTAAGTTCTGCACGTATTAACCATGTCTGTCCTGACCTGACGTTTAACCTAAATACTTAGTTAAAAACAATATTAGCGATTCCTTTGTAGTTGACATATAGGGCACTTGCGGATATAGAAGTAGAGGAAGGCCGAAGAAGAGATGGATGGACTGTGTGAAGAATGATATGTGTAAGAAGGAAGTGACAACGGAGATGACGGCTGATAGAGAGATGTGGAGGAGAGATGTGAGAAAAGGGCAGAAAGAAGATATAGCGCACTTGCGCAACGATGCCTAAACATATTTAGTGGGCGTTGTCAAATCATACAAATACGTGAAATTTAAACATGTTTAGTCGCTAAATACGATTAGGGATCATTGTGCATGTCGCCCTTATTTTTAATGTTAATGTCCTTTATTGTAATATTACAAAAAATCTCTTCATCTAAATGTTGTCTGAAAGAAATCGCTTCTAAGAGATAACACCACCAATTGTACTCATGGCTTTGTTTTTTTATATGCTACGAATAAATTGTTTGATTCATTCATTTGACCTCGCAGCTAAATAACATGTTTGTAACATTCAGTTTCATGTATCGACGTCCTAACTTAAATAGCTAGACTGCTGTAAGCCTTACAGAATTATAGCTATCAGCTTTTAAAAAGTCGTTTAGACTGGTAACACGTACTTGAGCCAAGAGTACGCTGGGATGAGGTTTTTTCATGGATCTATCGGGCGTTGAACCCCGGTGTTAGCTGAATATTAAATGGTTAAGGATTTCTTGTTATTAATGTTTATGATATCAAGCTGATGATTATTTATAGGGTCTTTTCTCGGCGTGGAGTTAGTAAACTGGTGTTATAAGAACACATATATACCTATGCATTCTTGTGCAACTCTGTCACTCCATGCAAAACATTATAGATGGACTAATTCGAAGCGTAAAACCAAAAAAATAATAATAAAATAGTTATTTATTTCAGAATAGTTGACCCGCCCTGACTTCGTACGTACACGTACGCGTATACGTAGTCGTATGCGGGCCGGCGCTGCACAACTACTTTTTGTTCTTTGTTAGGGTTAGGTGCTTGCAAAGAGGAATACAGAAGACAGGGGCTGGACAGTCCAATACTTTGGCACTTTTATAGCTTTTAACAACTTTGATGTAGACACCTAGCGACATCTGGTAGGATGCCCTGTAAATAATATTGGCGAAAGGACTTGTATCCAAACCATAGAAATTGAGCTTTGTTACTCTACGTCATTAATTTGTTGCTATTATTATTTCTCTATGGGTCGAATTCAAATTACAAAAAAAACGATAATCAAAATGGTTGATTTTCGTTACCTATAAATAGTGTTGCATATTTAATTTTTCGGTTGTACAAGTTATATTTTCGATATACTTTACCGAACGTTGAGTTTAGTGCCGTACCAAGACTTTGCCGAAACTCACTAGTACATCATATCATATAACAACATCATACATTTCAGATAAGAATGTTAATGAAAAGTTCTGTTTTTACGCGAATTTATTTTATAATTCTCGAAAACCCATCGCTTATCTTCAGGGACCCATCTCAGGCAGCTGTTTTTATACAAAAGCACTTCGAGTACATCCGCCAGATAGCACCGGGGCTTTAAAAATATACCTGTAGATTTTGATTTTGCTTGCAAGAGCCACTATTTAGGCTTTTTTAAAACGTTTTATAGTTCCGTAGTCAAATTAGGAACTCTGATAGTGTCGCTATGTCCGTCTGTCTGTCCCTCCAGAGTTAAAGCCATTTAATCGTAGAGTAAGCTAAAAGGCATAACAATACATTTTGATGATGCCTGAGTGAGTAGAGTAGTAGTGAAATAAGACTAAAACAATATTTTTTTTTAACTACCAATACCTCCCTACACTTAGGTTAAGACCACATTCGTTAAGCTATTTTTAGATATAGACTTTCATTTATTTATTAGAAATAAAATTTAGAGCTTAAAGAGAATCGATACAATAAAAAGCGGAAAAGTAAGTAAGTGTATAAGTATTTTATTTATTATGGTATATATTATGTATAACTATAAGTATTTTACTCCTATGCCCTTTTCTGTGCACGTACCCACCACTATAAACAACTATCTCTATCTTCAAAGATTTGCTGGAAGAAAACTCTTATTAAGGTTAAGCTCGCGTTTGTACTGCATGCCCATTTTGTAAGCTGCTTCTGTTTGTAAATTTATTTGTGTACGTACAATAAAGAATATGAAACAGAATATGAATATGAAAAGCGTAAAATACAACATACAAAAAAACCACAAAAATATTTATATATTTTTTTAATGTATTCTCAGTAGTGTACGACAGAAACAGGTTTTTCAGCCGAAAGCGAAACCGAACCTTCGGCCTTGCTCTCAGTTTCGGCCGAAACCGAAACTTACTTAGGTAAACATATTTAAAATTTCCATTGTATACTGAAAACTAGTGAATTTTTCACACATTTATTTGCATATACAATGTATATGCAGACAGTTAAATAGTGTTAAATAAAATAAAAAGACAATCATTTAATTCCGTAACAAATATGTATATGTTTTATTCTTTTATGCCATGAAAATATATACTAAATACATATCATAAGACTACTTCTTGGAAATAAACTTTTCAAATAACTACATATAGTTAGACTTAGACTATATAACTACAGACTATGAATTGAATATTTTAATTAATGAGTTCACAATATTTTTAAGATTAATCTAATATTTATTTTTTGAGATTTTTATTTACCACTTTGGTACTACTTATCACAAGAATCATTAGTCATTAAATATAATCTATAATATAATAATCTAATCATTAATCATTAAATTCTCATTTAATGATTTAATCATATTCACGAAAGAATTCTAGTTTCGGCGCGACCGAAAGTTTTGGGCATTTTTTGGCCGAAAACGAAACTAAGGCCGTAACTAGACTTTTTGGTCGAAACTGACCGAAACCGAAACCGAACTTTCAGTCGGTCACTAATTTTCAGCGTTATTTCTTTACCTGTTGTCTGATTTCAATGATTCTTTATTTGTTAAAAAGGGAACCTCAGGAGTGGTGCCTTGTGCACATATATTTGATTTTCTAAAGTTAGTTACATTTTTGTAACCTTTTTGTTACATGTTGTTTTGTACAACCAGAAATCAGTCAAACCGCTATTCTTGTAAAAGTAATTGAAAAGTGGTAACCAAAGTAGCACATTTACTGAACTGTCCAAAGTAATTTATAGCCAGTTCGGTTAAATTAAAACTTTGTGTTTGTAAACAGTACATTGGAACAATCTTCAATAAAACATCATTATCAACTGCAAATTTAATTAGATTTGCCATTTTAAATGCCTACATTACTTCATTTTCATTGTTTCTCCTTGTAAATAACCGAGATTAGGTAAATTGTTTTCTGCGGATTTTTTCTTCCCGTGTAATTGGTTATTTCTGGCACTTACAGTTTCAAGAATATTTATTTATCAATGACCTAAATTTTAGTAAGAAGAAACATAAAGGTCGTATAAAAGCCTTCAATCTGTGCCAGATTTACATGACATGGGCGCAACTGCCAAGTTGTAAAACTTGAAATACTGTTTCCTACACTACAGCGAATACGGTGCAAAGTGGAAGAGATTTGGAAAGGAATTGGATTCAGACATACGCCAAGGCACGTACGTCCAATAAACCTAAGGTACTTTTACATGAGAGCAGTGGTCTGAACGCTATTACGACTTAATTGCTGTATATGTCTATGATTTTCACATGATACCGGTGGTCTGAACACCAGTACGCCTTAATGGCTGTATAGGCCTAACGGGCTACTTGTAGATATTGTAAAATGCATTCTATTTTTACCCAACTACGCAGAAGGAGAGAAACCTAATGCGTGAAGGAAACGCCCCTTTCAGACGTGCACAGTGCACAGAAATTAGATTTTAGATCGGATACTATTTTGTTTTAAATAAAATACCAAAGAGCTATAGAAAGAAATATTATGAAAATAAGACTGATTGATAAAATACGCCACGAGGAAACAAGAGCAAAAACCAAATTTATAGACGCTCTTGAGCATGCGCGTAAAATGAAGTGGCAATGGGCGGGACACACAAGGACAGATGGGCCACTGCAATTACCATCTGGAAAGACCAAAAGGAAACCTTTAACCGAGAGGGGTACTAACTGAAAAATGATAATAAAAAAAAAATTACTAGCAATCAAAATATAATTTTATAATAATCTTAATTATTTAATTTAACTGAATTTATGTTTTAATCTTCATTTTAATCAAATCAATCAGAAATAAATTATATAACATCTGTAATTAAAATAATATGTGTTGAAGTTAGTATCTAAATTAGGGATAAACAGCTTTTTTGTTTTTATCTTATTTTAATATAATTTTTCACAGGATACAAATCAGACATAGAGAAACCGCATTATCGATTGTTAAAATGATGCTTCTGTAGTATATGCTACGTATTTGCTTTATTCCACTTGCCAGTAAAGTAACTGGTATCGTGTAAAAACAGCTTTTAAGTTGAAAAGTATAAAGTTGGATTGTTGAAAAATCGTAAATATTTTATATAATCTTTCTTAATTGGATTTAAAGGCTTTTATTTAGGAAATATAAATCATACAATTTTATGAAATTGATTTTAATTAATTAATTATGACTCGAGAGAACTAAGCTATTTGAGTTAGTGTAGTGTTAATTAATATTAGTGTAAAGTAGTGTAAAGTGTTAGTGCTACCTATATATATATATATACATATGAAAAAGAACACATGAAAAAAGTCTTCTCCCTATTAATAATAGTAATATTGGACACATTCATAGATAGTTTATACTAAAAAACTAGGTCAATATGAAATTACTCATTAGCTTAGACTAGATTGTAATAATATTGTTTTTTTATGCTACTTGGAGATGAAACAAGCTTATGCCCCACCTGATGTTAAGTGGTGACCATCGCCTATAACAGAAAATTGCCTCGTAGGTCACCAATGTGCCCTACGATGCACTGCTCTGCGTCCATCAACTTGAGGCATACAGGTGTAAAGCCTCATGTGTCTGTAATTTCACGGGCAACCATACCCTTCAAACCAAAACACAGCAATGCTGCTTGGCAGCAGAAATAGGTATTGTGGTAGTACTTCCCCCAGCGAGCCCTTTCACAAGGAACTCTACTACTCTTTATTGAATATAGATTGGATTAGATTAGAAAGTTCTTTATTGCACCAATAAATACATGGGTGAACTTAGTGGGAAATAGCATACAATAATATATCATCATCATCAACCTATAACAGTCCATTGCTGGACATAGGTTTCTCCCAGGGCACGCCATTGAACCCGATCCTCAGCTCTTCTCATCCAATCCTTGCCAGCCATAGCGCGCAAATTGTCACTCCATCTATCCGGAGGGCGTCCTACACTTCGCTTGCCTAGACGTGGTCTCCTACTATATATTAGGTTGGGGAAAAAGTTTCATCGCATTTTTTAAGAAAATTCAAAACATTTTTTAATATAGTTTATTTACATTTAACTAAAGTACGTAGGTACCATTTTGTTCGATAACTTTTTGCCATTCTGTGAAGCCTGACCGGCCTTTGACCACGACCTTTTTCGCACGTTCTTGTCGTACGTGATCCACTTTTCATCACCAGTTATCAGCTTCTTGAAAAATGATTCGGTTTCATTACGTCGTAAAAAAGAATCACAAATGAGTACACGGTTCATTAGGCTTCTTTCAGTGAGCTCGTGGGGTATCCAAATATCGAACTTTTTTGTGTACCCAGTTTTTTCCAAATGCGCCAAAACTGTTTTGTGGTTGATTCCCAGCTCTTCAGCTACGTCGTAACTACTGATATGCCGATCTTGCTCCACTTTTTCAAAAATGGCATCAATTTTATCCGTAATAGGGCAACCAGAGCGACGTGCATCTTTGACATCAAAATTTCCGGATTGAAAACGCTTAAACCAAATTTCAAATTTAAAGTTTTTTCGCATTATAGTATGTATGAACTTGTAATAAAATCTCTTTGTATCTGGCTGGTTTTGGTAACATTAAAAGTTTAAATTTTAAAGAAGATAATTCCAAATTCAAATTAGAATGAAGAAACTGATAACTGGTGATGAAAAGTGGATCAAGAACAAGAACATGCGAAAAAGGTCGTGGTCAAAGGCCGGTCAGGCTTCACAGACTGTGGCGAAACCCGGGTTAACTCGCAACAAGGTGATGAAGTGTGTGTGATGGGATTGGAAGGACATTATTCATTATGAGCTGTTACCACCAGGCAGGACCATCGATTCTGAACTCTACTGCGAACAACTGATGAGATTAAAGCAAGAAGTTGAGAGAAAGCGGCCGGAATTAATCAACAGAAGGTGTGTGGTTTTTCATAATGATAACGCTAGAACTCACACATCTTTAGCCACTCAGCAATAATTAAGAGAGTTTGGCTGGGGGGTGTTAATGCATCCGCCGTATAGTCCTGACCTTGCACCTTCAGATTTTCACCTGTGTCGGTCTCTTCAGAATTCTTTAGGCAGTGTCAGGTTAACATCACGAGAGGACTGCTAAAACCACTTTTCGCGGTATTTTGATCAGAAGCCCCAAAATTTCTATAGCAATGGGATCATGTCCCTACCTACGAGATGGCAAAAAAGTTATCGAACAAAATGGTACCTACGTACTTTAGTTAAATGTAAACAAACTATATTAAAAAATGTTTTGAATTTTCTTAAAAAATGCGAAGAAACTTTTTCCCCAACCTAATATATATATATATAGGTATTATTGTATGAATGGGTTTTGATAGAATTTACACTAAGAATAAAAAGAATTGATTTTTTATAATGAATATAGTAATTTGTATGACCTAAAGATGTTTGTTCCCGTTCTGAATGTTTCTCTATAATGTTGTAATTCCGTATCTGCAAAAAAAGTATTCTATCAGTTATTTGGTTCCATTTATCTTTGCCTAGTTTGGGGCTAGATAGAGCTGTGTGATATGTCCAGCGTTATTTATTTATTATAATGTAGGTGTAGCGGATAGGGGCGTGGAGTGGTGTTTAAATCGTGTATTAAAACAACTTTTAGAAGGTAAATTAAGAAATGCTAAACGATGCGCGGAGACAAGCGTGTTTTTACGTATCCGTTCAACTGCCAACTGATTGTCTCGTCTGCGCGCAACCGAGGGTAGATCTTGTAGAAATAAAGGTAAGTTTTTTACATGTACCTACATTATTATATTGATGGATATTTTAAATCATACGTACATATATCTCCGTATGTTTATATTGCAGGTTCGCGAGATACGTCGTCTACCAGTAGGCACTTTTTCTATCAAATAAAATATTAATAAATAATAAATAATAATAAATATTGCTGGACATTTCACACAGCGCTATCTAGCCCCAAACTAAGCAGAACTTGTACTATGGGAACCAGATAACTGATAGAATACTTATATACTTTTTTTTTTGTAAATGCATACTTATAATATATAGAAAAACATCCAGACCCGAAACAAACATATGTAGATCATGCAAACATTTGTTCCGCAGCGGGAATCGAACCCGCTACCTCCTGCGTCTCAGCCGGCTGTGCCGCCCACTGCGCCACGGAGGTCGTCATAATATTACTTTAATTTAGACTGGTGTTGATTTTTAGGCCATCCTCCGAGAGGGTTTAACGGCTTACATTAATTATGCATTTTATATAAGGATATTCCAAACAGTCTTTATAGATCACGGAGCAAATCGGAAGATGTTTCCCTTATCCTCAATTCTCATGAACCTTATTCAAATCGAAATCCTGAGCCCGCATTTCCCATTTGCGTGTAGTGTCAATTATTTAGGCCCCGAGGCGATAGGTAGGTACTATAAACAATAGGGCGAAGGTATCGTTACCGGCACTCCGTGATTTATTAAGGCAAATTGTGTGCCGTGCAATAATAAGCGGAAGTGACGTCATTTACCGCGCCCGAAGGCTTTATGAAGAGCAGATGTAGTAATAATTTGATAAGCTATTTTTATGGTTATTTTAATTCATTGTTTTACTATATCAGTCATAGAGCGTTTACTAGACATAGGCCTCCCTTATACATTTTCAAACACATTTTAAACATGTTTAGATAAGCTGTTTTCTCCAAAACAAGAAAAATGCCAATAATGTTTACTATTTTTTTCTCACACCAGCTACAGTGATAATGTTTGAAGCCATTCACTTATATGTGTATATAAACTTCCGCCCGTGGCTTTGCACGCGTGGTTTGTCAATAAAACATTACCCTTCGGTAGCGTAGTGAGGTAAAAAGAATAAATAAATAAATAAATAATCATTAAATAAATCTTTATTAATTTGTCATATTGCTAAGATTAACATTAGGGATAAATATCTACTTATAGGTAACACTTTATACATTGCCTGAACTAGGAGAACCTGTATCTCAGGCGAAAAAGGCTAGACTGGGGTAACTTATAAATACTCAAATTAACAAAAATTAGAAACTATTAACATAATTAAAAAAATAACTAAAAAACTAAGTGCAAACATAAGGAAGTTTACGTACTATACAATATATAAAATCTTACTTTTTTACGGTTATTAACTCCTCAGTTTTCTCGTAAGATAGATTGGATAGAGCACACTCTAAGGGTCTTTTACAGTTTGAGAAATTCTTTTCGTCTTTTGTTAGTACTTTTAGTGCTAAAAGGAAGTGCTCTGTGCTGTCTTAAAACTATGTTTAGTATAAGTAGCTGACTAACCGTTAAAACTTTACATGACTCATATATAATAAGTTGGTTGGATATAGAAAGGGACGGAAAGTGGATACCTTAAGGATTGCTCTTTGTGCCCTTTCTGCGGCTAATAAAAAGGAGAAGCCTCAATCCCGGGGCCGTATTACCTAAGCAAAATTGTTGTCGCTTTGCTATCGCTACTCAGGCCATCCCTTTCACATGTACAGTATGTACCTAACGTGTGAAAGGGATGGCCTGACTAGCGATAGCGAAGCAACAGCAATTTGGCTTAGATTATGACCGGCCCCCTTATTACCTATCTACTAAATAACCGTTTTTGTTCTACTTTTTTAATGCGTACAGCTAAGATATGGAATACTTTACCGTCATATGTTTTTCCTGAAGTCTGCAATCGGGTTAGGTAAGAGTGAATAAGTTTCTTCTAGATTTTCGAACTTCATCTTAAATCATTTACATACATTACTTACCATCAAGTGAGATTGTGGTCAAACAAAGACTATTCGTAATTAAAAATAACCTCAAAATCAGTCTAGCCGTTTCGTCATGAAAACGTAACAAATAGACAGAGAGACAGAGTTAGGTATGTACATTCGAGTTTATTAGTATGTTTGTGTTTTTATTTAAATAAGTAACTGTAGCTAGCTCATAGAACGTTTTGGCTTGTAAGTTTTGTTTTTAAATTAAAATTTAAATGTACAAATGTACATACAAATGTACATTTAAATGTACCTTAAATAAGTCATAGATGCCCATGAGGACCTACCTTCTCCAAGTATTCCATCATCACGGAGGCTTTCCGGCTGTGTCGGCTGAAACGGTTTAACCGCGTTTAAGCGTTGTTTACAGCCACTGTAGTCTCCGCCAATTTTATGCAATCATTTTCATACATTAATATCAGAATGAGGCTATTTGTAGTAAAACTGAGCGGATGCGATTCAATATAAAGCTATATTTTATCGTTTGTATAATATGCAGATTTTTAACACACAGATAATATTTTATGGGTGGAATTTATTATTATTGGGATTAATCCATAATATTATTAAACATACATATTATTAAGTATAACATAATTTTTTTTGTTTGTTTTAGGACTCCCTAATGTTAATATGTGAGTTGGGGGTGAGTTTTTTACTCACGTCTCAGATATCCTGTAGGTATACCCTATCGCCAATGGACAATCTATAGGGGACGCCAAATGGTAATCTAAATGGAGGCTTACGCCGCTTTACTTTCAGTGTCTTTATTGTCCCAAAATATGTCTACTTCTTATGTCGAAAAAACTGGTCATTTACTGACTGGTAAGAGATTTAAGACTGGTAAAGGACGAAATAATTTCGGAAAGGATAAGACCAATAATAGACCTTTCCTTCATTTTACCTTTACGAGAGTCCGCTTGAATGAACCGAACATACGACAAAATTAATTTTCCGTACTTATCCACGCAAAACCACATCCAATAACCTAAACAGAAGGAGCGACCATTCATAAAAATATTACTTATTTTCCTTCCCTAAGGTTGTAAAGGTTAGGTGTTAAGGTTCGTATTTTTCTACAAGATCGAATCAGAAATGAGGAGATTCGTAGACAAATGAAGGTAACAAAGCGCAAGTCCGCATGGAGTACTGCTGCCATCCCTGGGATGGCTCAGCCAAGTGTCAGCTTGAAGCCCTTGATTCGATTGAGCGACGTGCTGCTAGACTCATTAGTGATGACTCCTTAGTGGAAGCCAATTTAAAAAGTCTAGACCACAGACGCCGAGTAGCCAGACTTTCAGTTTTTTACAAGATTAATTTTAGTGAATGTACGCAAGATCTTCATGACCTTATCCCTCCTTCCCCCTTCCACCACTAGACAAGCAGACGTACCGAAAAGTACCACCCATACATGGTCGGCATACCCCCTTGCGGTACCAAACGATTTGCTTTGAATTTTCTTGTTAGCACAAGTAAGGAGTGGAACTCACTTCCGACGTATGTTTTTCCAAACCAGTATAATCTTAGAGTCTTCAAGTCCAGAGTGAATAGGTTAATTCTTGGCAAGCGTGCTCCATCTTGGACCAAACTTTCACTTACCATCAGGTAAGGTAGTGGTCAAGCGCTTGACTATCGTCAATAAAAAAAAATGTATAGCCAAGAGGATTAGCAAACTGAAGTGGCACCGGGAGGGCAAATTGCTCGAAGAACTGACGGCTGTAGGGGAAAAAAGGTTATAGAGTGGAGATCAGGCACTGGAAATCGCAGCGTAGGGCCCCACTACATGGGAAGACGACTTAATAAAGGTTGCTGGGAGCCGTTGTGTGCAGGCTGCACAAGATCTGTCGCTCTTGAAATCTATGGAGGAGGCTTAGGTATGCTCAGCAATGGATGTGGAAAATGATGATGATTAAGAAAATAGAAAAAGCTTGTTGCAGTTTGATTTAATAACATTATTTACTGGGTTTATAAACGTATCACTTTTTGTGAAAAGTTTAACGACATCATCAACAGGGTTTGATGATGGAGCCAGGAAAGAATCTACAAACTCCTTAATAGATATCAGTAGAAGTATCGTGTTTGGGTTCTGTTAAATTGCTTGGGAGATGTTTGACCTTTTAATGAATGGCAGCGCCTGATGAAGCCACGAGATGAAAAAGGGAACTGATTAACAGTACTGTTTTCTGTTCATTCGCATCGTTTGGACGCGTTCGGCAGTAGCTCGTCAGTGCCAGCCGGACAGTTGTGAGCGCAACCTATGTTTTTATAGGCATTTTCCAATTCTTGACATAATATTGTTGTCATAGACCTTATCACCGTTTTTTAAATCAAGACACGTTCATTCGACATCGTGACAATTCGCAAGACTGGGCAGCAGATACTATGTATTGTGTAGACAGCTAAGGCGAGCAGAGCTACTGGCGTAGCGTACAAGCTGAGTAGCTGTCTACTGGCTAGGCAGCAGCTTGCACTGTATAAACGAGCCAAACTTTAACTACGTTGCAAGAGTGTGAGGAGTTCTAAGAGGATAAAGTGCCCTTGCACCGCGAGTGAGATAAGAGCTCGCCCACGCAAGAGTCAAGAGGGCAGGTAATGTATGAAAATACTTAAATTATGCACGTTTTTTAATAAATTATTTGTTAGTAAAATTCTATTTCTAATTAGCTTTAGGCCGAATTCAGATAATGTAGCACTGTACAATGTTTACATGATTTGCAAATATTTGTTCCGGTTAGGTGCTGTGGTACGCAGGTACTTGTAGTTCTAGCTACCTACAATAAATAGCTTTAGTCCAAATTAGCAGTGCCATCTAGTTTGATTTTTGATACTAATTTTATTGTTAACAGCGTTACAAATGTTTACTACATTCCCAATTACAAAAGTAAAATGGCTATAAAGATTACCACTGTAATGTTTTCCATTGCCATTTTGTGACTAGAGTTAGGGAGCCGCTCATAAATTGACATTCACTTATCTCAAATATTTTACGAGTACATTTCAAATGTACAGTCAGCGACATAAGTCGATTACTTAATACTCAATTCTTATTTATTTTATTATTATATATATTGCAAAACAAAGTCGAGTTAGTTACACCAAGAACGGCGGGAACGATTTTGATGATCTTTGATTTCTTGGATTTGTCTCCTATCCGAATAGCTATTAAAATTTTGGAAAAATTTATGCTAAACAAATTATGATGAAAATTTATTTTCTCTTACATAGATGTAGCTAATGATGGCCAATTGACAATGCATTGGCAGCCCGCATCATATGCATGTCAAGGCGGTACGAAGAACGGCGGGTCAGCTAGTCACACATATATTAATCATAAAGTAACACATATATTAAAAAAACACACACCTAAAAGCCTTAGAGGGTTTGTCTATGGTGCATTATGTTCACTTAAGCATTGTAAACTTTATTCACATAACTCACCAGGGTGAATTATACAATTAAACTAATCGGAGTTTCTTGTTGAGTATATTGTGATTCAAAACTAAATACAATCAACTCCATCAGAGTTTAAATACATACATAGCGGATGAGGTATAGTGTAACCGTAAGAGGAGCGGTAATATTTTAGAAAAAAAAACGTATAAACAATCCTAACCAACCATGTTATGCCAACCAGTGTTTATTTGGATAGAGTTGGATCAAAAATATACATCCGATTGGACGATCGGGAAGCACTCAATTTTGCGTTATTTATGCACACGTTTTAATTAAGTTTGAAGAGTTAGTTTTAATAGTTTTAGTTTTCCGGGTGAATAAAGTTTATTTAAAATTTATTCAGAATTTTCTATTATATCGAATAGGTAAAACTAGTGATTTAAATTTATGAATGGCATACATAATGCACTTAGGTGCATTAACCCAGGTGAATTAAGTAAACTACAGGGAATAGGTCCTTTATAGGCATGTTTAATCTTGGACACCATCATACCAATACGAATATTATAAATGCAAAAGTTTGGACATTTGTTTGTTTGTTACTCAATCGCGTTATTACGGCTAAACCAATTTCGAAGACATTTGGTATGTCAATAGATTATTATATTAGATTAGAAAAATATTTATTACACTAATACATTAATTCATACGTAATCTTCATGCTAATTAAATTTTTATTCCAGCTAACCTTTGCATGGTGTAGATTAAGTGGTAGTGCTTTCCAGTAAATAGGTAAACAAACTTTTAACTCAGAAACTCAGGATTAAGACTTGGATTGACACAAAGGCTACGATTAATTAACAAGCCACGCATGCGAAGCCTCGGGCAAAAGCTAGTATCAATATAATGAAGTAATAATGAATGAATTAAACATTCTTTATTGCGCAAAATAAAAATAATCTGCACATAGGCGAACTTAATGCTGGATTGCATTCTCTTCCAGTTAACCTTTGTGTAATGCGGACACACATAGTCCGGATATGTACTACATAGTGAAGAATTCAAACAGTCGAATACTCATTTTACTACATAAATAAAACTTAATCTACTTAGGTCGCAGACTGTCTACATAGAGATCTTTGCAGCCCAGACACAATAAAATATTTGTTAATCGAGGGATATGTATTCATGGCATCAGAAAGCCAAGTTTACGATAAATATTCGATATCAAAGCCTTCATTGATATTCAATCTGTAAATTTTTGAAATTCAATATTAAATATTTATGTTCAGAGTTCAATTTAGTCCATAAAAAACTTAAGGCGTTATCGAACTAAAGGCGTCACATAATATCAGCGCTACAGTAAATATATAAATATAAATATAACATAAATATAATATCATATAAATATAACAGTATCGCTATATGTTACAGTGGCGCACCGCTGAGTGACGACCTATTTTGTTGTCTTGTATTAGGTATAAGTATAACTGTTGTATTCATAGAATATAAAAATGGACCCAAATAAAAAATTTTCTATTTTCACTTCTATCAATACGGTCATTTTTGCTTAAAATCATAAACGTTGCGTGGCTAACAAATTACAAAGTTAAAGAAATCCTATAAAGTTAACTATTGGTTCAAGGCGTCTATGGCTAGCTGTTTCCACAATTATGCCAATGTTGAGTCGACAGAATTTAAAAACGGGAGAACGATGGAGATCCGCACATAGAAAATAGTTTGTCAGTGTTTCTTGAAGATGGCGCTGGTAAATGAGATTTAGTAATTTCGTATGGCCTTTTAAATTTAAATAATATGTACAGAATTTTTCAAACACTCGCCATAACTGTACATAATTACTAGTTACGGTTAGTGTAGTGTGTCGTAGAGGATATTTCTAATTCTGAAGACTAAGTGAGGTAGTTGCTGCAGCTACCATCACTTCTCGACTGTAGCTCCAAGTACTCCAGTCCGCGCGTGATTACGGCTGTTGCCGTAATCACAGTCGAAACGTCGGTATAACAAATAAAAAAGGTACATGCACGATAAATACCCATTTTAATCGGTAATTAAATAAGTATAGAATCTAAGTAGGGTTCTCAGAAGAAGAATCGTTGCCCAATTATATAAAGTAGACAAACAAAGCATGCCACCTACCTTAACCACTCCAATCCGCACGTTTCTAGACGTGGACTTATTCAGCACAGGTATCCTGATGATGGAATGTCTTCCAAGGCACAATTGGAATTGCACAGTACTTCGCGAGAACGTCTCTTAGCACGGCTGTTAGTTAGTGTTAATCTTGTCTATTCACGGAATAGTTTTTTCAGGGATTAGAACGCGACCTTCAGGCTGCGCCCGTACAAGCCAACACCTCGGCGCCCGCGCTTCAAGAGAGCGGCACAGAGAGGTGCGCTAGGTGGGACATGGCAGTTATAAATAAATAAATAAATATTGCTGGACATTTCACACAGCGCTATCTAGCCCCAAATTAAGCAGAGCTTGTACTATGGGAACCAGATAACTGACAGAATACCTATGCATATATTTTTTGTAATATATAGAGAAACAACCAGACCCGGAACAAATATCTGTAGATCATGCAAACATTTGTTCCGCGGCGGGAATCGAATCCGCTACCTCCTGCGTCTCAGCCGGCTATTCGCCCACTGCACCACGGAGAAGTTCTGACCAAGCCTCTCCAATCCAACGTTTTCAAAACGACAGTAGTCGTAGAAAAGTCGGATGACAAACAGAATTCATACCCTATATTTATATTGAGCAAGGATCCAAGAGTGTTTACAGAGAGAGATTCAGTAAGGGTAACTTTGTGGTATTCTACTGACATACGAGTACAAGACAAATGTCCAAACCTCAAATATAAGTGCATATAGCCAATCTCGTGGGCCATAGACAGACGGTCGGGCCGCGGGTGGAATACAAATACTGACGCGGAGTTTAGAAAGGGATGATTGGCTGCATTGTTTGCTAGTTTGCTTTCGAATAGGGATGATATGGTTGAAGGCCTGTAAAATTGTTTTATCAACTCAAAGAAAATCAACACAGTTTATAATAAAGATTAATTATTAACGGAATTCGATTCCCGCCGCGGAACAAATGTTTGCATGATCTATAGATATTTGTTCCGGGTCTGGATGTTTTTCTATATAGTTTGTATTTACAAAAAAAAGTATTCAAGTATTTTATCAGTTATCTGGTTCCCTTAGTACAAGCTCTGCTTAATTTGGGGCTAGATAGCGCTATGTGATGTCCTGCAATATTTATTTATTATTATTATTTATTAATAGAAATAGTATTTACATCATCATCTACAGCCCATAAGTACCCACTGCTGGGTGTAGGCCTCCCTTTATAAACACCACCCTTCCCGGTCCTGTGCTGCGCGCATCCAGGAGTTGCCCGCGACTTTCTTTATATCGTCGACCCACCGCGCCGACGGACGTCCTGGACTTCTACACTTGAGAGCAATAAAATCGCACATCCGCACATTTTTACAGAGCAGTGGAGTGCAGTCCTGTTCTCTGATGAGTGCAGGATGTGCTTGCATGGCAACGACGGACGGGGGAAGGTGTATAGAAGATCGGGAGAGCGATTTGCCCAATGCTGCATAACAGAACGTGTCGCCTATGGCAGTGGATCAATCATGTTTTGGGGAGGCATGTCTATGGAAGCAAAAACCGAGCTTGCCTTCATCACCGGACCGAATACTGGTCGCCAATCAAGAGGATTGACTTCCATACGATACATTGAGGAAGTACTCGAGAGCCACGTCGTACCTTTTGCTGGGTTTATCGGCGAAAACTTTCTGTTTATGCAAGATAATGCAAGACCGCATACTGCTGGCATAGTGATCGAGTACCTTCAAGAGGTGGATGTGACCGTTATGGAGTGGCCAGCTCGAAGCCCAGACCTCAATCCCATCGAACATCTATGGGACGAGCTGAAAAGAAGAGTTCGAGGCCGAGATGCTCCTCCATCGACTCTACAGGAGCTGCAACAGGCGATCGCAGAGGAATGGGAGGCTATTCCTCAAGACTTTATCAAAAGTCTAGGAACATCAATGAAAACACGGATGGAGTCAGTGATTCAGGCTAGGGGAGGGAACACTCGGTATTAATAACAAACTTTAAATTAATTTTATCTTTTAATTTCATAACTTTGACACCAATACTTGAATAAAGAATTTTTTACTAAACATGCATTTTTGTTATTGATCCACAAAAGCATTTTTATGTAATGATTGAAAGACAAATCAGATACCACTGGATAGGTATTAAAATAGACTATGAATCTGCATTACAGAAACATAATATTTTTTGTTTTTTTTTTAGTTATGTCAAAAAATCATGATGTGCGATTTTTTTGCTCTCAAGTTTATATTATTTCTATTCTATACATTTACATATCTCTTTAAAAATACAAAAGAAACAGTTGTGTTGTTATTTTCGTCACGCCTTTTTCGCTTTGCTATGAGCAAAAAAACAATATTTTTAGCATCGGCGGGATGGTCACCAAACTAACAATATTGTTTTTAATTTGTAGTGATCTGGAACAGTAAAGCTGTCGATCGTTTGCAAAGGTATTTAGGTAATTTAACTGTTACTTTTGTATTTTGACAGAGATTATAAAAATTATATCTGTTAATAATAAAATAATATATTTTGAATAAATATAAAGTGCTTACTTACTGTTTTCTTCAGCCATGTTTAGATCAAAGTCACGAGTCCACTTGCCACTCAAATATTCATGAGTTTATCTATGGTTTTATTCGAACGGGCATCGGGACATCCTGTATATCGCTGCTCTTTGTATTTTGTTTTGCCAACTCATACTATACTCATATTTTTGCATTTTATATGGCGAGACGGAAAATAAAATACATATTAGAACGTTTATTTTCTAGAATATAGGTTGTTCAAAAGATAAAAAAATTGTTTGATACAAAATAAATAAAAAACTGAGGGTGACTTTCGCAACGATGCTTAACGTATTTAGTTGCTAAATCTTGATCGAGCGAAGCGAGTTCTCCAAATCAACTTAGGCAAATTAGCGTTGTATGTAGGTATGTTTGTTTGTCCGAGGATAACTTTCGAAGCGTTGATCCGATCATCGTGAAATTTGATACATAGTGATGAGAAAATTCTAGTGTGATTAAATGAGATAAAAATGTTAGGGGTTATTAGACTATTAGGTTAAGTGGGATGTCAATTGAAAGGTCGTCATTAGTACATTTCGACCCCGTTTTTTGCAGTTTTTGAGTTATGAGCCTTAATAAAAACGAAACTTTGACGAACTTCACAAATGCTGTAATTTGGTATGCATGTAGCTTTAGTGACACAAATATAGGCAAAAGTCTGAAATCCAAAATAACTGCAATTTGTAATCCAAAAAAGACAACCAATTTACATGAACTCCCGTTACCTGTAATTTGAATGAAACTGTAGGTTAAGTTATATAGTTATTTATTTCGTGGCACAGTATAGTATAGTCAAAGATTACTGATAATATTTTATTTGTTTTTATGGGAGACTTACGAGATCTCAGTTCGGGGCGAATCACAATATAAATACGTCAAATTTAAATATGTTTAGTCGCTAAATTACGTTTAGGGATCGTTGTAGAAGCCGGGCTAAGTAAAGTAATTGCCAGAAATATTGTAAGAACATAAATTTAATAATTCTATAGTCTGACATGTTTCGTTACGAACACCGGCATGCAATTATTTTAATCCAGAGCAATTTAAAATAATATTAATCACAAGGGCGGCCTTATCACTAAAATATCTCTTCTCTTCCATACAATTATTTTTTGAAGTGAAAACTTCTTTAGGCGCGTTGGGCATTTTTTGAGATGGGAAAAAACTATTTAACTCACGACACTGTTACCGTTACCAACACCTCTGTATATATATATAGTATGTATGTAGTGTAGTCTGCTTTCAAATTTTGTATACAAAACATTGAGCGCTAAATTTTTCACTTCTGTCGGCACTCCCGGAGTGCCACTTTTATTATTGAAATTTCTTTATTGCACTTCGAACTTAATACTAAGGAGCATTCTCTTCCAGATAACCTTCAGTTATTGCGGATATAGAAATTCTAAACAAAACTAGTTTACATTTAACCGCTCAGCCAACTGTAAATAATTTAGTAAATCCATGAATAATATTTGCATTTAGATCACTTAGCAAAAATCTGGAATCATCAAAATAAAATAATTGAAAGTGGTCTAAATAATTCATAACCTTTCATCAACATTTTTAGCCAGTTAATACGACAATTTCTTATTTTCTTTGTGAAATTAATTTGAACGCGAGTCACAATATTTCTGTCAGCTGTCTCCGGACTGGTTTTAATAAAGCTTTAGTGTTCCGTCTAATTGTAAAGTTACAACGCCATCCTATAAGGTTTAGACGAGGTTAGTTGATGCGGTAAGTTACTCGGGTAAGTTACTCGCACAGCCCCTAAATATCTATTAAGTATAGGCCGAACAGAAACTTATGGCAAAAGGACCCGACTTTTGGATTGACATGTTTGATAGTATAATTTTTTAGCCTTACTTACCGGCCAATATGGCACAACGGCGCATGTGTATTATACATCGTCATATAATATCGATTTTAGGGTTTTTTTGAAGTGAAAACTTCCTTAGGCACGTTGAGCATTTTATGAGATGGGAAAAAACCATTGAAACGAATCGTAACCGACACCTCTGTATATAAGTATCTGTAGTGTCTGCTTTTCAATTTTGAATACCCAAACATTGAGCACTAATTTTTCACTTCTGTCGGCACTCCCGGAGTGCCACTTTTTTATACCACGTGGAGATGGATCAAGCCTATGGCACACAGATGTTAAGCGGTAACCATCTTCTATAACAAAGTATTGCCTCATAGGTCACGTACCTTAGAAACATGCTCTACGATGCACTGCCCTGCGTTCATCAACTTGAGGCACACATGTTCCTGTAATTTCACGGGCAACCATACCCTTCAAACCAAAACACAGCAATGCTGTTTGGCGGCAGAAATAAGTATGGTGGTAGTACTTCCCCGGGCAAGCCCTTTCACAAAAAACTCTACTACTCAGAGAAGAGTAGGTTTTCAGATAGTCGAACCAGGGCCTGTAGCCAAGTTACATTCGCTACGAATCGATTCGATTTCTAAATAGGTTTGTTGTCGATAGATCACGTGATATTTCCATTGCATGTGTCAAATCCCATACATTTTCGGACTTATCGACTAGCATCATCGCTAATCGAATGTAACTTGGCTAAGCCCCCCGGTATCCTTGTTCTTTCTTCTATATATCACGTTGTCGAAGGCTGCAGGAAAATAACGCTCCGTGATCCGAAATTAGATTTCATAGTAAGGCGTAAACAAGTGTACAGCCACTATCCCGCGCTCCAGGCAACGACTTGTACAAGCATAACCAATTTTGAGTAAACATGTTGATCCTAGGAATTTTCCATTTTATTTAAGACAATGCTACACCATGTCCATATCTCTGTTGCATCGGCGTTCCTAAGCGGATGGAAAGCTAGTATAACTGGGCTGGTTCTAGCTAAAGGTGGTAGAGCTCCTTGTGAAAGGGTTCGCCTGTGGCAGTACTACCACCATAACTATTTCTGTCGCCAAGCAGCATTGCTGTGTTTTGGTTTGAAGGGTATGGTTGCCCGTGAAATTACAGGAACCTGTATGCCTCAAGTTGATGAACGCAGGGCAGTGCATTGTAGAGCATGTTTCTAAGGTACGTGACCTATGAGGCAATTCTCTGTTATAGGCGATGGTTATCACTTAAAATCAGGTGGCTTGTTCCATCTCCATGTAGTAAGTATAAAAAAAATATGTGATGAAGATCAGGTCAGTCAATCCGAAGATTATCAGCACTTTTCCTTACTGGTGAAGAGATATCAGCTGTACAATGGCAATTTATTACGGGGTTTTAAAATTTTAAATTGAATACTTGTGTAAATAGGTGTTAGAGCCCTGAGATAGTGAGGCGGCGCCGCGGCAGAACAAGCCAGAAATGGCGGGACGAGCTGGACGCCTTTGAGAAGGACTGGCAAACAGTGGTACTGGACCATTGTGAATGGCGGAAATGGGGGGAGGCCTTTACCCAACAATGCGAGAACACGGGCTAATAGTAATAATTTAGTTTTTAATTATTGCTACTATCAACGTGTAAACCGAGCATAATCACACAAGCGTACGAGTATCCATTTAGCCTTTTTGCCTTTACCATGGCGGTTTGAGTCGCCCTGTCTAGATTTAACCGTGCTGAATTCATTATTTAGTTGAAATGAGTGTTGCCCGCTTTGAAATGCAAATGTTTTATTTTTCTTTCTCCTTAATATGTTTCGCTAGTGTTTTGTTTGTGGTTAATGCACATGAATAGCAGAGTTGAAAGAAAGAGAGAAAAAACAGCTCATTCGCGTGACATGACGGGTGACGAGATAGAGAGCATCACTACATACTTACTCCTATGGCTCAGCAGCAACCCGAAGTGTGTCTTGGCCTCCGATAAAAGCAGTCGCTATTTTGGTCTGACCTGTGCAGCCTCCTGCCAGTTCTCCGCTTGAAGCTCACGCAGGTCCACTTCCACTACATCTTTCCATAGCGGGCGTCCAACGGGTTGTTGGCCTAAATCTCTAAATGGCCGAGCCAACGAAAGCGATTCGTTTTCATTTCACCGATGATGTTGTATTCTTTTACTAGCTCCTCGATTTCTAAGTTCTTTCGGACTCTCAGGCTTCCGTCCTCTCAGCGGATTGGTCCCAGTATCGACATTCTTATACAGAATGCCTTCAGATGCAGTGCAGCATTTAGGTGTTGGTGTTCAAGATTCTGAGCAAAAAGACTAAGATTTGGATCTACAAGACCGTTATTAGACCAATATTGATGTAAGGCTGTATGACTTGGACGCTAACACTGAAGGAAGAGAAAACACTCTTGGTGGCAGAGCGGAAGGTCCTCCGTAAGGGTGACTACTACTATCATATAATTTTCGTGATCATGTAAACACACGCGTCCTGCCACACTTCAGTCAGTCATTATTGTAGAAACTATCGTATTGTAACATTGTTTTATTCTTTATTTTACAGAAAACTATATCCAAATGAAGGACTTAATGCTAAACAGCATTTTCTACCCGTCATCAGTGACGTGTTGAAAAAACATAAGTTGACATGCTAGTACAAAATAGATTTTAAAAGAAACAGGAAAATAAATGACTTAACTAACTTGTAAAAACTTCCCGATATGAATATTAAATATAGCCCTATGTATAAAATATACAGATGTACTCAAAAAATAATATTAATTTAGCAATAATTATTATAAATATTTTATCAAACTACTATTATAAATGTGAAAGTATGGATGTTTGTTAATTTATTTGTTTGTTTGTTACTCAATCACGTCGTAACCCCAGAACAGATTTCGATGAAATTTAATATGTACGTAGATTATAACCTGGATTAACACATAGGCTACTTTTTATCCCGTGAATAAGGTCCCATGGGATACAAATAGGGCGTCAGTCAAGCCATGTTGCAACAGCGAGTTTAGCTTTATTTCTAGATGTATGCATTTAGTAGTGTAACGCGTACGAAGTAGCGGGCAACAGCTAAGTACCTATAAATAAATAAATAATGCTAAATGAACTTTTTATTGGAACCAGAAAAGATGTCATAAGCAATTTTAAACATAGGTGCGAGTTTATTTAAACATACTAATTATATTTGTTATGTATCCTGTGCAAATTTTCTTTTTTACCTTTTCTGTGCACTACCTAGACATCTTTGTCTACAATACACAAAGGTCATCTGGAAGAGAATGCTCTTTAGCATTAAGTTCGCCTTTGTACTAGTTTTATAAGTGCAATAAAGTAAAGTATTTTCAATGTATGCTTAATCATTTGGAAATTATACAAATCGGCATAAGTAATAATTATATAACAATATTATGCATTAACTTTGACCTCCACACTAAGATTCCCTGTATTGTGGAGATTAAATACAAGAAAGGTTAATCAAGGTTAAGTGTTCGGCAAGTGAATTTAAATTAAAAATTATGAATCTACTTAAATGAATATCATGCGTTAATTTAAAGTTAATTGTAATCTAATTATGTTTATAGTGTTAAATTTGTTTTGGTACATCTATGTATATAATGTGTGTTTATCTATTATGGTTAGTGCTGTAAGTATTATGTATGTGCGGTTGGTTATGCTACTTTTGTATACAACAATACAACAGCTCAAGTGATGGAGTTTAAGTAATGACCATGGACACGACGTTGAAAGGCGGGCTTCGTGGAGGATCGCTTAATATTGAGAGGAAGAGCATTCCACAAGCCCATTGTCACTAATTCAAAGGAGTTTGCTCGGGCAGGGGAGTGCTTTGGAATTATGATTAAATAATAGTGAAATAATATACAAAGTTAATATTTGAGTTATTGTAATTAATGGGCTGTCAATGATTTCTTTGCGCAAGCCTTGCGCAAACCTGGCTCCAATATGAATACTTATAAATCTAGTATTCATAATCTTACACTGAAACTTTTAGTCTAGTTTACACTATTTAACATTAAAACCTATGTTTAGTCTCTAAACTCAAACAATCACGCGTTTTAGTTTTAAAATAATATATATACCTACTCGTGTATTTAAATTTTACGTAAGCATTGTTTTGAAGAAGAAGCTGTCTTCTGGAGACAGATGACTCTTTTTACTCTGTGCCAATGTTTTTTCACATCACACCAATATTATAAATGCGAAAGTTTGGATGGTTGTTTGTTACTCAATCACGTTACCAATACCAACCAATGGCTGAACCACTTTCTATGAAATTCTGTATGTCAATAGATTAAAACCTGGATAAACATTTACTTTTTATTGACAAATCAAGCGTGCTAAGCCGCGAGCGGACGCTAGTTTGAAATAAATTAATTGTATAGTTATATAGCAGCGTAAGACAGCCCCCCACAAGATGGAAATTGGACCTAATAAAGGTTGCTGGGGGTCGTTGGGTGCAGGCTGCACAGGATCTGTCGCTCTGAAAATGTATGGGGGAGGTCTATGTTCAGCAGTGGACGTCGGTTGGATGATATGATGGATGATGATTATTATTTGTATAATTTACGTACTGTAACAATGCGACGTGCAAGTTTACAAAGAGTCTCGCTTGAAACACGCAAATCGTCAGTGTGATAACGCTCTCAGTCAGCATCCTTCACCGTTATGTGCATGTGTAAATGCGCACATAATTTTGCGTTTAAGATATCCAAAACTAAGCATCTAAATACCGATGCAAATCATCTTTTAGCGCCCACGTACTTATGTAGCTCTAGTTAGGTACCTGCCTATATAGTGATCGTTCCTAATCTGTTGTTTTGTTTATCTGTCATTCTGTGTTTTTAGAGTTCCGTACCTCAAAAGGTAAAAAAAGGAACCCTTATAAGATCACTCTCTTGTCCATCTGTCCGTCTGTCTGTCCGTGTGTCACCACCGTTTTTCTCAGGAACGGGTGGACCTAGCAAGTTGAAATTTATACCAGATACTGAGGTCTACAGCCCCTTTTTTATCAGGTGTATAATAATCAAGGTCCTGAGTCAACACAATAATAACAAAAGATAGGGGCAAATTTAGATTTTCGCGAAAACCAAAAAGTACCAAAATTTACCTTAATTTTCAACTCTTTATTTATCAGAATGTTCCCTTTACTTGTGCTGTAAGGCCTTGCTTTTAAACAAAATTAACAATTCTAGGTCAACCGGAAGTTTTTGGGTCGAAAACATTTATGGGAGTTCCCGTTGACCTAGAATCACGAAATTTGGCAAGAAGCAAGGAGCAGCGCAAATAAAGGAAAAATGAAATAAAAAAAAATTAAAGGTGTCCCTATCCAGACATAGTTGACGCCAATTAAGATAGTCCTCTGAGTTGTTGTGCTATTGTGTGTAATGATACCAATTTTATCATGGTTGTATATTGGGTATGTACGGAACCCTCAGCGCACGAGTTCGACTCGCACTTGACCGGTTTTTTTATAGGTTGGGACTATTTTAATAATCAGTGTTGTTTTAATGTCTTTTTTCAATGTATGTTTTATTTTATTACCCTCTGTTTTGTCTGTGCTGTACTGTTGTCCCAAATAAATGTATTTTCTTTACTTTTACTATACTTAGATATCAATTATTTAACAAATAAAATCATATATCTGCTGACCTAAATTGAATGAAAAGTTTTGTAACGCCAACTATAAATTGGTTTCTCAGATGTCACATATTTCCAAATAAAATACCACTTTGTTGAAACTCAATATCCGTTCTCAGTTTAGATTTGAAATATTTTTTGAAACCGGCTACAGAGATGTTTCGGGTGAAATTGAATATCTTCTGATTCAGAGATGTTTTAGCAAAAGAAGTTACGACTCGAATATACCAAATCTGTCGTCGGACGTTGACGGCCGAACTCAGCCGGCCGAATCGAACGTATTAAATAAAAAGAGCGCATGTATATAGGCTGTTTGATAATATACGCACAAAAATGAAAGGGGTCATTTTGATTAGCATAATAACTAAAGTTGTGAAATGTTTACCATATAAAAGTGAAATTTATTTTGGCATGTAAAAACAAACATTTTATTAAACTTATGTTGTGCTATTGCTTATTGCTTGCCATCTAACCACGGATACTGTATTGGCGACGTCTCGAGATATCTCTTGTTGTCCCTTTCTAACCCAAAATCCGCAGCCATTTCCGAAAGAGATACCAAACCAACCTTTATTTTTGGATGTCGATTGCAATAGCCAGTCAGTTTTATATCGAATTAATCACCTAAACTTCGTCGATTTTCTTTAAAATTTGATAATAGAATAGAATAGAATAGAATAATCATTTATTTCAGATAGTGTCCGTCCATACAAAATATCAAATATCACAAATAAATAAACTTAAAACTAAAAACATACAAATCAATAATAATACAGTAAATTAGATCAAAAGTAAAATGTCACATTAAAATTAAATAAAATAGAATGGGAACATAAAATAAAAAAATCATATAAAATTAAAATGAAATACATGTACATATCAATTACCTGCGTGCTTTGAATTGCCCGTAATTATCCCCACCCAGTGCTTCTGAATAGGGCAATCAAAACGCGCAGCAATCATCTTCAGAATACTGTTGAGACTACCGCGCAATCTGTGAAAAAGAGACGCAATTTTTTTTCGCATGATCGCGTGAAAACCATCGACGTACGCGCTAGCGAGCATTCCCGACGCGCTGCAATGTCGCGGTACTCGTAATCCCAACAGCATTGTTATAAGGCGTTATTATACTGTACACGCAAGACGTTGTAGGCTCGTATCGTTGTATAATATAACTAGTAGTTTTTTTTTCGAGAAGTCTTTTTTTATGTTTTGAGAAACCATCACTTAATATCGTCAGTATATTACCTAACAGCCTGTATGACGCCGAAAAATGACCGATCAACTGCTGAATCCGAACTTTGTCCGTCTGTCAATCCATCCTGTCACGGAAATTTCGGGCGGAAATAAAAAAGTGTACATAAACAGACAGTAAACGTTCGTCTCGTCCGAACAGTTCCGACCCGAAATCGGCCAACGATTCTGTTCTGCTGTACGCGCTCTCTTTAATTTACACACGTTTGATTTGGTAGGCCGAGTTTGGCCGTCAACGTCCGAGCTTATTACGGCCGTTGACGGACTTAGTGTATTCAAACCGTTAGTTTCATACGTACACCCTAGAACCTTTTTGCGCGAGACCGTAGAAAAGCCATAGAAATGTTTCTACAGTAGCGTAGAACACTAAATGTAACTACTCCATTCTTCCAAACTTTTCTAGGGTGCTCGTTCATGCTAGCCAACATATTGTTCTTAATTCTACGGTTGCTACTATTTGTTTTTATATTATAATTGGTCAAGCGCGTGTAGGACCTCGTACTGTGAAGCCAGCACGGCTGTATCTCTGTATTTTTTTTATGAGTTTGTACTTCACTCTGCCCTTTTAACGAAAGTTTTGTTGAGAATAGAGTTTTCATTTTGTTTATCATCTCTTCAGTTAACATTATTAAATATAAATCTAGGTACAGTTCCTCCTAGAAATTTAGATAGTAGGGCAGTAACCAATCTGTTAAAACAACATCACTGGTTTGATCTATATATTACCAGTATACCATTTCGTTTGAGGTTATTCAGAACTTTTCTCATGGTCTTTTCTTCAATAGTTTAGATATTTTATGATATTTTTTCAATCTACTTTTGAGTAGGTCATACATAACTTCACGCGTTGGTGAACGCGCAGGAAAAAATACGTAGGGCGACTTTCGCAACGATGCCTAAACGTATTTTGTGGCTAAATATGATTTAGAGAGTTGTCAAATAATATAAATACGTTAAATTTAAACACATTTAGTCGCTAAATACGTTTAGGGAACGTTGTGCAAGCCGGCCCTATAATAAAACCCGCAAAATAATTTTACGAAAGAATTTAAAAGATAGTTATCTGTGTAAATAGAGATATGTCAGTCTAAAATTATGGATCCCAACAAGCCTATTAAGTCAAAGCCAATAATTATAATGATCGTTATGAATCGTCGTACTGTGAGTAACTTCATGTACGCCTGGTAGAGCGATGCGTATTTCTAGAACAGGCCTAAATTCTAGAACAATGCTCAAGCGGTAATCAAGACTCAAGGGTAGGTTTTTTGACAGTCAACTATGAATGTATATACATAGTAAACTATGTTGTTATGAGTAGATATTATTTAGGTTCATTCATTTATGTAATTTTAATTTAAGGAAAGTTTTTTTTATATCATTAGTATTGGTATGTACATATGTATACATGTAGTATGTTAGGTACAGCATTACACCCCAGGTAATGTCCACACAGTCCATCCCATTCAAAGTTTGTCTGGTAGAAATCGCTATTTAGTAATAAGACCGCTAATCATATCTATAGATTTACATTGTTATTTTTTATTTGTATTTGTTTCATGGTGTGCAATAAAGAATTATCTAATCTAATCTAATGACAGCTTAAAAACCTGACGGCCGTTGCGACAGAAAGGTTCTTGAGTACCACACACTGGAAAACGCAGCGTAGGACGGCCCCCCACTAGATGGAAATATGACTTAATAAAGGTGTTAAAAGTACTTAAGGTTAATAAAAGCTGGGAGCTGATGGGTGCATGCTGCACAAGATATCTTATAAAATCTAGGAGGCCATGCAGCAATGGACGTATTATGACTAATTTATACAGATGATGGCAATCAAAGAACTGTCAAAAATCTATGCTTCAGTCTCAATATAGTTTTGAGCTTAGTTCTAGAATATTAGCATTAGATTGGAAAGAAGACCTCTTTAGTCGGGTAAACAGATAAGTTTCTAGAAGAAAACAATGATGGGTCTATCCGTCATCAGCGGATGTCGTAATAAAACACGAGATACAAGCGCCGAATTCGCGGAACCACAGACTTTTTACGGCATGTTGGATATAAAGCCACATCCAAGACTGAGGGGTTTAAGTTAGGAACTTACCTCGTGAAATTAAAGGCACATGAGAACATGAGATGGATAGAAAGAAATGAAAGAAAGAAAATACATTTATATGCTCCCACATAATTAAATCCACATATTACACACACACATAATATTACATTAGGTATCTTAGAAAATAGAGAGCCTACACTTATATTTATGTAGGTATGTACCTATATAGGTAGGTGGGTGGGAAATTTGAACGCCCCTATAAAATAGGGGTGACATAAAAACAATTGGCAATCACAATAGTCCTCGTGGCCGCAGTGATATAAAAGTAATTAGAATGTTGCGTGGGGACAAAACGGTCCCTGTCTCAGTAGTGCCACTTCAAACCTCGATGGGTAGGTGCATTGCTGGTTTTCTGACAAGGCATGAGTATTTCATGGGGTACAAAGCGTATCCCATGTAAAAAATGCAGAACGTAGTTGTACAAATTGTTTATTATATAATTATCGAGGAGAAGTGTCAAGCTAGTAAAAGTTAGGTGGAAGTTGAACCAAGTACCTACTCGCAGATCCCAGGTAATGGAAGAACTGTTGAATTTGATCCCATCATTCTCGTTCCATCATCGGACAACCAGATGATCCGCAGTGCCCCACCTCTACTTGGTATATAAATTACCTATAAAGTATATAAGAATTCTATCAGGAGGCCAATTCAAGTAATACAATTTTTAAAACATTAAAATAATCGATCCAGAGAGATTGTATTATGAATTTAATATATTTTGGTATTCTGTTCCACTAATATTATCTTGATATAAATAAAGTCTATATTCGCATGCCAGTCAACTCATGCCATTGTTTTGTCAATACGTATATCTTTTATAATATTTAACAAGAAACAAGAAACTGATAACCGACATCCCCTCTACGGTTATCAACTCCCTCGGGCCCGACTTAGAAGTTGTAAAAGCTTTTTACGTAAAACACACGCCAGTAACCACCCGGCCACCACAAAGCTATGGAAGGAGAAATAACCACCGCCACATGACTTTATTGCGCCACAAGAACATCTTGCCCCAGGACACGACCTTCCGGTGCAAGTATGGAAGTCCATGAACCGACTCCGAACCCAAATCGGCTGATGCAGGAAGAATCTGTGTAGATGGGGAATACGGGACTCTACGATATCTGGATGCGACAGCGGGGAACCCATTCAAAGAATGTCCCACATGCTTATCTGTCCTCTGTGCCCTACCAACTGCACAAAGGACGACTTAAACTTAGCCGCTGACAACGCAATAGAGGTGGCTAATTTTATTCATCCTTATTGTGATTGAGAAGTGAATCGTTGTCTTGAAGAAGAAGAAGATATATAACACATCGTGACTAAGTCCGCTAATGGAAATGCGCGGGAAACGCATGGGAAATGAACTAAATATAATTGGAAATTTCCAGCTTATTTTATAAAAAGACGCTGTGCAAGACAAGAATGCCTTAATAGCATTTAAGCAAATCCCGCTGTTATTTTTCAACTTAAACCATCAATAAATCACCATCGTCAGAATGACAAGACACTTTTAGCTAGAAGATTACTGGTTCCTGAACAAAGCGCCTTCTTAATTTATATCTCAAGCTCGTACAAAAAGTAGTTTAGATAAACTACTTTTTGTGCGAGTACTTAGCACTCATTATCTTTGATTTGCATGGACGGTTTAGTCAGACGATTAAAACATCAAATGTCAAAATTTATTTATTCATTAGAATCACAAGGATTACTTTGAACCGTCGATTTTACTGCCTGGTTAGGCTGGTCATAAAAATAAAAAAAACTATTTTATTTAAGGCAACCTAAATAAACCCACATCTAACACACCCACAGAAAATAAAATAAAGAACAATTATAAATAAACAAGAATAAAATAGGATAAATATATAAAATAAATATAGGATAGATAAATAGGAGCTACCATTTTGGGCCAAGGGTGACTAATTGAGGAAATTATTTCCTTCATTAATCACCCTTCGCACGCGGCACTTCCAGTGGAGAAGGTTTTACTTTTTAACTATTTAGTATTATACATATTATTTTAATACATAGTGTTATATAATACATATTATCAATAGGTACATCAAAGAAAATAAGTTACAATTTATTTTCTTGAGTTAAGGTTAGTTCAATGTGAACCTATCTACCCCTTTATCCCTGTCCGTGATTTGGTAGATAATCTCTCCTTGCCTTGAACCTCTAAATGTTTCAGAAGAAATCCGTCCCTGCCAACCTTATAAATTACTACAACCAACATTAAAATACGTTACACCACAGGATATATTTTGAGATATGTGTCCTGATCCCGCCATCTCCTTTCCATCAAAGGACAGGCAAATGCAAGGCTCAGCAACATCCACACCATGTTAATATGTCACGTATTTTAGCTTTGAATTAGCACATAATAAGTAAAGCATATTAATCTCGGCCTAAGTGTTCAGTCTCGGACGTTGACCTCGGGAACTGATACGATTGGTACGGTCCTAGGTTTTAGGTTAATAAAAGGGCTTTCAGTAATCTAAGTGCTTGAATGAGCATTTTGACTTGGTCATTGAACTCAGAAATACGATACACTAAAATTAAGAGGCAAATTCAAGTTCAAATATTTTTATTCATTAAAATCACAAGGATCACTTTGAAACGTCAACATACGGCCTAAAGAGTATTGTTGTATTTGTTCAAAATATTTGAATTTTTGAAAGGTAAATGAAGTGTCATGTTACTTCAATCTCTTTTAATTAGTTTGGTCTAGACGTGTTTTTAAATACTGGGATTAATTAGTTAAAATAATGTAAAATAACAAACCTTAACAAAAAGTACAGTGTTTTCGTTGAAATTTGTTTTATTTAGTTGGTTATTTCAGTAATAAAATTATTTGCAACTACTGAAATGAGAGTGTTGACGGTAGTGGTCACACATTGTCATGGTCTCAGGACACAAGTGGGTCGCAGCAGGCAAAATTTGCGTAAATGGGGCTACATTGGAGAGTCAGCGACTAGTTGCCCATGCGGAACAAACCCTCAGACACTTACTAAGCTGCCTATTGTGTCCTTATTCTTGGACCCTGATTGTTCCGCCACAGATAACGCTGCTGCAGTGCCCAAGTATGGGCAAAACAACATTTGATATTTAAATAATATGAATCATATCGACACGTAGAAGGAGAAGAATTGTCTTGGTTTTTAGCCCCGACGCAACATGAGTGGTGTTATAAGTTTGGCGCCTATGTCTGTCTATGTGTCTGTATTGTATAATGAATGGATCGATTCGGTTGCGGTTGTTTTAATATAAAGCTAGGTTCTTAGTTTTGTGACCTGCTCCTAAGACTATCAGTAGTTTTTCTTGTTGGTGAAAGAATCTCAGCTGTAAAATGAGATATCTAGTGGCTATATTTCTTCAAAAATTCCGATTTAGCTACAGCAGGCCTCTGTCAACAAAACAGACCTAAATCTGTCAACAAAACAGACTTAAACAACCGATTGAAGAAAGTAGTTTAAAATGTCTTTTTAAATATAATAGAATTAAATTTATTTGCAACAACATAAGAAAAGAACACAAAAAAGGTTTACATAAAACAAAAAACACATTTAAAAAACTAACCAATCTACATATATTATTGTTACAAAATGGACTCTCACTCAGCATGGTCCAGGTTATAACAACGCACATTGGTCTTCCATTAAGACCGATTCTGATTTGCGGACATTACTTTAACAAACCAACATACAAAACATACAAACATACACAACTATTATTAACAAGCGTGACAAAAAATAAATAAATTAGAAAATAATGAAACCACAGTCAACATCCGTGCTTGAATGAACTTTGTGTCGTATGTATGACTTTTAAAAATCGATTTCAGAAATAAAATATGTCATTAATCAACCTTAAAATAAATAAAACCGCATGAAACTTAATTGTAGCACTCGATGGGAGAAGCCACTGGCTCCTGAAATACAGTTGAGGGAACGTACCCATACAACGTGACCCATTTTTTCGACTTTTTACCCCCTTCCTCAGTGACCACCCGCAGAATATGCTTAGATGCCCACCCCCTCTAGTTTTCATGTAATGCATAAATATATATATGTATTTTAATAATATTTTGCAAACAGAAAATTAAAAAAATATTAATTTGGCTCATATTTGTGTTTATTAATACGGTGCTTGACGCGTATCGCTAAGAGTGCGAGCATATCTATAATTGCGTCAGTGTTGCCACCTGTGAGTTTAAAAAGCGCTAAACACTATTTGACACACAAAATATTTGAATATTGCTCGAAAATTCGATAGATTTCCCAAGAGGATATTGACTACATGACGAAAACCCCGTCCTTATGACCAAGCGTGGTATTTTGAACACCACCCTCCCCCTCCTGAACGGGTCACGTAGTTTGGATATGTTCCCATATAGTTCGGGAGACTATGGATTCAACATTAATTTTTGACAAACTTGACAAATGTTTGTCAATAAATTAATATTTGTTGTTGTTTGTTTTGTTAGAAATACAAGAAAATTACATGATACATGTGCACTGACAAACTCCGATCCCATGTCAAATCTTGCCAAATCCCTATAAAAAACATCCAAACCATTGCGCCAACCATCTTAGGCTTTCCATAATAATTGAAATTCTTGCCCACAAAATCCTTTCAGGAAATCTTTCAAGTAAACACAAATATTTTTCATCGCGTGACGAAACGCGTCGCTAGCTGACAATTTGACGAGCAATTTAAATTCCTGCATTTATAATGAACCGACGCCCGCAGAGTGATGTTTCTACAAGTGCAATTATCATCATCATATCACCTACAGAATGTCCACTGCTGAACATACGCCTCCCTCCTAGATTTCCAGAGTGGCCGATCTTGTACGGCCTGCACGTAACGGCTCCCAGCAACTTTTATCGGGACTTCTTACCATCTAGTGGGGACCGTCCTACGCTGCGATTTCCAGTGCGTGGTCTCCACTCGGGAACCTTTCTGCCGTCAGTTCTTCGAGCTATGTGCCCTGCCCACTGCCACTGCGTTATACTGAAAAATGGGTGGTCTTATCGCTTAAAGCAATATCTTCCAGGTAACATTTGGATGGACTGGATTGAAAAGAACGTGCAGTAGCTTTATAAGTACAATAAGTATTTTCGATCAAATAATAAATACACCTACAATATACAAATACCTTAAAACATATGCACATAAATACAAATAAATACTTAATACAAATGCAAAAAAAAAAGTATTTCATAAATAGGTAAGGATTTGGCATCTCAACAGTTCTTTTGACAGGTTCTTACTTATATGTAGCTATCGTGCTTATTTTAACTCAGAGTTACAAACCATTTATGGTTGTTCGCAGCGGATTTAAACCCGGATAATAATTATGAACACCACAATAGCTAGGAACAGTGACAGGGGGTGACAGCTTTGCCCTTACTAACTTACTGAAACATTCATAACTGTCGCCCTGTTACATAATTAACCTTTTTTACTCTAGTTTTTTTGTAAGTGGTAAGAAAAATACATCATCATCTTGTCAATGGCATCAATGTGTAAAGAAAATAAAACTTACATAATACAGCTTTTTATTATTTTAATTATATAGATAAACCCGAAGATACCTTCTAGTAACAGTCAGAAAAATTTAACATTTTCTACCCAAACCTGACATTCTAGCTCGTCCGACGTGTGGTTAATACAACAAAACAGAGACCTATCCGTCTGCCATCCATCTTGTCCCTATCTCAGTCACGTAGGGTTGACCCTGACATTGTGGTTCGTAATGCCTCCAATGTAGGGCGACCATTACTTTACCCTTTATGTTTTATTTTTCAGTTGTGTCCATTGGTTTGTTTTGTTGTATAATTTTTTTTGTTGTACAAAAGCGCCCTCGGTAATCAGTAATATCCGATGCTCGTGAAGGGGAAACAAGTATAAAGTGCCATTACCTAGTTTTTAAGTTCTTATTGTGCACTTATTTATGCAAATAAATATCTTGTATCTAGCTATAGTAAGGTTAAAGTTGAACTTACCTTACTGCTTTGACACCAGGGATGTGCTGATGAACCGATCAACTTCATTGCACCCTTATATAAGTATTATTATTAATAATAATAATAAGCCATTTATTCCCAAAAATTACGCATAAAAATACATTTTAAAGAAATAATTCACATTTACCTTCACAATCTCATAGTATTCATTATATCACATTTGATTAAACACACATTTTACTATTATTTAACTATTCTTATTTTAATGATTTAATTTAGGTACACATCTTTGGGTAAAGGCCTCCTGCTTTACCCTTATGTGGGGGAAGGAGGGGACTCTTATGTAAGTAAGTCTATATGAACTAATAGCCAACTTTGGTGTCGAACTTGTATGCCAGATGCCGAATAGATTTACAACTTTTATAATCAAGAATAATATTTTACATGCCTTAAAAATGAAATGGCTCGGCTAAACATGACAGCTGATCTGTTAGGAGCGTCTAAGCAACACAGATTTGATACACGGTTATTGTACACCATGATATCTTTAAGAACTAATAGACTTAACAAAAAAAAATGTATATACGAGTAATATTACTGGACATTTTACACAGCGCTATCTAGCCCCAAACTAAGCAGTGCTTCTATTATGGGAACCAGATAACTGACAACATACCAACCTATTTACTTTTTTTTTGATAATACTTACATAATATATATAGAAAAACATCTAGAACCGGAACAAATATCTGTAGATCATGCAAACATTTGTTACGCGGCGGGAATCGAACACGCTACCTCCTGCATCTCAGCCGTCTATTTGTTCACTGTGCCACAAAGGTTATCAAACAAACAATGGGTGGCCTTATCACTGAAATCGATCTCTTCCAGGCAACCTTTGCAGAACAGTAATGAACAAAAGCGCTGTATATAGTGTCTAAGGAACTTTATCACAATAAATACAGCAGTGTCCTTAAGATCACAAAATCAAAGTGTCCCTACACTACGCCTCGGGCTAGTTTTATTTATGTCCCGCCACGCTATAAAATATGAGATTAAATTGCTCTGATCCCTGATTTTATGGCCTCTGATCTATCTATTTTCTACATCTAATTATAGGATGCACAGAGAACGCCTGGAAGTGTTTTCTCAATGACCTTATGAAGGGTAAAAAGGTTGAGGGTTTGATGGTCTCTCAAAACTGAACTCATAAACGTACGCAATATCCCCATTCTCACGTACGGTGCTCAGACAGACTTGTTCTTTGACGAAACCTGCCTGCATCCAACACATACTCGTAAAAGTTTGACGCATACTACGATGTGCTTTCAAGTGCGTAAGTAAATAATAAATATTATCTAATTACCGTTCTACATATTATGACAAGTAGAATACAAAGGGTTCTTTAGTTAATACATTTTATTTTGTATCGTGTCAAATAAATGTTTCTATTCACACAGGCTTGCCTAGTGTGAAAGCCGCTGCATAAACTGTGATCGTAGGTAGCGCCTACGAATGTTGCGAATGCAAAAATTCGTAGGTTGTGAATGTTTGCATCCGTATCCGCAAATGCGGAGCCTCCGCATCGATTTGGACAATATGCATCCGCATTCGCAATAATCGATGCAGATGTTCATATGGAGGCAAATGCAGCGCAGGTCACGACAAGAAAGAAATTAGGTGTGGCTTACGGGTGGCGCGTGCCGTGGTCACGTGTTGATTGACCAATAGGAGCGAAGATTTTGGTGACAAGATCTGACGCGTTTGTTATTGTTTATTAATCAATCATAACGTGTTTACTTTCGCTTATCGTATGAACATTGCAGTTTTTGAGTGTTACTGTGAGTATACAGTGAGTATTGTATGTTAAGCGAGTTTTCTGCTTTTAAAAGTTTATATTTTTGGTTTACTTCTACACAAAACGAAATTTCTTAAAAAAACTTAAAATACGCATCCGCATCCACACCCGCGGATTTCAAAAAATCTGCATCCGCAACATCCTTGGTAGGTAGTGCCTTCTGCCTCAAACGATGTATCTTTATACTTACTTTGTATAATTATTTATTGCTATAATACCAGGCATTTTAAGTTAACTACAAAAGTTGTCTTCAAAATTTTATTTATAAGTTAAGTTTAAGTTTATGATAAATATTTGTAATTTTTTTCATTTTAATTTCTATATTTTTATATTCATTATGGATCTAGAGTTGTTCTTCTGTCTTGTCATTACGCTTTCGGTCAATATTTCTGCTTAATATAACAACTTTTAGGTCAATCTCTTGTAATTAATGTGCTATAAACGTTACTACTCCGTTTCGATCCCCTAGGTCGACCTGCCAACCTCAGAGGTAAAAAAGGTTGGCGTGATGATTAAATAATATTAAATTATTGGTAATATTAAATTAATACAACAAAAAATTTTGAAATCCTTATCCGTTCCTTACAAGTAGATGCTTTAGAACTTGATACATCTAATTTACGCAGTTGCAATTAAAAACTTTGTTCTGTCAGAGGCACTTTCTTCCTAAAGACAAATTACTGCGTACTCTTTACTTTGTTTTTATGTTTGCCTAATTTTATTAAGGGGCTTCTAAGCGAGCAACATCTTCATGGAAATGTGAAACTGGCAATGCCTAGCACCGTCATCTAAAGACTTCAATCCGGGCCTCTTTAAGGTAAGAGTAAATAGGTGTTTCTAGATCTTCGTGCTTCATCTTAGACCACATCCGGTGAGATTGTAATGAAAAAAATCAATTCACGTAAAAAAAACATTGCGCTATCACATGCTCAATTTAAGTCCATTAGTTATCATTATTATAAATACGAGATTTATCACGTACCGTTTTATCGGTATTATGATCGGCATTCTTTACGTTCAATTCGTGAACCTGCATCTGGGTCCGCTCCGAATCGGGTTTCGCCTTGCACTACGCGCTGTCTAGTGCAAGACGGGTACGGTTTTTGAAGGTGATTAGGGTTCTTTGCGTTAATGGTGGCCCATCATGCTGCCAGGCTGTATCATCATTATCATCATTATATCTGCTGACCTCCTATAATCCTCGGCACTGGTGAACACGCAACGCTTAGTGGGTCTCTACTAGGTTCAATAACTCCTGTGTCGCTTGCATCATGAAATAAATAAGACATAACCATAACGTCTTATTTATAATAATTTCTGATATAAATCAAGAATTTTTCTTGGTATAACGTGTGCCACAATTATTGCTGGTAAAAAAATATTGCCATCTTATACTTCCTGTTAGAACGATCTATTGTATAAGTTTTGCCTAAACAAAATTAGATGGCGCTGCTAAAAAAATACAGATCCTAGATCGCGCTATCGAAAGGTTTTAAATAATTTTTTGGTCACTTCATGTTGTTAATCATGTAATCTGACGTACATTTTGTCATTTAAATTTGAAACAAAAGCAGTTTATCTTTCCTTCCAACCCTTGAAACCCTAGGCATTCACTATCCGTAATTTAACACTTGGTTTTATCGACAATGATGTGGTAATATAGAACCATAACACACAGGTTTCTGTAACATTTTCGACGAAATGTTACTCGTTTAAGAGCTCTTTTACTTGCAGACGCAAGATGTATGGAAGTGACTGTGTAAGCATTACGTCCTAATGTTTCCTTACTGCTGACTCTAAGATTGTTGTGTTTCCTCGGAACATTATATATCTATGCTTGTTTATGAACTGTGAATATTTTCCCTTGATATAACGGATGGAGGGTTAGTGGTGTATAAAAAGTACAGTCGGCAAATTAATTCGTTACACAATTCTATAATTTTAAAGTGAATCTTTTATTACATCGTATCAAACTTTTTCGTCTGTGTGTTGCATGTCGCGTGACGGTCGGCTGCGGAGTAGGGATAAAGTGAAAGTCGCTCGTCAGCTCGGCAGCCGAGGCCAATATGGCGGCGCCTATAGTTTGCATCAGCTGGCCGTGTAGTGATTCTATGTTTTTCATTTGTAAATGGAACTTAATAATAAATAATTAACTTAACTAAAACCTAGACAGTAATCATTAAGGATTGAAAGACCATATCAAAATGAATCGGTTTATGCAAAACAAGTAGCGAGCAACCAGCTCAAATGATTACCACAGTTTAGTATTTATAAATGAAATATGTGGTATCTGCCTTCCCTTCTAGAAAAGGCTTAAAATTTGAGTATTTACATAAATCTATCGTGTATTTGGACAAACCGAAGCTCGATTTCACATACATTTTATTTATTTTTAGCGTTAAAAGCTTTCAGCCACGTATTAATAAAACAACCTTTTAAAATCGTGTCGGTTTAGAGCAGGTGTCTGTGAATGGAGTTTTTATTTTATTTTAGTTAATTATTCATTGGAAACATAAATAATTAATTGTTTATCTCGTTGTACTGAGTAAGGTTGATATTAATCCACCCTAACTATGCAATATATTATAGATAGTAAAATTTTGTGGAAACTTGAGGTATGAGGTTCATCAGAGCAATGTTTGGTATTAAATAAAGAGACACCTGTAGGGATGTTTATAACAATCAAGGATTTTAACCCTTCCATCACTATACATCTATGAAGTAGCAATTTTTGCGAAAAATAATCTGTTTAATTTTGTGACTTATTTTTGTGACTTTATTTAATTTGTGGTAGTCGGCGGGAAGGCAGTCTACGTCATCAACCATGCAAGACGGCACTGTTACATCGTACAGTGCACTATTACAGTAACGTACGAGGCCAGAACACACTAAGACGTAAAAGTGCTGTCACGGAACTTCTGTATGGCACCTATATAACAGATAAAAAAAAAGAAAACAAATAAATGTGAGCATAATGGGCAGTCTTATTGCTTAACAAAGCGATCTCTTCCAGACAACCTTTGGATGGAGAGGATCATTGCTTAATGGAAGATTGGCCGAGGTTTAAAAAGAAATCATATGTGAGGGGATTTGTAGAAAAACCACATCCACTAACACAGGGGATTAGCAAGCTGAAGTGACAATGGGCAGGGCACAAAACTCGAAAAACTAACAGCTGTTAGGGCAGAAAGGTTCTTGAATAGAGTCCACACACGGAAAGCGCAGTGTAGGATGGCCTTCCACTAAATGGAAAAACGACCTGATAAAAGTCGCTGGGAGCCATTGGGTGTAGACCGCACAATATATTTGCGAACATACATTTATCAAGTATTAAAATCCATCACACTAATCACACTATTATGATAAATGTGAAAGTTTGGATGTTTGTTTATTTGTTACTCAATCACACCGTAACGGCTGAACCAATTTCGAAGAAACTTGGTATATGCCTAGGTTATAACCTGGATATATAGGCCACCATTTATCCCATAAATCAGTTCCCATGGGATAAAAATGGGGTGTCAAGTCAAGTTGCAACAGCGAGTTTACCTTTATTTCTAGGTTACCTACACATTTAGGAGTGTAACTCGTATGAAGTCGTGGACAACAGCTAGTAATCCATAAGGCCCAGGTTCAAACACATAAGCTCCGAATCGTATATCGTGGTTCTCTACAAGGCCAACACGACTCTCTGATGAGTCAATTAATGTTCTAAAGGAGTCATTTGAAAAATAAGTTTTACTATACTGCTTTAATTTTTTCATGAGGATAATCTGTGGCAGTTTTCAAGTTAAGCTTCACTTAGACTTCGCGGAGCAAGATTAAGTGAGAGCACTCCATCCTGTCGACAGTTCAGACTTAATATGAAGATTTGAGATTTTTTTACCTTTGAAATTCATTTTTCAAAAGCTGACCTGAAAGTTTGTTATCATAAGTTTCTCTGAGTTGTATGAAAGATTTATGATGCGTTTCTTTCAGACTTAAATAGCTTAGATGCTTTTTAATTCTTTGTGCCGAATTAAAAGTTTAAGCCACTTACAGAATATAATCTGGAATATTCACGATTATACATTTACTCATACATTTTCAACTCATACTGCGCTTTCCAGTGCGTGGACTTTTTGAGATCTTTTCTGCCCCAACAGCCATCAGTTTTTCGATGTACCCCACCCATTTCCACTTGTAGTTAAAGATTTTTAAATAGCAGGGTTCTTTGACACTTCAATTTACTAATCCTCTGCAAAATGTCAGTGACTGATTTTCGTCTACCGATGTTGTTATTACTTTCATTGATAAATTAATTGCAGTTAATAGTAATTATAAGGCTATATTATTTTAACGCATGCTATTTTACCACTACCACTTTTTATATCACCATTTACAAAGTAACATAAAAACTACGAGCCTTACAGTAGTCGCATATGATGTGTAACATCTGACCACCGCGCGCGCTCATTGATCAAATCAAATAGCGCGCGCTTCCCCGGTTTCCTGTTACACATTTCCGTCCCTTTTGCCATAATCACGGCCACAAACCGAGAGGAAAGATGTTACACATCAATAAATGTTAGTATTAAATCAACTCTTGTATGTACCTATGTTATATAAAAAGTTATCATAAGACGTATTATTTATATGCGCCAATTTACGCTCATACCTTTTAAAATGTAATTTGTTGTCTGTTTTTTATATTAAAACTAGCTGACCCACCAGCGGCTTCGCATGCGCTAAGACCAAAATATTTTTTCTATAGAAACTTTGTTACCCCTTTTTTATCCCATGGAACCTGATTTATGGGATAAAAAGTAGCCTATGTATTAATCTAGGTTATGATCTACGTAAATACTAAATTTCATGGAAATCGCTTCAGCCGCTACGACGTAATTAAGTAACAAACAAAAAAAATTAATAAACAAATATCCAAACTTTCGCATTTATAATATTAGTGTGATGATATGTAAATAATTGTATATTATTTCTGTTATTAAATATATCCTATTTGATATCTGAAATAAATGTTTTATATTAGGTATGTGGATGATACGTGACCAAATTTGTAGGCAGAAGCTAGCTAAAAGATAAGGCTGCATCAGCTGGCCCGTAAAGTGGACCGGGAAATGGATCTCATTCGCACATAGAGAGCTCTACACGAGCTGCCTGTCAATAAACCCCAGTCAATAGCTGTTTTGTAGTACACCCATACGGGTGCTAAGCTCTAGTATCAAAAATACCAGCAAACGCTATATGATGGCTATTTTGATGGATGTAGGAAGGTATTTAATCAGTGCATGTTAACAGTACATGCGTAGGACGGCCTCGCACTGGATGAAAAGACGATCTGACAAAGGTGGCTGGATATCTATGGGGGAGGCCTACGTTCATCAGTGGACGTCTTATGGCTGATATGATGATGATAATGACTAGTGATGACATGTAAACCAAAATCCCTCACTACGTACCTCATAACAAAGTCACAAAGCGGGCTATGAAAAAGGTTTAAATATGCGTTTCTTTAGGAAATTTAATGAGGAATTAAAGTCACTGACTTAGTTTAGAAGACTAGCAAACGGAAGGGCGGGGCATATAGTCGAAGAACTGATGGTCGTTGGGGCAAGCTTTTAAGTGACCATGCACTGGAAAAGCGCAACGTAGTATGTCGCAACGTCAATGGTCTCTTCAGAATTGGACGTCCATATGATATGATGCTTTCGATGATGATATTTTATACGGCCGTTAAATAACGCTTACTGTTTTCTAAAAAACATAAGCTGTAAAACAATCCTATCTATTCACGAATAGATTCAAATAGTACTCTCAAATACGAACGGTCGGCAATGTGTCTGGTTTACAATATGGATTTCATTTGTAATCAAAGATTGTACAGAGTTAATTCAACGTCCAATCATCAGCATCAGTCCATGTAACGTATTCACGACTAAACGATTAAATACCTAAAAGTCATTAGTAACTAAAACGTCACTAACAAATAGACAGAGAGAGTTACATTCGAATTTATAAAATACTATGTAACACCCCCCCCCCCACCCCTCTCCTTACTATTTAGTCCTTACAATGTTTTATTTATACCTAATGACCTAGCGCCTAGTTTTCCTAACCTAACCTTACCTTAAATGACGCACTTAAGGCACCTTCCTACTGATAATTGGATGATCGATTTGGCCAGTGATCGTTTAGTTAATGGTAGACCCTATTTTGTGAAGAGTAGTAACTCGATTCTTTTAAGTGGTTTAAGACAAATCAATCTATAACCCGAATGTTTAATTAACCCTCTAGCTGCCTAGACTGTCTTATTGAACGTTAAATTAGTAACCAATCTCCTACTGTACGAGTAGGAACCTCAAAGGTAATAAAACTCAAAACTGAATAGTACTCTTTCCTACTACCTAACATACACCAGCAGTGGTGTTCGACAACTGGTTCTCCCTCTCCGAGATTAAGGCTTGGAGTCGCGCTGGTTAGCCACGTACCCTTTATGGGGATATTTGTTATCACAAATACTTATCTATATTAATACTTATCACAAAACAGCCAGATGTCAGTTCGTTGAAGATGTGTCAGCAAGAGACTCTCTGAACCCAGCTATTATCCCACTGCGTGGTGGGGTTTAGAGAAATGAGAGGGCATAATCTTTTACCAATCCAACAGATGTATCTGTTTTAATACTCTGTAACCAGCCTGTTTTTGTCAGCTAAGTCTTCGTCTGTTTGTTATTCAACTCACTCAACCACATTCACTTGTGATAGACTAATAAAAACCCATTGGCTCACTCTACCTCTCATATTATTCCTCTAGTTATCTGCGGAACTAGGCTCTGCCATGAAAATGACAGCGACTAGTCCCTTGCTATCCCGCTGGAACTTTTCCATCCTCTCAGGTGACCTGTCCTTCGCCCCATAAGCTTTTGCTTTAGTAGAAGAATGTAGAAAATAAGTTAATCCGTATCAAAAAGCTCAATACATTAACATGTCTAATATGAACGATGGCACATAGTTATCGAAAGAAGAGTACTCCTCACACGAGAGTCTTAGCTCTTAGGGGACATCCGCCCAACCAATACTAGGCCAACTAATAAGCTTATGCGCCGCCAATGTTATGGTTTCAAAAGGTTACGAATCTATCACTTAACTATTCGTCATGTAGAACTTCTTTCAGAAGATTGGAAAAGAATATTTTAAATCACAGACAACGTAAATGTCAATTATTCAAGTCAGATATACATTTCATTGTCAACCGTTGCTATTGCCTCTCTCATGGAGCAAATAAACCAACTCTAATTGTTGAAATGGTTCCGATTTCAGGGATTATCCACTTAAATACTTATAAAATAATAGTTATACGTGTCCAACGGGAATACTTTCCCGATGGCTTCGTCGAAGAGGACTCATCACATGTGAGGCTTAGTTTTTATAAGGGGCATTCCCCCACCATGATTGGACTGATCAAAATATTCTCTCACTTTTGGAGTAATCAACGACCTAAACCCCGGAATCTTCTCCATCTCTTCAACTCCGGTTAGAAGTAGCTCAATTTAATAATGTTCTTTAGCTCTCTATTAACTTATTCAAAATAATAAAGGAAATTACCATCTGACTCAATTTATTGCTAGTGTTGTATTATCTAAAGTAGTTCAGACTTAATATTGTAATATGTTCCAATCTCCGTCAATTCTAGTTAAATCATAGTATTGTAAACATTACAATATAGCGTACCAAGGTTTAAAGCAAACTTATCGGATTCACAGAAAGGTAACAAACTCAACTTTGAACTTTAGTTTATTTAGGTTGAATAAAGATTATTTCAGTAGACCTCAACGGCAATTCCTATTTAGAGACTAGTTTTTGCCTACTTCCATCCTAATCAGCGGACCCTAAAACCGTCCTAAGGATAGATATAACTGAGTCAAAATAAGTTTACAAATGAAAATGTGGTCGTTCACTTTCCCAAAACCCCAACGAAGTTTGACTTATAATCTGAACCCGGGATGGCCTAAACACTGAATACCTGCCTGAATAAACCCTGTCGTAGTAGTGAAATTCCCTTAGGTTTCCCTACAATCCAAATGAGTACCTATCCTACCATAGCCTATCTAATATGTGATGATACAAACTAGAAGCCTAAGCTTGCAATCTTCCCCCTTCCAGGCTTCCGCACCGCGCAGCCTTCTCGAAGCTATTCCCTATGCCCCGACCACGCTTCTTAATTCAAATAAACGTTTCTAAATTCAAACAAAAATCCAGCAAACCCACTTCAAATCAGTTTATTCTAGTTACTTTTGATGACTCCCGACCGATCAAAACTGCGCGCGCATCTGCAGAACTTCAAAATCGCCCCTCGTACCTCCGCTTACACAAATAAGAATTACTTTTTTCCAAAAGATGACTTGATTGCGATCGGCTAAAGAAAAGTAACTTCCAAATTCCCCACATCTCATCTTCGTTTAAATGAATATTTATTGGTGATCTTACAATTCCGATTCTATTACTTAGCTTAAATAAAATGCTTTCTGTAACTAATTACGAATTCCCTTGCCATCCAAGAAACAAATCTATTCACTAAAATTTCATTTTTAACTCTAATTAATAAATCTGAAACCTTCATCCCAATTTAGAAGCACGACTCCCTTTATGAGAGCTAGAAAACCATTGTGTGTTTGACAGTACGCACATTCGAACTAAAAGATCTGCCTTCACCTTGTACAACATGACTTTACTTGCAAATTCAACAAGACGGTCATACCGGACTGTTACAACTAGCTGACCCGCCCGCGGCTTCGCACGGGTAGTTTATTCAATAAAATATTACTCTCATTTAGCGCAGTTGGCTAAAAAGTAGCTAATGTCCTTTCCCAGGATATAATCTATCTCCTTGCATAATTTTATTACGATCCGTTCAGCCTTTTAGTCGTGTAAAGATAACAAACAAACAAACAGAGAGTATGTATGTATTATACATATAAACCTTTCTCTTGAATCACTGTATCTAGTGCTGAAAATTTCATTAAAATCCGTCGAGTAGTTTAAAAGATCTAAGCGAACAGACAGCGCAAGCGACTTCATTATATACTATGAAAAGAAGTATGAATTTATTTTTATAATCAACACGTCGGTAAAATATTACAACAGTCTCATTACTCAGTTGTACTACAATATAGTAGAAACTGCATCGAAACACAACGCAATCGAAATAATCACAAATGTTGATTGCTATCCGTTGTTTTGATTTGTTTGAACATGTTTATTCATACTATTCATACACACACAAAAGGCTTTTGAGCACAAACGTTTAAATATGTACGTATTCTAAACTGTAAATGTACCAAAATAAGTGAAAACGTACTATTATTATAGGGGGCCCTTTGAGCCTCCCAACTTTAAACAAACAAGGCACATAAAAACACGCGTCAAAAATTTATAGTAAACGTGAAACCCAAATATTTATGAGCGACATCAATCGTAAAGTGAAAGTTTACGTAAACCACATCCGTTGGATATACCAATGCCTACGAAATGTTTCGTACAACTTTCTTGCTATTACAAGATTAACTTTTCGATGTGAGAGTTGCGCCGTAGAACAGCGTAGAGCTCTCAGTCGTGCTACGCCAACCGCTACAATCGCTACGCCGTAGCTGGTTGCAACGGGACGTGCTACGAACATACGCCATACTTTTACAACTTTCGCCTACTCATCCAAAGTGCACAGTGCAGTGCTAGGACTACCACCAAAGTGTAAATAAGTGTTTATAAGTGTATATTAAGTGTAAGTGTCGTTGATAGCTGGCCAGCGCAGTCCAATTTGCAGAAACAACAAGAGATGACCTTTTCGTTTTACAGGTTAGTTGTATTTTTAATTAAGTCGAGATGAGAGAGCATTTCTGCGCCGCGTTTGTCATTATTTTTATGGTGATTAAAAATAAGCTTTACTGTGAACATGTGTCAACCTTTTCGGTCGGTAATGCAAGTTTATCTCTGCACAATTTATGATGCGGTATAATAATAGGTATTAGGTAAAATACATTTAAAACAAAAACGTCCATAATATATAATGGTTTTTGTATATTGAAATAGTATACTTAAGTGTAAAACTATAGCGCAGATAGGTTTAAGGAAAAAGTAGAAAGAAAAAAAAAGTACTAATGAAAAAAAAATGTGGCATTCCACGAGTACTGACAGAAGTGAAAATTTTAATAAAATCAGACTACACTACAGATACTTATATACAGAGGTGTCGGTAACGGTAACAGTGTCGCGAGTTCAATGGGCTTTTTCCCATTTCAAAGATGCACATCGTTCCGGAAGAAGTTTTCACTTCAAAAGTGTCGTCACTTAAATTAAATTTCATTAAGTACTTGAATTAAAGGACATGACTTGAATTTAGAGGATATGGCATTTTTCATTTTAAATGAAAAAAAATGTGCATTTGTAAGAACTTTGCCGCAAAAAGCATTGAAAAAATGGTAGGCAGTAGGTAAAAATGGTAGGTAAAAATAATGTGTGCATATAAAAAACTTGAACTAGATAAATTATATACTTCAATTTTGAAGGTCTCCGGCACAAAATCCAAATTGTATATTACATAAATACTAAAATAATTTTACTTTCACGTATCCCTTGCAAACATAATAGAGACTTACATTAGTGCTGGGCAAATTTAATTTCGTACCGGGTCCTGGATTAAATTTTAATAAAAAATAGATTAAGTACTCAAAATACGGTACAAATGAAATCGTGTGGTTACACGAGTGCGCCTTAATAATTAATTAAATTGCGCTCCTTTCGTTGTAATATAATTTCGTATCTTCTACATTTTTAATCCTGGCTTGAATTTTGTACGTCCTGGAGAATATGCGGATGCAAGTTTTTTTTCCTTTTTGTCCGCTACTCTCCCCAGCGAAAGGTTACATTGGTAAGGCATTATTTGAGGGCGTTTAACAGTTCTTGAACCAACAAACACGATGGAAAGACGACTTGAAACTTACAGCTGGACAACACTGGAGAAGAGTAGCACAAACTAGAATCCAGTGAAAAGTGTTAGAGTAGCCGTATGCCAAGAGGCACACTGAACTGCGGGACATCTTGTAATCAAATCTAAACTCACAATTTTACTAAAAACATGTAAACCATATATAAAAGTTCTTGAAAGTATCTTTGAGAACGTCATTAGTACGCGTTTTCAATTAAAGCAAATTTCAGTAGTTTTCGAAAGCATTTTGTTTCTTTCGATACATTTATTGCCTAAGCAAGCTCACGTTAACTATTGACGTTTGCGTAATTTATCAACTCGTACTAAAGGCTCAGTTGATAAGCGTTTACTTGTCACCCGCCACTGATATAGAATATTGGATTCTGTATCTTGAAAGTTGGACCGTGTGATCCATTTGGGTAAAATACCTCCAAATTCAATAATTAAGTTAAATAAAAACTGAGATTTCGTGATGCTGTGTTAAATGGTAACCATCGCCTATAACAAAGTATTTCCACATAAGGTCATGCACCGTAGAGACGTGTTCTACGATGCATGCCCTGCGTCCATCAACTTGAGGAATACAGGTGTATAGCCTCGTGTGCCATTTTACTATAAGATACGTTTTTTCCAATATTGGTTATTTAATGAACAGGCTACCAAATAAATGGTGTCTAATTATTTAACATCGGTCTAACATGCCAATTTTGCAATTAACCTTTTGGTTAATTTTATAGTTTAATATGGTCGTTTATTACATAAATTTGGCATGCGAAGCCTTATTAGTTAATTTAACGGGAATGTAAAACGGGTAACGAATAATTAAGGCTTCCAAAACTCTGGATTGCAATTATCGATACTGGTATATAAATCTATGGTACTCGTATTATTTAACAGAGCTTTTAAAAGGTTTTTTTTAATTCAACTTAAGTGTTTACAACATATTATAGCTAAATACAATTTAGTACAACAATATCTTATTTTAAATTAAAATAAATGTGCAGGCACCTTTATTAAGCCTTCAGGCCGAGGTACTGCAATGCATCAGGCATGTTTGCAGATGCTCGCACGTATGTATTTCATGCATTCTACGCAAGAGAGCCGCCTCGATGCTGCGCCGTGCCCGCGGCAGCAGTAACAACATCCTACGTGTTTTGGCTGAGAAAGTTGGCTGCCTAATATTGTGACACCTAAGTCAGCTACATGTTAGATAATGAATATTCAGTTTAATTAATTTACATATGTATAATAGATGGCGAAGTTTTATAAGTACCTATTTAAATAATGTGTAGCGGCTCAAGTTCTCTAAGCACCGAGACAAACCTTTAAGGTACTTTATGTATCACAGTTAGTATGTAACTTTTTGTTAAATAAATAAATAAAAAAAATGTTTTGACATGTGATTTAATTTAATTTATTTAGATTGTTTAATGTAATTTGTAATTTGTTTTGATTGAAATTCCACATAATTTACTTGTCATTGATCTGTATTTATTTTAAATGTTTATTACTAACATAGATGTAAACAAATGTAGTACTAACCATATATGGACAAAATGCGTCTAAAACTAATTTATTGAATTGAATTAAATGTATAAGTTTTTTGAAACTGAATAGGGTATTCGGTTTTGGAAAGATCAGTTCTAATGACGACTTCTGTTGGGGTCGGGAGTAATTTGGGCCCACGGGCCCAGTCTCCACCCTAAGAAAAAAAAATATTCTAGTGTGGTTATTTGGGGCCACATGTAGTGTGAGTAGAAAGTACAGTTAACAAAGAGTAAAACTTACATTTACTTAAAATTTAATTCACAAGTTGATTTATTTAATAGATGGACTACTCCGATTATGTTAGCAGGCTACGCGCGATCACTCTATTCCATATAAATTCAATTTCCCCTGTCAGGGATCCTGACAAGTGGTGTAACCAATTTATAAACAAGAGGGGTATTGGATCAGTTTGTTTTGCACTCTAATATTTTGTTTGTTTAATAATATTTTTTTGCCTGAATTTTAAAGGTTATGGAATGTTTTTGCTTGGTTATATCATTACTATATCAGCTATGGGACGTCCACTAGTAAACATAGGCCTGGCCATAGATTTCTAGAGCGACCGACCTTGTGCAACCTGCACAAAATGGCTCCCAGCAACCTTTATCAGGTCATCTCTGGTTTATCAAGACGACCTCAGTGACGCAGTGGGCTAATAACCGGCTGAGCCGTAGGAGGTTGCGGGTTCGATTCCCACCGCGGAACAAATGTTTAAATGATCTACAGACATTTGTTTCAGGTCTGGATGTTTTTCTATACATATATTATAAGTATATATTTACAAAAAATAAAGTATATAAGTATTTTATCAGTTGTCTGGTTCCCATAGTAGGTACAAGCTCTGCTTAATTTAGGGCTAGATAGCGCTGTGTGAAATTTACAGCAATATATATAAATATATATCTTTCTATCTAGTAGGGGGCCGTCCTACGCTGCACTTTCCAGTGCGTGGTCTTCACTCTTGAATCTTTTTGTCCCAACGGCCATCAGTTCTTCGAGCTATGTGCATGGTCCAGTGGTAATTATTCTTTATATCCACTAGGACCTTGGCTCAATGGGTTTTATAAGGGTGTCATGAGACTGATTTTGGTTTTTTTTTATGTATACACCTTACTTAAATATCTAGAACACTCAGACCAGAAACAAATATCAGTAGAACTTTGTTCTGCGGCGAGAATTGAACCCGCACCTTCCTGGGTCAAATCCAACGGACTTAGAAAACCTACACTACAATAGCCGATGAACGTATCTGTTTTTGAAAAGCATTTCGTAATTAATTGATTCATTTTGAAACTCAAACAGGGTATTGGGTGGTCCATTGTTCCGGAATTTACTGGGTAGTGAGTTCGTTAGAAACCGGAAATAGACATGAATAAACTTAGATCTTCAGTAGTGAAATTGACAGCTATTGGTTTTGCGTATTTCAAAAGGCTTCTTGTTACTTCGAAGAAAATTGGAATTCATTTTGGACGAATATTTGCATAGAAATTGGTTTTATTGGCACTATGTCGTGTTTTAGTTCCATAATTATCCTTTGAAAAATAACTCGCTAACTAAATAGTCTCGCTACCGGAATATATATATATGTAAGTACAGGATGCTTCAAAAAATGTATTTTATTCAGAAAGGGAGTAATATTGCCTATTATATAGTCAACCTTTCATCAATACATTGAATTTTATAATTTTTTTAGGATAAATTGAGTGGACTTTTTTGTTTTCCTTCAAATCAACACTTTTTTGAGCTTTGCGCCTTCCCTAAACTTACTTGTAAAAGTAAACAACATTTACTTGCTATTATCAATTATTTATCTAAATCAGCTTTTAATCAATTTATTTACCATATCAGCTAATTTTTTTCAAGGGATTCTTCAATGAAAAACATCGAATTCAAAAAAGTCGTAAATCAAACATTGTTCTCCTGAGGGAGGTCAATAACCCCGGGAAACCATACATATATTAGGTCTTTACCTATTAATAAACTGGTTGACTTTCCTGAGTTAGATTTATTTAACTTAAATCCCTCAAAATTTAAGCGTGTTCTTTTGGAACACTGGTTTGAATTGGTTCAATAACTGTTAGTTCTCACTTTTACTGTCATCGAAACTTTCATATTTTTACTTATATATTTTACCTTTCTTTTAGTTTTGAAAATGTTAACTAAACAAACAAGCTCACTTTAATATTATATGCGAAAACATGTAAATGGTAATAAGACGTTTTTAAAGTTGTTCATGTTAGAAATAAGTACTGTTTGTTTTCCGAATAAAATAAAATAAAAATAAAATGAAATTGCCGTTTTGTATGGAATAAGTGAAAGTACTTATTTTTTTAAACTTTTTTATTTCTGTTATTCAAAGTAATCACCCATGCAATCGACGCATCTTTGCCAACGCATTGAAAGTTTATTGATGCCCTTCTTGTAAAAATCAGCTGGACGGGAGGCAACAAACTCTTCAAAGGCATTTTGTATTGCCTCTCGGGAATTGAAATTTTTTCCCACTAAAAAGTTGTCTAAATTTTGGATAAAGTAATAGTCGGTAGGTGCAAGGTCTGGTGAGTATGGCGGATGAGGGAGGGCTTCCAACCTCAGCTCTTGCTGCTGGAGACTGTCTGTTGTGCAGTATGGGGTCGCGCGTTGTCGTGAAGGAGCAGTGGGGGCGACCGATTGACCAAAGCTGTTTGCCGATGTGCAAGCTTCTCCATCATTGTCTCCAGTTATTCACAGTACACATCTGCAGTAATGCTCATGCCGTTTTGTAAAAAGCTGTGGTGAATCACACCCGCACTAGACCAGCAAACAGTGACAATTACCTTTTTAGGGGTCATTTTTGGTTTAGGGCATTGCTTTGGTACTGAACCAGGATCTAACCAACCCTGCTGAGTGCTTTCGATTGTCGAACAGAATCCATTTTTCATCGCACGTAACAATTCGGTTCAAAATTTCTTCATTTCTTTGCCTATTGAGCAGCGCGAGGCAGGTCTCGATGCGTACGTTGCGCTGGCGATCGTTAAGTTCGTGGGGCACCCATCTATCAAGTTTTTTTACCTTGCCTATTTGTCGCAAATGGATCAAAATTATTTTGATGCTAACATCAAAAGCTGCTGCTAGCTCAGCTGTAGATTGAGTTTCGTCAGCTTCCATAATCGCCTTTAATTCATCATTGTTGACCAAAGTCTCCGGATGACCACGAGCTTCATTTTTCAAGTCAATATTTCCAGAACGGAATCGGGAAAACCAATAACGGGTTGTGCGTTCTTATTATTAGGGGGATTATGACGAAAAATGTTCAAATGTAATGAAAATACAACGCTAATCAATAAACAAAAGACTGAGTTTGCAAAATGAATGTCATGTTTTTAAAACAAAATTAATTTGAATTTAGAATACAAAGCCATTCCAAACTTTTTTTTATTTGATATTACCAGTACCTGTTATATGTTTGATCAAATTGTAATATGTCTACAAAGAATAATTCAGAAGGTTTTCCAATATGCAGCAGTGTTTTTCTTGCCGGAATATATTTCGCCCGTTCTATTTGTATAAACCCAGTGGAATAGAAACATTTCCTTGTTTTTTTTGTCCAACTATCTCTTATTCCTTGATTTGTTATGGAAGATTTCATTGTTTTTATTTTCCACTGTAGTTACGTATTGAACACTAAGGGACGTCAGTTTCAAAATAACAAAATCTATATATTAGGTTGGGGAAAAAGTTTCTTGGCATTTTTTAAGAAAATTTAAAACATATTTTAATATAGTATATTTACATTTAACTAAAGTATGTAGGTACCATTTTGTTCGATATCTTTTTGCCATCTTGTAGGTAGGGACATGATCCCATTGCTATAGAAATTTTGGGGCTTCTGATCAAAATACCGCGACAAGTGGTTTTGGCAGTCCTCTCGTGATGTTAACCTGACACTGCCTAAAGAATTCTGAAGAGACCGAAACAGGTAGAAATCTGAAGGTGCAAAGTCAGGACTATACGGCGGATGCATTAACACCTCCCAGCCAAACTCTCTTAATTTTTGCTGATTGGCTAAATATGTGTGAGGTCTAGCGTTATCATGATGAAAAACAACACCCCTTCTGTCGATTAATTCCGGCCGCATTCTCTCAACTTCTTGATTTAATCTCATCAGTTGTTCGCAGCAGAGTTCAGAATCGATGGTCCTGCCTGGTGGTAACAGCTCATAATGAATAATGCCCTTCCAATCCCACCACACACACAGCATCACCTTGTTGCGAGTTAACCCGGGTTTTGCCAGAGTCTGTGAAGCCTGACCGGCCTTTGACCACGACCTTTTTCGCACTTTCTTGTCTCGTACGTGATCCACTTTTCATCACTAGTTATCAGCTTCTTCAAAAATGGTTCGGTTTCATTACGTCGTAATAAAGAATCACAAATGAGTACACGGTTCATTAGGTTTCTTTCAGTGAGCTCGTGGGATACCCAAATATCGAGCTTTTTTGTGTATCCAGTTGTTTTCAAATGCGCCAAAACTGTTTTGTGGTAAATTTTCAGTTCTTCAGCTACGTCGTAACTACTGATATGCCGATCTTGCTCCACTTTTTCAAAAATGGCATCAATTTTATCCGTAATAGGGCGACCAGAGCGACGTGCATCTTTGACATCAAAATTTCCGGATTGAAAATGCTTAAACCAAATTTATGCTACTCTCACAGACACTGCACTAGGTCCATAAACATCGCAAATTTTTTTCACGGCTTGCGTTGCATTTTTACCTTTTTTGTAGTAAAATTTTAAAATGTATCGAATTTCTTCATTAGATTTACTCATCTTTACAGTACGAAAAACAAATAAAAATCACACATTTTCCTAATTGGAATTTGGAATTTTATTCTTTAAAATTTAAACTTTGAATGATACCAAAACCAGCCAAATACAAATGGTATAGCCAAAGAGATTTTATTACAAGTTCATACACTATAATTCGAAAACACTTTTTCCCCACCCTATTATATAAAACATAGTCGGATTACTTACACCATTTATAACTCAGGGACGGCTGGACTGATTTTGATGACCCTTAATTTGTTGGTTTTGTCTCCGCCCCGAATAGCACAATAGCTATTAAAATATTGAAAAAATACACGCAAACATAAATTGTGAAGAAAATTCATTTTCTTATACATAGATGAAGCTAATGATGGCCGATTGACAATTCTATCGGGGCGACGTACGTTGACATTCCATGTCATATGCATGTCAAGGCGGTACGAAGTTCGGCGGGTCAGCTAGTTAACAATAAAGTAGCTCGAAAAGATAGGTATAGGGACTATTTATGTTATAATGTGTCACAAAGAATGTCAATTAAATACAAAAAAATGATAACAAAAAATAGCGGGCCACCCGCGGCTTCGCACGCTTGAAATTTCCCGTTCCCGTGGGAACTTCGGGATAAAAACCTATGTAAAACCCTTGTCAAAATTACGCGACACTTCATGTAAATGACTTCACGTCAATGAACGACTGTTAAATTATATGGGTAATGTTCATACAAAAATACTAAAATCACGATTAAAACATGAAAGTGGGGGTAGTAGGGTGAAAAATACTTTACGACCTATTCTCATATCTACCAAATATATAAAAATAAATAATTAAAATCGGTCAACCCGTGTCGGAGGAGTGCGACCACTAAAACCGTGACACGAGATTTTTATTTTTAAAAGATTACCATTACACATCAACATTGAAAACAGGTAACAGAACAGATAAAAATAATGTCAAATATGTTAATGCAAAATCGCAAATAATGTTTCTATGTTCAGTTAAAAAAACATTAATTAATAAAAATACATAATACAGAGAATGTTATTGCGGCTGGAAATGGGTCTTGTCAAAGATTAAATTTAAATAAAATGATGTAGAGCTTGAATAAATTACAAATTCCGGCTGAAAAGGATAAATGTCTTTACGATGGATAATAATCTCATATACAAAATTATATCGACACCTCCATGACGCAGTGGGCGAATAGCCAGCTGAGACGCGGGTTCGATTCCCGCCGCGGAACCAATGTTTGCATGATCTACAGATATTTGTTCCGGGTCTTGATATTTTTCTTTAAGTTATACGTATGTATTTGCAGAAAAAAAAGCATTTAATTATTCTATCAGTTATCCGTTTCCCATAGTACAAGCTTGGCTTAGTTTGGGGTAAGATAGCGTTCTGTAAATTTATTCATGCATTAATTATTTATTCATTTATATCTGATCTGTCAGTCAAGAAGCTAAGTAAGTTACTCCACACACGGAATCCCAACATCAAAAATGCAGGACAACTACCCTTTTCTATTTACTTAAATAAGTCATGCCTAAATCCTGTTTTATATGATAAAGGGCGTCCATACCATAAACCTATTATTTCAACGCTACCCCACGGATTTGCAACTTCTTGAGGAAAATATTCGTGTTTTCGTAAAATTATTCTGTTTTCCTTTCTGATGGCCGAGATCAAAGCATCTAATTTGTGTTTGATGAAGTAGGGGTAAACACACGTACCTTTGTTGAGATTGTTTAGAATTTTTTTGTTTGATGTTTGATGAAATTCAAATTATAACAATTATTAAATTGCTAGTTTAAATAACAAATTAATCCGCTTTCCGCTTCATTCGTGGCCGATTATACCGATATATATAAATATATTAACCAATTATACCATATATAATATAAATATATTATACCAAAACGCAAACCATTATTGTAGGTAGTTCAAGAACGCTTAGCAAAATTGACTGGTCCACCCTCCCACAAGTGGGTTTTGACGGAATAGCAATCCCATACAGCGAAAGCGTTAAGAATTTAGGTATCATCATTGACCGCAACTTTTCATGGAAGGCTCAGCTTGAATTAACCAGCCGGAAGTTGTTTGCGTCAGCCGGTTCACTAAGAAGACTACGCAACTTTTTACCTACGTCCACCAAGACTGCGCTTGCACAATCGCTTTTACATCCCGTTTTAGATTATGCCGATGCTTGTTATCTGGACCTCACTGAAGAACAGCTTAACAAGCTCGAGCGCCTACAAAATTTTTGTATCAGATTCATATTTGGCCTCCGTAAATATGATCATGTGTCTCCCTTCCGTTCAAAGCTTAAGTGGCTTCCAATTCGTCTTCGTCGGAATACGCATATCCTCTCTCTTCTCTATTCTATTCTTTTCAATCCTTTCACTCCTCACTCAATTCAATTTCTTCATTCTTCAAACAACTACACTCTTAGGTCATCAGAAAACTTGATACTCAGAACTCTTCGCACAGCACTTCCTTTTACAGCGCTTCTTTTACTGTCCAGGCTGTTCGGCTGTGGAATGCTCTGCCCGAAGAAATAAGACGGTCATCCTCCTTACACACATTCAAGCTGAAGGTGAAGCAACATTACCTAACGATGTCATCTTCCTAGCGTTATTTATTTACTATATAAACATTTTATCTGTTAGTTTAGTTAGCTATTTGCATATATCTATATATTAGTCTATTTTATAAGTATTTTAAGTATTAGGATTGGAACATTATCATATATTTTTTTTTTAGTATACTTAAGAATATTTGTGTACTTAAATATATCCTACAAATTACACCGCACTCCATATTGTAAATTTCGCTCCATCCAAAGGTGGCATGGAAGAGATCGCTTTCAGCGATAAGGCCGCCCATTGTATTGCCTTATTTATTCTAGCCTTATATTTATTTTTGTATTATTTCTGTTTGTGTGGTAATTCAATAAAGAGTTATCTATCTATCTATCTATATTTAATTATTATTATTATTTTCGACCACAATGCCTAAAAACGAAAGTATATAAACAGTGCATCCTACCTGTAACGACCTATGCAGCCGAAACGTGGATACTTACGGTGGGACTGGTCCACAAATTGAAAGTCGTTCAGCGAGCTATGGAAAGGGCTATGCTCGGAATTTCTCTGTAGGATAGAATCCGAAACGAGGTTATCCGACATAGAATCAAAGTGATCGACATAACTCAGAGGGTCAGTAAGCTGAAGTGGCAGTGGGCCGGTCATATCTGCCGCAGAACCGATAACCGTTGGGGTAAACGTGTTCTGGAGTTGAGACTACGTCTAGGCAAGCGAAGTGTAGGACGCCCTCCGGCTAGATGGAGTGACGATTTGCACGCTGTGGCTGGCAAGGATTAGATGAGAAGAGCTGAGGATCGGGGTCAATGGCGCACCCTGGGCGAGACCTACGTCCAGCAGTGGACTGCTATAGGTTGATGATGATAATGATGACGATTGTTATTTTTCTAGTTACCGATAAAAAAAATTATAACAGAGAGTTACCTCGTAGGTCTAGCGCCTTAAAAATGTGCCCTGCGTCCATCAACTTGAGGCTCACAAGTGTAAAGCCTCATGTACCTGTAGTTTCACTGGCAACCAATCCCCTTCAAACCGAAACACAGCAATGCGGCGTCAGAAATATGCGATCTTTTGCAGCCTGCACGTGCTAAAAAGCTCTACCTAAATGTATATCCCAAGTATTACAAAGGCTTTATAAATTCAACTAGAGTCAGTTGCAAACGCAGTACAAATCATCTTCTATTGATGTAAACGCCTTAATAGTATTGGCTAAATCCTTGTTATCCTTATAACTTTATATATATAATTCTACTGTACGTGTGTATATCACGGAACTCCTCCTAAACGGCTGGACCGATATGATTTTTTTTGTATGTAGTTGTGTGGGTCCCTGGATGGTTTAGATTCATAATTGGACCTGTTAGATGGCGCTGTCGAGATCCAGAAAATTGCGGATGAATTCGCGGGCATACAACTAGTACAATATATATTTCCAATTCGTATAGAGGAAATAAGCAAACGTTCATTACACCGATTCCCATCATCCCCCACATTACAAAAGCAATAATAGTATACCTGAGCCATTGGGTAACGGCCCGTGTCTATGGCGTGATACGATTGATGATAAACTTACTTTTATAGCACCAAATATCGACAAAATAAAACCTGAAATAACGGTCTGATCACAGCTTAGATGATTAAACGTTGGTTCAATAACTGGTTTAACAATATGATCATCATCATCATTATTAAAGTGAAAACATCTTTACGCGCGTTGGGCATTTTTTGTGATGGAAAAAAACCATTGAAATCGCAACACTGTTACCGTTACCGATACCTCTGTATTTATGTATCTTGTAATTGTTCAAGTTTTCACTTCTGTCGTCACTCGCGGGACGCCACTTTTTTTTAGTCGTTATGCTAGTTTTCGTTAGATTATTTTCTGCGCTCTACCGGCACATCTTTATCGGCCATACACAAAGGTTATCTGGAAGATAATGTTTTTTAGCATTGAATTCGCCTTTATATGTATTCTTTTTATAAGTATTATAAAGTGTTTTTAATTAATCAATTAATCATATTGGCCATAGGACCTTCACTGCTGAACATAGGCCTCCCTTGTAGATTTACAAGGCGGCTGACTTTGTACGGCCTGTACCCAACGGTTCCCAGCAACATTTATTAGGTTTACTTCTCTACGAAATCGAATCAAAACAAAGAGATTCCTAAACAAACCAAAGTCACTGACAGCCCAGAAGATTAGCGAACTGGAGTGGCAGTGGGCAGGCCACTTAGAAAGCGTAGCATTGGACGGCCCCCTAGAATATAAGCTAGATTTATAAAACTAGATATAAATATAGATTAACTATTTTCGGCAATTACCTCTTTGTGACAATGATTTTACCAATTGAATTTGACTAGATTTTATCATAGAAATTAACTTTCAGTTTACAAAGGTGTGAAACTACGATGACGGTTAAAGTTGGTTCACTCCTCTATTTTATATGGGGGTTAAGAATTACGTTCGTAATGAGTGATGGTCGTGTTAATTTATTTTCTGCGTATAATTGTCTTTGTTTTCGCCAATTGGTCGTAGTGACTAGTTCAGCTGTTTTACTTTACCTGTTACCTCACGCACAATTTGCGTTATTGTACGTGGTTGAAGGTAGGCTTTATCCCTTATGTATTGGTTTTTAGTGCTCTGTAACGAAATCAGAATAATTTATGAAATGTTGAAACTTTCAACATTGCTTAGAACCGGGAATTTTTAATGTATCACACTGTAGTTGTTAAATATTAGAAAATAATGTATCTTAATGGTATCGATACTGTTGTTTAGTAGCTAACTAAAATTTCGTAAATGCAAACCTGCTTAATTTTTTCACGCCAAAGACCAAAGCGAGGATAGTCAATGCCAAGTTTTCTCGGAGAGGCCTATGTTAAGCAGCAGACGCCCTATGACTGATATAATGATGATGATGGTGTTTAGCAAGCGTAGTATGAAGGGGACTATATGACGAGTGACGATTCGAGTGACAAGTGCTCATGTGTAAAAGTAATTTTATATAAAAAGTAAAGTAATATAAAAACATTTAGTGACAGAAACAATATATGATTTACATATATTATACAAAACACAAAAGAAACAGTTGAATCATTTAAAGACCGTTGCAAACGATGTATAGACTAGGAATGTTATGGAGGTTGTTTTAACGGAACCGAAATCGGAGTCGGCGTTTTTAAATTTGGTTTGTCGGAGTCGGAATCGGAGTCGGAGTCGGAGGTGGTGGTGGTTCAATGAAGTAGTTCCAAATAACACTTGATTTTGGTTTCATTGTCCAAATCCAAAACAGATAAATTCAAATTCAATTGAAATGCTGCACAAAACAAAACAAATAATCTATATTGCGTAACAAACAACATGTCAAAAGTCAAAAGTCAAATATTCATTAAAATCACAAGCATCACTTTGAAACGTCAATTTTGTCAATTTTGTAAAAGAGTAATCGACGACAGAAAGTGACACGTATAAACCTATTCGTACATCCTGACCGCCGCCACCGCTATCGGCTATGCTACCTCCGATTTAAAAGTGTCGGAGCCGAAGTCGGAACCGTAGGTGGAATATCAATCGAAAGTTCCGACTTATTCGACTCCGTGGCGCAGTGGGCTAATAATTCGCTGAGACGCAGGAGGTTGTGGGTTGGATTCCTGCAGCGGAAAAAATGTTTACATGATCTACAGTTCGGGGTTTGGATGTTTTTCTATATATTATAACCATGACTTTACAAAAAAAAGTACAGAAGTATTCTATCAGTTATCTGGTTCCCATAGTACAAGCTTTGCTTAGTTTGGGGTTAGATAGCGCTGTGTGGAATGTCCAGGAATATTTATATTTATTTATTGTAAACACCCAATGTACCACCGCGTATTAATCAAAGTTAAGGTTAAGTTAAGGTTTAAGAACTTCTTGTAGTTTTTAGCGTAACAATAAAAAGTGATCTATCTACGTATCTATAGATAGCTCAACTGGTCTAGATCACTACCAGGCCAAAGTATTTTTAAGACACCGGTTGCGTTGCAATGATCTTGTGTAAGGAACCTCAGTTGATATTCCTCTCACGAAATAACGTTTCACATTAAAGTCATTACCCAGCCCTTATGATAACTGTTTTAATCTCGTAAGTAGCCATTGTTGGCTTTTACGGCAAGGGTTATCTCATGGACGATTACTGTAAAAAGTTATAATATTAGGCTAGTACTCAAATAAACTACTTTCCAACAACATTATACAAGCACTCGTATGAATAAATATTTTTTCACATCACCTGCTCGATAATGTCAAACTAAATGTCATGTAAACTTTACCGAAAGCAGGCAATTAAATCCCTACGGCTTAGCCGGGAGTAACGTTGTACTAAATTTCATTATGACCGTGAGGTTTGAATTTGGAACCTCATCTGTATTAAAGTTTGAACCAAAGAGACCCACACTATAAGAACTTATTCGTAAATCGAACTAAATCTAGGTTGGGGCCCCAACCTAGATTTGGTTTTTAATGTCTCGCAGAAAGTGTGAAAAGTATAGTGTTCTACTTGTTAATAAAGCTGTCTGCATCTTGGGCGTGCTTATATCCCTCTCTGCACTCAGGATTCTAGTAACTCCCTCGCTCCGCTCGTGAGTTAACTCAAAAATCCTTCGTTACGTTCGGGATTCAATATAGCGCCCGTCGCAAGACACTGCATTATCCCCTCGTGTAATTATCTACTATTGTTACGATATAAATTAAAAAAATATCTAGTTAGAAAAATGTTGTATAAGAAAATGGCTCGGCGAACTGAGAATGCCTGGAGGAGCATGGCAGATGGGAGATGGGGAAGGGTCCTCTTTTGCTCAAGCGAAAGTTGATGAACGTATGGATCATCCCCGTTCTAACTTATCTTATGGTACGTAGACTTGGTTTTTGACCAACATCCAAAAGTATAAACTCAAGATTTGCCAACGTGCGATGGAGCGCAGCATTCTCGGATTCAATCGTATTGACCGCATACGCAATCGTAGATGTAGCTACGAAAGCCGCCAAACTCAAGTGAGACTGGGCTGGTCATTTATGCCGTATATCGGGTGATCAGTGGGCTAAGCCCACCACCGAGTGGAACCCCGACACAGCCCGAAGACGTCGCGGCAGACCAAAGAAGAGATGGAGGGACGAGCTCACTAATATCCGAGCGGACTGGACCCTCTTAGCGCCTGAAAGAAGTGTCTGAAAAGAGTGGCGGGAGGCCTTTGCCCAGTAGTGGGTCTAATAATAATAATAACAAAAGTTTCTTTTAACCCTAGAGTGGTCGCGTGGATTACGTATGTAATCCACACTTACGGAATTGTAAAATTCTCAAAAACCGCTAACGTAAATTACGAGCGCTTCTAGGTACTTTAAGTTAAATAATTGACAAACGCACTCAGTGCTGCGTGAGAGATTTTCTTGTAATTATCCAGAAACCACAGCGACAACGTCAGCACAGACACCAACTCGATCCATAGATCGCTGCCACGACTGCGGAAGAAGCCGCAATAAAAGCACTCGAAAACTATGCAACACGTGCAAAAAGTTTATTTGTGGCGATCATTCAAAGGTTCTTTGTCTGTCTTGTTTAGAAAACATTAATTAGTATTTTTGATTTTTTGTGCCATTTTAGAGGTTTTTTTTTGTTTTGTTGATTTTTTTATATTCAGAGGTTGTGATTCGTTTTTATTGATTGCTTTTAATACAACAATACTTAATATCACTATTACAATAAGAATTAAACATAGTTGAAGCTCAAATGTATTTTTATTTGAATTTATAAATGGTATACAATAGTACTCCACGCGACCAATCAGGTCAGGTTTTAGTACGCGACCACTGTAGGGTTAATGTATCCTAAACTAGTTAAAACATTTTATAACCTTGGACGTCGGCGGGTTGTAAATGCGGAGAAGTGTTGTATTCTACAAACTGAACACAATTCAACCAATGTTTAAAATGTATGAACAGTTAAAACTCCCACATTACCTCTGACCTTTTAGCCTGATCGAAAGCAACATTTAAAGCAACGTCGAGTCCATCACTTATCCTGTGATTAATGACTATCCGCTTTCCTTCTCATCAAACTGCTCCCAGTTCAGAGTAATAAACAGCTAGATATAGACAACTCTCCTGCTCGAGTAGTATTTTTAACTAAGCGCATTTGTGTTTTGGGGGTCAGTAACCTAGGTATGAGCTCTGTAGTTAAAATAGCCTATCGAAGTAATCAAAATTTGCAACAGAAATATTTGTATATTTCTTTATTAGACACAAGAGTATAAGAGTTTCTTGTGAAAGGGCTCGCCCGGGGAAGTGTTACCACCATGACTATTTCTCTAGCCAAGCAGCTTGGCTGTGTTTCGGTTTGAAGGGTATGATTGTAGCTGAAATTACACACACATAAAACTTTATACATGTAGGCCTAAATTTGATGGACGCAAGGCAGTGCATCATAAGGTACGTGACCAACGAGGCTATACTTTGTTAAAGGCGATGGTTACCACTTAACATCAAGTGGGCCACATGCTTGTTCCATTTCTAGGTGGTATTAAAAAAGACACATACGAGTATTAAATGTATTTTAAATATTTTGGCAATTCGATGCGCATCTTTTTTTCTACAAAAATGTGACTAGTCTACGCACCATTACGTTAGTTTCAATCTGTTCCGATAGTATACTAAGAATACCACGTTAAACAGTCGGTTTCGGCTATGAAAGTCGTTAAGCCATGTTGGAGATCTCATTGATTTGATTCATTTAAAAAACTCATCAACCTACTTTAAAGCACTTGTGGCACTGCTGTCGATTAGCGAAAAGTACGTTAAGATGGAAACTAGAAACGAGTTGGTGAGACAGTCTTTTCTTTGTAAACTCTTGTTGCTGCTACAAACTAGTGGGGAGAGAGTTCTTTTAGTGATGGTGAACATTCAGCGATCAGTTTATTAATTACTAGCTGTTTCCCGCGACGTCGTACGCGTTACACTACTAAATGTGTAGGTAACCTAGAAATAAAGCTAAACTCGCTGTTGCAACTTGACTTGACACCCCATTTTTATCAAATGAAACTGATTTATGGGATAAAAAGTAGCCTATGTATTAATTCAGGTTATAATCTATATATATATATATATATATATATACAAAATTTCATCGAAATCGGATGAACCGTTACGACGTGATGAGTAACAAACAAACAAATTAATAATCAAACAAGCGTCCAAACTTTCGCATTTATAATATCAGTGTGATAGTGTGATGTGATGTCGGTGAGACAAGTGTGTAAAGAGAGATAGACGACCCGCGACTTTGATGTCGTAGACTCACAAGATGTCCTTAATAACGAAAGTTATTCATTCATTATTATAAATACGGGATTTATCACGTACCGTTTTATCGGTGTTTCGACCGACAATGTTACGGTTCAATCACGAAACACCGATAAAACGGTACGTGGTATTCCCGTATTAAATAATGATTCAAATAAATCACGTAAAGTAATTTATGTTAATGAGTTTTTTGTTAATGTTGACATGAGCCCGTATCCTTCCTCTTGATACGAGGATGCACTGCCAATAGTGGGCACAGGCCCTTGTCACGCTAGGGTCGAAATTAGTGGGATGATTCAGTTTATGACTCAAAGCGCCGTCAGCTCCATCTACAGGAAACTTTTACAAGTCCCACCCGGCTCTAAAGTTTCTGAGATGGTTTTCAAAATCTTAACATTTATATTTGCACAATAGCAAGAAATATTTTTGAACATCAGACAACTAGGCTCAAACATTATTACTCTCAGTTTTACAATTCCCTGTATTTTCATCGTTAAAACTCCGATCCTCTTGATTTAGGAGTTGATTTATGCCTATAATTAATATTGTATTTGAGGCAGTTAATAAAGCTTGGAATTTCAGTTATGATTGAAATGAATGAAAAAAGGCTTCGTCTCTGCTTTCACTTAAGTAATTGGAGAATAATGAACTTATTAATAATTTTAGAGTCAGAATTAGAATTCAAAATTCGTTGATTTTGCTGTAATTAAAAATGTTTTAGGGTTCCGTACCTCAAAAGGTACATAAAAGGAACCCTTATAAGATCCCTCTCTTGTCCGTCTGTCTGTCCGTGTGTCACCACCGATTTTCTCAGGAACGGGTTGACCTAGCAAGTTGAAATTTATACCAGATAATAAGATGCTTAATCCCTATTACGTGTATAAAAATAAAGGTCCTGAGTCGACACGATAAAAAGATATGGCCAAATTTAGATTTTCGCGAAAACTTGTTATTACCAAAAATTACCTTAATTTTCAACTTTGTTTATTTTTCGGAATTTTCCCTTTATTTGTGCTGTAAGACCTTACTTTTAACCAAAATTGACAATTCTAGGTTAACCTGAAGTACCCTTGTTTTGGGCCGAAAACCTATAAGGTAGTTCCTGTTGACCTAGAATCACAAAATTTATCAAAAAGCAAGTCAAAAAACAAATAAAGGAAAAATTTCAATAAATAAAAATAAGTTGAAAATTAAAGGGTGTCCCCATACATATATAGTTGACGCCAATTAAGATAGTCATCTGAGTTGTATGGGCGCTCAAACAATTTAGAGGACAATGGGTAGGTACTGAACCCTCGGCGCACGAGTTCGACTCACACTTGACCGTTTTTTTAAAACGGTAAATGTTAACATCATGAGTAAACCCATGGGTTAGGTTAATTCTGCCAGTCTGCATATACAGTCTGTCACCGCATTCACGACATTGATTTAAAACACATGCGCAGAATCGTAATAACTGATTTTAGGAATTGGTTTAATACCGGTAGCTTGAATATTTATCTAATAATTTTCCAATAAACAAAAAGTAGAATGCCTTGCCGGAGACTATGCTTCCTGATAACTACAACCTGAGTGTCTTCAAGTCACGAGTACATAGGTTTCTTCTAGGCAAGCGTGATCCATCGTAGACTGCATCATCGCTTACCATCAGGCGAGATCGTGCTCAAACGCAACCCTAAAAAAGAAAATTTACGGAAATCGGCGACACTTTTGCTGCTGCTTAGTCAGTTTAACAGGTACCTACTTGCATGATGTATGAATATGACTTTTTTACCTGTTTTACACAGGCTGTTTCATTGATATTATAAAACTTGAAATTAAGGTAAATGGAAAATAATTATTTTTTAATGGTAATGAATTTGAGAAAAAACTGTTTTACACCAATATTTTACATCAACCATACCCGTGATTTAAATTAATGTCGTAAATGAGGTGACATGCAGATATGACCATGTCTTACCTGCGAATTGTAAACCAACTAAGTTAAGAGGTAACTAAATTCATTGACATGAATTCTTCTTCAATAGTTAATAGTTCTAAGTTTTTATTTATACTATAGGCAGTAGGCGGGTACGTACAAAGCTCAAAAAACTGAAAGGTTTTGGCCTTTAACAGAAAGGTTTCTCGCAGTGGAAAGCGTAGCGTTGGACGGCCTCCAAATAGATGGAAAACCGACCTGATAAAGGTTGCTGGGAGCCATTGGGCGCAGGCCGCACTAGATAGGTTGCTCTGGATATCTATAGGGGAAGTTTCTGTTCAGCAGTGATGGCTTATAGCTGATAGGATGATGATAATGATGAAGCTAAGATGATGCTACTCGTGTGTTCTAAAAGAGTTATTGACCACGCCTTTACTGTGGATTAAAACTGTTTAACAGGTGAAAGTACGGACCGCACCCAACGTCTCCCAATAACCCTCATTAAGGCGTGTTTCCATCTAGTAGGGGCAGTTTTATGCTGCGTGGACTCAAGATCGTTTCTTCCCCAACTGTCAATTCACGGAGCTATAGAGCCCCTCCCACTGCCACATTGCTCACAAACATGACAGGTCCAACAGAGTACGAACAAATAATAAATTAATCCATCTAAGTTATAGTAATTTTGTGATAGTTTCAGTGTTCGTTTTTGATTTTTCTTTATTGCTATTATTCAATGTAATATTCAAGTTGAAAATCCACTGTTCCATATAAACCGCACTAGTTAAAGCGGAATTCGAAAGTGGATTTTCAACTTCAATATTGGATTGAAATTAATGCAGATGTTTTGAGTTACGAACAAAGCCTTTCTTCGCGGTTTGTGGATGATTACAATTTCATCCTTTTCAACTTACCTAACAGGGTAATTTTGCAAACAAACTGCTTACAAATTCTTTGTCTACGTATCATATTGCAAAGAGCAATAACCTACAATAAACGTAAAATGTTGCACTTTGTAAATCAAAGTCAAAGTCAAAGTCAAATATTTTTATTCATTAAAATCACAAGGATCACTTTGAAACGTCAATTTTACTGCCTGTTCCTTCGCGACCAAGCCAGGAAAGAAAGGCAAGAAAACCAGGCTGGTTGTTTTTTTTTAATGATCCTTTTACAATAGGTAAATCACTTTAACTAAACGAGTACATCAAGTTTCAGTGAAGTATGTGAGCTATGCGCCTCACTTGGCGGGACAGCTGTCCAACTCCATACTTTACTTAGCAACTATGCTTTAAACATATATTAGTTCAAGTACAGATATCTCACTTCGACTTCATAAAAATTTAAACTGTGATATGCACGCAATATTGAATTTTAAAGTCATCGTGTGAAAGCTTAGTTTTAACAATCTAAAACAACGCTATTGTGGTATTACGATTTAATTGCTGATTAATTAATAGCAGAAAAGTTTTAGTACTCAGTACGTTACTTGTCAACATGTACTAAAACTTAAGGTTACGATAAACGTTAAGGCACAATAGCAGGATCCAATTCTACTAGATCAACATGAACATAATATCTTCCCCTTAACTAGAGATAGTAAGAAAAGTGCTATAGGACCCATTCTTAGTTTAGTTATACTAAAAAGGAGACAAGTGCGAGTTGGACTCACCCACCGAGGGTTCCGTACAACTTTGTAATTACATATTATAAATAGTTCAAGAATCTGTGAATCTGTCCAATCTCGCAGTTTTTTCCAAGGTTTTCCTGAAATTCAGAATAATAACTATATTTTTGTGATTTAATTACAAATGTATAGTTTTCAGATTTTCCCTGTAGGTACTTGTAAGATAAGATGATATTACTTGCCAAATTTCATAGTTCTAGGTCAACGGAAAGTACACTATAAATTTTGATTCCCTTGAGAGTGTCAAAATATACGTTTTTTGCGGCATAAACGGCCGTATCTTTTTTCTACGTTAAATTAGAAATGAGCTAAAAATCTTGGGCTTGTATATTGGGGTTCAAGAGGGGTAAAAAAAAATGAAAATGAGACCATTAGGTCAAAAATGGGACATCAAATGAAAGAGTACATTTAGACTCCGTTTTTATTTTTAGTAAAGTCTCTATAGTTTTTGAATTATTAGCCATAATAAAAACTGAAGTTTGACAAAATTTACAGGGTATACCAGTGACACTAAAATGCTGAAATTTGGTATTCGTGTAGGTTTAGTGAGACAAATGTAGGCAAAAGCCTGAAATCCAGAATAACTGCAATTTGTACTCTAAAAAAGAATAACCAAATAACATGAACTACCTTTACCTGTAATTTAAATGAAACTGTAGGTCAAGTTATAATCATATTTTTTGTTTAATCGGAGACTCGCGAGATCTTAGTTCGGAGCAAACAAATAGTTTATAATATGAACAATAATATAAATAATTTTGTCATCTCAAATATGTGATACTACTTTTGTTTGTTATTTAGTTATTGTGTTCCTTAGATTGAGCCTTTGTTATAGGTGTATTTGTTAAAGTATGTATTTTATTTTATCTTGCTGTAAAACCTGTGTATTTTTGTATATGCTATGGAGCTATTTGTCTGAAATAAAGATTATGTTAGTATTTTTCAAACTTTCGCGATCACTGTACATAATTACTGATTTAAACATCGAAATAACAAATAAAAAAGGTACATACGCGAGCAATACCCGTTTAAATCAGTAAATATTATGTTATAATAATTTGCAAAGCAAGTAATAATTTTACGACACAAAATGTTGTCGTGTTACTTAATCTATATCCATCGCTTTAAAGCACATATTACTTTGCAAGCTGCCTTAAAGTGACACGCCCGACTAAGTTAAACGATGTGTGCGAGACTGATAGAGCCAGCTTATTCGGTTATCTCCGTAAGTTTTGGAAGTTCGTTAGTAGGATATGGAGAGACATGTTGGCTAATAAACGTGTACTGTTATTGAATTTTGATTGAAACTTGTGAAAGCCTCTAAATGGAATCTAATGAAATGGAAATGGAGCGGCATGATAGTTTTCGGTTTTGGAGGATTCCGTTTGTTTTGGTCACTTTGCATCAATTAGGTCTGGTGTAGCTCACAAGAATATTAATTTGTTTAAGAAAAATAGCGATAATCATAATTTTAATACTAGAAACAAAGATAAACTCGATGTTGCCACTTGTAGACTCCATAAAGATAGTAAATCGTTTAAAGGGCAAGGTGTACGCTTTTAAAACAAACTCCCAAGGGATGTACAAAATTGACAATTAATAAATATAAAAACGTAATTTAACAAAATGTTTATAAAAAAGTCTATTATAAAATATCGGATTATTTAGATGATACAGAAGCTTGGGATTGATATTGCTCCAACTCGTTTAAAATGTTACAATTTAGACTTAATTTAATTTATGTATTAGGTAAGTATTGTAAAAGGATCATTAAAAAAAACCACCAGCCTTGTTTCTTGCCTTTCTTTCCTGGCTTGATCGCGAAGGAACAGGCAGTAAAATTGTAGTTTCAAAGTGAGACGATCCTTGTGATTTCAATGAATAAAAATATTTGACTTTGACTTTGTAGTAGATTTTGTGACCAGAAAGCTTATTCTTATAATGAAATTTAATGAAATTTATGTTTTGTCCTTCACCAGATGTAGGAACTAATAAAAATCGCAGGAGGACTTCAGACTGCACAAGATCAGATGCTCTAGAAATCTATATGTAGGTACAAGATGTTAAAACTTAATTCTACGGCTCATATAAATATATACCTAAGTGACTAACATACGATTTATAATTTTTTTATTCAACCTGTCTTATCCCACTGTTGGGCAAAGGTCTTCCCCACTGTCTTCCAGGACTTTCGCTCGCGTGCCAAATCCTACCAATCTGTCTCGTAGGCATCTAAATCATTACGCCAGCGTCTACTAAGCCTTCCTCGGCGCCGTCGCCCGTCTTCAGACACCCACTGGGTGGCGATCGTTGCCCATCTGTCCGAGTGTATTAGTCTTATCATTGAATGCACACTGGCAGCCTTATTTCCTGCATCAGCAATGTTGGTGTTTAAAAGCAGCGTGGTGTTACGGATTCTGTCAATCCTCTTTACTCCAAGCACGCTGCGCTTCATTGCTTTTTAGAAAACCTTGAGTTTGGTTGATAATACTTCAAACTATTTGCTGATACGTAAGCACAGCATAGTAAGCCTCCTACTAAATGGGTAAAGACGATCTAATAAATCTTCTTTAATAAAAGTTAATTGTGTTTGGTGCAAACTAAAAAAAATCGGTCATTTTGGAATAATTTTTTTTATATACTTAGAAGGCAGCAAACAAGTATACGGCCCACATTATGGTAAAAGCGGTTACCGTAGCCTATGGACGTTTGTAATACCAAAGGTATCACATACGCGTTGCTTCTCTCTTACCAATTTTAAAACGCTCTTTTTCAAAGATCCGCGTATTGTAGACCCTGGGGAAAACCTTGGCAGGGAGACCATTCCACAAGCGAAGTGTTCGCGGGAGGAAATTCCTGGAACCTCACGGTGCGCGACCACATCTTCTCTAAGGTGTGTTGATGGATTCCCTGCCGATGGCGAGCGGTGCGATGATAAAAGGAACCTGCAGGCACCATGTCAAACACCTCAAAACACAACCCATTATACAAGCGGTAGAACACATTCAAGATAAAATCTATTGGCAGGTCTATGTTTAGACGTCCAATGACTGGTACGATGTGGAGGATCAATTTATTTATGTCACTGACGCGATAGAAGCCATAAACAGGAGCTAGTACTATGTAGCAGATGTTGTCGGTCCACACGGCGCGTCGTTAGGCGAGTGTTACAGCCGGTAATGCATTTCTGACGAGACACAGTCGCCTCCCAAATTGTCGCGCTGCTGTGCTCTCATAAAATGAAAACAACACTCACCTGTTTATTCTTAAGCCTTCAGATTACATTTTATCATCATCATCATACTATTGAACAGAATTAAAATTTATAAAGGTTTGGTGTTACAAAGGGCTACGATAACGGCTTACGATTAAGTGTGATGACTCGCATTCGCTGATGACCTAAATATAGTTAACTAGTTGTTTACACGACTACATGTGTAGATAACCTACAAATAAAACTAAACTGACTGTTGCAACTTGACTTGGCACCCCATTTTTATCTCATGGGACCTGATTTATGGAATTAAAAGTAACCTATGTGGTAATCCAGGTTATAATATACGTACATACTAAATTTCATCGATATTGGTTACATCGCCGTTACGACGTGATTGAGTAACAAACAAACAAATAAATAAACAAACATCCAAACTTTCACATTCATAATATTAGTGTGATAGTGTGATGTATTATTTTTTACTTAATATATAATTATAATAAATAAGGTATAAATTACAATTAAAAATTCCTGACCCCCTCTTTTTGGGTTGGGAGTTAAAAACTGACAGATAAAAACAACCCCAATTGAACTAGTTTTCTATTTAAAATTTAAAAGAGCCGTGTCCGAATCGGTAGCTCAAGTACTCCAGTCCACCCGTGACCACGACTGTTGCAACACAGCCGAAACGTCGGGATAACAAATAAAAAAGGTACATACGCGATAAATACCCCTTTAATCGATAATTATGTACAGTGATTGCGAAAGTTTCAAAACTACTAGAGTTTAATCTGTTTCACTATTTCAGTACATGGAAGCCGAGGATTTCAAAAATCGTGTTACATTATTGCGAAGCTCAATTCGCTGATGGCGGCTTTAATATTTATCTGCTTAAAAATTTTAGGATTTCTGATGTAAGTTGCTGAAGTCAGCAAGATTGGATTGAAGTTTTTAAGGGAATTGCAAATATTTTACAAACCTTTCAATAAAGATTAGCCACTTTTTCACATTAGATTTTTTTTTAATTAAAATTACCACGGCGATGATCTTACTATCAGTTACGTAAATCCTTAGGGTCTTAACAAAAAAAAAATAAAGAATGTTTAGTGCGTGTTTAAAAAAATCCTATACAAAAATTAAGAAGGAATTTTTTAAACACGCGTTTAACAATTGTTTAACAAGGTTTACTACTTCTATGCAAAAAGAGAGCGTATCAAACGTAATGTTTGGACTTGCATTTACTACTTCTATGCAAAAAGTGGGCGTATCAAACGTAATGTTTGGACTTGCATTTGACTACTCCCTTGTGGCATCCTTTGTGAGATATCTTCTCAATTCTGTGTACTGAGTTAGAGGCCCGAGGACATCAATCATGTGGGTAGTACTAGACTAGACTTATGGTAACTTTTTTTACTTAGAAAAGTCTGGTTAACTACTTGACTTTCATTCATGCCGGGACAGCTTCTTAGTCTTTACAAAGCAGAAGTCTGGTTTGGTATGGAGTACTGCTGTCTGCTGCCACCTTTGGGATGGTTCAGCCAAACACCAGCTCGCTACCTTAGACTCGATAGAACGTAGAGCTTTTAGGCTTATAGGTGAGCAATATATGACGGAGACTAAGACCCAAAGTCTTGAACACCGCCGTAAAGTTGCAAGCCTATCGATCTTTGATAGAATACATTTGGGGGAATGTGCCCAGGAACTTTACGATCTGATTCCGCCATCTCCTTTCCATCAAAGGGCAAGCAGGCACACGGCTCAGTAATATCCGTACCTAGTTAATATACCACCCATTCGCACACACTGTTTTGGTTCTACGTTCTGGATGCGTACAGGTATGCCACTTTGCCGTTGTATGTTTTTCCTAAATAATACAATCCGGGTATCTGGTAAAAGTGAATAGGTTTCTTCTAGATCTTCGTGCTTCATCTCAGACCACATCATCGCTTACCATCATGTGAGATTATAGTGAAAGAAAGATCTATACAGGTAAAAAAAAATTCATTATACTTATATGATCTAACTTTATGGTTAACCAAATCTTAACTTATTCTCTGTTTGTCTATGTAGGACTTTTTGTGAGAATTTAGTTCTATGGAGAGAGTAATTGGCTGTATAATTTCATAAACTTTCATAAATTTCATATTTAAGATTATTTTTTCTAAAATTGTAGTATAGGTCTTTTCAATAAATAATAGTATATATAAAACAAAGTTCGGCGGGTCAGCTAGTATTAAAATATAATAAAATACAGGCGAGAGCTGTTTATTTCAAAAAAATCCCGTCTAACTCCGGACTAAACGCTAACGACTAATGTTTAGTCCTAAATGTATTTAGTAACTAAATACGTTTAAGCTTGTATAATTTACCGGCTCTCTAAATCATATTTAGCTACTAAATACGTTTAGGCATCGTTACGGAAGTCGCCCTTATAGACGTCATGATAAGTACTAACCATACAAAGGTCGCCATATCATCTTACTAGCTTCCACCAGCGGTTTCGCACGCCAAAAAGTAGCCTGTGTTAATCCAAGCTACAATATATGTACGTACCAAATTTCACCGAAATCGGTTCAGCCGTTACGACGTGATTGAGTAACAAACAAACAAAGAAACATCCACTTTCGCCTTTATAATGTTAGTGTGATTGTACCAAACGTTTCGCTTTAACTTTAATTGTTAGTATAAATAGTATAATAATATTATATATTATTAAAGTGAAACTTTTATTACATCGTCTCAAACTTTTTCGTCTGCGTGTTGCATGTCGCGTGACGGTCGGCCGCGGAGTCGGGATAAGTGAAAGGCGCTCGTCAGAGCTGCCGAGGCCAATATGGCGGCGCCTATAGTTTGCATCAGCTGACCGTGTAGTGTATAGACTATTACTCATTTGTGCCAACGAAAATTTTTAGTTAAATATCTATAATGTGAAACAAAGTTTCACTTTTACCGTGGTTTCATAAAACCCCACAATCCTTTTTATGATATTATTTTATAATGAATGTATAACATCATTAGTATAACACATCATTCCTTGCATGCCGAGTGAAATGGTGAAGTTGGTGAAACTAATCACAACTATATCTAATACCTTTACAACCACGCTTTCGACAAAATAGATCTATTCATGTACGTATACGAGTAAACCTTGGAAAGTTTACTTGGCTTGTTGTTTTCCGAATCACTATAATTTTGGCATCATCAAATCAATCACTTAACATATGTTAAGGAAGTGGTCAAGCACTTGACTATTCTCAATCAATAATAAATTGGATACCACGTCGAACCACGCACATGAGAGTTATAAAAATGGCCACTTTGAGGGATTACATTTTGTAAACGTACTTCTATATCGAAAATGTCTTGGTAAAACCTCATAGAGTTTTTTTAAAAGAATTAATCAACGATATGGCAATCGTTGCCTGAATTAAATGATTTATTATTATTAATAAATGACTAGGTAAATTGCAAAGGTATGTGTTTTATCTGCTCAAGAAAGTGAAAACCCTAGATGGAGCACATAATGGCAGTTGTAACATGGAAACATTGTGTTACATGGAAATGTTCTTAGGCAAGTAACCCAAATTCTGGGGAAATTTACTGCAGGATACGCCCTTTCTCATATTAGGTAACTTTCAAAGCACTATTAGACCCATTGGAGATCTGGAAATCACTTTCGGGACTAGAAATCTACTACGACCGACCCTTTTTTCCCGCAAATGAATCGAAATTTGAAGTTGAGCCAAATTGTTTAACATAATGTTGAGCCATACGCCTTTTTCAGCACAACGAATTCAAAATGCCGTATACCTTCCGCCCGCGGCTTCGCACGCGGGCGGAAGGTTTGCTGATAAAAAGTAGTCTATATGTTAATCCAGGTTCTAATCTGCGTACATACAAAATTGTATTAATTGCCCCAAGGAAGTATTTTATCAAGTACCTTATTTTTAATATACATTAATGACCTATGCAACCTCCAACTAGATCACGGAAAAATTTTATGCTATGCCGATGACACTGCTTTACTTTTCTCAGCTATTACGGAATCGGAAGTGTATGAACTCGCACAACGTGGCTTTGAAACTGTAAAAAAATGGCTCCAAGCACACCTACTAACCATTAATGCTGATAAAACAAAATGCATAAAATTTACTATGCGGAAATCACAGTCTGCACCAATGTCTAACCCAGATAAACATATTACTGCGCATCAATGCATTTATCCGATAAACGATAACTTGTGTAACTGCCCTGTCATCTCATTTACTAATAATATCAAGTACCTTGGCGTTATAATAGATGAAACTCTCTCATTCAAAAAACATGTTGAAACTTTAAGTAATAGAATTCGAAAACTAATATTTGTTTTTAAGAAGTTACGCTGTATTGCAGATTCAAGACTAGTTATGCAAGTATACCTTGCTTTATGTCAGTCAATCATAACCTACTGTATAACATCTTGGGGAGGAGCGTGTAAAACCTTTTTATTAGCCGCAGAAAGGGCACAAAGAGCAATCCTTAAGGTATCCACTTTTCGTCCCTTTCTCTATCCAACCAACCTATTATATAAGTCATGTAAAGTTCTAACAGTTAGGCAACTATTTATACTAAACGTAGTTTTAAGGCAGCACAGAGCACTTCCCTATAGCACTAAAAGTACTAGCAAAAGACGAAAAGATATAGTCCGCAGTAACAACACCCCAATAAAACATGCTTTTGCATCCAGATTTTTAATGTTCCTAGGACCATACCTGTACAAAAGGATAAATCGTAAATTAAGCATCCACTCAATGAATTTCTCAAACTGTAAAAGAGCCTTACAGTCTGCTCTATCCAATCTATCATACGAGGAAACTGACGAGTTACTAAACGTAATAAAGTAGGATTTTAAATATTGTATAACACGTGTGCACTTAGTTTTTGTAGGTTTCTTTTTCATTATGTAAATAGATTTTAAGTTTTGTTAATTTGAGTATTCATTAGTTACACCAGTCCAGTTTTTTTGCCTGAGATACAGGTCCTCCTAGTTCAGGCAATGTATAAAGTGTTACCTATAAGTAGATACTAATCCGTAATGTTAATCTCAGCAATATGAAAAATGAATAAAGATTTTATTTATTTTATTATTTATTATTATTATTTATTATTGAAATCGGTTAAGCCGTTACGACTTGCTGTCACGTCGTTACAGATTAACCGGTTTGTTTGTTTGTTACTCTATCTATAGTAACAAACCAAAAAATATACAAACATCTAAACTTTCGCATTTATATATTCATATATTAGTGTAATTTATCTATAAGTTTTTGTCAAATTTAGCAAACAGAAGTGGCATGAGTGCACTGGAAAGCGCAACGTAGGATGGCCGCCAACTAGATGGAAATACGACATCATAGAGGTTACTAGGAGCCGTTGGGTAGAGGCCGAACAATATGGCTATGGAAATCTATGGGGAAGGCCTATGGTCTGCGATACCTGATATGATGATGATGATTGTATTATTTGCAGGTGCTAATGAACATGTTATATTGTTATGATAACGTTAGATAGTGTGTCTGTATGTAATATTTATTTTTATTTTTTGGTAAAGTATTTTTTGGTAGTCTAGTTCTTCCATTACCTCGCCTGGTGGTAAGTGATGATGTGGTCGAAGATGGACCACGCTTGCCTAGAAAGAATCTGTTAACTTTAAACTTTAAGACTTCAAGATTATAGTCCATTATATGTAGTTTAAGAGTAGTAGAGTTTCTTGTGAAAGGGCTCGCCCGGGGAAGTAAGCATTAGTAACATTGCTGTGTTTCGGTTTGAAGGGAATGGTTGCCGGTGAAATTACAGGCACTTGTTCCATCTCCATAGTATAAAAAAAAGGTTCTGTGTGCTAGTTCATCATCTCGTCAGTATTCGTAGCCATAGGACGCTTACTTCTGAACATACGCCTCCACCATTGATTTTCAGAGCCACAGATCTTATGCACCCTGCACCCAACGCCTCCCAGAAACGTTTACTTACATTCTGTGTGTTCAGTACTTGTGTGGAAATATATGATTTTTACATATTGTCTATCTATTAGGCAATTGGGCATTGGGCAATGATCCTCTCCATCCAAAGGTTGTCTGGAAGAGATAGATAGATAGATAGAAAACGCTTTATTGTAAATCCACTTAAATAATAGAACAATATAAAAACACATAACAATAGACGTAGAAATACAAGTGGCGGTCTTATCGTTAAAAGCGACCTCTTCTAGACAACTTTTGAATGGACTGGATTTCACGAGAACGTTATAGGACGGTAGCTTTTAATAAAAAATAATTGAATATTAAAAAAACAGTGTACTTACATAAGCAAAATAAATGAATATATACACATATATACATAAATACTCTTCAATGGATTAGGTACATATTAATATAGCATAAATATTTCATACTAATAATAAAAATGAAGAGATCGCTTTGTTAAGCGATAAGACCGCCCATAATTGTTTTTAACATTTATTTCTATTTATAATTTTTTTGTTGTCTAGCTTGTAAGTCTAGCTTGTGATAAAGAATTTTTATTCATGCATCTATCTGATTAATAGGATCTATGGAAATTTAGAGCCGTGTTATCTTTTAGGAGTATGTACTTCGTTAAAACGAAGTGATGACTTTATACCCAACTTCCTAGGCCTGACCTAAATTACAAAGTAACAATACCGAAAAAATTGCACGAATTTCACGCGAAAAAATGTTGAAAGTTTATTTAACAATTTCGCGTTCTTTCCTCAAGACTCAATTCGAAGTCCCCAAAGAGAGCTCACACGCACACCTCATACGATATGATATCAAGATATTTGGGTTAACATCAACGACTTTCGACCTAAAAACGTTATGTGAAAGGTATTGCGAATGTGAAAATGCGGATTGAAAAGTGATATGCTTTTGTTTTTAGGCGTTTTCTGTGCTTATTTGCGTGTGCGTCTTTGTGCGTATTTTTTGTGGGAAACGCGTGTTCAAAGAAATCGTATCAAATAACGATAAGACCTTTGTTTAAGATTCAGTAAGCAACGTTGCCGATACCGCGGTAATCACATCACGAAGATAACATACGCGACAGGATCAAAAGACAGTAGAGCCCGTGCTGCTGTACAGTCACACACGAAATTAGACTGAAGACAAGACGGCATGAACTCATTGAGTCATCTTCGATATCAACAACAACCTCGGAGATTGGAAAACTGCTGCCACCAATCCAAAGACCTACTACGCTACTTTAAAGAGTTGAGATGGCTGAGGTCAGGTTAGTAGGGGGGTATTGTACAATACACCTCTATGCGGGCTGTTAGTGCCGATCTTATTCCCCCCACCCTAGAAGTAGAATATACTCTGTTCTAGATTGAGGACTACACCGATACCTATCTCACCAAAAGTGGGCTTTTCTATACTAATATTATAAAGAGTTTGTTGTTTGTATGTTTATAGGTATCCCAGAAACTACAGATTCAAAAATTATTTCACTGTTAGAAAGCTATCTTTTTGTGCTAAATACTATATTAGATTAGATTAGATAATACTTTATTGCACACCACGAAAAAAATACATATAAAAAACAACTACGTAAATCTATGGATACAATTAGCGGTCTTATCGCTAAATAGCGATCTCTACTAGACAACATTTGGATGGAATACTATATTTTACATACTTAGATACTGTCACGCCTTTATCACAGAGGGATAGGTAGAGAACCACGGACCATTTATTTGCAACGATCCTAACATAATTCTCTTGCTCTCTTCACATTCTTCACTATATTTTATTATGATAAAAATACGTACGAAGCCTGGGCCGGTTTAATGATTAAATAGTATTGAGCCTGGCTTGCACAACGATCTCTAAACGTGCTTAGCGACTAAACATGATTAAATTTGACGTGTTTGTATGATTTGAAACTCTTTAAATAATATTTAGCCACTAAAAAGTCTAGGCATCGTTGCGCAAGTCGCCCTTAGCATAATAAAATATTTATTTGTTAGTTATTTATTTCTCCCAGGGAAGACCTACCACCCATTTCTGCCACCAAGCAGCATTGCTGTGTTACGGTATGAAGGGTATGGTTGCCGGTAAAATTACACGTGAGGCTTTACACCTGTATGTCTCAAGTTGATGGACACAGATCAGTGCATCGTAGGGCACGTTCCTAAGGTGCGTGACTTACGAGGCAACACCTTGTTATAGGCGATGAATACCATTTAGCATCAGATGGGCCATATGCTTGATCTCCATATGGTTGTATAAAATATATTATACATAGATAAATAAACAAACAGAACAAAAAACTTATGTTTAAATCATAGGTACAATGCGCGATCTCATCGCTAAAAGGGATCTCTTCCATATATCATGTTGTATAGACCACCACCTGTGTATAGACAGCACCTGTCGCTTTTAAGTCTTTCTAGGGATAAAATTCGAAATCCTTTAAATTTCACGCACGCAATGTAATTACATTTCCGAAAAATTAAAAATTCATATGCAATTTGTAAAAGCCGTAATTCGCCGTATAAATATTGTAATCTCTCGGAAGCTTCAAGCTTTTTTCTCATAAAATGTAGTAGAAATATAATGTAATTTTGATTTTTGATGACACAGCTGTTTGGATTGCATCTAAGTAATAGTAGATTATTAAACGAGGGGTTAAAGCAATGTTTTGCGTCACCGGCGCTATATTGAACCCTGAGCGTAGAGAAGGATCTTAGCACGTCCAAGACGCAGACAGCTTTATTTATTTTATTTTATTTATTTATTTATTTATCAGATAACAATGGATCTATTTTGTTAGTAAAAAGCTTAAATCTAGGTGAGTTAGTACTTAATCACTAATTGCGATTTAGTCCTCTGCGTGAGCTTCCACATCAGAGGACAGTCGAATTTATTGGCAATGACGTTCAGGATGGTGTTCGCTCTCGCGGACCGTGCGCATTAGTGAGGCTGTTTTTTTACGCCAGATGGCATCAAAGTTGTCTGCTCGTGCTTCGGCGAACATGCCTGAGGCACTACAGAAGCGCGGAAGCCGCAACAGCGCCCTGAACGCATCATTAAATTGGACTCGCAGAGCATTGTAAGCCCTTTGCGTATACTGAAACCACAGACTCGCTGAGTACAGCGATGTACAGTACGCTTTACAAAGAGTCACTTTGACCGCATCTGTACATCGCGCGAATCTGCGGGCCAGCATATTCGCCCGGACTGCCAATGCTCTGCGTTCTCTCTCCATATCGGTATCATCTCGCAAGTCGTCAGTTACCAGATGCCCTAGATATTTAAATTGGAATACCCTTTTTAGTGGTGCCCCATTGAGAGTTACGGGGGGAACAAACTTAGGGCACTTGGTACCCGACCTGAAGACCATTAGCTCCGACTTTTTGGCATTATAAATAAGGCCATGTGATGTCACATACGACTCACAGACTACCAGTAACTTTCGGAGAGTGCTAATCGAGGGAGCCAGCAGCACCATGTCATCGGCATAGCTCAGATTATTTACACACACACCGTCTATGTAGCAGCCCACAGGCATGCCGCTGAGTCGCTCGATCAGCCCATTTACGTACAGACTGAAGAGCGAAGGCGAACTCAACCCTCCCTGCCTCACCCCGCACTCCAGCCTACACGAGTCCGACAGCTCACCCGCCCATCTCACGCGGTTTTCCTGATTTAAATACCAATATCTAAATATTGATACCAACTCCGGTGGCAGCCCAGTGTCTGTCAGCTTCTGCCACAGCAAATCGTAGGAGACGAGGTCGAAAGCACGAGAAAGATCCAGGAAGCAGGCATGAACTGGAGTTTGCCTATCAGTGTAATACTTGACAGTATGCTTCAGACTAAGAATGGCAGTCTCAGTTGACAGGCCTGGCCGAAAGCCGAACTGAGCATCGTGCAACTTAACATGCCTATTCAAATAGGAGTTAAGCACACTGTCAAGTACTTTGGCGATGATCGTGGCTAGAGAGATGGGTCTGTAATTAGATTTATCCGACACATCACCCGTCTTGCTCTTGACAATGGGTACCACCAGAGTCCGCATCAAGTCTGAAGGCAGGAATGAGTGACTCAGAAATAGGTTGTACAGCATAGCAAGTACCCCAGGGAGATGGTAACCAGCATGATTAAGGTGTTCGATGCTCAGGCCATCGTGACCCGGTGATTTCCCTCTTCTCATTTTCTTGATCACAGCTCTGACATCTTTAGCAAGGATTAGTGTTGAAATTACCGACTTAATCCCAGCATCGAACCTACGACATGGTGGTCCCAGAGGCGACTGCACAGCAAAGTGATTTTTAAAAACATTAGCAATGCTCCCAGGGTTGGACACGTCGTCGACACTCACCGGAGTACCAGGCCGAACATTTAGCCTGTTCGTGCACTTCCAGAAACTCTTAAAATCTGAATTTGAATGGTGTTTTGCCATCAAATCTATCTTTATTTGATCTTGGTGGTTTTGGCACCACCTAAGTCTACCTTTGAATTTTTTCCGTGACTGAATCATTTCTTCAAAAATTGGACCATGACTTGGCTTGCCGTACCAAACCCATTCAACAAACTTCTGCCTGGCATTCAAGTAAGAGTCACTCACATGCTGATTCCACCCTGCCATAATCTTCTTATTTTTGCTTCTTCTGTTTACAGTACATGCGGCACTAGCCGCCTGACTTAAAATACTAACTACATCATTATATCAATTACTTATAATTTCTTTATGGCTAGCATCATGACATATTTTTTCACAACAGTTTTGTAACTCGCTGGGAAAGACTATGGTTTTCAAATGAGAATTACATATTTTCTGATATTCATTTACTTGGTCTGCATTTCTCTGATCCCATTGGATTTTACAACGGTACGAAGCTTTTGACATGATTTTCTGTCTAACAACATCCAGATTACACGTTACTACTAACGGATAGTGGTCAGACCAAAATACATCATACTTGACATAAGTATCTATGATGCATTGCCACGCAGCTTTAGTCACAACACTATGGTCGAGCCATCGCCGGCACCCGTGTACTTCGCTAATGAAAGTAAAAGTATCTGAGGTCAGCTTACTGCTGTCCGTGCAGATCCAGTCCTGCTCCGTTGAAAAATCCAAAAGTTCACTATAAAAGCGCTCACTAGGATGGGCATTAAAGTCCCCAAGAATGAAAACGGATTCGACATCACTTTCATCGATTATAGCACTAACCGCACTTAGACAGTCTGTAAACTCCGGCAAGTTCTCGGCGCAGTCCGTCGGCATATAAACACTGACAACTAACACGGGCTTATTATTCGTAGTAAGCCGAATAGCCGCTATTCGTGGATTCGCACACGGTATTACCGATACGCACTGAAACACAGATTTACGCCAGAGAAGAGCGACGCCACCGAAAGGCCTCACCTTAAGGATGCCAGCGCTAGCGTCCACCGCCGAGGTGCCGGTGCTCCCGAAGCGCTCATCGATGTTCGCCAAGTACGGCAGCACAGCCGGTAGCCATGTCTCCTGTAGTGCAATGATATCTGCAAAGCTGCACAGCTGTCGTACACCTTCCACAGACCGTTTCACATTCTTGCAATTATATGTTACCAAGGTTGTATTACACATTAAGATATGATGTTTCTTTTCTGCTCGAGGTTTATGTATGGCATAAATCGACGACATGTCACACCGTCCGGCCATAACTCATCATTCAAGTATAGATCTAATTTATGCCTAGCAACCATTACCTTGTATGCATTGTAATCACGCTCTGTTTTCATTTTTATTCTCTGAAGCAGGACATTATCATTTGTTTTAGAGAAAATAAACTTTACTATGTCATTTTCTGATGTATCTTTGTGAACATTTGATATAAACAGAGGAATTTTCACTTCTGCCGGTCTAAATTTATCATCGGGTTTGATTGCAGCCTTTCCTGTGATACCTTCAGTTTTGTTTCTGTGTCTTTTCCTCTGTACCTCAATCCAATCCTGGTCATGGCTTTCTAACTTCCATTCGCCATCCATCGTCACCATCTCCGCCATGGATTTTGTACTGTTTGTCTTCACGCAGGTAACTGTGCTCACCGCCGTGTGACTGGCAGATACCGGGTCCGGGCGCGTAGGTATACTTGTACCGGCAGCCGAGCTATTGCGTTTCGCCTGCACATGCGATGCATTACACTGTCTTGCCTTACCAGCTGATGGTGCGAACGATACATTGTTAGGTCGAACAGTGCTACTGGTAATTTGTGGAAATAGCTGTGATCCCTCAAAGTTTACTTCTTGTTGAGTTTCACGCTCAGGGGTGCTATTTATTGTGGTGGGGGTGTTTGAAAAGTTTAAAATACCGGTTGGGCCGCTGTCTGGCAGATTGTATGCACCTCGTCTATTATTGACATTTTCATCATTATTTACAGGGGATGCATATTTCATATTGTCTATCTCGGCTCTTAGATGATGTAGCTCATCAATTTTAGCATAAGTTTCTTTAATGCATTTCATTTCCGATTGTAGCACGATAATATCTTTTAGTAGTCTTGTAGCATCCAAGTGGTCAAAAGTCACCGGTGGTAGCTTATGAAGTTCTCTTGCCACAAAGATCGGTGTGTTATCGGGCTCCGTGTTTTTGAATGCACAAATCATGTCCTCCAAATTCTTTTGTTCATTGTTTTTTCGTCGCGAAACATTTCTGACGGTAGTAGAAATCGACGAAAAGAGCAAATCCTTCGCGACACTGATTTCCGACGTAGAAAAGGAAGACACACACAGTCTAACTAAACTTTCTTCGTCCAAAACATCTATTTTGTTTTGTATAAAGCACAATAACTCGTTAATCACGACATTACATTGTAAACATTTTACTGTTACGGTTGCTATTGTGACTTCTGCGCCCGTTCGCAATGGCGTCAGAGCGGAGACTGAGTTTATACACGAGGAGAATACTTAGTTAACACTTTCTGCGAAACAATAAAAACCAAATCTAGGTTGGTGCATTATGTGCAGAGGTTAGTTCGATTTAAGAATAAATTCTTATTGTGTGGGTCTCTTTGATTCAAATATTAATATAGACGAGGTATCGAATTTAAATCGCATTATGCCCGCTAGGGCATAATGAAATTCAGTACAACTTTACTCCCGGCTCCCGGCCGGTAGGAATTTAATCACCGGCTTTCGGTGAGGTTTACACGACATGTAATTTGACATTGTCAAGCAGGTTGGTTTGTTTGTTAATTTGTTTGCATTGAATAGGCTCCAAAACTACTGGACCAATTTAAAAATATCTTTCACCGTTGGGAAGCTACACTATCCCCGGGTGACATAGCCTACTTTTTATCCAACTGCGCATGAGGGTAATATTTTATTGAAAAACTACGCGTGCAAAGCTACGGATTGGTCAGTTAGTGTAAAAATACATTTACGGGAACACTGTTAGACCAAAAACTACTAAATTTGACGGATGCTGTTGTAAAAGATGCGACACTCCGCACCAACGCAGCAGTAGGCCTGGTAGTATTGCTATGCCTACGGCTCTCGGCCGTCACCGCTGTTCGCTGTGCGTTCTTTTCATCCACATATAACTTTTAATCGATCTAGTTTTACGCGATCAAAAAATAATTAAAATATTACTCTACCCGAAAATAGGTGAAAAAAAATATATTTTATAAAACATGACTTTTAATTTCATTTTTAATTTTTTTTAAAGTCATTATTACAAGTTACTTTTTAACAAAAATATAAACAAACTACTGAACTGATGAACTGTAAATTTTTATGATACCAATATGAAAGTACATCCTTTTAAATAAAAAGAATACCTTTTATACCAGCTGCTTACAGTATTACACTTGGGTGGTCGTATAAAAGGTATTTTAAATTATCTTCTAATGTTTGTATAATGACGTTGGAGCTCATTGCAATTTCAAAAGCTATATGATACTATATGCACAATAGGACCTGCTGTCCTTATTTTTACAGACAGCAAAAGTGCGTTGCAACATTTAGCTCAATGCGCCTCTGGTTCCAGAAGTGTTTCGATAGCTTACTCCATTCTGAATAAAACTTACAGTTTTCCACGTTCTAACATAGATTTGAAGTTGCTTTGGGTTCCGTCATAGATTTAAGAGGTAACGAGGAGGCTGACAGATTGGCAAAATTAGCGATAACAGACGGAGTAGAAATATTTGTAAAACCGAATTATTCGGAACATTTGTTTGAGTGTGGAAAATTATGCTGTAATAGCTATTAAGAATATTTTAATGAAAGAAGTAAAGAAAAAGGGATTTCGTATAAAATTATACTATGTCAGCCTCCTCGTATACCCTGGTTTGTAAGGGGAAACTTGAATAGGTCTTTTATTGTATTTATTCATAGAATACGTTCTGGGCACCATCCATCTAGAAAGTTTGGATACCTTATGAAAAAAGTTGATTCACCTAACTGTGAGGTATGTGTTTCATTAGATGATGTGCACCACCTCTTGATGGATTGTGCCAAGAACAAGACAGAGAGAAAATCACCGATACAAAAATTAAATTTAAATAGATTTTACATAGGTACATTTGTGAACATCTTAGCAGAACCTACAACAGAATCGGCTAATCTGCTAGCTGGAGCTTTCATGCATCGGTGATTCTATCAATGAAGGTAAAATATGATATATATTATGTAATAGTATTTAATTAATTAATAGTGTTATAAATTAGTAAAGGGTACGTTGGGGCTGTTATACTATGTTGTAGGTAAAAGGCCCTAATAAAATTTAAATAAAAAAATATATAAAAAAAATTCAAATCGGTTGATAAATGACGGAGTTCCGGAGTAATAGCAAACATACAACGGAATTGCATTCCTACAAAAATTGAGGGTTGCCCTCAATTTTTTTGGGATCCATCATCAGATCCTGACTTGGTGCCTGACTTGCTACCTGTCAATTCCCTATTAAACAAAAAATGAATTCCAGGCGTCTTCAATTAATCGGGGAACATACATACATACAAAAATAAAGATTTCGACGAATTGAGAACCTCCTCCTTTTTTTTGAAGTCGGTTAAAAAGACATTCATAATTTTATTTTATCGTGAACTTGAACTAAATACTACAAAAAAAATTACATTACCTTTGCAGCAACGAGATAAGTAGACGACGTAGTCATCACGGGTTGAACATGTGTAAAACTAAAACAAGAGGCATATACCATGTAGGCAGTGAAGTCGTACTGTGGATAGATGAAACTAACTTACTTCGAAATTTTGTTGCTAGGCTCAGATTTTCGACGAAACTGGCCATTATGGTGTTATTGTCTATCCCAGAGCAACATAATCTAAATGGGTATAGTTGGGCTTGAGATAGCGAGCTTCAAATAATTTGTTGCGATTCTCGCTCTCAGCAAAAGTGTTCGGTCGAGTTTAGAGTTCAAATTCGCAAGCCCGGTATATCCCGTCAGACGTTCAATAGTTTTGTGCAGCTTGTTCTAAGTGGCTGAAGCAATATCTAGATATTACGAAGTAGATATAGTATAATATAGTATATAGTTGAAACTTGTGCGGAATCTTGCTTAATTCCCTTAGGGGTATATACCACAGCTGTCGCATATGCATAGAGTTAATAGCAAGTTTCAAAGTTTCATCAAGATATGCATACAAGCTTGGAAATTAAAACGCATGCTCATGATTTAATCAAGAAATGAAAAAATAAAGACATAATTTGTATCCCGATATGGGGAAGTAGACAGAAAATACTTTTTTTATATTTAAGAGCGCACACTGGAAAGCACGGCGTGGGATGGCCCCCCACTAGATAATAATGCGACCTGTTAAAGGTTGCTGGAAGCCAAATAATAATAATAATAAGTGACCTTAATTATGGGAGAGGCCACCGACTTTTGTAAAACAGGTTTTTGTACCTAGCTCAGGTGTCAGAGACTTCATAGGACGTTTGTTACAAAGTGTTCTTGAGTCAATAGTTTCATTTATTATTTATTATTTTCTCCACGATGTTTTACTTTCATCGCTGTGTATTATAGAAGTTAATTTTACAAAATTCTAGGTACTGACGTAAAAAGGGGTCCCTGTTTTTTAGTAAGCTTAGCCGAGATTCCGACTTAAATACATTCAGTTGCTTGCCAAGTCTGCTCAATCATTTGGTAATCGCTTAATACAATAGGTACCAACTGGAATAACAATCCGTATTAATCAACTTATTGGTAACTAAAAACAGGTCAGTCAATATAAGGTGTTAATGAAACACTTAACCATTTCGGATAATCCCCAGCATTAGTTTCATATTTCTATAAACAGATTCCTAAATCAATAAGAAAATTCTATAAAAAGTTCTATAATTTTTTGGGTCTTCCAGTACTAATAGTATTTATAATAATACAATTTTTTTATTGTTATAAATACTATTAGTACTTACGGGAAAAAAGTATTTTTTTAATTTTTTTATGTGAGACGGTCACGGCTAAACTGCAGGACATATTTCTCTAAAAGAACGAGATATATTCCTTATTACTCTTATGAAAAGTTGGTGTCTGCACAAATTAAACTCGTGAAGTAGGGATTAAAAACACTCTGTTGGTATTAGAGGCTACAATAATTTATCAGTCTCACACGACTCAAGTTCGTTTCGTATAAAATGAATTTAACAAAGTCTTTAACGAGCCGGCGACGTGCTGGGAGCCGTTATTTTGATGGCTTTTGTTACGCCCGAGCACAATATAGGTTCTCGGCAGTACATATACATAGACGTTGATTTGATGTTTATTGTGGGATGGCCTGTTAATAAAGGTTGCTGGGAGTCCTGCAGGCAGTTAACCAAATTATGTAAATCTTTTGTGGTACATATGTAAATGCATTTAGAAAACTAATCCCCGTAATATTTTTGTCGTCGTTTGTAAACAAAAAGTAGCCTATGTGTTAATCCAGGTTATAATCTACGTCTCGGAGGGTTGCTGCCCAACCTGAAGGGAGCAAATGGGTGTCGTCGCCTTTACATGGGAGTGGTGCGCTCCATGGCTTTATATGGAGCTCCAGTATGGGTAAACGCCCTGAATAGCCAGAACATCGCCCTGTTGCGAAGACCACAACGAGCGATGCCCATCAGGGTGATCAGGGGATACCACACAATCTCGTTCGAGGCCGCATGCGTCTTGGCGAGTTCACCACCCTGGGATTTGGATGCTGATACCCTAGCTGCAACGTATTATTGGCGCGAGGATGAACTTGGTAGGGGTCAGCATCCAGGTTTACGAGAAATAGAGGAATGTAGGCGCGAACTACATCAAGAGCTCGTTGAAAGGAGGGTGAGGTTAACTCGTCCAATTGCCGGCCAAAACACAATAGAGACTATTCTGCCGGTACTGAACGAGTGGCTAACGAGGGAGCACGGGGCGGCAACCTTTCGTTTGACCCAGGTGCTATCGGGACACGGTTGTTTTTCGAAGTACCTGTGTCAAATTGGAAGGGAGCTGACCTGCGCATGTCACCATTGTGGCAACATTGTTGATACGGTGCAGCATACGTTGGAGGTTTGCCGAGCTTGGAAAACCTCACGTCAGCAACTCGTCAATGTGACTGGTACAAACCATTCACTCCCAGCTTTAATCAAGGCTATAGTCGGGAGTGAGGGGGCCTGGAAAGCTGTAGTGGCTTCTTGCGAGGTAGTTTTAACCGCCAAGGAGGCTGCGGAGAGGGATAGATAAATTCTTACGACCAATCCCATTCGCAGAAAGAGAGGCAGGGGTAGGAGGAGAAACCTCCACGATATCCGTCCCCCATAATAAAGGCTTGGGCGACGACACTGTGTAGTGTCCGTCGCCCACTAACTCAAAGCCTAGAGGTGGCGTGCGTGGAGGTTCCGCGCACTTCTCACACCAGGGATAAGGCGGGACAATTGGAAACAGATGGGACCAACACGTTGAAGCCATGGAAGAATGCAAAGCGTACCCACAGCATCGACCAAAGGTGTTCGGAAGAAACCCCGTGAGGTTTTAGTCAGTACGAGTCTGACATAATCTTCCGCCACCACCTCCCAAGGCGCAAGATATCCATGACGGATTTCCTCGCGTAAAAAAAAAGGTTATAATCTACGTATATTATATACCAAATTTAATCAAAATTGGTTCAGCAGTTACTACATGATTGGGTAACAAACACACAAATAAATAAATAAACAAACATCAAAACTTTCACATTTATAATATTAGTGTGATGTGATAGGCGAGCGTTTGACTACGTTGTCGCCTGATGGTAAGCCATGATGCAGCCTACGATGGTGCACGCTACCCTAGAAGACATTTGATGTAAATGAAGAGTTAATCTTTCCAGTCATAGATTTCTTTTGTCACCAAATCAATTTCAAATTCAAAATTATTGATTTCGGATTCATAATTTGTTAGTAAAAAATTAAATCTTAATACTATGTTAGTGCAGTTGGTAATTCATAATAAATTAATTAAATAATTATGGTTAAAATCAACAATATAAAATTAATAATGAATGTACACAGAAATTAAATGAAATCTTAAAACTAGGCGTAGGCTAAAGGTACATAGTGACAAAAATGATCGTAATGCGACTAAAAATTTTAACTGTTAGTTTAATATGAATTTATATAGAGCGTTGCGTGACTTTCGGTCGCTTGAGTTGGTTTTCATTTAGTCTGAATATTTATATTAAGCAGTAATATAAATATTACATTGGCAACGGATCGCTGTTGCCAATTGCTACCCTATATTGAAATAATGAGAGTACGGATACTGGTTGTCTGTAAGATACTGTGCGTGATGTGTCATGCTTCAAGTAAAGTTAATTGTTTATTATTTTTGAAAACGTGGGGGCGTTACAAAAACGTTATTATGTACATATATTGAAATAACTACTTTAGGAAAATATTATTTTATCTTTGATGTGAGGCAGACCGATTTTGTGATTGACGTCCCGTTTTCTATAAAAACAAAGTCAGCTTCACATTTTACCCATCGAAAAATTAAGTAAAGCTAAAATTTGGCGTGATGATAAGTTTTAGTGACTTCTTATAGAATTATAGTACTTTTTTTAAAATTGGATAGATCTTTGTTTGACCACAATCTCACCTGATGGTAAGCGATGATGTGGTCTAAGACGAGGCACGAAGATCTAGAAGAAACCTAATTACTCTTATCTTAAAGAGGCCCGGATTTTATTATTTAAGAAAAAGCTTTCTTATATGGTTGCGGGGGTAAGGTGTGATTTTTTTTCTCATTGTTGATAATATTAGGTCTATCTCCCACTCACTCTGTGTTTGTTAGGTTTTTACGAATAAACGGCTGTACCGATTTGATTAAGTTGGGTATATAGGTAGAAAACCAAGATTGAGACATAGGTCCTCATTTTTACCCGACTGCGCAGAAGAAAGGTAAGGCTTTAATTGAGAAACGCGTGCGAAGCCGCGGCTTAAAGCAAGTTATTATATTAAGTTGCAATCTGGCCAGAACAACGGTATCGATAACTGCGGTCACAAACTTGTGAACTCTGCCCCAACATCCTTCGCAATTAACTTACTTAACCCAAAGGCTACTAACGACAGTTGAATTAAGTTTGACCTCACTATATGGTAGAACTAGTAGTTATGCCGGAAGTAGCGGGCCCGATTCCCGCCGCAGAACAAATGTTTGCATTATCTACAGATATTTGTTCCGGGTCTGGGTGTTTTTCTATATATTATAAGTATGTATTTACAAAAAAAAACGTATTTAAGTATTCTATCAGTTATCTGGTTCCCATAGTACAAGCTCTGCTTAGTTTGGGGCTAGATAGCTCTGTGTGAAATGTCCCGCATTTTTTTTTATTTTTATTTATTTATTTCTTCCGGGTCTGAATGTTTTTCTATGTATGATAAGTATGTATTTACAAAAAAAAGTATATAAGTATTCTATCAGTTATCTGGTGCCCATAGTACAGCTCTGCTTAGTTTGAGGCTGGATAGCGCTGTGTGACATGTCCAGCAATATTTATTTATTTTATTTATTTATACCTATAGGAAAAGTTAAGTGGGATGTTCCTGTTGCCTAAGTATTTACATTATTTGATGTTTTTTGATTTTTGGCTTTTTGCCTTATTTAATGTATAACTAGCTGACCCGCCCTCGGCTTCGCACGCGTGGTTTGTTAATAAAAACATTCCTATTATAATCTGTCAACATACTAAATTTCATAGAAATTGCTTCAGCCGTTCTTGAGTTATAAATGGTGTACTCGTAACTAACCCGACATTATTTTATATATTAACTAGTTGACCCGCTGAAAACCATGAAAATTGGTCCAGCCGTTCTCGAGTTATAAGTAATAAATAAATAAATAAATATTGCTGGACATTTCTATCATCATCTAGCCCCAAATTAAGCAGAGCTTGTACTATGGGAACCAGATAACTGATAGAATACTTATATACATTTTTTTTAGTAAATACATACTTATAATATATAGAGAAACAACCAGACCCGAAACAAATATCTGTAGATCATGCAAACATTTGTTCCGCGGCGGGAATCGAACCCGCTACCTCCTGCGTCTCAGCCGGCTATTCGCCCACTGCACCACGGAGGTCGTCTTAAGTCATAAGTGTTCGAACAAACCCGACTTTGTTTTATATATCTTAGTTTTAAGAGTAGTAGAGTTTCTTGTGAAAGGGCTCGCCCGGGGAAGTGCATACCTATTTCTACCGCCAAGCAGCATTGCTGTGTTTCGGTTTGAAGGATATGGTTGCTGGTGAAATTACAGGCACATGAGGCTTTACACCTGTATGCCTCAAGTTGATGGACGCAGGGAAGTGCATCGTAGGGCACATTTCTAAGGAGCGTGACTTACGAAGCAAACTTGTTATAGGCGATGGTTACCATTTAACATCAGGTGGGCCATAGGCTTGTTCCATCTCCAGTAGTATTAAAAAAATATATATATATATTAAGTGATATATATTTAAAGTCATTAGCTACAAGTCTAGGTATCTCACCATGTGTAGGTGCTTCCTCTGTATGTCAAGTCGTGTCACATATATATTTTCATTTATTCATTTATACCTATAATAAGTACAGTTATATGAAAAGTTTCTACACAGGAACATTTTTTAGCCTGCAAAGCAAATGATGAGATGAAGTGTTTATTTATTAATGTCGTTACTCACCAACGAATAAAGCGGTTTTTTGAGACTATTTTCGTCAGTGTATTAGGTGAGTATCGACTGGGGTCAAAGAGAAAGTATAAAAAAACTTTGGAGCAGTATCAGCGCCCGTTTCCTTAACTTGTATAAATATAGTTCCTTACTCAATTTAATCTTTAATAAAAAAATGTTCTAAGTAACGTAAAAAGTAACATAAGTTGGATCAGGACTATGTTTCAACTGTCGAGCTTTATTTATTTAGCCAAAATTCGTTATATAATGAGCACCAATAAAATTAGGCGCTACGAAAAATTCTAGCTCAGTCAACTGTGAAAGTAGCCAATAAGAAACCAGACTACCAGGATCATTTCCGAAATAAAACCATCTTCGGAGCCTCTATAAAACTTCTAGGTATTTATTTATTCAGGCGAAAAAAACCTTAATCGCTCTTTGTAGGAGCATTTGCTATTAAGAGAGAGACAGAGATTACTTCTGTCGGGTTTAGAAACAAAAAAAAAATTTTAGAACCCAAATGTGCCGACTCAGGGATACGTGTGCGTCACGCCTTCGTTGAGTCAGCAATAAAAAGCTAAACATGATGTTTAGTGATTACTACGGGTCAATTTGATTGTTCAACAAATAATGTGCCGACCCAACTATGTTTAAAGAACGCACTAAAGTAAATAACTTATTAAGTTCTTGCAATGATCTATAATAATAATAATTTAACGTTTATTTCAGGCAACAATGTGCACATACAAAATATGATTACAAGACCCATATCTATAAATACCTTAAAGACTAACATACATAAAACGATAAACTTAAAACTAACTTTCTGGTTTATTTAAGGGATTTCGATTCATATCTGCTTCCCTGTAGCGCCTGTAAATGATGCCGACTGGCGAGAAATCCGGATTAAGAAGTGCATACTTCGCCAGAATCTGGAGAGTGTAGGTCTTGAAGTTAGTAGTCCTAGACTCCATTCGCTGGAGAGACATTCGGAGCGTACTTGTAATCCGGCCCTGGATACTCTCCCCCACGAATCCTATAAATACTCGTTGATGTTGAGTTATTCCTAATCGATTATTTATTGCCAAAAGTTACGGATCAAGGGTCCAGCACATCACTAGTCCATTGTTATACCCATTCTTTGTTTTGTAATCAGTGATCTTTTATTCTGAGGTAGGCAATGAGACGTGATACGTTGAGTGGTTCGAAACAATGCAAGGCGCGTGAAAATACCTGATTAAGACAAAACTGGGAAATTAATGGGTATGTGTTGAAGTAAAAACAATGGTTCTTTGTTTTTTCTTTTTTCATGGTACTGTTTATAAAGTGATGTGTCCACGGATAGGCTTTTTCTAGTGGTGTTTAATGTAACATAGGGAAAACTAAATAACAGTACGAAAACCTGACATGAAACTGATAATGGGTGGTGGGTCAAAAGTTGTTTCTGGTTGAGTTTGCTGGTATTTTTAACAACAACAACATGTTTTGTGTGTCTGTAAGTCTATTCTTGACATTGGTGTTCTCAATCGGAGAGAATTTTAATGCCAGTTTAAACTGGTATAAGCGAGATGGTTCAATGTTTGATGGAAATTGGTGCAATGCTCGGTTTATTCTCTGGTCCCCGCGATACAGGCTTTGCCCAGTGCAGGGATCGTTAGTTAGATAAATTCATGGATAGTGTATTGTTTATGGATAAATATGATGACCATATCTGTATAAACCCGTTTTCGTAATGTATAAGGAATAGGCATCAGCCATAGAATAGAATAGAGTAAAAACGTAAAAAAACACAAACGAAAACTAAAAGCACAACGACTCCCTACCACCTTTAACAGGTCATCCTTCCATAGCCATCCTTCTATGGGGCGCATATTGTTGAAGTGAAAACTTTTTTAGGCGCGTTGGGCATTTTTTTAGTTGGGCAAAAACCATCAATCTCGCGACACTGTTACCATTACCGATACCTATGTATATAAGTATCTGTAATATAGTCTGCTTTAACATTTTGAATACCCAATCATTTTGCTTGATTTTTCACTTCTGTCGGCACTCCCGGAGTGCCTCTTTTTTGTAATTTAGTGTATATTTTATGTGGCAATTTTTTTTTATTTTTAAAATACAGTTGGTAGAGCGGCTTAATTTATTCTTTCATATTCAGTGACTGAATTTTTTTTAATGATGATGGCCAAGCGCTTGACCACTACCTCACCTGATGGTAAGTGATGGTGTGATCGAAGATGGAGCACGCTTGCCTAGAAAAAACCTGTTTACTCTGGACTTGAAGACTCCGAGATTATACTGGTTCGGAAAAACATACACCGGAAGTGAGTTCCACTTACTTGTGCTAACAAGAAAAGTTGAAGCAAATCGTTTGGTGCAGCAAGGTGGTATGCTGACCATGGTGGTATGATGGTGGTATACGTGGTACTTCACTTAATGCCTAACACACTATTGCTCAATGTATTTTTTTTTAATTGTAGCAAAATTACAAAAACAAAATGTTATAGATAAAATAGTGATTATCTATTTTAAAATCCAAAACAATGCACAACATTCTTGCAAGATATGGAATGAGCTACCAACTATCTGAGGTTTTCCCGTTAGGCTACGACATGGTACGCTTTAAGAAAAATGTAAATAGGTTTCTACAGGGTAGGTACCGCATCGACATTACCCCCGGTGTCAATAGGCGACGGCGATCGCTTACCATCGGGTGGGCCGTAAGCCTGTTTCCCCAAAAGTAACATAAAAAAAATCCCTGTTCCAATTTTATTCATTCATCAATTCGAAACATTAGCCCCTAGTGATCCACATAATGGATATCCGCTAGTTAATGGCATCCTGACAGTGTGTCGCCATTCGAATCACGAAACCACATCATGACAATCATTGGACAGATTTGAAGTGGAATAGAGTGGATTCGAACTCAATGACTACACCACTACACATAACGATATGAATCTTCTATCGTAGAACTATAGACATTAGTCAGCCTAGGTTTTACTATACGTATAGCTTAATTTAAACTATAGAATTATTTAGATCAGTGTTTCCCAAACTTGATTTGAACTTGCCCCACCTAACAAAAACTGCTAAATTCGGGGCCCGCCTCTTGGCAGTCTTAAAAAGGGGGCATAAAATATTGATAACGCTCAGATTCCCTAGTCTCTGTGGTCAGAGGGAAGAAAATATTCGCCGACGCAAAGCCTCACGACGTCGACCGACTGAGAGTTTGTTTCCGAGTTACTTTTTTTTAATTTGACATTAATTTGTTATCATCACAGACAACATATATATTGTAATTTAGTAACATTAGGTGGCTCATAAACAATGGAAATGTAATCACCAATATGGATGAAGTACTGTTCAAATAAGAAAAACAACTTTAATTTAGAATAGTATAGAAAAGAACGACAGCGCCCCTCAGTGGCCGTCCGGCTGTTTGCTCGATCGATCGGGTTATCTTATGTTTCAGGGCTCCCTCAACTTTAAGCACTCTCAGATGTTCTATGGCCCTAACCTGAAACATTCGAAGCGGAGATCAGATAAAGATTGTAAAATAGCACAACGTCGTACAGCAGTGGCAAGTCGTCACTTCTTATTAGCTCTTCCTTGTACAACGGAGTTAACAAGGAAATTAACATTTACCCGCTACCCCTCAACAAATGTAAGATTAAATGTCTAGAGTGGCTTAAATCTTTAAATTACGAAGATACTGAGAACCTCCTAAATATTCCCCAATAGTGCCTACACACACAAACACTCACCTAATTACTCACATACTTACACACACACGCTCACACAGAAACACACACTCATACACACACACACACACACACACACACCCACCCACGCAGATCCTTCTGGTCTGTTGGAATATAACTTAAATTTTTAGTTTAGTTTTTGTTTATGTACCATTTACGTGATAGGAACTCATCGCAAATGTAGCAATACAAAAAAGGTTATTGTACACTTAACTTAAATGAACAAACAATATTACAAAAAACTACACACGCGAAAATTCAAGTGGCGATATTATCGCTAAAAGCAATCTCTTCCGGACAACCTTTGGATGATATGAGGTTAATGATTTTACTCAAGCTTGTTTTTATCAGTTTTTTGTTATTTCTGTCTCAAATATGACTTAATTTATTTATTCAGACATAATAGTATTAAGAATTTCACTCTTCATATATTTTCTTTTGAACTAATTTCAAATTTATTTCAATCGCAAGATTCGTGTGAGTTTAATTTCATTTTCCTAGACTAGCACAAGATGAGACAAAAATATTCAGCAACATCTCTGTTTTCTTTTTTAAAATACAAATAACAGTTCCAAGCAGCCATTTTGAGGGCCCCAAGAGAAATGTTTGTGGTTATTTGAGTCACTTGTAATTTCGAATCAACTTTTAGATAGGGTTAAGCGAAAATTACTTTGTTTAGAGAAAAACTTCAGAGAGTTTCCTTTGAAATTGTACTCTGTAAATAGAAGAGAAGGGTTTTTTATTATGTAGATTATTCGATTCATTTTGAATTTGATTCGATTGCTGTACGTACCCTTACTTCATTTCTAAATTCAAGTCATAAATCTTTATTGTTTGTGCATCTGGGTTACATTGTATTATCGTCTGGGTACATGTGTTGTAGTTTATAATTAAAGAGCACTAGATCCTGCCTCACAGCGAACAAACAGAACAAAGGTTGTTCTTTGTTCTGTTTGATTGCTGTGTTAGTAATTTATTTTCATATTAGTCATTCTAATACGAGTAGAATAGCTTCTTATGAAGGGCTCGCCCGGGGCACTACTGCCATGATTCCTATTTAATTTCATTTTTTATTTATTTATTCATAGAACAATCAATTAATTGCATTTGAATCATAAGAATAATCATACAATCTGTTCAATCATTGAACATGAATATTCATACATAAGTACGAACATTACCTTATCCATGTACACACTTCAATTTATTATTCTTGAAAAACCTAGTTATGCGTTATTGAAATGCTCAGCATTGCAGAGTCAGCTCGACAATAGTACAAAGGTTATAAACTCAATAAAAGATGCTGTGTTAAGTATGTACACTGACGACACACAAATATAAAATTGTGTTAGTGTTCATAAGAAAAACTTATATTTAAAGAGTGAAAATCAAAATAAACTTACTTACCAACAAGTCGTCGAGTTTCACTCATCTCCAAGCTATCTAACTAGAAGACCCGGGGAACCCCTGGACCAGCAGCCCAAGAAGTGCCTAATAGCCGCTAGAGGAGCAGCCCAGACCCCAGGCCCCAGCACCCGCTGGTCCAGCCGCCCAGAGACGCCCCCAGCGCCCATTGGACAACCAACCCAGTCGTGCCCAGCAAACGCTGGAGGAGCCGCCCTGACGCCCCCAGCGCCCGCTGGACGAGCCTCCCGGTCATATTCAGCGCCCGCTGGACGACCGCCCCTTTCTGAATTTCAGCATCCCCTCACTGCGGCCAAGAAACTTTTAGCCGTCCGTAGATCGGGCTTGTGAGTCTGCTTGACCGGCAGTGAGAAATCTCTGTCCTGTGTACATTGCACGCCGTACACAACCCCCTTTCCTACCAACCTTCCGTCTGTTACCTTAGGTCTCATGGTAACAGACATCCCGTACTATCTATATATACATTATATATTTATATGGTAGGTTAGGACACACACCGTTCGTAGACGGCTCTGTCTACGCGACGTAACTAAGTAGGCAGGTACAGTAGGGTAGAGCAGGGTTAGGTTAAGACACTTAGTGCTTCGTGTACGCAGGCCAAGTACTAAGTACGAGGTGTCTCTGAATTAGGTAGCAACTACGTAATTTCACCTACTAGTCACACACCCGTGCGTCAGCCTAGGGTCGCATGTAGGGTTACGTGCCGACTGGTAGGTGGTCTTAAGACACAATCTATATATACATAATTATATAAAACATAGTCGGCTTAATTACACCATTTATAGCTCAAGAACGGCTGGACCGTTTTTAATGATCTTTGATTTGTTGGATTTGTCTCCGCCCGGAATAGCAGAATAACAATTAAAATATCGAAAAATTATAACTATAAGATATGGAATATGTATAAGTGTTATATCAGTTATCAGGTGTGCATAGTACAAGATTTGCTAAATTTAGGCTTTCATAGCGCTGTGTGAAATGTCCACCATTATTTATTTATCCATTAGCTAGCTTAAATTTATGATTTTAAATATTTTGTGTTGCGTGTTGCAACTGCAGATCTTTCGACAGATCAAAGAAAGAGTTTTCGCCACAAAGTGTGTTGTTTCATCGTTTTCGTGGGCGCACACATCGCGGACTGTACGTGTCAGCAAATAGTTTTAAGTATTATAATATGTATGTTAGTAAGTAAGGTATATATATATATATATATATTTATATGGACCGTAGAATTAAGTTTTAACATCTTGTACTTTTCTGTTGGTGCCTGAAATAAAGATGTATTAATAATAAACATACATACGTTTTTGAAGTCGCAAACTTATGATCTAAGGATAAAGTTGTTCACTTTTACTTCATTAAAGAAGACTGCATATAATAATCTGTGGCACAACTAATAAAATCTACATAAAGCTGACGGCGCTTTGTAAGCTTTGTTACGCAGTGGTTGTTGTAACGAAACATCGCGTTTTATAGTTATTTTGCATAAGGAGTACTAGGTTTTAAGTAAATTACTATAATAAAGTAGTTATATTATCAAGTTTTAACGTGGAACACTCCGTCAACGAAATACTAGCCGCGTAACTAATAAATATATAAAACAAAGTCGGGTTAGTTACACCATTTGTAACTCAAGAACGGCTGGACGATTTTGATAATTTTTGATTTGTTGAATTTGTCTCCGCCACGAATAGCAGAATAACTATTAAAATATCAGAAAAATTCAATTAAAAAATATTATGACAAACAAAATATTCTTACTTAATCATTAGATGTAGCTAATGATGGCCGATTGACAATACTTTGGCAGCCCGCGTCATATGCATGTCAAGGCGGTGCGAAGTTTGGCGGGTCAGCTATATTCACGCTCACGCATAATGGAGCACTTATAGAGTTCGAAGGCGGAAAAGGGAATCCACTAACATACGATTTAAATTTTGTAAATACATTTTTAAAATATACTACCTGACCCGCTTGAAATTTCGCGTTCCCGTAGGAACTTCGGTATAAAAACTATATTAAACACTTTTGTGAAAGTGAGGTCATGTAAATCAATGAACGACGATTAAATTATATGAATATTGTACACATAAAAATACTAAAATCGGAAAAATGGGGGTGGGGATAGAAGAGTGAAAAATACTTTACGACCTATTCTCATACCTACCACATATATACCAAAAAAAAATTAAAATCGGTCGACCCGTTTCGGAGGAGTGCGACCACTAAAACCGTGACACGAGATTTTTTTATATTTGTTCATCATTGCTTCGCACGCGTGGATTGTCAATTAAAAGTAGCCCAGGTATATCTTAATCCAGGTCGGACTATAATACTGAATTTCATCGAAATCAGTCAAGTCGTGAAAACGTAACAGCCTGACAGACAAAGAGACAGAGATACTTTCGAATTTATAATATTAGTATGGATTTGACATCTACAGATATCACTATTACTGTATAAACCTGAGATCTTAGCGTTTAGCTGAGCCAAAGCTTTGTTTACAGAGTCACTTTGAACCGGATACGTTTCAGAGGCGGTATTGTGCTACATACACAATATACCTCAACAAGCTCAAGTAATGTTTGAATGCTTGGCCGTATAGGCCTGGTCATACGGTGGAGGTGTTATAGAAGTTCTAATGAATGATAGGTTCCAGGCTGTTATTGGCTTATAGCGGGTTCCTATATCCGTCGGTAACCAGATACGACTCGTTCTCCTTGAAAACGTGTCAAAAGTTTTAAAACTAGTTTGACACTTTTTCAAAGAGATACGAATTGTAGTCGGTTACCGACGGATATAAGAAGCCGCCATTAGCAAATATAATGGCATTTTTTTGACTTTTTTTTGTCAAACCACGCGTGTGAAACTCCGGACGGAAGCTAGTATTAAAATAAAATGGTGGAAAATGCTGTTTATCAGTAAGTCCACCCTTTGTACATAGTTTTCAATTCAATTAAGAATTTAACAAATTAGTAGAGATAAGCTTTCTTTATAAGATTACTAGCTGACTCGCCAGCGGCTTTGCACATGCAAATTACCAAAATTATTTTTCTATAGAAACTTTGACAGTTCATTTTTATTATATGAAACCTGATTTATGAGATAAAAAGTAGCCTATGTGTTAATCCAAGTTACAATCTACGTAAATACAAAATTTCATCCAAATCAGTTCAGCCGTTACAACGTGATTAAGTAACAAACAAACACACAAAAAAACTATTAATATTAATGTGACTAGATGTTGCCCGTGACTTCATACGCGTTATACTACTAAATGTGTAGGTAACCTAGAAATAAAGCTAAACTCGCTGTTGCAACTTGACATGACATCCCATTTTTATCCAATGGGACCAAATTCATGGAATAAAAAGTAGCATATGTGTTAATCCAGGTTATAATCTACGTAGATAATAGATTTTATCAAAATCGGATTGGCCGTTATGATGTTATTGAGTAACAAATAAATAAACAAATATCCAGACTTTCGCATGTATAATAGTGTGAATCATTTAATTCTAGGCGGAGATAGTCATAAGTGTTTAGCTCCTCAACGTATTAGGATGTTAAGCTATTAGTGCATAAATTGAACGCCTTGTTAGTACCGCCTCACTGCTATACAAAGAGAATTACATTAACTATGTAAACTAAACAACTAAATTACAGAGCAATTAACTACTAACGTAAACGTGTTTGTTTGTCACATTTGTCAAAGTTAAGTGGTAAGTCAACTACGGAACACGCACAATAGATAAGCGAGTAACTTGATGTATACCTACCTCTATGTAATAAACATGATTAAACATGCTATGTGCTACGTACATTAATCCGAAAGTGTAAGTTGGTACAGTTGGTAAAGCAACTTAATTTATTCTTTCATATTCAGTGACTTAAATTTTTTTTCCGTATGGAAGAACAAGGAGCTAAGAGGACCCGCTCGACTCGGTAATCTAGTTACGCTTCGGTGATCTCTTCAGAGAAACTAAAGGTTTTGTCTGTGCAATTATGGATGAGGTTAGCAAGACGAACAATTACCGAAAGTATATTATGAAGGATGGGACGGTCGACATCTGTAGAGCTTGTCACCAGCCCGGAGAGTCTCTCAGACATGTATTTTCGGGTTTTTCATCTTGCTAACTCTGTGTACTTGCATAGACACAATCAAGTGGCCAGAATTATCCATCAGCAGCTTGCTCTTCATTATGATATTATATATGCTTATTTATTATTACTAAAAAAAAAAAAAATATATATATATAAGTATTCTATCAGTTATCTGGTTCCCATATTACAAGCTCTGCTTAGCTTGGGGCTAGATAGCGCTGTGTGAAATGTCCAGCAATATTTATTTATTTATTTTATTACTTATTATAAATATGCGCCAGAGCCAGTTCTTGAAAATGGCCGTGTCACGCTCTATTGGGACCGGTCTATCATCACGGACAGGACTATTGTTGCCAATAAGCCAGATATCGTGCTGGTAGACCGGCCGGAGCACCGAACGCTACATATTACTACCCCACATGCCGATGTTACTATCCCACATGATGCTAATCTCGTGAAGGCTGAGAAGGTCAAGCTAAGCAAGTACCTTGACTTGGCTCATAAGATTACCGCCATGTGGGATGTGGAATCAACGATTATCGTTCCGGTAGTTGTGTCGATCAACGGATTGATAGCGAAGAGCCTCGACCATTACCTTAAGAGGCTCTTGCTTGGAAGTTGGATCAAGGGTCAGATACAGAAGGCGGCACTCCTGGACTCGGCACGCATAGTCAGGAGGTTCCTCTCTCTACAGCCCTAGCCACCGATCACTGGGGCCTTGCTTTGTGGTCGGTGTCTTACCACTTTTATAAATATATTTTTACTATAATGTTTGTTTTTTGTATGATACTTTGTAGTCAAACCTGTCTTTTTTTATAAACGAATTTTAAAATAAATATGTGTGAATTTTAATAGTAGAATGATCCGTTAGACCCCATCCGCATTAAGAAAATCATTTCAATGTGGCTGTTTCGCAGTTATTCTGCCAAAGTAAATGTAGATACACAGAAATATTTATTATTACATCAACTTATTCCAATAAGGCCATTGAAGACAAGAAACAAAAACTTACATAAATATTCTTTGAGTATTATCGAGTAAAATTGTTTACAAAAAAACAGACCTTTTCTTTTCCATAAAAAAAATTATTGATATCAAAAGGCCGATATCATTTTATGGTTCTGATTCTTGAGTTCTATTCGAGTATTAATAATTCAGGGCTTTCTTTGTTTTATTGATCCATACGAGGTATTTGTAGACGCATTTTATGAAAATTGTTTGTTAAAAATGTATAATTATATCGACTGAAGGGCCGTGGAAGTCAAGACGCAATAAGTTGCGGGTTCGATTCCAGCTGCGGGACAAATGTTTGCATGATATTTGTACCGGATCTGGGTGTTGTGGTACCATGGAATACCATGGTACCACAACACCCAGATCCGGTAAATGGTTTTCAAATATGAAAATCATTGAACTTTAGATTTTGTGTATTTTTGTTTTGTATATTTGTATCTTTGTATATTATTATTTTCAATAATATTGAAAATGTATATTAGTATGATTAAAAAAAATATTATTTATTTGGAACATAAATAAAGCACAATAAACAAATGAAAACGTTGACAACTGCAAAAGTTAAGAAAAATTGAGTAGCAGTGTCAGCGCCCTCTTCCAAAACCAAAAGAACAACGTTCCAGCTTATAACGAGTCGATATAAGTAAGTAAATGTTTTGACTAATTATGAGTATAATTTTAAGTTTAATACTGCGTGTTTGAGTGCGTGCGTGTTCGCGTGTGTTTAATTTTGCTAGGTAGGGGGAATCAAAATATTCTCGGTATCATCGTACGTTAGTGATTGAAGCCAGGTTTTGCATTTAATTTTACATCTGTGGAATGTCACATGATAAAAGTCAATAGCTTTGTTAACTCTGTTGTACAAAGAACAGCTTATATAAAAGTAGTGTCTTCGAACTATGGCAGTTTTGCGGGGCTGTATGCTGTAAACCTTATCAGAACGACGCATAACGGAGCTCAAAACTGGATCGAATGAAAGTTCAGTGTGTTTCCGCAAAACTGTCGCTAGGTCAAATAGTTGTCGCACTGTAAGAACTTCACAGATCGAATATAAGGAAGTAGTGGGAAAGCGTCTAGGGTTAGAGGGCATGACCTTCAATACAGCTCTCTGGGCTCTCTCCACTCTCAACATAAGAGTCTTAGTAGAACCGCCTCATGCAGTTATACAGTAGGATAATACCGATTGAGCTAGAGCATATTATAGTAAACCATTTTAAGGCAAGGAAACTCAGCACTGTTACGAAGTTGCTTAAAAATGTACATTAATTTTCTGATTCAGGACACTGTACACTCAATATGCGGCACCCAAGACATAGTTCAATCCAACCATACACCTAAATATTTAATACTTAGAGTGCGCTCCAATTTGGGACAGTGGCATGAGTTTGGTGTTGCTGCAGAACAGGCATGGGCACGGATAATGAAAGCGGAGGGAGGTTGAGTTCTGATGCTTGGGGTTATGAATTGGTTGCAAGTTATGAACTTGGTTTTAGAAACATTTAGAGTAAGAAGATTCTGGGAGAGCCATGTCAGAGCCAATTTAAGAGCAGATTCCGCAACTGAGTTAGCCTCTGCCCAGTCGTGACCTCCGATTAGAAGAGCTGTATCATCAGCATACGTAAATGTACTGCAGTTTGGGAGAGACAAATTGCACAAGTCGTTAATGTATATGAGAAAGAGAGTGGGTCCAAGAACACTCCCCTGCGGGACACCGAAACTTATACCCTCTTCCTTGCTGAACAAATTATTAATTACGACTACCTGTCTGCGGTGGGAGAGGTAGCTCTCAAAAAGGCTGTTAGTGATGCCTTTAATACCAATCTCCTCGAGTTTGTCCAATAGGATAGGGACAGACACAGTGTCAAAAGCCTGTGATAAATCAATGAATATACCAATTGTTTTAAGCTTTTTGTCAAGGTTTTTGGCAATTGCAGTAGTGAGTTCAGTAACTGCATCTTCAGTTGACCTGTTTCTTCTAAAGCCGAATTGGTTTTCAGCCAATCAATTTTTATCATTGAGGTATTTTATGAGACGGTTGTTCAAAATTTTTTTAAACACCTTTGACAAGACGCTGAGAACTGAAATTTGCCGATAATTATTGACTCTGTCTTTGTCACCTTCTTTGTAAATGGGATGAATTAAAGCTTTCTTAAATACCGAGGGAAAGGTACTGGTAGACATGCATATATTATAAAGATAGTTGAGAATGGGGGCTAGGATGTGTCTAGAACCCTTAACGACAGATGTGGGAATGCCGTCCCAACCCGCGGCATATTTAGTTTTGAGGTTTAAGATAATTTTTCTATCTCATCATTGTCGGTGGGATATAAAGCCATAGAGTCGAGAGGAGCTGAATTAGAAGGGTTAGGGAAGCCTTTCGTAGGTGTTGGATAAGGTTGGATTTGGTAGTTTAGAGGCCAAGTCTTTTCCCACACTCGCAAAGAAACTAGAAACTGTTATTGAGTTAACACATTGAGAGAGGTGGCGGGGTTTAAAGACAGTGTCAGTAGCTCCTCAGAGGAAGATTGTTTTTTATTTAGGTTTGCCACGTTGCCTTTGGATTATTCCTGGCCTTCCGTAGCTCGTCACGTTCGTATTCGCGCTTAACTTTTTTTAGAAGATTATTACAAAAGTTGCGGTAACGGGTAAATATAGTTATTAAATATAATATAGCTCAAGGTTTATATGTTCTAAGGTCTATGAATTTAAGAAGGCATAGCTTTTTCGTAGCAATTCCGTAGCACCCACATAGCACTCTCTTAGCACCCACGTAGCACGCTCGTAGCACCTACGTAGCACTTTCGTAATAACTAAGAAACATTGCGTCATTGCGTACTAAAGCGTCTCTTGAAAACTTTCGAGATTGGAAGTACTTATCAATGTGAACAGCTCTTGAAAAGTATACCGTTTTGAAGAAAAAAAGAATTTCTCGAATCAGTCCAGGCGTCTTTGAGTAATCGGGGTAAGTACATATAAAAAAAAGATTGCGACGAATTGAGAAACTACTCCTTATTTTGAAGTTGGTTAAAAATAGAAATATTCGTATTTTTGTTTGGACAAACCAAGGGGCTAACTTTGGTGTGAGCTCTCAATTCTACTTGAAGTAATAATGTTTGGGTAAACTAGAAATAGTTCAACCAAACGCTTCAAAGTTACAAGTGTATCTTTGATGTTTATTCAAGCTGTATATAATAGTTTACGGAAGTTTATATAATAGTTTATCAAAGTGTATAAAACATTTCACGGAAGTAAATCGAAACTAGAGTGTTCATTCAATGTTTGAATTCACTTGAATGATTATGATTGTTTTACCAATCACACTAATAGATATTATAAATTGCGAAAGTTTGGATGTTTGTTTGTTACTCAATAACGTCAAAACGGCTAAACCGATGAAAATGAAATTTGGTATGAACGTAGTTTATAACCTGGATTACCACATATGCTACTATATATACCATAAATCAGTTCCCATGGGACAAAAATGGGATGTCAAAGTTGCTATATATATTTTTACACCCCAAAACAACGCGGGCAAAGCCGCTGGCAACAGCTAGTATTATTATAAATCGGTATCGATAAGTCTAAATAACGGTAGGAGTAAAAATGTAGCTGGTAACAATTGGTGGTTCAGTAGTTGGTGTTTCCAACTACTGAGGAATTACAGTAAAATGTTCATAAATTAAACTTGATTTTCGTTTGGTACTGTAAACTCTGAACGAGTTACCTCACCATTTTGGATCTACGTTCTTAATGGGTGCAGCGTTTGCTGTCATCTATTTATCCTGAAGACTACAATCTAGGCCTTTTTATGGTAACATCATCTCTTACCATCAGTGTGGGCAAAGGAATAAAATTACGCGATGAAAAAAGTTTTTAGATACCTAAAGCCAATAAACTTCACGTTTTTCTTTATTTTGTGTGTGTCAGTTTCAGTCTATTTACCTAAATTAATAGCTTCCACAACTTCGGAACAAATTGATAATATTAATTCCATTACTGTCCCCAACTTCGGCTAAAACCAATATGAAATTCAACTAAGGACTGCCGTACATCGGTGACGACTATGTGGCGAGATGCTGCAGTGTAATTTTATTAGAGTACGATAAACATAAACAATCCAGTGACTAAATATCTAGCGGCTGTTAAACAGAGGCATATGGTTCCAACTTGATGACGTTTATTCTTTATTCTTTATTGTACACAAATAAATTTACAGACAGAAACAGCTTACAAAATGAACGTGTGCAAAGGCGAGCTTGACCCTAATAAGAGTTTTATTCCAGCAAACCTTTGAAGATAGAGATACTTGATTATAGTGGTGGGTACAGAAAAGGGCATTGGAGTAAAATACTAATAATTATACATAATATACTAATTATATACTAATAATTATACAAAATAAATTAAATACTTATACATAATAAAATAATACCTATAAACTATCCCTACATTACAGATAAACATAATACATTATAAAAAAAACGTATAATTTAGTTACGTTTAAATACGTTTAGTTTAATTTTTGGTTCCAACTGGTCAAATTATTTGTGACACTGTAAAGTTAGTATGTTTTTTTCATCGATCTTCTTCTTCCTGCCATTTTCCCTTATTACGTGGGGTCGACAAAACATGTATTTTTCTTCCATATCTATCAGCCGTCATCTCCGTTGTCACTTCTATCATATCCATATCATTCTTCACACAGTCCATCCATCTCTTCTTCGGCCTTTCTCTACTTCTATATCCATCCACCTTCATATCTAATACTCTTGAACACATGATTTTTTTTCCTCCACATGACATGCCCATACCATGCTAGCCTCAACTTTTCTATTCCTTATCTTACCTATTCTCGTTACCCCACACATCAATCTCAACATTCGCATTTCCGCCGCGTGCACTCTTCTTTTATCTGTCCCATTCCTAACTCAACTCAGAACTACATTACGATAGGTCTTATGATCGTCTTGTAATTTTTTTAATAATTGTTTTTTTTTCATCGATATTATATTATTATCTCTTAAGCACTACAACCATAGAAATATATTTGCGTGATCCTATATCGGTGAATGTCATAAAATTTTCGTATTGCACATTGTACTCGACGGACGACCATATAAAATCGATCCGTCAAAATAGACGCTATAGCTTCTACTAAAAAAACAGAGATAGTTTCCTCTGTGACTTCACGCTGTGGCAGTTAGGAAATCATCGGAGCCTTTATAAAATACCTCAACGGAAGACCAGCACAGGTTCTAACGTCCTGTAGATGCTGGGTTGAGACCTTTTTGCAACCAATTTTTACACCTAGCTTTATGTATTATGTACTTATTGCGTTAAAGTATACCCCTATACCCAAAGAGGGGTTCGTAATTATATTTAAAGTAATACAAATACAAAAGAAATAACTTAATGACAAGGAAATAAAGAAAACTTGAATATAAGTAATAATACTGTATTATTTTTAGTTATTAATAAATGTTTGAAATAAATATCTTGATTTGTTTTGAAAATGCTTCACAATAAAAGAAAAGCAATAATACGATGACGTCGTAGATGGTACGCGGATTGCAAGTCTCATGTGGAGATGGGCAGGACATTTGGCTAGAAAGGACGGCGGGCAATGGACTGAGACAGTGACTGAATGGTTGTCAAGGACCACTAACCCGATGGTTGGATGACATTATTAGCGTGGTAGGTTAGCAAAAGATGAGGATAGCGCAGGACCGGACAGTGGCGTAATAGAGAGGAGGCCACTTGAAGGCACCACTGTTGGCCTATGTGCGAAAAGCCTAAGCAAACAGTATCATTCCCAATTACTCTAGAATTGGTTCCCAAAATGTCCATCAAGTTTTAATTTGGAAAAGTTTGTGTGCGCAGTTTCGTAACAGTTTTCCAGGTTCGGACGGTTCCGAATTTTCCGATTGATATCTCAAAGTTACTGTTTCAATTAAGCACTAGGGAGAGAGGAGTGGGAGGAGGAACGTTTCGCAACCGATTGCTGTCGTGTTGTTGTCGCTAATTTTACGTAATTAGGTGGCCGGAATACGATAACACTAATCGCTGCTAATTTACAGTTATTTATTTTTTAGGGTTGCGTTGTTTTAAAAATTTGGTATATTAGTGGAAAGTAGTTGGAATTAATTTGGTAAGTTTATTTTTTTTGTTATTTGATGTATGTTATTGGTATAATTAATGTCTAATGGTTGTTATGGGCCTCTCATAAAGAACGTCGTATCAAACGATTCTTCGTTCATCCATTTAACTGCAGCCGCTATACCCATCTGTCATGGGTCCATCGAGTAGGAAAACTACGGTCTGTACGAGTATCTTCCCCATAACTTTTTTAAGTTTCATCACCAATTGTCAACTTTTTTTTTTATACAAATATTTATTTTTTGTGTAGAAACCGTTCCTTCAATATAATTATTTTAAATTGCAACACCTTATTTATTTTTATTTATTTATTTTATTTAACAAAACACAAATACAATTTAAAACCAACACAGATAAAGTACAATAATAATAGTTTTTCACAATAGTGGTCAATAGGCAATGGCCCCACACTAGGCTCGGGGACACATAAACATTATACTCAAGATTTTAAAGACCGGGCGTTAAATAAACAGCGCTGGAGGTGTATAGATACACAAATAGTTTACATACTAGACAAAATAATACATGATAAAACTGTGCATGGAGTGTGGTAGAGGGCGGGGGTAGGTAGGGGGATCAATTGACGGGTGAGCTAGGGGGGGGGGGGCAGAAAATAGTGTGTGATTTGATCTGTGATTTAGGAACTATATACTAACACATACTAACACCGAATTTTTTTTTTAATAATATTCTCTAGGAGTTGTTCTTATCTGTATTATAAATACAGAATTGATCACGTATGGTTTTAGTGGTGTTTCGACCGATTTCGGTTCAATAAGAGTTAGCGCAATCCGCTCCGTACTGCGTCTCGCTTCGCACTACACTCGAGTTGACTAGAATTCGCTTCAGAAACGAAAAAGCAAGGACACAAAAAAAAGTGCATTCAACATTATTAATATGTACCTACTTATGCTAGATAAATCTGTACGGAATGACTGTACATGTTGGCAATAAATGGATATCAATATTATTTGAAGCGCTTTTTTCCACTTACAAAATGTTGGTTTTGCAAATGTGACAGCTTAAGAGGTTTGTACACAAGCGGCGGTAGAAACATCCGGTGTAAATAACCAGTTACGTGCCAAGATTTATCTTCCTTTGTAACTAGTAAAAATTTCGTCTAAACCAAATAATTCTTATTCATCACTATTTTAAGGAGCATTTTCAAATAAATAAAAATAAATAAATAAATATCGCTGGACATTTCACACAGCTCTATCTAGCCCCAAACTAAGCATAGCTTGTACTATGGGAACGAGATAACTGATAGAATACTGATATACTTTTTTTTTGTAAATACATACTTCTAATATATAGAAAAACACCTAGACCCGGAACAAATATCTGTAGATCATGCAAACATTTGTTCCGCGACGGGAATCGAACCTGCTACCTCCTGCGTCTCAGCCGGGTATACGCCCGCTGCGCCACGGAGGCAGTCAAATACCTTACTATAGGAAAAAATCAAGTAGCGAGTGAAGTTGTGCACAATTTTAGCTTGACCTCTTACCTATAAAGTCTTTCTCTTTGAATAATGTATAATTAATCACACGTACTTGTGTACAATAGCCTCTTAATGAGAAGAAAACCCAGTGTTCCTGTTAACGGAGCTAAAACAAAACGTCCATTCACCGTGTCTCACTAGATTAATTTCGAGGACCATGAATAGTCAGGGGTTTTTTCCTTCCCGCTAATTTATCACATTGATTGCTCGAGGCGGAGTTTTTGTTTCGAACACGGGACTAATCTCGTATGAATGGATACGGGGGAATTAGATTGTTGAATATTGTTAGTGAGATGTTTGAGGTAAATGTTGGGTACTGTATATTGCTTTTCGGAAACCTTGGTATTAGAGAAAATGTAGGTAAAAAGATGACCTCCGTAGCGCAGTAGGCGAATAGCCGGGTTCGATTCCTGCCGCGGAACAAATGTTCAAACGATCTACATATATTTGTTCCACGTCTGAATCTTTCTCTATATATTATACGTATGTTTTACAAAAAAAGTATATAAGTATTATATTAGTTATCTGGTTCCTATATTACAAGCTCTGCTCAGTTTGGGGCTAGATCGTGTTGTGTGAAATGTCCAGCATTATTATTATTATTATTAAATGAAAGTAAAAATTAAATAAAGTATGTAGATAGATCATACTTTATTGAACACCATAAACAACAAAAAAATTAAAACTAACATACTTAATCCAAATGAATGTATACAATTGGCGGTCTTATCGCTAAGTAGCGATCTCTACCAGACAACCTTTGGATGGATCATGTGAGTAGGAAAGTAAGATTTAGTATAAATAAACACATATCGCTAGGTATTTCAATAAACGCTATTTAGTCCCAAACTAAGCACAGATTATTATATGCCTTCAGGGTTCTGGTGGGGCTTTCTCAATTTTGTAGCGCCTCGGGGATATTTGCTGATGCGAGGATTGATAACTTTTTTGCGATTAATTGCAAAAAGTCACTCTCACTTTTATGTAGAATCAGGGGAACCAACGAAATCTTGAAGATGATTGCTGAGAGACCTGAGTCTGCAGCGCTGGGGAGATTCAGGGGGCTACACATATCTTGTAAGATGTTTACTTGTCTCTTTGTTACTCATGTTCTTTTCTGTGTTTTGTTCATTCATTTATTTTTAGCTCGCTAATGGCTCACTCTTACAGTGTAATAAAATAAATAGGCAAGAACAATAGTGTGTTGTATCGCAAATTTGATTTAAAGTTTGTAACTTTCATTAAGTATGAGTACAGCCCTTGAGATTTAGCTTAGCTCTGAACATCAATATAAATGAGTACAGCTTTCGATCGCGTAGAAACTTTATCCAAGCATTTCTGTAATAACTAACACGTATTGTAGCGAACGGAAGGATCAACTTTATCTGTATCAATCCATTATGGTTGAAAGTTTTGACACATCGAGGAAGTTGGAAAATACTTTAACAGCGTGCACTACTTATATGCATGGAAAAAACATGACATGTTTGAACATAGAAATAAAGGGGACTACCTATACACCTGTTTTGTTGTTAATTTAAAACATACATCCGGAATCGTATTAACTGATTTTAGAAGTAGGCAATTATCGATACATTTCCAATAAACAATTATTAGCGGCGGCGCTTTTGCGACGTCGCTAATTAGTCAGTTTAACAAGTATCTTACGTGATGAATGAAAATGATATATTTACCTATTTTCTACAGGCAACCATTGTTATTTTAGTACTTGATAATAAGGTTGTGTGGAAATTGAATATTTTCTATTGTAATGAATTTGAAAAAAACCGTATTACAACAATACTAGCCATTAGCCTTACCCGTGTTTTTATTTAATGTCGTAAATAACAAAACACGTGGTATATCAGATTTTCGACTAGACCAATCTTGTGCGGCATGCATTTAACCTCTAGCAACCGGTTAGAATCTAGTGAAGGGCAATCCTACACTTGCCAGATACGCTACGCTCTGGAAATCTATAGAAGAGATCTATCTTCACTAGTGGGCATCCTCTTACTGACATCAATGATGCCTTGATTTTGCCAAACACTGAGGGAGAATCAAAATCTTTCTGGGCGTTTGATCGAAGTGACATGTGATCCGAGAGACGGCGCCTTATCTGGATCAACGGATAAATGCAACGCACACATCTGTTACTTTTTACACGTCATGTTACTTTTTATTAGTTAAATTTATTTTATATCTTTTGTCTGTTTCGTGCTTTCTTTGTATATTATAAGTATTTTTGTAAATAATATGTATGTGTGTATTCGATATCACACTAATATTATAAATGTGAAAGTTTGGATGTTTGTTTATTTATTTGTTTATTAGATACTCAATCACGTCGTAACCGCTAAACCAATTTCAATGAAATTTGGTACATACGTAGATCATAATCTGAATTATCACAAGGCTACTTTTTAAACCATACATCAGTTCTAATGGGATTCTCATGGGTGTCAAGTCAAGTTGCAACAGCGAGTTTAGCTATATTTCTAGATTACTTACACATTTAGTAGTGCAACGCGTACGATGTCGCAGGCAATAGCTAGTTACAAAGAAATGCTTTATCAATAAACATTGCAATTCACCGGGGCAATGCAGCCAGTGTCTTATGGTCACCTTCACAGTTCCACTTGGTACGGATGCGGAGCAGTTGAGCTATCTATAGATAGATCCATAGATTGTTTACAACAGTTCATCTTTTGATTATTCCACTATTTATTTTGTAATGCTTAAAGAGACATTTTAATATTCGGTATTTTAATAAAACTTTGTACTTATACAACAATAACTATAGTTGTTTGCAATTTGTTTCATACAAAATTATCTCGTATTCTAAAAGACGAAGAAAGTTGATTGATTGATTGATTGAAAATTCTTTATTGTACAAATAGTTTATATAATTGTACATAGGCGAACTTAATGCTAGCAATCGTTCTCTTTCAGTCAATCTTTGCGTAGTGTGGAAAATATATTTTGTAGGTGCATGACAAGTAGCAGAAAAAGTTTAAATAAATAAAACTATGATACATTGTTAATTAATACCCATGCCCAAAGTTCAAAGTTAAAAATACTAATCCAGAAAAAAATGGTGTATTGGTTTATTTGAGTATATGCAGGTTTAATTAAAATAACCTAAGAATTGAAATGATTGTCAAAGAAATGATTGACATTCACACGCAACACTAAAAATTTCAACGAGCATTATTTTGTACGCATTTTAATTCTCAAGAACTGTAGGATGTTATTAAAAAACACGAAACAAAAGCAATTTTACAAAATAACGAATATAATAAATTGAATAACATTTATATTTTCATAACTCTTGCTTAATAAAGGCATAACTGAAATTTCATCTTAGTGTTCTTAACAAAAAAAAAGATGAAACAAAATATCATTGGTTAATGGTAAATATCATTACTCAATGGTGTTAGCAAAAATCAGACGCTTTGGGTTTATATTGTTGTTAGTAACAATTATTTCTTAAAACTAAGTTAGTAACACAAAAATAACATAAAATAAACAAAACAAATACACAGAAAAGAGCAACACTAGCAATGACAAAGATAGACAAAAGCAATAATATGAGTGCACACAACACATGCAGCTCCGCAGTACTGCGGACTCTCTCCCGAATCACCTTGGATTCCATTGGTGGTTCCTCGAATTCGGCGTATTATGAGACTGGATTTTTACGCATGGTCGCAAAAAAATCGTTGAACTCGCGTCAGCAAACATGTCCGAGGCGCTACAAACCGATAAAGCCACACCAGAACCCTAAAAGTATTGTATAGCACGCAGCAAGTTATGTAGTTGATCCATGACGACTTCCGTGGCGCAGTGTGCGTATAGCCGGCTGAGGCACAGGAGGTAGCGGGTTTGATTCCCGCCACCGAACAAATATTTGCATAATCTACAGATATTTGTTCCGTGTCTGGGTGTTTTTCTATATATTATAAGTATGTATTTACAAAAAAAAAACTATTTAAGTATTCTATCAGTTATCACGTTCCCGTAGTGCAAGCTCTGCTTAGTTTGGGGCTAGATAGCGCTGTGTGAAATGTCCAGCAATATTTATATTTTTATGGCATTGATGTAAAAGCTCGGGCAGTAGGCAAAGTAGGTAGTCTTAAACGTGTAACTTTTACTTCTACTGTACAGAGGTTAGCTGTGATTGTTTTAATTTTGAATATAATATGTTAACTATTAACTATGACCATGACAGCTATTACGTTCAATTGATAACAAAACATTAATTTTCTAAACTACCAAAGCTCATTAGGATGACTTTTAAATAATCATCGCACTAATATTATAAATGCGATTGTTTGGATGTTTGTTTATTTATTTGTTAGTTTGTTTGTTTGTTACTCAATCACGTCGTAATGGTTAAATCGATTTCGATAAAATGTAGTAAGTACGTAGATTATAATCTGGATTAACACAGGCTACTTCTTATCCCTTAAATAAGGTTCCATGGGATAAAAATAGAGTGTCTAGTAAAGTTTCAACAGCGAGTTTAGTTTTATTTCTAGATTACCTACACATTTTCACATGCGTATAATATCGCGGACAGTATACACAATTACATAACAATAAAATAAAAAAGGAATGATTTTTGCGCAATACTCACCTAATTTAATTTGGTCAAGTCTAAAATAAACAAGGAGTAAACGGGCTGCCTAAAATTTTCTCTTAGGTTTCTGTTGCAGCTTCCTTTAAATCAAATCAAAACATTTTATTTTTAAATTTATCTATCACTTAAATATTTAACAAACAGTTAAATTTAAAAATAGCACTTAAAATCCACTAAGGTTCGAAAGGATAATGCTATCACAATCAGAGTCTACATCATACAGTACTGAAGCTCGGATGCGCTTGATAGAAATGGTGAAACAGTCATCTAGAAATATAAGTCAATATCTAATGTGGCATTGTATTGGACTCGCAATACTACTTTTACAGCTACTATGCCTTGAAACTAGATTAACCTAACGGGGATTTGTTTAATTAATTAGAGAATATGTAAGGAAATAAACACAAAATACTTCAACAACGTGTATTCATTCACTACACACTATAAATAGGTAATCAATTGAAACAAAGGCTAGTAAAATGACAACAATCAAATATATCTAGATTCTATTCCAAAATTACCTACACAAAATAAGCTGGGTGGGCGACAGTGTAACTGATACAATGAATCACACACGGTCAATTCCAATAATATGAAGTGTAGCTCACCCAAGCCAATAGACAACACACAGAAATACAATACAAGTTTACAAAGAAAGATATTACAACAATATTTAGAAAATTGGTTGGTACTTATCTTATTCTCGATCCAGGAATACAAACAAAAGTGTCCGTAAGACCTTTACATTGGTATTTATACCCACAAAAAGTCGTAAAAAGTAATGATATCTTTGGCCAATCACAAGCATTGGTTGTTTACATGATAATATCTTTTTATATTAGCTATAACAACAACATGTAATGAACTTAAAGTCTGTTAAAACATAATTAATGATTATTACAAGTCCTAACAATCACAAAATCGTAATATTAGAGCACACATTTCTACTTTTTGGGCACCACCAATCACAGCAATCTTCTCATGTCGTCAATATTAACAAAATCTAATAAAGTAGAACATATTTAAAAATTGGTTAATAATTTATACAATCTTTCGTTATTTGAAAATCGTACTCCTAACATATGACCACACATCAATAATACTTAAACAAACCTGATAAGTAATCATTTAAAAACTTCTATCTTAGGAACAGAGAAACAAAATGTAAACACAACTTAAAATAGCATTAATATTATTTCTATAAATTATTGCTCTAATGTACTATCTTAACATTATTAACTAAGCTTCAATTACTGGTTATCATTATTAAAAAATATAGCCATTGACCAAACTTTTCGTTCGGAAACATGTTTAACATAATTTCGTTCTAAAAAATCTTCAAGTCATCGAATTATTGATTTAACTTGTCACGCTCAGTTTATAATACACTTAAAATAGTATAATTAACTTATCATATAATTTGATTAAAACCTGGCAAATACAGATAATTTATAGGTAATTGGTACAACTCTAAATTAGATATGAAATATGATTTAATTAAAAAATTTATGTGTTTAACATAATTGTATCAGTTATGTCAGTTGGTAGTTCATTAATTAACCGGGGAAGTAAGTAATTAGCTGACCTCTCGCCGTATGCATTGTTAGCGCGCGGCGTGTATAACCGGTTTCGAGCAACTTCTCGCGTTTATACCGGGTGTCTAATGACGTTCCTAAAAGTTGAATTAAAAAAGTGTTCTTTTAGTAACATATCTTTGATCGAGCGTAGCGAGATCTCCAGATCAACTTGGGCAAATTGACGTTGTATGTATGAGTGCATGTATACTATATATGTATGTATGTTTGTTTTTTTCGAGGATAACTTTCGTTGATCCGATCATCGTGAAATTTGATACATAGGTAGGTAGTGATGGCACAATTTTGGTGTGATTGTTAACTTATCTAATACCAGCGACTTGGGCTGTGCGTTGTCTATATTTCAGTCAGTCAGGACAACGATTCTTGTATAATAGATATAAAAGCCTCGTGTCACAGTGTTTGTGGTCGCACTCTTCCGAAGCGGATCGACCGATTTTAATGTTTTTTTTTGTATATTTGGTAGGTAGGAGAATAGGTCTTAAATTATTTTTCACCTTCGTATTTTTGTATAAACAATATCCATATAATTTAACCGTCGTTCACGTGAGTCATTTACATGAAGTGGTGCGTCACTTTGACAAGAGTTAGTGTACAATATATGGTTTTTATCCCGAAGTTTCCACGGGAACGGGAAATTACAAGTGTACCAAGACGCGAGCGGGTCAGCTAGTAATTAATATGTTTCACTACAATCAACCAGTTTATCTGGTGTACAAATATTTAAACTTATTATAAAAAAGCGCTTTATTAAATTCTTCTAGTTATATTAATTATGATATTATTATTAATTTTAATTTTAATATTAATTTAATTTAATTTTAATTTTACTATTAATTTTGATATAAGATAGCACGGAGATAAATTCCAGGAAGAGCTACTGGTTTATAAAGGCGCACATGAAAGGTGACGTTCCTCTGAGTCTGCACGGAGAAAAATATACCCCTGGTTTTAAGCGGGATTCTGCACTAATTATGAGGTATTCCTCTTAAAAAACGATTAGGTGTCCAAACGCAAATATTATCAGGAAACTAATAAACCAGCATTACTTACCCCATTACATAAAAGATCGGAAGGTATTTTTAGGTAAAAAGCATGACAATTTATTGTTCGTAGCAATTTATTTTAACACGACAATACCTATAACGGTAAAAAATATCAGTTTATCGTTAAAGTGTGCGTAAAACCCCATATATTAACAAAAGTTCCATAAAAATATCATTTGTACTGTCATTTTTTCGTTCTCATAAAATTAGTTTTTCTCCGTGTGGAGAGCAAACTTATCGACATGTGTATCCTGCCTGTCCTAACCTACGGTGCACAAACAAAAATCAGCGGACCGAGCTGCAGAAGTTCAAGCTCAAGATTTTCCAAAGGGCAATTGAACGCAGCGTCCTGGGATTCCGGAGACGGTTCTCCGAAATCCTAGGACGCTGCGTTCGGATGAGAATTATAACGCTTCGTTCATTAACTGGCATTGCCGATGTGGCAGACAAAACCGTGAAGCTCAAGTGGGATTGGGCCGGGCGCGTAAGTCGAATGCTTCCGGAGAAATAGGTCAACGTGTTGGACAGCGACGTCGGGGTCGGCCGCGAAATAGTTGGCGCGATGACATCAGTGGATTCGAGAAGGAATAGTGGGAATCTGCCAAGGATCGCTGATGTTGTTGATGGATTCATGATGTTTTTACTTATCGTTTCAAGCACTTGTAAATTCAAAATTAGTGTTTTTAAATAAGACATCAAGGCCTCAACTTTTGTTCCCATTCTCTACATCTTATGAATACTTCAAGGACTGTAATATTCGGGGAACGTTGAATAATGCATGTTATGAATATCTCTCATTTATGATTAGTATGTAAATCGTACTATTTCGAGTGTTTTGAATGCTAATGCGATTTCTGTTAAGGTTTCTTTGAACTCTAATTTGGATTTAGTCTAACAACTAAAAATGTTAACAAATACTTGAATGATTTTATTACCTTTAAATTATGTGAATTCAGGAAATTAGATTATATTCACTTGTTTCTCATTTTGTTCTGTCTAGTTTTTATGGGTTAAAAAAGAAGTCGAATGAATGAATGAATGAACATTGAAGATGCGTCAGTGAGGGGAAATACTGAACAGTAAGAAATATTAAAAAATGCTGCAAGGAATCCCGTCGCCAATTTAGATAAAAATAAAAACGGCATTTAAAGATTTTGGAAAAATGTTAAACACGTTCCGGGAACCGTACCAACTCCTTTTCGAAAAAAAAACCGTTACTTGTTTTATTACGGGAATCGATAGTGTAGGCTACTAAGAGTTTTTATGATGCAATCTCTAACGTGAATGTTAAGCTTCTATGCAAAAAGTGGGCTTATATCAACGTAATTTTTGGACTTGCCTCCGATCAGCTGGAGATGCCCATCATTAAGTTAATATATTAGTTTTGAGCTATATTATTAATATTTTGTTTTATTTTTCATTAACGGTGGTTCGACCGACTATGTTTCGATTCAATTCGTGAACCTTTATCAGGGTGAGTGCGATCCGCTCTGCACTGCGTCTCGCCTTCACTGGCAAAAGTTTCAATAAGCTTGGTCTATCAGGAAATGGCATGCATATTAACATATAATGGAACTGCTTGCTTAAACTACAGTAGCTTCATCACAGTTGCTAAAGTTGGGCTTAGCAATTTGGGTATAAGCACTTGAGAAACATGCCCAAGTTTAGTCTTTGTTAAAGTTATGTGGTATATAGTTAATATCCAGCGTTTGTTTTTACTGGACCACTATATTATCGTATCTTCAAGTCCAAAGAATGATCCAAAAAACCAGACAAGCGGTCCTTTTAATTCTAATTCTAATTCTAGGATAGGGGGAAAAATATTTTATTTTTAAGTTGTATAAATCTTCGTTTGACCACAACCTCATCTGATGTTAAGGATGATGAGCCTATTTACTTAAAGAGGCCCAGATTGTATTCTTTAGGAAAAACAGACGACGGCAAAGTGTTCCATACCTTAGCTGTACGCATCAAGATCTGCATTGCCGTCCCGCATTGGGGTGCATTGTGCATTCCTTCTAACCTAACCCCAGCCACCCTCCTTGAAGTAACGGAGCAGGACTTTGGGTTGATGGATGCAGCTTTCCAAGACCCTGTGGATGTTATTGTGGTGTTGGCGGATGAGGATTCGATGAGCCTGCAGACCAAAAGGTCGTCCTAGAAAAGCTGCTTGAAAGACCGTTCCATTTGCGAACACACCATCAATTACCACCAAGTGTAGTAATAATTGTGTAAAACATAATTATTCTTCATGAATCAATCAATAAAGTTACAATACAAATGTAAGTCAGTTTAATTTTATACAGTTTGGATCGATCCCGCCAAAACCAGAGTAAATGTTATGCCAGAGTTCTATTTTATTAAATGAATCTATTTATAAATGTGTGAAGAGATAACTTTTTAGGTACCTACCCATTTTAAAGCATTTTAAAGCTAAAGATTTGGCATAGTTAAAGTTTATATGGAGAAGAGTCACATGCTAAAATTAAGATAAAATAAAAACCGGACAAGTGCGAGTCGGACTCGCTCACCGAGGGTGCCGTACAAATTTGTAGTACATATTATAAATAGTTCAGGAATCGAGTCTTGGAGTTTTTTCCAAGCTTTTCCCGCATACTGTTGCTTAACCTCGATGATTAATTACGTACTTTAAATAATGACTATATTTTTTATGATTTAATTACAAATTTATAGTTTTCAGATTTCCCTGTACTGGAATTATAAGACGATATTACTTGATAAAGATAAAGATAAAGATTTATTTATTTACGATACATGGGTTACATCAGTTGGTATTACAATAGTCTAAGTACAGCCATGACCAGCATTGCCACATTTCATAGTTCTAGGTCAACGGAGAGTACCCTACTTTAAATTTTGATTACCTTGAGAGTGTCGATATATACGTTTTTGCGGCATAAACGGCCGTACATTTTTTCACAGCTCCATGGGACTATAGACCTGAGTATATGGTTTAATTTTTAATTAAATCATTAATTATTAATTAAACCGTATTCAATATTAAACAATTTTTTATTTCAACTCGATTCCTCCACGCGTTCCCGAAATAAAGGGTCTTGACAGTCAGACAGACGGACAACAAAGTATTCCTATAAGGGTTCCGTTTTATCCTTTTGAGGTACGAAACCCTAAAAAAACAATGAATTACGGTCGAATTAAGACAGCTGTACACTGGCAACTAGTTATCGATCAAAGCAACCGCTATTAGAGCCCATTTGACATCAAAATTCAACGGTTGTTATACTAAACGCTCTGGTAATGAGTTTTCTCTCACACATCGCTTGCCTCAAATATTTGCGATATAATTCTGGCAGTAACTCGTAATGTCACCCTTCAAGATAAGGGTGTGTACACACGATTTTACATTCGTCGCGAGTAGGAGGTAATGTCGCCGACGATGACGCATAGGGCTTGAACTCTATTCAGGAACATTGCTGAATCATGGTAGATAAGCGAATGAGAACGCTAATGGTGTGGAACAAGTAAAAGGCGAGAGCGTTCTTATAAACCCACCTCAGATACCAGTTAGCTACTTGCTGTGATCTGTTGCTCTTCTTTGGGTTAAAGTTTAAGAATAATTTGAGTGTGTTGTTTTTATTTACTTTTTATCCCAAAGTTCTCACGAGAACGGGCATGCAAAGACGCGGGCAAGTCAGCTAGTAGTATACTACGTGTTTTGCTATGAATTGTCATTAAATGAAAACACGGGCAGGGTTAATAGCTAGTTATTGTAAAATAGGTATTTTCGAATTCATTATCATAGAAAATTTTATATTTTCAAACAACCTTAATACCAAGTACTATTAATATCAATGGAACAGCCTGTATAAAATAGGTAAACAAATAACATTAATTCATCATGTAAGTAGGTATCTGTTAAACTGACTAAGTGCCATTGTCGCAAACGCGCCGCCGATTTACATTAAAATTTATTTATTGGAAATGTATCGATTACTGGATAAATGCTCAAGCTACTGATATTAAACTCATTTTAAAATCAGTTATTACGATTCCGGATTTGTGTTATAAAAAAATGTCGTACATAACAAAACAGGTTGTAACAATAAAAAATGTATTTCAGGTATTACTATTTTGATAACCTAAATTATTATGATATTTTACTGACTATCATCTTGACGAGCATTCCAAGTGTAAATTAACATTAATTAATTCATCCATTAATTGATCCTGTTAACGATAAGAAACCAGATAACAATGTTTTAAATTCGTTTATAAGCTTACTGATTAAAGTCTGATAAATTGTGCTTAGTGGTTAAGAGTTTGGGAACATCGCATTGCTAATAGTATTTTGCCAAATTATGTGTCAAAGCCAAGAATAAGAGTAATAAGAAGATGTTGGCACCTTTATTCCACTGGGTTGTAATCATCATCATCATATCAGTCCACTGCTAAACGTAGGCCTCCTCCTTATACTTCCGGAGGGGTTGATTTTGTGCAGCCTGCACCCAACGGCTCCTAGCAACCTTTATCGTCTTTCCATCTAGTCGTCTTATGCTGCGACTTCTTGTGCGTGGTCTCCACTCGAGAACCTTTTTGATCCAACAACCGTCAGTTCTTCGAGTCATGTGCCTGCCCACTGCCACTTCAGCTAAACCTTTGGGCTATATCAGTGGCCTTAATTTTCAATGCAGATAGAGAGATAGATATTGCACAACATAAAAAACAATACAATTAAAATTAAAACAATTTAAATAAATATATAAAATTGGCAGTGTTATCGCTAAGTAGCGATCGTCAATTGGTATCATCCAGACTACTTTTGATGATACTCATTTTTAATCGCTGTCAGTTCATGCCATATCCCGAACAGACACATTATAAAGTAAAAGCAGAACGGTGAATGCAAATGGACATAGAGCGGGTGTAATTGCGTATGCCATTGTGGATAAAGTTTTTTTTGTTACGTCGAGAATGGCGAAGACAATATTTTTTTATTATTCGCCATTCTTCGCGGTGTTTTTCAAGCGTGTAATGTTTTTGATGAAGTCATTCAAAGTTGTGAACAAATTGAATTATTTTGTCGTTTGTGTGCACCCGGTTTTTGTTATTGTGGATCACAGTGAGCTGGTTCGTGGATGTGCGATTTCATAAATGATTCATCGTTGCGACCTCTTTAAAGGTTTTTCATTTACGATTCAAAAAGAAAAAACTAGTTCCAACTAGCTTACTAGATGGTGCTGTCTGGAGAGACACCGCCAAAGTATATGGTTTATATCCCAAAATCTCAAAGACACAATAACAAACGTTTAAGACAATCTCATTTCGGTAGACAAACAATCAAAAAAGTTTGTTTTTTTTTAATTCAAGTTTCACGAAAATAATATTGATACGGCAACTGACATTAACAATTCACTTTCCTTTGTCAATCAGAGCATGATAGAGCAACGCCATCTGCTAGCAGTTATAAAAAACATGGTTTTGAAGACTCCTCATTGCGTAGTGAACGAAAGACTGAGGACAAAATGATTGCATACAATATTTGTTTGCAATAAATATTTGTTTTTTGTTTTGTGACAACCACGATACAGGTAATTCTGGTGTAATCTTATAACACACTTCTTTTTGCATCAAGGTTAAAAAGGTTAAACATTTTTTTATCTATCTTTAAGTATTTCTGGTATACAGTAATACGTTATTCTATTCTGGCTAAGAAAATGGCCAATGGCAAGGCGAATACGACGGTTTACCTTTCCTGGAATATTTCCCATAATTTACATTTTACGTGTAAATTCCCGACGTGAACATTATACAACATAGCATGCAATGCATTTTCCAAAAACAGTGCACCCTAATCAGCAAGCGAAACACGCTGACGTGCACACCAACCTTAATCCGTAATCCTGAAGCTTTTGTTAAAAATACGGTAACCGTTATCTAACGTTTGTAATCTGCGTAATCGTAACGTATCCTTAAAATATAATATATTCATTTATTTTCGCTCACAAGTTGTTTCTTATGTCTAATTTACAAAGGCAAGTTTATATGGTGCCAACAAACATTGTGAGAGACTGGTACCTGAAGTAGGTTCATAGGAACCTGTATTACAGATCACCAGTAAAAATAGTTTATCCCTGTGGAAGAATAGAGTAAAATGACATTCTTCTTCTTTCGTGTCAAGGCTAAGCTAAACTATTTAAGAGTAGTACTTTGCCACTTGTATAGCATTGGGCGTGGCTTTGTTGATATCATCCCTTGTGCAGGTGGTAGGTCACAAAGGACAGGAGAGCAGATTAGACATGGACTGAATGGTTGCTGCGCAGTCACATTCTTCATTCGCAAATAACATTTTAGCGTAGCAAGTACAACTAGTCGGCTGAGACGTCGGAGGTTGCGGATTCGATTACTACTGCGGGACAAATGTTTGCATGGTCTACAGATATTTGTTCCAAGTTTGAGTATTATTATTATAAGTATTATTTATTATAAGTATATATTTACAAAAAGATAATATAAGTAGTGCATCAGTTATCTGGTTCCCATAGTATAAGCGTTGCTTAGTAATTATTCAATATTAATTTATCATGAAAATGGCAGTACATTATGGCCGTCATATACGGGTCACTGTTACTTCGAAAACCAGACCTTTAGAAACTAAAATACGAGGTAGCTCTAAACTGAAGGATCAGGAAATTGCTGATTCTATTAATTAAAACTATCATAACTACTACGAGCCCGATTCTCACGCAATTCTCATTTCAATTTTTGGTGCGTAATAAAGGTTGAAAAAAACCGCATTATGCGTATGGGAAGTATGCCAACCGCACGCGCGTTGCTAAGGGGGAGGGGGTTGTTGCGTTGCGGTTCAGTTTGGTGCTTCAACCCCCCCCCCCCCGAAATATTCATAATATTATATTAATGTTATACTAAAAATAGAGGAATATAAATTATTACATTAATATGTTATACCAACATTTTTATCACTTGCAGATTAGGTTTTTTTATTCAGTTGTTGTTTTATTTTATTCCAGGCCACTTTTGGATGAAAAAAGCGAAGCAGTAATGGACGGCAGCGCACAGCGTAAAATTAAATCGAACCCGCCATCACCAGACATAGTCTAGAGTCTGCCACATAAGCCAGTAATAAACCGAGTTTTTTTTAATGGTCTCATAAGGTTTTAGGTTATGAAAACTTTTCCGACAAAAACCGAGGCTTTTAACGCTTAAAACAATTTGTTTTGATGTTTCCTTTGTTTTTTCTACACCTGATTTATACTCGTAATAAGAGACCAGACGGGTACTCAACCCTGCCTAAGAGATTACTACGATAAAACACATTTTACAAAGTTTTTGTATATTGTTTCAGGTACGTTTCTTGCTGGTCAGATGATTTGAAGATCAAAATCTGGAGTTAAATCATCAAATTCTATAGGTAACTTTATTTCAAACTATTACGATCACCATACATAATTATTGATATAGGCCCCGTTTTTCTGTGTGATTTTGAATAAAATGTTTACTTTCTTTCTTTCTATAGTTTATTCATTGATAGCAAAAAAGTTACATATCTTTTATAAAGTTATAACATAATTCAATAGAGAAATAAATAAAGAATATTAAATACAATTACTTAAAAAATACATCACTCTTTTATTACGATTGTACAATAAGGCATTTTTTAATTTATGCTTATAGGATTGAGTTGTTTGTGCATTGGTAAATGGTTGTAGACGGTGGGCCCCAACACATGTACCAGCTTCGACGTTTGGTAAGGTGACCTGACCGCTGTCAGGTCTTCGACATGCCGTGATGACTTTTTACAGCTTCAACAAACAGTTAATGGTGGTATTTTATAGGTGACTGATTATCATCAGGCGGCCATTGACTAGTGCCAATTCCTCATGTTATTAAAAAAACCCTTTTTCATCCGTTGAGAGCTGCATTGCCACAGTCAGACACAGGTTTTAAACCACCTCTCTTTTAGTGTGGAGGGTTAAAGGATACATTTTGGAGCTTTCCCGTTTAGTGTTGACCGCTGAGATCGTAGTATCCGTACCTACTGCTAATGGGTTACTCTAACACCACTTACCCGAAACTGTAATTTGCCTTTAGGAAATAAATATAAAGGGTATTTTATTTTATTTTGTGCTTTGTAAAGATTGTGTAATTGATCGAGTGAAGCGAGATCTCCAAATCAACTTGGGAAAATCAGCGTTGTATGTATGTATGTTTGTTTGACAGAGGATAACTTTTGAAGCGTTGATCCGATCATCCTGAAATTTGATATATAGGTAGGTAGTGATTGTATAATCCTGGTGTGACTAAATGAGCTAAAAATCTGAGGGGCAGTTGAGATATTGGGGCTGAAGAGAGGTAAAATAAATCAGAATGAGACTACTAGGTCAAATTGGACGTTTATTGAAAGTTAGTAATTAGTGAAAATTTCAACACCGTTTTTATTTTTAGCCATAGTAAAAACTGAACTTTAACAAAATTCACAGGGTACACCAGTGGCCCCACAGTACCAAAATTTGTTATCCGTGTGGCTTTAGTGACACAAATATATAGGATAAAGTCTAAAATCCAGAATAACTGCAATTTCCACCCCTAAAGAACGAACCAATTTACATGAACCCGCGTTACTTGTAATTTGAATGAAACTGTAGGTCAAGTTATTTGGTACCTTATTTCGGGGCACTTTTTTTTTTGAAGTCTCACGAGATGCCAGTTCGGGGCGAAACACTAGTTATTTAAAAAATCTTATGCATTTATAGTGCATTATAAAAACATTGAAATTTGCCTTTTAAGAATCTCTATAATTTTGCCAAATAGTTTTAAGTAGATATCACTATATACCTATGTATTTTTATACGACCCGGAGACGGAACAAGTAAATCATAATGTATATTAATCGTATTTTGATTTTTTAAACAGGTATCCAAATCACGGGAAATTCTAAGATTTTGTAAAATATTCTCAATAATTTCTGAGCCTTGACCCGCAACCTTTCTCTAGATGCGGAATGCGCTGCTAATTACGCCACAAATTAATTTCCCATCAGCCGTGAAATTAGTCACAAGATTCATTTTACGGTTCAAAAGCCGTTGTATCCACCTACAGATAAACTTACAGTTTTTCATCTCTTCAATGACCAACGTTGCAAACGATGTAAATAAGCAATGCGACATAATCTTGTCAATTAACTGAACCGTAAAGGTGGTCATTGAACAGCGGAAAACAGTTAAAATTTATCCGTAAAGAAATATTATATCAATCTATAAGGCATGTATTTACATGATCATTTTCATTTAGCAAAAGTAGCAAGCAAAAAGATATAAACCGTCACCTTTTTAATGATGATCGTGTTTTAGTGAGACATAAAATAAATCAAACAAACGATACTATAATCTGCTTGAGCTATGTAAAAAATGTTTGTGATGTAGAAATTAAGTTTGATAGATCCATGTTGGGTCCCAAAACTAAGAGAAATAAGCATTTAATAACAAAGTCCGATACATTTTTAACTTTGGCGGCACTTAAAAACTGTCAAATCTGTGCTGCCTGCTAGTTTTTTGGGGTGGGCTCTCGCCAGAACTCTCGCGTGGTCGCCCCTGAGTGTCGCTTCACCCACTCTACCTTTACTCCGCTCGGCTTCGCGGGCTTGCTCCACTCAGGGCCTGCCACGCAAGCTTCTGGCTCCGCGCTTTTTGATAACACTCTAGGGTTGTCACGCACAAGACTGCCTAGAGTCGGGGTGTTCAGTGTCGGTTCTCCCACTCATCTAGACCAATAAATATTATTTTTTAATACTAAATATTGTTTACACGTTCACATTTACAATAGATTAATTAGATTCGCGAGGATCAAATAATATTATCCCAATCGTGATAATACGTGATAAATACGTGAACTTAGTACCCCTTTTCAAATTTATTGCGCGCACTCAATTTTAATGCGAAATTTGGCATAAATAACATTTTTATAGAGAAGGAGAAATGTTAAATTAAGCTAATAAAACGAGCACTGTGCACTAGAAGCTTATAGTCTTAGTAAAGAAACAATATAAGAAAATAAACTTGTGTAGTACAATAATTCACATTGTGGTTTCCAATTTTGCCAACTGTACACTTCTTGTACTCCAGAATTTCTGGCAACAGCTAGACAAGAGCATTTACACACTCGTACACTAAATTAATTACGCATTAATACCAAACAAATACTGAACCATAAGCACAAAATAACTTATTTCAAACATGGCGTAGGCGATGAGTTTGCAAATTACCGCCATTGTGCGAGGAGCGACTGAAGTTGCGTGAACTCGTTTAGTGACTCAACTTTGATCGTTCACCCACACTGGCTAAGAGCTTATTCACACTATCAAGCACTCGAGGTGGCTTCCGTAACTAAACTCAAACATTTCGATAATACGACATAAAAATATGAAACACAAAAAAAGGGGAATTACAATCTGAAATGTGAAGTACCTTGAGTTCTGGCTTAAATAAGTATGTAAATAGGTGATTAGTACACAAAATGCTAGAAGTTGAACATAAAATAACAGGAAAGAATCACGATTTAGTAGTCGCGCCAAAATGGCGTCAACTTAGCATGTGCTAAGTAGGTAGGTTAAGTACCTACCTAAGTAACGCTGCTGAGGTACTGTTCTACCAAGTTAAGTACTGTCCTGTAATGGTAATACAAACTTTCAATTTTAATTTATTTTCACACCACCTGCTCGACAATGTCAAATTATATGGCATGTAAACGTCACCAAAAGCATGTGATTAAATCCCTACGACTGATCCGGGAGTAAAGTTGTACTGAATTTCATTATGTCCTCGCTTGCGTAATGTGATTTGAATTTGGAACCTCATCTGTATTAAAATTCGAATCAAAGAGACCCACACCATAAGAACTTATTCGTAAATCGAACTAACCTCTGCATAGAATGCACTAACCTAAATTTGATTTTTATTGTCTCGCAGAAAGTGTGAAAAGTAGAGTATTCTCCTCGTGGATAAAGCTGTCTGTATCTTGGGCGTGCTTATATTCCTTTCTGGACTCAGGATTTTAGTAACTTCCTCGCTCCGCTCGTGAGTTAACTCTAGAATCCTTCGTTACGATCGGGATTCATTATGACGCCCGTGACGCAAGATACTGCTTTATCCCCTCGTTTAATAATTTACTAATATTATCCACTTATAAGAGCACAAAACAACATAATGAAAGAATAACAAATATTATTTTCTACAAGCTTTTTAATAACTTGCAATGTACCTATGTATGTATGTTTGTCCAGGTGGAATCTTGCAACTGAATTTTAAACCCGTTCCACTCAACCGATTGAGCTAAAATTTGGAATACGTATGTAACTTCAGTGACAATGCAATAATATGGTACCATAGAGGTGGTCTCATGATGGAGACCGATGCTAGACAAAGGAACATCTGAATGCATTATAGAAGGCTACTAGTGTTTGGGCTCATTTGAATTTTCTTGCGGTTCCGATTATGAATTTTATAAAAGCTTGTTTTGAAAAGTAATTTTTCAACAAAAAATTTATATAAACATAATTTTGCATATTAATATAACTAGACATTACACTATTGTGTAAGTGCCCAGAATATCGTAAAATGATATTCTTTCTCCAAGATCTCTTACTTCATCTGGCTAGCCTGAAACATCATGACTTAGCCTAACATGGCATGATAGTATCTCGTTAGTGTAAACTGAGCTTTAGGGATATAACTTAGATAGTACACTCGCACAGAAACGTAATAGAAGTAATGACGAGAGATGAAATAGCATGTGTTAGTTGGGATTTATGCCGCCTACTTTTGCTAACTTGTTTCGTTAATGTGTTTAGGGTTTATATATGTTCTAAGTATAAAACGTAGTATTAATATCAGTACAATTCACGGTATATTGTATCTCTGCCATATGACACAAGTAACTTTTTAACAAAAATATAACCGATTTAACCAAACTACTGAACCGCTTTTAATGAAATTTCCATGGGACTAATCTGAAAGTATATCCCTTCAAATAAAATTACAATTATCTAATCAGTTGATAAAGGACCGAATTGCGTCCCTATACAATTAGAGGATTACATCATCCTGACTTGGTGCCAATGGGACCACTTGGGAAGTATACCCTTTTAAGACGATATGTAAAAAAAATTGAGCCGCTAAGTAACTGTCGTATTCAATAACGATTAATAGTACTGATTTCATATTTAAGCAATATCTACTTGAGGAAATAAACTACTTAAATGATAGCCAGAAACGCAATTGGTGAAACTTTTGGTTTTGACGACCTCCGTGGTGCAGTGGGCGAATAGCCGGCGGAGACGCAGGAGGTAGCGGGTTCGATTCCCGCCGCGGAACAAATGTTTGCACGATCTAAAGATATTTGTTCCGGGTCTGGTTGTTTTTCTATATATTATAAGTATGTACAAAAAAAATGCATATAAGTTTTCTATCAGTTATCTGGTTCCCATAGTACAAGCTCTGCTTAGATTGGGGCTAGATAGCACTGTGTGAAATGTCTGGCAATATTTATTTATTTATTTATATTTCTCGATACAATTATTTGTCAAAATCGGCTCTTCTAAAACACTAATATCGTTCATTCTCCGACTCTAGAAAAGATTTAAAGTATTTTTTAGGAAAGTTATGTAGGTAAATAAGGTACCTAAATTAATGGAAAAGCATTTTTTTTTTCATTTGTTGCTTCTCATGCAATTCAAGATTTTATCTTTTGACGCTTTCGTCATTTACTCCTGCGACAATGCGGTGCGGTTATAATAAATGTTTGTCTTGTTCTTCACCTAAGCAAGTTAATAGCACTGTCACTTTTTTGCATTTCCGGATGCTCCGCCCAATCGTCACAGAAACTACATTTGTATATCGTCTTAAACAAAAAAAAATGTTTTGAACCAGTCCAGGTGTCTGAATCGGGGAAAGATAACGACAAATTAAGAACCTCCTTCTTTTTTGAAGTCGGTTTAATCCACTCGGAATTATTATATCAATTAGTGATCGTGTTGAATCTGCAGAGTGGGAAGAAAATTCTCTTTTTATTTGAAAGGATATAACTTAATATTAGTATCATCAAAATCAGTTCAGTAGTTTGGTTAAGTCGGTCATATTTTAAAGTTACTTGTTAACATAAAGCTGGTTTAGGACGGGTGGTACTTAGGCTGTGTGATGAAAATAAGGTCAATCGATCTACAAATTTCATTTCGGAAAGTGTGCTGCGGAGCTTTTCAACCTGATCCCACCATCCCCATTCTATCATCGGATAACCAGATGCTCTGTGATGCGCCACCGCTACATTGTAGACATAACTCCCATACGTACAACGCGGTACTCTTCCTTCATTATGCGCACCGCCAAGGATTGGAACGCCTTGCCTGAGTCTGTGTTTCCTGATAACTACAACCTAGGGGTCTGCAAGTCGCGAGGGAATAGGTTTCTTCTAGGCAAGCGTGTACCATCATAAACTGCATCATCGCTTACCATCAGGCGAGATCGTGGTCAAACGCTGGCCTATAATTAAAAAAAAAGATTATCGGCTCTTTTCCTTAATGAAGAGATCTCAGCTGTAAAAACTGAAATAAAAAATTGTATGTCGGGGTCTTTCTAATTTGTAATTTATACTTGATTCTAATAATGCGTATATCTTTTTCCACTGATAATTTATCAAATGTGCAAACACACTGTGAACGACATTTCCCTGACCCACCACAAATCACTTGCAATACCATAACACCTGCGGCCCGGGATGCATAAAAGCCACTTTCACCCATGCGAATTACGGTACGTGATTTGAGGGGTCCCAATAAACCACTAACGCGTAAGACCCTGGCCACATAATGGCAGATAGCCGATAAGGGCAGGCTACACTTTGTTACTCGACATCATGGGTACAATAATACAATTGATTGGGCACGCAACTTGTATTCAATGAACTAGTTCAGCATAATGCTGAGCCGTACCCGTTTTTTGGCACAGGGCTCATATTGACTTTTATTATTATTATTATATTTACTGATAATAGCCAAACGCTTAACCACTACCTCATCTGGTGGTAAGTGATGGTGTGATCGAAGATGGAACACGCTTGCCTAGAAAGAACCTATACACTCTGGACTTGAAGACTCCGAGATTATACTGATTCGGAAAAACATATGCTGTGGAAGTGAGTTCCACTCCTTACTTGTGCTAACAAAAAAGTTGAAGCAAATCGTTAGGTATGGCAAGGTGGCATACCGACCAGGTATGGGTGGTACTTCTTGGTACGTCTGCTTCTCCGGTGGTGGAAGGGGAAAGGAGGGATAAGATCATGAAGATCCTACGCATATTCACTAAAAAGAATCTTGTAAAAAACTGAAAGTCTGGCTACTCGGTGCCTGTGCTCTAAACTTTGTAAATTGGCTTCCACTAGGGAGTCATCAGCAATTTTTGATTATGTTAACGTGTATTAGTATGTATGTACATGTAGTATGTCAGGTACACCCCAGGTAATGTCTACACAGTCCATTCCATCCAAAGGTTGTCTGGTAGAGATCGCTAATTAGCGATAAGACCGCCAATTGTATCCATAGATTTACGTAGTTGTTTTTTTTTATATGTATTTGTTTCGTGGTGTGCAATAAAGTATTTCTAATCTAATCTAATCTATTTAATTATCCACTGTATGTAATTTCTGTGTGTTTATTAATTGTGTCGAAATAAATGTATGTATCTTTCTATTACTATCATGCACTTGTTTCATAAGATCCAAATTCTACGAAACGTAAACGAAATGGCATTTTTGAAGATTGTTACCTCAAAACTCTGTCCTTAATTTAGGTGTACAAAAACATCTAAATCACAAAAGAAACATTTAAATAAGTAATTTCTTTATCGAGAATAGCCACGGATTTGATCACACACCATCATTACCATCAGGTGATGCTAAGTAATGGTGTGTGATCGAAGACGACACACGCTTATAGAACCTGTTCACTTTGGACTTGAAGTCTTCGGGAATAAAGTGGTCGTGTTCGAGAATAAAACTGACGCCAGAAGCGCATTCCACTTTACTTGTACCAAACCATTAATTGGAAGATGGACTGCCACATTTCATCACAAAGACCATATTTATTTATTTTATTTTTATATCCATAAAATAATCCTTACTTCGTGATTTATTCCAATCATAATTATAAATACGGAATTTATCATGTACCGTTTTATCGGTGTTTGACCGACAATGATTCGGTTAATTCGTGAACCTTCATCAGGGTGAGTGCAATCCGCTTCGAATAACGTCTCCCCTCCCACTGAAACACTGTCGGTCGAACACCGATAAAACGGAACGTAATAAATCCCGTATTTACAATTATGATTATCTTTACTCGATTTATATTCGATTGAAGGATACGTCATCTTTTTACTCTTGTTTGCGCTGTGCTAGAAGGCTAACGAATAAACCTTCCTAGTCATCCTAAATCGAGTTATACTCAGAACCCTAATTTCCTATATACCTAATCTTTAGGGAAGACATCTTGAGCCCGAAACTGATATTACTCCCTCGACAAAAACTGCCACAACACAACTCAAGATAATATTCCACAATTTGCCACCATGTGGACCTGCCTTTAAGTATCTGGGCCAGGCTTGTTCCATCATTTGCGTAAATTATGATGGCTTCCGTTCAAATGGAGGCTTCGGATGGCAGTCATTGACTAACGGAACTTCCAACTTAACTCATTTTGGAGCATAACTTGAGAGATACTGGGAGCAGACTAAATATTTTTTGGCAAATTATACAGTTTTTATGTTTGGCAAATGGCAACAACAAAAATACTTTTGATTTAATGTTCTTTTAGGCGTTGTCGTAATGAAGTGCAAGTTAGCATAAACTCGTGTTTATAATTCTAGCCTCAAGGGGCGCAAATCTCAAGACTTGCGCCTCCTTTAGCTTTGCATCCCTGGCGGCCGTCGCTGATAATAATAACTGATAATAATGTATTCTTTTTTCTGTTATATTTCTTTTCATTATGATAACGCTGATTACTCGCACATTTAATCAACCAGATAATCAAACAATGATCGTCGCTTGGCGTTCGAGCGTTCTGGTTTATTCGGTTTAGCTCTTGCAGCCCCGTCCCATTTTGTCTGCGGGGAGGATGGCTACGTGCAGAAAATCCAGAAATCAACTTAGGATGTGTTCACAAACCAACTGAGGATGCGTTCCAAATCAAATGAATAAATCGATAGTACGACGTGCGCTGGATTCTTGCTAAGCTTCCGTGGCGCCCCCTGAAATTGCCGCTCGGGGCATGAGCCCTGTTTTGCCCCCCCCCCTAGATGGGCCTGGGTTCGATTTCCGCCACGGAACAAATGTTTGTAAATGAAATGAATGTGAAATGAAAAATCAAATTAAATGAATGTAAAAAAAAACCAATATATAATAAATATAAAGAAATGTACTATACAAGTAGTTTGGGGCTAGATAGCGCTGCTGTGAAGAAATGTCTAGCAATATTATCTTATTATTATTATTTCTTATCTAACCCATAATTGTTATCATATTAATTTCATGAATTATGGCTTCGGGTGATCACAATAACCCACATGAAATCGCAATGAATAGATAATATACGAAGATAAGATGTGATGGGAAAACTTGTAAAAGACAGTCATAGGAAATAGTCCTAGGAATGATCAATGAAAACAGTAATATCCTGAATGGACAAAGTTTTATATTAGAATGAGTATGATAATATTATTACCACTGACCTAATACTATTTTATGTTTTAGTCACAATAACATGAAGTCACTCGGGATGAATTTGTGAACGACAATGTATGAAAAGTTTTTTTTTACGACCTGGAATTGGAACAAGCATAATTATCCGACCATCGCCTATAAAAAAGTATTGCCACGTATTCTACACTTGTTGCACCAAGATTTGCTAATTACCGAGCGAAATCAGGTTACCATAGACGAAACATGGTGCCTGTGCGGTCACCGTGGATAATTCCAGATTGTCTTGAATAATAAATACATGGCATTCCGTGAAAATAAACATATTGTAAAAGCGTAGGTCATGCAAATGAACGTGCCCTACTATGCACACTGCACAGCCCTATGTCAATCAACTTGAGGCATAAAATAATGCCTCATGTGTCTGTAATTTCACCGGGTACGATACCATTCAAACAAAAACACATCAATAATTACTGCTTGAAGACAGAAATAGATATGGTGGTAGTATTTTCCCGATCGAGCCCTTTCACAAGGAACTTATCGGTAAACGATAGTTCGGAGATGATCGCACTCACCCTGATTAAGGTTCTTCAATTGAACCGAAACATTGTCAGTCGTAACAGCGATAAAACGGTACGTGATAAATCCCGTATTTATAATAGTGAACCTTGGTATATCTCAGTCTTAACAAACCCTAGCAAAATGGTCCGCATAGGTCATTAGACCCGAAACCACTATCTAGCGTAAACCGGAAAATGGGACCGTGTACCGGTGTACCGACAAGAATTTACCCTTAAAATACCCTAAATGTCGGCTCTAAAACACGTGCTGTGGAAACACGAGAATTCTGCATGTTTTAGTTGAAGGATTGCGTATAGTCTGGCCAAGCGTAAGATAAGTGAACGTTTATTTGCTAGAACATAGTAAATACATCAACAGGTCTTAGTATTTTTCAAACATTCGCGATCACTACATGTACATAATTACTGATTTAAACGGGTATTTATCGCGTTTCGACGTTTCGAATGTGTTGCATGTAACAGCCGTGGTCGCGGGCAAACTATAGTAGACTCAAATAAATAAATAATGCTGGATAATTCACGCAGCGCCATCTAGCCCTAAACTAAACAAAGCTTGTACTATGGGAACCAGATAACTGATAGAATACTAATATACATTTTTTTTGTAAATACATACTTTTATTACGTAAAATACCCAAACCAGGAACAAATATCTGTAGACTATGCAAACATATTTTGTCCCACAGGAATCAAAACCGCAACATCCTGTGCCTCAGCCGACTATTCGCCCACTGTGCCACGGATTTATTATGTATATGCTGAATGATGTTTACTTTCAGCTGCTTACTGTACAAGAGTCTAATCCCAGGTTTGTTTAGGTCCTCATTGAATTAGCCCAGTCTCTTTGTGCACTTTGTCTTGTCAACTGTTTAAATTACTATGTGGGGTGAGTTAGTCTTATATAGTCAAACAGAACAAAGACGTGTCTTGCATAATTTAAACTGCTCATCGAGTTCTAATATTTAAACATGCAGTAGTACTAATTCTTGTAATTTTGACTCAGCTTTTCTTCGCTAGTTGTTTTAGGCCATTATTTTATCCTTACTGGCCTGACTATATGGGGTCTTGCAATTTAACTAATTATATTAAAGGAACGGTTTTAACACAAAAAATAAATGTACCCATAAAATTTTCTAATCAAAATCTCGAGAAATCGATAAAACGCTACTAGACGAAATGTTATAGAACTAGCGATGCCACAAATTACTAAAAAGTTTATATAAGTCGTTTAACGACCCTCTCGTTCAATGACCCCGCCCAGTTAATGCCTCATCCGGTCAATAAACCCGACCGGTCAGCAGGGCGCGTACGGCCCGTGCGGCATCGCGGTAAGTACCATGTAGGTACTTATCTAGGTTAGCTAAACATACTCAAAAATAATGTTATACTCCGTATAATATACTCCGTCATTATTTGTGGTTTAAATTGCAACACCTTATATACCGTGGTGTATAAAGTAGCCACTAGTAAAGTTAGTAAAGATGGTGGCGCACTATTTTTCCGCTCGCCTCTCTAACGAGAAAGCTGGGCTAGACACAACAGATGGGGCCCGTAAAAGCGAACGAACGAAGGGTCGTGGAAAAATGATCTGCTTACCCGCGTCCCCGGTACACAGCACGAGAGGAACGCTATGGAGATATCCGCAAATACGTAGCCGTTGGTCCGCTTTTGCGGACTCCATCTTTTGTTCTAGCCCAGCTTTCTCGTTAGAGAGGCGTGCAGAAAAATCTTTTCCATCATTATTATAAATACGGGATTTATCACGTACCGTTTTATCGGTGTTTCGGCTGACAATGTTTATATATGTTTTATGTTTATTTGCACACCATCCTCTTAATCCAGGAAATTAGTCAATCCGTTAGTCTCGAAAATGTAACAATCAGTCAGATAGACAGAGTTACTTTAAGATATTACGAGTGGTGGATAACCTTCATTCGAAAGGTACCAGACTCGACCGCCTTCACATGTCGTGATATAACGTATGATCGCTCTATTATTTTATAGGACAGTAAAGCTATTGCATCACGTTCCGTTTTCATTTATCTTTCCCTGTTTCTATACTAGCTGAACGCTCACGATTCCTTCCATCCGAATAGTTACTTCAACAACTCGTTGCACCCTTTTTGTCGTAAAATGACTATTGGCGGGCCTTGGGAGTAAGAAATAGAATTAGGGTAAGATTTATTAATATCATTTTATTTAGATTTTTTTGAATAAGATGTCGTGTAATTGTCAAAAGTCAAATAAATAATAATAATAAATCACCGTATTAATATTGCGTATGATTAGATAAGATACGATAACATTAAATTATAAACGGTTTTTTAAGTATAAATTATTCCAATTACCGTCATTTTAGATGTTTCACATCTGCCAGATGTCCCGTGATGGCTGTGTGCAGCCGGGTGTTGTTGGCTGGCTCGTCGAGGTTGAGTTTGATAATAAAGACTTGAGCACCATTTAATCACGTTTATTCAGAGCACACACAGTTCGCTACCACGAGTCCGGGTTGACATCTTTGCCACCGACATCTTAGAACTGACCGGAAAGACCCGAGTCTTTCATAGATAATTTAATTTTACAATAATGTTGCCATCTGTGTTGGCCAGGGATGCCAACATGCTGGGGGCGGGAGATAATTTTTAAGAAACAAGAATTTAAATTAACCTGAAAAACCATAGGTAGTTTATATACCATCCAGCATATTGGTATTACAATATTTAAATGAATAAAGACTCTCATTAAAAAAAATACAGTCTGTTTTCTTTGTTACACCTTTTACTTAAAGAATATGCTTTGTGTATTTATCTTTGTGATTCTGTAGGTAAGTAATAAAGCTTACTTTTACATTAATTTGATAGCACATAGGTACTTTATTTACTTAATCTAGAAATTGCATACAGGTATACTAAACCATTTTATTTATTCTAAGTAGCTAACATAGATGTATACTACATTTTCTTATGCTAGATTCTTATTATTAAATTTCTTAATCTAGAGGCAATATACATATACCGCTCAATGATCTTTTATAGATCTTTTTGTTGGGTGTGATAACATCCACAACTCGAACTTTGTCATCTAGGCCTGGATAGACCTTTACAATTCTGGCCATGGGCCATGTTAGGGGCGGGGAGTTAGGCTCCCTTAGTATGACTAAACCTCCAACCTTTGCATTGAGTACACTGTCACGCCACTTTGGACGAGACTGAAGAACATTCAGGTAATATTTGTGCCAAATATTCCAAAAATGAGTTTTAACTTTATTACATAGTTCCCAAAACTTAAGCTTATTCGTAGGGATATCTATAACACATTTCTCAGGGAAAGAAGTTAATGCAGTTCCTACTAGCCAGTGCCCTGGAGTAAGGTAACTGAAATCGTTTATATCTTGCGCTGTTACAGGTAATATAGGCCTTGAATTTAAGACAGCTTCTATCTGACATAAAATAGTATTTAGCTGTTCGTATGTGAGTACATAGTTTTGAATTATGCGCTTAAGATGAAACTTCATACTTTTTACAGCTGCCTCAGCAAGGCCAGCAAACACAGGTGAGTAACTGGGAGTAAAATGGAAGGATATACCTTGTTGCGTTACATAATTCAGCACTTGTGTCTGATGATCTTGAGAAGCCTGAAGCTCATACAAACGAACTAATTCGTTCCTTGCACCTTTGAAGCAACCACCGTTATCGCAGAACACGTCTGTGGGTAAGCCACGTCGCGCTATAAAACGTTTGAAGCACGCCAGGAAACAGTCTGTACTTATATCTGATGAAAGCTCGAGATGGACGGCTTTGGTGACGAAGCAGACAAATACACATATGTATCCTTTGGTCTGTATAGCTCGTCGCACGCGCGAATTTTTGACAGTTATGGGACCCGCGAAATCTATGCCAATTTTTTGAAACGGACGGCATGCTGTTACTCTTTCAGGTGGCAAGGAACCCATTAGCTGTCTCGCGCAGTCAGCTTTCATTCTAAAACAAGGTAAACATTTATGTATCAACATTTTTACATGTTTGTAACCATTTATAATCCAGTATTTCTGATTTAAGCTAGATAACAATAACCTAGGTGCTGCATGTAGCAATCTAATATGCTCATGGGTTACAATAAGATCAGTGATTCGAGATTCTTTAGGAAGTACGATAGGGTGTTTTTGCGAGAATTATACCTTTGCATGCTCGATTCTACCACCTACCCTTAGCATACCTTTGCCGTCTAAAAACGGGTGCAAAGGTTTCAATGAACCTTTGACATTTTCGCCTTTATAAGATAAACTATTTATCTCATCCTTGAAGTAAATACTCTGCTCATGATGAATGATTTTGTGTAGAGAGGTTTGTAATTCGAGAGATGATAGCGAAGTACCCATAATTCGCGCAGTTTTGCTTTTTATATTATGACAAAACCTCAGAACGTATGCCATAATACGCGTCATTTTATTAAGATCCGAATAATTTTTGAGAAAGTTATAGAAATCGACTTTCGGTTGAGCGATAAGAGATACCTTAGCGTCAGAGATCGTGAGGCTCTTCTTCACTTCAGGCAAGTCATCTTTGGAAAATGGTGGGGTGACATTTTCAAAGTTATATTTACAGTCCCGTAGAAACTGTGGACCCATCCACCACAACTCACAGTTTATCAGCTCATCTGGATCAGCTCCTCTGCTCACATAGTCAGCAGGGTTCTCTTTCGTGGACACGTAGAGCCAGCGCCATCTAGGGGTCTGCTCTCGAATCAACCTTACTCTGTTTGCAACATAAGCATTGAGTTTCATGGGCTCAGTGGCTATCCATGCAAGCGAGATTTGTGAATCGGAAAATAAATAGACATTATCAATCTTTATTTTGAGGCTCAGAGTATCATAGACTCGGTTCGTGAGCTTCGTTAGCAGAAGCATAGCATTTAATTCTAATCGCGGTATGGTGAGTGACTTTTTATCGCGGGGGTTGATTCGAGACTTAGAGCAGAGTAAAGAAATTAAAGCTTTACCTGAGTCGTCTACCACCCGAAGGTAGACACAGCAGCCGTAACCAGTAGTGCTCGAAGCATCAGCGAAGCCAATCAGTTGCACAGCAGCATTGTTAGGTATTTTTATATTTCTATCTATAGAAAGAGGTTGCATAACAGACAATTTCATAGCAAAGGAAAGCCATTCAGATTGTAGTGATTGCGGGAGGACATTATTCCAACCGAGTTTTTCGCACCATAGCTTTTGCATGAAAGCCTTTGCTTTCATGATGACCGGAGACATGAAACCAAGAGGGTCATAAAATTTTGAGATATAGCTCAGTACTTGTCTCTTGGTAGGAGACTCAATTTGGAAAGGTTCTGGGCATGAAAACACAAAGCAGTCTTTAGAAACATTGAGTGTAAGACCTAATGTTTTCATGTACAAATTATTCTTTTGTAAATCCAAATCATCAAACTGTTGTTTGTCTGGGGATATGTCCTTTAAAATTTCTTGACAATTCGATGCCCACTTATGGGTATAAAAACTACCTTTACCCAGTAATTCACATAATTGCCGTTTTGCCTTAATAACCATTTGGATATCAGAATGAGAATAGCAAGCGTCATCAATATACATACAGTTTCTTATTATATAACAGGCTAATGGAAACTCATCCTTATATTTGGTAGCAAGCTCATATAAACAGCGTGTGGCTAGAAAACTTGAACTTTTTTGACCATATGTGACCGTATCTAACTGTATACACTTAATATTGTCGTTTACACTGCTTCTCCACAGTATGTTTTGCAAGCTACCGTGCGAAGGATTAATGCTCACGCAGCGAAACATGCGGCGTATATCCGTGGAAATAGTGTATTCACCCAAGCAAAATAAAAGCATAATGTCAAACAGCTCTTTTTGCACAATAGGACCATTTAGCAATAGATCATTCAGAGAAACTTTCTTATCAGTTTGCATAGAAGCATCAAAAACCACGCGCGTTTTTGTAGTAATGCTATTTTCGTTAACGACAGCATGATGGGGCATGAAATACCAAGGTTCGTTTTGAAAATCTATAGAATTTATATCAATATAGTGGCCATGTCCTAAGTCAGTGTATTCATTTATGAATTTTTCATATTCCGAAAGCAAGTTAGGACTTTTATGTAACCTTCGTTCAAGACTGAGGAATCTATAGTAAGCAAACTCAAATGAGTTACCAAGAGAATCGTTTATTTCGCTCATTGGTAATTTTAGTGGCAAATTCACTTGAAATTTGTTATTTTCTAGCACAGTTGTGCTTTGGAAAATGTTTTCACATAAATCATTTTCTGATATTTTTTCAGAATAAGTTTCAGGAACCTTTTCAGTTTCAAAAAATTGTTGTAAAGTTTCATCAAGATCCGACTTACAATCTAAACATAAAAGTGAGACCTTACTTGTGTTCCTATTTGCAGGCTGTGGCAAAGCCCCAGCAATGACGTGACCAAACCTTGTGTTGATGAAGCATGGTTGCGGGCTCTGCTGCTTAGATTGCGAAGCTCGTTGCTGTATAGTGGCTTGTTGCTCCGGAAGCAGCACCTGGAAAAATATATCGGCTCCAATCAGCATATTGATCTCAGACGGGATGTGAAAATCAGCATCAGCTAGCGTCAATTGAGATGGAATGGTCATAGACGTCATGTCCACTTTAAATTGTGGGATTTTGCATGTTATTTTGTCTAGCACATGACAATTTATGGTCACCCTATAAGGGGATGACAGTGAGAAAACTTCTAGGGGTACAGAATATTTAGCAATATTATTTTTGTTGCTGACCCCCACAATGGTTGTACTGTCTTTGTTTGGAGTTATACCTAAAACATCTATCACCTTACTTGTTACCAAGGATACCTGGGATGCGGAGTCCAAGATCGCCTTTACATGTACTTCAGTTCCATTCTGAGAATAAAGCTTTATTTTTACAGTGGGTAACAAAACCTTGTCAGCCTGTGTGTTCGACATCAGTGTGACCGGCCTTGGTGATGGCTCATCATGCAGTAATGTGTTGTGAGCTTGTTTGCAAATATTGCATCGAAAATGAAATTTACATTTGCCGGAGTGAGTGTTGAGACACACATTGCACAGATCTTTCTCCTTGGAAAACTTTACTCTTTCTCCAGAAGGCAGCGCTTTGAATTTATTGCATGCAAATAATTTATGGTCGTTGGACTTACATTGTACACAAGAAGTTGCTCGTGCTGCTGCAACGATGTTCACTACTGTCCTGGTAGGCTTGCTCGACGTCACCGGCTCAGCATTCTCCAACGCTAAGGCTCTCTTCTCCATGAACAACAAAAAATCCAACACTGTTGGATCGTAGTCAGTGCTTCGCTCAAGTTGGTATGCCCGGGACGTATATGCATCTAATTTGCGGAACAAAATGGACAATATAATAGGATCCCAAGTTTCCGTGTTTACTTGAAGATTTTTAAGGCTCGCTAAACATTGTTTAACAAGTGATACAAAACCTCTCAAAAGAATCGGAGTAGATTTGACCAGAGCATTTATATCAAGCAGTGAGTTTATGTGTTCATTTACAATTTTAAATCTATGATTGTATCTTTCATCAAGAAGCCTCAACGCTTCATCGTAACTACCAGGCTCAAAAGGGAGATCTTTGATTATATCAAAAGGTTCTTTTTGCAAAAAGGATCTTAAATACTATAGCTTCTGAATATTGTCGATCGACCTGTCTTTATGGATAATTGCCCTAAACAAGTTAATAAATGGGGTGTACTCACTGTATTTACTGCCGTCAAAACATTTGATCTCAATTTTAGGTAACTTTGTACGAAATGCTGAGTTTCCCGTATCCGAACTCGGAGTTGACTTTGCCTTTATTGCCTCGTTTAGCGCAGACAACACAGTGAAATACTTTGTTTCGCAATCTGCGACATCTTCGTTGTCCTGATCAACAAATGCCAGGATTTGTTTATTATACCCCTCGTATTCACTAAAGATCTCTAAAACCCTTGATCTTTTTGCCTGCAATGATGCTAGCGTACTTAATTCTAAATCACGCTCGGTCTGTACAAATTGGTGAAGCCTTGTAAGGGACGCCTTGGCATAGCCACGAGACGCCCTCAAATGTTTGAGAGTTTTATCGTCAGACATTATAATACAACTTGCTTTCTCACTATAGTTTCTAATCTAAAATACAATTTGTTACTTATTAATATGGTTAAAGCACTTATTTTCACAATAAAAAATCTATTTGGTGAATTGAACTGAACTTGTCTTTGAATAAACAACACGGAATAAAATGGCGGCTGCTTGCGTGGTTTAAATCACGAATCACAAACACTCGTTTGGTTGCTTGAAATAATTCCGGAAGTTAGACATTGTCCAATCACGTTGCAGCGTTGACAGCTGTCACTCGATGACAGGGAAGCTGATTGGTTCGCAGCTATTTGCGCCTACGCTGATGAAGACGCGTCAAAGTGGCGCGGAACTTTAAAATTTTTGTTGATGTCTTGCGTCTCGTTCTGTTTCCTCGCTTGCACGTATTTTCTTCTTTGTCTTGCCACACACGGGAAATATTGCGTGTATGAAAAATGGCGATTTGACGTAGCAAGAATTTGGTAATTTGGTTTGAGAACGATGACGATACGTATGGACGTAATTTCTTCGACTCTTTGTTGCAAAATATTGCAAATTACTTGTAGAAATTGTGTGCTTGATGTAGCTGAATAAACAATTGATGGTTTACACTTACGATGATGGTGTCAAACCTGAGCCTCGCCTCGCCACTGGAGAAGAAAGTCGATATTGCGATTTCTCCTCTTTTTGCAGGACGATTGTAGAAAGCTTGTAGCAGGTTCTTTCCAGTCTTGATCGCAGTACTCGTGCGTGGAAGACTTTTTTCGCAGGTTAGGTACGTATGTAACCTGAGTCTCACCACGTGTCGCTGTTCTTGATTATCGCGCCCAATCCTTTTTTGAGAAGCTCGAAGGACCAATGTGTGCAGCCGGGTGTTGTTGGCTGGCTCGTCGAGGTTGAGTTTGATAATAAAGACTTGAGCACCATTTAATCACGTTTATTCAGAGCACACACAGTTCGCTACCACGAGTCCGGGTTGACATCTTTGCCATCGACATCTTAGAACTGACCGGAAAGACCCGAGTCTTTCATAGATAATTTAATTTTACAATAATGTTGCCATCTGTGTTGGCCAGGGATGCCAACAATGGCCACATTTTTATTTGTCAATGCTGATATTTTGCGTCACGTCGCTCCTATACATTTTGTATAAAAATACATAAAAGAGGCAATATGACACAGGAAAAGAGACGCCTAGACTAAGCAGTGTATGAAGTCAAGCTATGGATTAAAGTATAAAAAGGCGAAGCATCTTCGTCTCCTCTGCCTGCCCAGCATCTTAGGAGATGAGGTAGATTAAATTAGATTTACCTTTTATTTCACACCAAATAAAAATACATTAACAAAGGAAATCACACTAATATTATATATGCGAAAGTTTGGATGTTGGTTTATTTATTTGTTACTCAATGACGTCGTAACGGCTGAACCGATTCAATGAAATTTGATATGTACGTAGATTATAACCTGGATTAACACATAGGTTACTTTTTATTGACAAACCACGAGTGCGAAGCATCCCGCGGAAGCTAGTAAACAACAAATAATGGTACAATGCAGAGGGTCTGATCGCTAAAAGCGATCTCTTCCCAACATTGTAAAGGTAAAAGACACACCCTGAAAGGCATACACCTACCGTTTCCAGCAAGTTTACGTTATACGTTGTCCGTCAGACAGTCAGAACAATCCTTTTATTTAGTATAAATATGATTTTCCCGACATCAAACGCCATTCCCAACTTTATCACACGTTCGTGCGTGATATTGTCAATGAGAAATCGTTGTCGTGTCTGTGCGTTTTCAGTTGCCTATGGAAAACAGCTGTCAAGAATATACATTCCGATAGAAGTGAGAAATGTACAAACTGAATTGAGAACTTAAATCTTTCCTGGTTTGGTCGATTATGAACAGTAAGATTGTAGTTTCAAAATTTATTTTTGAAATTTTACTATAATTTTACGTGATATTATAAATTTAAATCCCTGGTTTCACACGGATTATTGTCAAAAATCACTCAGGGATAGTGTAGCTTTGTAGCTTTCTTCTTAGTTTTTTAGGATAAGAAAGAAATGTGACTAGTCTACGTTATACAAATGGGTGTGACATAGGTGTCGGCTAAGAAAGCGTTGGCGGGACGATCTTTTGGCTTTCGAGAAGGAGTGGTGAGTGACCGCCAAAGACAGGGATAAGTGGAATTGGGGGAGACCTTTGGCCAGCAGTGGGACAGAATAAGTTAAGAAAAAAATATGACTAGTTTATGCTATACATGCTATACATATAGTTTATGCTTTTGTTTAAAACTAAATGAGTTAACTCTGAATACAGATAAAGTAGAATCTATAACCGATTGTCTAGTCTTTTAGTAGAATTTAGTATCTATTCTCACACACTCGTGCGTTGTACACGATGCAGTGAGATGCCACCGAACCCCTATCGAAAAATAGCCGTACTTGTATCCGTCTGGCACGGACTTGCCTCGCCTTTACGATTGCCTATAAATCAAGACATTTCGCCTTATGTCGAAAAACTGGGTTACGCCTATAAAAAATCGGTAGCCTTTTCTGTCCAAAAAAATTTGGAATTTTGTAAAAAACTTAACCTTAGGAATAAATTGGGAAATTGAATAAAACCTAGCGTTAGTAGCCTAATGAAAACTATCGTAGGAATATTTTTATTTTTTTGAGATTCTTTTGTGAAATTAATTTTGAGGAAATAAAAGCTTTTTAAAAAGTAGTTGCTCGAATATTCCTTTGTAGTTTTCTGCAACAGATTCTTTTCCATTATTATAACTTTTCGAACCTCTAACTAAAGCTAGTACTATATTATTAGTATGCGTGAAGGGAAAGATGAAAATACAACCTGATAAAGGTAGCTGGGAGCTGTTGGGTGCAGGCCGCACAACATCGGCTACTCTGGAAATGTATGGAGGAGGTTTATGTTAAGCAGTAGTCGTCATATGGCTGATATGATGATTTTTACCCATTTTATCTAACAAAGTACAATCTGGAACTTTTTAAAAGGGAGTTATATACATTCTGACACGGCCCCTTCAGTCTACAATAATATTTAAAAGCAGTAGAGTTCCTTGTGAAAGGGCTCGACTGGAGAAGTACCTACTACCATCATTCCAATTTTTGGTGCCAAGCAGCATTGCTGTGTATGGTTGCCGGTGAAATTAAGACGCGTTAGGCTTTACCATTGTTTTCATTCATATGGCTTTTTTTCATGTTATAGGCGATGGTTACCAATTAACATCAGGGTGGCCATAAACTTATTTCATCTCCATGTAGCATAAAAATAAAAATATTAGAAAGATGTCAAGTTTCTGAGTTTTATTGTATGGATGCAGGCAGCTATCTCTGGAACTAATCATTCGATTCTTAAAATTATTTCACTAATAGGAAGCTGCGTTATACCTGAATGCTGTAATTTAGTTTGATAAAAATCCATGCTAAGCCGGGTGATTCAGCTAGTCTATAATAAAGTCACTTCTAACATTTCCGAGTTCACTTGTTTTCTAATTTTATAGTTGTGTTACAAATTGTTGAGGATCATGTTGCTACCCCTACATTAAGATGTCGTTTAGCTGGACATTGACAAGGGTCATAGTTCCGGAAGTACTTGATTGGACGCTTTAAGCTTTGGCTTGTAGGAAGTGGTGACCAGTATATGAAGGTCTTTTATTATTGATTGAGCGAAGCGAGATCTCCAAATCAACCTGGGCAACTGTGTATATGTATGTATCTATGTTCGTTTGTCCGAGGATCATCGTGAAATTTGATATATAGGTAAGTAGTGTTGGCACAATCCTGGTGTGACTAAATATAGGGAAAAATCCTCCGGTCTGAAATCTAAAATAACAGCAATTTCTACCCCAAAAACGGATAACCAATATTCATGAACTCCCGTTACCTCTAAATTGAATGAAACTGTAGGTCAAGTAAGTTAGTTGTGCATACAAATATTTAGTCTTTTTGTTTTAATGGGAGACTCGCAAGACCTCAGTTCGGGGCGAACCACTAGTGGAAATCTAAATATTAAATTCACCGTCATATTACAGTTATATGACGGTCACCGATTTTTAAAAACTAGAGCTTGAGGAATTGTATCCACATGCCTACGAATTTAACTATATTGTTTTCACAGCTGGAATGTTACCCTATCTATCTAGTAAGTATACTCATTCGTTCACTTACAAAGCGGGCTCTTGGGTCCTAACACTTGTATTTTTTGCTTCACTTAGTTTAAGCAACTGAGTACCCTTGAATAACAAGTTTTAAATTTAAACCGTAACAAACTATCTATAAACAGCGGAATAAATGTATTTATTAGTTGTACTAACCTACTGTACCTGTATTTAAAGCAAATAAAGATATTCTATTCTAATAAAAAAAACGCTTCGTAATCAACACTTTCTATGAGGCATTCCTCGTAGCGCACTCAGATGAAGCGCACCAAAGTACTTCCACCTATTTTGGTGCGCTTCATTCAGTAGATATAAATGTTAAGTTTTTATTCCTCGTTGCGCACCAATAACAATGTAGGGTCTGGTGATGGGTTGTTTTCATCTAATTAGTAACCTATAAGTGGAAATTTATAATTGGCTTTCAGCATGTATATTTCTAATAGTTAATTATGTGTTGTGTACCTATCTGTAAGTTTTCATAAAATTCTAAAATAAATAAACAAAATTAGGATTTGGGTACATAATTAAAAGTTGTATAATTATAATTTAAAATGTTTATATTTTTTGGATGATTGTATACATATTAACTTTAAATACAATACGAGTAACTGAAGATATCGTTGATAATATTTTAGAAAATCAGTCTTACAGAAAACTAGAACACACTTAACACTTAAATATAGTAGATTTATGATTTCTCAATCTGTTAAGTTCACAATCTATTTTATTTATTTTAGAATTTTATGAAAACTTACAGGTAGGAACACAAAACATAATTAACTATCAGAAATATACATGCTGGGTACATGTCAGCTGAAAGGCAATTATAAATTTCCACTTATATGTTTCTTCTAGATCTTCGTGCTTCATCTTAGACCACATCATCACTTACCATTAGGTGAGATTGTGGTCAAATGAAGTTCTATCCAATTAAAAAAAAACTAATTAGATGAAAACAACCCCATCACTAGATAAAAACTTAACATTTATACCTACTGAATGAAGCGCACCAAAATGGGTGCGCTATGTGGAAGTACTTTGGTGCGCTTCATCTGGGTGAGCTTCATCTGAGTGCGCTACGAGGAATGCCTCCTTTCTATATATACATAGGAGGTAGAAAAAAATAACTAGCTTTTTCTTAACCTATACTTTCCAACTGCTGGGCAAAAAGGTCTCCCCATGTTCCTCCTTATCTCACGATTACTCACCACGTCCCACCAGCCATCTTGGAACGCATTGAGGTCGTCACGCCAACGCGCGCAGTGTGGTATTGCGGATCCTGTCGATTCTCTTTACCCCTAACACGCTGCGTTCCATAGCTCTTTGGCAAACCTTGGGTTTGGATTTTTGAGATTCTGTCAATGACATAGGCACCATAGGTAAAAACGGGCAGAATACAAATGTCGATGAGTTTACGTTTAAGTGAGAATGGAAGGTTGCCCTTAATTAACGTCTTCATGGACCAGAGGTAAACTCTTTAAATAAAACTTTTAGATAAGCAACTATTCTGATTTTATCCACCCAACTAATCGTTCATATTCTCAACTCTAATTGAAACTAGCAACTTTCTGCGGCAAAAGTTGTACATCCAAGTTCAAAAGTGCACTTTCATAACTCCAATCTCGGGGGCGAGAATGGTTAGGCTCTCCGTCCGGACTGTACAGGATTGTTCTAAGCTCTTGACCTAATTCCGAGGGAAATTTTATCCGGTCTCTTGAAACTAGAAAATTCTTATATTAGTTAAGAGTCCCCGCACATATGTATTTAAGCACAGAGGACACTGGTTTCCGCCATATTTGCGGCCACTGCGGTTGTGATAGAATATAATTTTTTATTATTTTTTTTTAGTCTCCTTATTTCTTGCAATCTGCCCATCAGGGCATTGAGCCAGAGTTTGGGGAATAGTTCGCGTTGGGCATGTATGGAATAAGCCCAGTGGCACTTCCATTTTTCCATTCCATTCCATTAGGTGCTATATGAGGTCTTGAGGGGCTGTCCTCTTTAATCTACTAAAGATTGTGGTTTTTTTCATTAGCTCATTGGCAAGCTCATTTGGGTGATTCTCCATTCGTTTAGCGTAAGATTTCAGTTTTTTAGCGGTTGTGATAGAATATAATAAAATAGTAGTTTATTCGGTACGAAAAATTAAAAAGAACAGTGGGTATGTTTGACTTGTTTATGTATTATGAAATAAAATATGTTATTTAAGTATTTTTCTGTATTTACAAAAAAAAAGTATATAAGTATTCTATCAGTTATCTGGTTCCCATAGTACAAGCTCCGCTTAGTTTGGGGCTAGATAGCTCTGTGTGAAATGTCCCGCAATATTTATATTTATTTATTTATTTATGTAAACATAACTTTTGAAATGATTATAAAAAATAATTTCATCAAAAACGGGATGTTTATTTCTCAGTTTTAAGTGTCCAGATATGTTAACACGGTTTCATGCGCCATGATCACGCCATATAAAGAGTGAATAATTTCGTAATTTATTTCAATCATTATTTTACGGGATTTGTATAGCTTGAATTCGGCATTTGCTGATTGATGGCTTTGAGTAGTATCTGGTGCAATTACTTACTGGCCAAGTTTTAAATATGGCCACTAGTGGCTAAGTTTGAAATGTCTCTTACAATTATCATGTCCTTGAAAAAAAGTACCTTTACCTGGTATATATACCGGTTTACTATACATTTTGAAGAAAAATAAATGGCAATTCTGAGCTTTTATACCTTTATTTAAAATTTCCTCTGCGAGACTAAAACGTTCTAGAGATCTGAGAAAGTCACAAGGGGGGAAACTCGTGATCTTGTTTCTTTGTTCTGTCAAACCAAATCAAATTTCTTTATTTACTGATGTTCCGAGTTTTGTAGCTACTAGCGACAATACTCTCTCACGTTTCACACTCACACGCAGTTCGGAGCGGATCGCACTCACCCTGATGAAGGTTCACGAATTGAACCGAAAAATTGGCGGTCGAACACAAATAAACGGTACGTGATAAATCCCGTATTAATAATAATGATTGAAATCAATCACGTAAGTTTTCTAAGCGTAATAATGATTGCAATAAATCACGAAAGTATTCCAAGTAAAATACTCAATACATCTATTGATTTCGCATGGTGACAAAGTTGTTGCAGGAAGTAAGTAAGTAGATAGTTTCACATATGCACCCTGGCAGGGTATTGCAACAGGAAGGCAGACCATGTTTTCCTATCTAAATAGGTAGGCACGCTGTTTATACTTTACAATTTCTTCGATATTTTATTATTATAGGCGCTATTATTAGTTTTTGGTTTGTTTTGGTAAGCATGTATAGTTAGGAGATGATGATTTTGAGGTAATTTCAATAACTATGATGTAAATGATTCTTTGTAGGTAGGTAGCTAAAAGTTGTTTTAATTACTAGCTGACCCGCCCGCGGCTTCTCACGCGTGGTTTTTAAATGATTTATTTTTTACCAAAAGCCTAAATATGAATTTTCAGATCCCAACTTGAGAAATTATGAATTGCCCATACAAATTTTCAACTCCTATTTCACCCCGTTCCAGATTATTTTTGGTTTGTTAATAGTGTATTTCTTACCAAAAGCCTAAATATGAATTTTCAGATCCCTAACTTAAGGAATTATGGATTGCCCATACAAATTTTCAACTCCTGTTTCACCCTGTTCCAGATTATTTTTGGTTTGTTAATAGTGTATTTCTTACCAAAAGCCTAAATATGAATTTTCAGATCCCAACTTGAGAAATTATGAATTGCCCATACAAATTTTCAACTCCTATTTCACCCTGTTCCAGATTATTTTTGGTTTGTTAATAGTGTATTTCTTACCAAAAGCCTAAATATGAATTTTCAGATCCCTAACTTAAGGAATTATGGATTGCCCATACAAACTTTCAACACCTATTTCACCACCTTGAAGATTAATTTTGCGACAAAAAATAGTCTATGTCATTCCTCGGGATATATTTTATCTCGTTGCCAAATTTCATTACGATCAGTTCAGCCATTTAGTCGTGAAAAGGAACAAACAGACAAACTAGCAAACAAACAGAGTTACTTTCGCATTTAATTTTATAATATTAGTATGGCTATGTATTACGTAACTAATTTAATTTGTTAGATTCTCAGCCCAGCTTGCACAACGATCCCTAAACGTATTTAGCGACAAAACATGTTTAAATTTGACGTAAGTACTTGTATTTTTTGACCACTCCTTAAATTATATTTAGCCACTAAATACGTTTAGGCATCGTTGTGAAGGGTTAAGGGTGACCCCCTTAGTATTTTTCCGTAATTAATCCAAAAAGCATCTTTTGGTCATGAAACGACATCAACATGTTAAGATATGGTAATGTCGTTGCAGGTCATTAACCCGTGTTATCTGGTAGGTCACATGGGTGGCCAATGTGTGATTGAGCGGATAATTCCTGATAGCACATTGAGCAACGCAATGGCATTAAAGCTTGTAATTTAGAATATTGGTTCTTATACTTGTGGAAATCAATGAGTTCCATTTTGCTAAAATTTTATACGATCGTCTACATACGAAATCGAAAAATCAACCACTTATATGCCAAATAATTATGGCATGTAAAAAATAAACGGTATTGTTTAATGATTGATCCTCTTTTAGTGAGACATAAAATAGATCAAACAAACGATACTTTAATCTGTTTGGAGCTACGCAAAAAAAATTGAGATGTAGAAATTAAGTTTGATAGATCCATGTTGGGTCCCAAAACTAAGAGAAATAAGTTTTTATTAATAAAGTTAGATACATTTTTAACTTTGGCGGCACTTAAAAACCACTAAATCTGTAGCTGCGGTGTCGTTAATACGTAAGTACCAAATTGTACTTACGTATTAAACTGTACTTACGTATTAACGCCCCCGTAGTTTTTTTTGGGGGGGGGGGGGTGTTCTCGGCAGAACTTTCACGTAGTCGCCCCTGAGTGTCGCTTCACCCACTCTACCTGTGAAGGTAGAGAACCGACACTAAGCACCCTGATTCTAGGCAGTCTTATACACCGCCAAAAGCCAAAAGATCCGTGCCTCCGTAGAGGAGTGATCCTCTAGGGAGGCACGGATATTTTGGCTCCGCGCTTTTTTATAACACTCTAGGGGTTTATAAGACTGCCTAGAATCAGGGTGCTTAGTGTTGGTTCTCCCACTCATCTAGAACAATAATTAAAAAAGGCGATCAAATATTATTTTTATACACCAAATATTTTTTAAAGTACACATTTACAATAGATCAATTAGATTCTTGAGGATCAAATAATACTGTCTCAATAGTTATTATGTTCCATACAATGAGTATTATGAATATGCACCAAGTTTCAGTTTATATTACCTATACTAGCTTCCGCCTGTGGCTTCGCACGCGTGGTTTGTCAATAAAAAGTAGCCTATGAACCCAGGTTATAATCTGCGTACGTACCAAATTTCATCGCAATCGGTTCCGCTGTTACGACGTGATTGTTTATAATATTAGTGTGATTGAAAAATTACACTCAGAAACACTTGATAATCCTGGATCGATATTTCGACAGGAGAATAAGATAAGGTGAAGATAACTCTATCTTGTACACCAAAATAAAATACAGAACATAATTTTTACAAATAGATTTATTACAACGGGCGGTTTTATCGCTAAAAGCCATCTATTAAAGAGAACCTTTGTATAGACAGGTTAATACTTGATCACATGACGGCGGTGTATCTACATAATCACACTAAATACATAAATGTGAAAGTTTCGATATTTATTTATTTGCTTGTTTGTTACTCAATCACGTCGTAACGGCTGAACTGATTTCGATGAAATTTTGTATATACGTAGATATTAACCTGGATTATTACTATTATATATATATTAATATTTAGGATATATTAATATTGAAGCTACTTTTTGTAGACAAACAACGCGTGTGAAGCCGCTGGCGGAAGCTAGTATACAATATTACAAAGTTGTATAATTTGGTTTTGCTGTTCGTTGGTAGTATTTTGACTACTGTCAAATCCTGTTAGTTTCCATGAGAATGAATAATAAAAAGTAAATAAATAAATAATGCTGGACATTTCAGACAGTGCTATCTAGCCCCAAAGTAAGCAAAGCTTGCACTATGGGAACCAGATAACTGATAGAAAACTTAAATACTTTTTTTTTGTAAATACATACTTATCATATATAGAGAAAAACAACCAGACCCGAAAAAAATATATGTAGATCGTGCAAACATTTTTTCCGCGACGGGAATCAAACCCGCTACCTCCTGCGTCTCAGCCGACTATTCGCCCACTGCGCCATGGAAGTCGTCGTAATAATACTTAGAGATTTACCTATTTCAGATTATACAACACCTGGTGGCAAGAACGCAATTAGTACCTGTGAGAGATTTATAGTTAGAGACGGCTTGCTCAACACCACCTTACCGTACCAAACGATTCGCTTCAACTTACATTGTTAGGACGATTAATTGATCCAAATCAACTCGGGCAAATCGGTGTTGTATGTATGTATGTTTGTTTATCCGAGGATAACTTTCGAAGCGATTATCCGATCATTGTGGAATTTGGTGTATAGGTAGGTAGTGATGGCACAATCGTACGAGGATCTTGGCTCAACTCGGTCGAATGCAAATCACGAGTGCCGTAAAATGAAATTGAAAATTAAAAAATCCTACATAATATTTCGTTGATATGTCAAGGATCACGCCAATACAGTTTTGTATGGTTGTGGTGGCTGACCGATAATGTTATGAAGTCATGATAATGTTATGAAGCTACGATAATGTTACGAAGCTATGATAATGCTATAAAGTTATGATAACGTTATGAAGCTATGATAATGTGACGATAATGCTGTGAAGTTATGATAATGTTATGAAGTTACGATAATGCTGTGATGTTATGATAATGTTATGAAGTTATGATAATTTTATGAATTTATGATAATGTTATGAAGTTATGATAATGTTATGAAGTTATGATCATGTTATGAAGTTATGATCATGTTATAAAGTTATGATAATGTTATGAAGCTATGATAGTGTTATGAAGTTATAATAATGTTATGAAATTATGATAATGTTATGAAGCTATGATAATGTTATGAAGTTATGATAATGTTATGAAGTTATTATAATGTTATGAAGTTATTATCATGTTATGAAGTTATGATAATGTTATGAAATTATGATAATGTTATGAAGTTATGATCATGTTATGAAGTTATGATAATGTTATGAAGCTATGATAATGTTATGAAGTTATGATAATGTTATGATTAAAAGTCATTGCTAAATATAAATAAAGAAGGAGGGCGTTGGTGTCTTTAACATAGTTTTCATACTTATGGGCATCATCGTTTTGAACTGTACACATGATTATATATTTGTTTTTTCTTATGAAATGCTTTTGAAGTGAATACTTTTTTAAAATTGCTTCCATAATGGAAGACAATTCAAAAAACGAATTATAACAAAATCGGGGGATACAGTTTGGTATTGCAGCTATTTGGTATCTATCATCTGCATCCAAAATATAATTACACTACTGGATAGCTAAAGAATCAAATAATTCGTTACGCTAATTGAGCCCTGTCTGTCACGCATCGCACGTGGTAGAGGAGGAAGCGCCGCGATTTTGAGGTAATTTTGCTACGTTTCGAGATTTCCATTTAGTATGACCCGAAGGACTTCTTAGTCTTCAAACATGATTATGACATAAGTACATAAAATAACGTATTTATATTTTGTATAGAAAATAGTTACGTACACGTACAACACATGACCGTGTCCATGACACAGCCAAACCCCTTTTTTATGTATGGCTTGTGGGCAAAAAACCAATTAGTGCAATTGTCCTGTGCCTTGATACGTACACAATATTGCAGTAAAACATATTTTTATTAATCTAGTTTTACGGATATTGCATTATAACAAAATATTAACGGCAACCCTCCCCTTAAACCTCGCAGTAACGTCATACGACCGTGCGTCTGAATTAATTACTACACGGGCACGATCAATCCGTTTTACTTAACCATGCAGAATCTAACCTAACCGATGGAATAAAAAAAGAAAATTCTGACTTAAAATAACAGTGCTCTACATAAAAAACTGACACGTATACACCCATGCTAATATTTGATCGAGCGAAGCGAGATCTCATCATCAACTTGGGCAAATCAGCGTTGCATGTATGTAGACTATGTATGTATGTTTGTATAAATGTATGTATGTTTGTTTGTTCGAGGATAACAACTCCCCAAGTTGTTAGGATATCGAAGTTCAAGAGTGGTAAAAAAACAACAAAATGAGACTGTTAAGTCAAATCGTACGTCTAATGAAAAGTATTTATTAGTAATTTCAACTCCGTTTTTATTTTTAGTTTAATCCTTGTAGCTCTTGAGTAATTAGCCATAAATAATAAAACTGAATTTGACGAAATTTACAGGGTACACAAGTGCCCCCCCAGTGGTGAAATTTAGTATGCGTGTAGCTTTAGTGACACAAATATAGGAAAAAGTATGAAATCCAGAATAACTGCAATTTCTACCCTTAAAAATAGTATCTATCCAATTAACATGAACCCCCGTTACTTGTAATTTGAATGAAACTGTGGGTCAAATTATTTGGTTGTGCATTTCGTGACACTATTTTATTAGTCAAAGATTATGAGTAATCTTTTTCTTGGTTTTTTGGGAGACTCACGAGATCTCAGATCGGGGCGAACCACTAGTATAAATTTGAAAGTAATTCTATATATCTGTCTGTCTGTCTACGCAGAAGGAGGATAATTGACCGAGCAAGCGAAGCATCTCGGTTTCAAGATTGGTCTAAAATGCTTTTGTCCGGCTGTCTGTCTGTTTGTTCTCACCTACAGGTCGCATTTTACAACCGATTTTAACAACAATGGGCATACAAGTTCCTTGATTTATTAAATTTTTTAGTCAATCACGATTTTTGAGTAGGGGGAAAATAGGGTGGATAGGGGGGAAGTTTGCTGGAGCGTTATTTATCGACGGATACAATCTTTGAGAGGCACACTAAGGACTTCATCATTCTACACAAGATGTTGTAAAAAAAGGGGGGGGGGGAGTTTAGAGGGGGGGGGGTTGCTTAACGTTATATATGGACGGATTTCAATATTTGGAATTGTTTTGGAAAATGTATACCTACCTATAACAATCAGACTACGCAGTCCTCTCCGCCTTCACGTGACGAATCTGTAGAGACACCAGATTAGAACTGCTAGGACCAAGGGAACGCGAGTAATCGCTAAAACTTATACCAATATTTTGCTCAAAAGTCTACATAGGTAAACCTATTGGAAAATTCAAGCACCTGAAATTAGATTTAAAATTTTTTTTTCTTCGTTAATTTTGTTGCTTCTACTATTCTCACAGTACTAGTGTTTATATTGACAAATCCTGCGGGCGAAGACGCGAGTGACTGCTAGTATATAACAAAATACTTCTAGCAAAGATAGGATCTAGCTCCAACTTATCTTATTCTTATCAAACTCGAAATTCAAACCATAATCATAAATGTTAAAACCAAAGCGCCAGTAAAAATGAAAGATATTGCACAAAATGCTTAAGATCTCCCACTAAACGGGTCTTAACCATAAAATCTAACTTCATCTTAACGGACCGTTAACGGTTACCGCCACAATAGTTCACTTTTATGTCGCATGAAGCCGTTAAGCTGTGTTTTAATGAACTTATATGTTGGTAACGTCACCGTTATCGTAATAAAGAATAAATAATATGTACGAGTAAACGGAATGGGAAATAGACACAGATAACAAACAGGAGACAAGCTTCATTACAATCATTTACAACCTCTATGGCTCTGAGGTCCATTAGCCGACTGAGACGCAGAAGGTTGCGGGTTCAATTCCTGCCCAGATCAAAATGTTTGCATGTCATATTTGTTCCGTGTCTTGGCGTTTCTCTATATATTTTAAGAATGTATTTAAAAAAACCGTATTACACGTATTCTATTATTTGTCTTATACCCATAGTACAAGCTTAGTTGCTTAGTTTGAGGCTAAATAGCGAGCTGTGAAATGTATACCATTGTAATTATAACATATTTATTATATCAGAAAATACTTTACTGTAAATGAACAAAAGTAATCTATTGCATATGTTATGGACCAAGTTATATATATATAGTGACTAGAGGTTGCGTTGTGCGCGAGCTGCTCGCAGCTCGCGTGTTTTTCTTTTAGTCGAAGAAGTAATTAAAGAGGATATCGAGCTGTTAAAAGCCATCAAACAGGATATCCATGTGTAAGAAGCAGTCAAAGACGATATCGAAATGGAAGAAGCAATCAAATCAAAGAGGATTTCCAAGTGGAAGCAGCAATTAAAGAGGATGTTGAAGTAAAAGAAGCAATCAAATAGGATATCGAAGTAGCAGAAACAATCAAAGAGGAAATTAAAGTTGAGTAAGCAATCAAAGAGGATCCCGAGGTGGTAAGAGCATTCTAAGAGGATGACGAAGTGAAAAAAGCAATCAAAGACGATATCGAAATGGAAGAAACAGTCAAAAACGATATCGAAAAGGAAGAAGCAATCTTAGAGGATATCGAAGTGGAAGAAGCAATCAAAGAAGATATCGAAGTAGCAGAAACAATCAAAGAGGAAATTAAAGTTGAGTAAGCAATCAAAGAGGATACCGAGGTGGTAGAAGCGTTCTAAGAGGATGACGAAGTGAAAAAAGCAATCAAAGACGGTATCGAAGTGGAAGAAACAGTCAAAGTCGATATCGAAGTGGAAGAAGCAATCAAAGAGGATATCGAAGTGGATGAAGCAATCAAAGAGGGTATCGAAGTGGAAGAAGCCATTACAGAGGATATCGAAGTGAAAATGCTGTCAAAGCCGAAATCGAAGATCAAGACGCAATCAAAGAGAATATTGCAGTGCAAGAAGCAATCAAAAGGAAATTGAAGATGACATCGAAGTGGAAGGAGTAATCGAAGAGGATATTGAAGTGGAAGAAGCAATCAAATAGGATATCGAAGTAGGAAAAACAATCTAAGAGGAAATTGAAGTTGACTAAGGAATCAAAGAGGATACCGAGGTGGTAGAAGTATTCAAAGAGGAAGACGAAGTGAAAAAGCAATCAAAGACGATATCGAAGTGAAACAAATAGTCGAAGACGATATCGAAAAGGAAGAAGCAATCTTAGAGGATATCGAAGTGGAAGAAGCAATCAAAGAAGATATCGAAGTGTAAGAAGCCATCACAGAGGATATCGTAGTGAAAATGCTATCAAAAACGATATCGAAGATGAAGACGCAATCAAAGAGAATATTGCAGTGCAAGAAGCAATCAAAAGGAAATCGAAGATGATATCGAATTGGTAGAAGCAATAAAAGAGGATATCAAAGTGGAAGAAGCAATCAAAGAGGATATCGAGCTGTTTAAAGCTATCCAAGAGGATATCCATGTGTAAGAAGCAGTCAAAGACGATATCGAAATCGAAGAAGCAATCAAATCAAAGAGGACATCCAAGTGGAAGCAGAAATCAAAGATGATATCGAAGTCGAAGAAGCAATCAAAGAGGATATCAAGCTGTTACAAGCTATCAAAGAGGATATCCATGTGTAAGAAGCAGTCAAAGACGATCGAAATGGAAGAAGCAATCAAACCAAAGAAGATATCCAAGTGGAAGCAGCAATCAAAGATGATATCGAAGTGGAAGAAGCAATCAAAGAGGATATTGAAGTGAAAGAAGCAATCAAATAGGATATCGAAGTAGCAGAAACAATTAAAGAGGAAATTGAAATTGAGTAAAAGACGTCGAGGACAATGATAAAAATAAAAAATGGTTTCACCAAAAACTTATACTAATATTTTATAAAAGTTTCCTCGAGCTATCTCTTCCCGTTTAAAAGATACGAACGATTTAAATTTTGTATGAAAACCCATAATTTTGTAGAGTGGAAATTGAAGTAAAAGAAGCAATTGAAGAAAACATATAAGTAGAAAAAGACATTAAAAAGGATATCAAAGTGGAAGAAGTAAAAATAGAGGATATCGAGGTTAAAGAAGCATTTAAGGAGGAAGACCAAGTGAGAGAAGCATTCAAAAAGGATGTCAAGAGCAATGATGGTAATAAAAAAACTATTCGACCAAAAATTAGTACCAATATTTTGTAAAAGTTTGCTAGGCGTAACTCTTCCCGTTTAGAAGATACGAGCGATTTAAGATTTGTATTAAAACCCATAATTTTGTAGAGTGGAAATTGAAGTAAAAGAAGCAATTGAAGAAAATATATAAGTAGAAAAAGCAATTAAAAAGGATATCAAAGTCGAAGAAGCAAAAATAGAGGATATCAAGGTGAAAGAAGCATTCAAAGCGGAAGACGAAGTGAGAGAAGCATTCAAAAAGGATCTCAAGGGCAACGATGGTATTAATAAAACAATTCCACCAAAAATTAGTACCAATATTTTGTAAAAGTTTGCTAGGCGTAACTCTTCCCGTTTAGAAGATACGAGCGATTTAAGATTTGTATTAAAACCCATAATTTTGTAGAGTGGAAATTGAAGTAAAAGAAGCAATTGAAGAAAATATATAAGTAGAAAAAGCAATTAAAAAGGATATCAAAGTGGAAGAAGCAAAAATAGAGGATATCGAGGTGAAAGAAGCATTCAAAGCGGAAGACGAAGTAAGAGAAGCATTCAAAAAGGATGTCAAGGGCAATGATGGTATTAAAAAAACTATTCCACCAAAAATTAGTACCAATATTTTGTAAAAGTTTACTGGGGGTAACTCTTCCCGTTTAGAAGATACGAGCGATTTAAGATTTGTATTAAAACCAATAATTTTGTAGAGTCGGTATTGAAGTAAGAGAAGTAATTGAAGAAAATAGAAAAAACAATTCAAAAGTATATTGAAGTAAAAATGCCATCAAAGATGATTTCGAAGTTATAGAAACAATTAAAGAGGATATCAATGTGGAAGAAACATTCGAAAACGAAAAGGAAGTGAGAGAATAATTCAAAATGATGGCAAGGGCGATGATGACCGTAAAATAACGATTCCACCAAAAATTTGTGCTACCATTTTATAAAAGTTTGTTATGTCTATCTCTTACCGTTTAAAAGATACGAACGATTAAAGTTTTTTAAGAAAAATCATAATTTTGATGAGAGGATATCGAAGTGCAAGAAGCAATCAAAAAGTATTTCGACGTTCCAAAATGATCATAGTGGATGAAGCATAATTAAAATAAAATGATGTACCAAAATATCACAGTGGCTGTTGCATAATAAAAAAAAAATGACGTTCCAAAGTGATCATAGTGGATGAGGCATAATTGAAAAAAAAATGATGTTCCAAAATGATCACAGTGGATGGTGCATAATAAAAAAAAAATTGACGTTCCAAAGTGATCATTGTGGATGAGGCATAATTAAAAAAAAATGATGTTCCAAAATGATCACAGTGGATGATGCATAATAAAAAAATAAAAAATAATTGACGTTCCAAAGTGATCATTGTGGATGAGGCGTAATTAAAAAAATGATGTACCAAAATGATCACAGTGGATGTTGCATAATAAAAAAATAATAATAATTGACGTTCCAAAGTGATCATTGTGGATGAGGCATAATTAAAAAAAATGATGTACCAAAATATCACAGTGGATGTTGCATAATAAAAAAAAATTGACGTTCCAAAGTGATCATTGTGGATGAGGCATAATTAAAAAAAATGATGTTCCAAAATGATCACAGTGGATGATGCATAATAAAAAAAAATTAATTGACGTTCCAAAGTGATCATTGTGGATGAGGCATAATTAAAAAAAATGATGTACCAAAATGATCACAGTGGATGTTGCATAATAAAAAAAAAATGACGTTTCAAAGTGATCATTGTGGATGAGGCATAATTAAAAATAAATGTGGATGTTCCAAAATAAACATGATGAACATTGCATACTAAAAAAAAAAAAAAAAATTGATGTTCCCAAATGATGATGATGACCTTTGCTAAAACTATGAAAGTTGTCTCATGCCCCTCCACAACCATTATATAGAATCAAGCAAATTTTACAGTAATTTTATAGTACACACAAGCAGTGGGCTCCCTACAAAAACAGTATGAAAATTACGGCAAACGAAATATACGGTTTACGGTATTCATACAGAAATATTTTGTATGAGACAATTTTTTTTTTGTATGAAAGACAATTTTTTTTTCATGGAACCGGATATAAAAAAATGTCCTCTGCAACATTAGTTTTTGCACCAACGCTCTAAGACCTATACTTTCCGAGATACGATGTCGATGGGAGCGAATGGGGGACAAAAGGGGTACTTTAGGATTTATTCCCAACTCACCGGAACTCCCTCTATACGATCCCACCAAACATTTCCCCCCTACGAGGTGGCATCTGGGAGAACAATGATGTCAATCAGTCAGTGAGTCAGTGGTAATCGAGCTTTATATAATATAACTAGAGGTTGCGTTGTGCGCGAGCTGCTCGCAGCTCGCGTGTTTTTCTTTTAGTCGAAGAAGTAATTAAAGAGGATATCGAGCTGTTAAAAGCCATCAAAGAGGATATCCATGTGTAAGAAGCAGTCAAAGACGATATCGAAATGGAAGAAGCAATCAAATCAAAGAGGATTTCCAAGTGGAAGCAGCAATCAAAGATGATATCAAAGTGGAAGAAGCAATCAAAGAGGATATTGAAGTGAAAGAAGCAATCAAATAGGATATCGAAGTAGCAGAAACAATCAAAGAGGAAATTAAAGTTGAGGAAGAAATCAAAGAGGATACCAAGGTGGTAGAAGCATTCTAAGAGGATGACGAAGTAAAAAAAGCAATCAAAGACGATATCGAAGTGGAAGAAGCAATCCAATGGATATTGAAGATGAAGAAGGAATAAAAGAGGATATCGAAGCGGAACAAGCAATCGTAGAGGATATCAAAGTTAAAGAAGCAATCGAAGAGGATACCAATGTGGAAGAAGCAATCAAAGATGATATCGAAGTGGAACAAGCAATCAAAGAGAAAAAAATTGGATGTTCCAAAATGATCATGATAATGGTTGTAAAAAAAAAATTTAACGTTGCAAAAAAGATCATGATGAACGTTGCATACAAAAAAATCTGGACGTTCCAAAATGATCATGATTGACGTTGCATAATATAAATGTATGTTGCAAAATAATAATGATCAAAAATTTGTACTAATATTTTTTCAAAGTTTGCTAGTGCTATCTCTTGCCGTTTAGAAGATACGAGCGATTAAAGTTTTGTAAGAAAAATCATAAATTTGTTGATTGGATATCGAAGTGGAAGAAACTATCAAAGAGAATGTTGAAGTGGAAGAAGCAATCAAATAGGATATCGAAGTGGCAGAAACAATCAAAGAGGAAATTGAAGTTGAGTAAGCAATCAAAGAGGATACCGAGGCGGTAGAAGCATTCAAAGAAGATGACGAAGTGAAAAAAGCAATCAAAGACGATATCGAAGTGAAAGAAATAGTCAGAGACGATATCAAAATGGAACAAGCAATCAAATAGGATATCGAAGTAGCAGAAACAATCAAAGAGGAAATTAAAGTTGAGGAAGAAATCAAAGAGGATACCAAGGTGGTAGAAGCATTCTAAGAGGATGACGAAGTAAAAAAAGCAATCAAAGACGATATCGAAGTGGAAGAAGCAATCCAATGGATATTGAAGATGAAGAAGGAATAAAAGAGGATATCGAAGCGGAACAAGCAATCGTAGAGGATATCAAAGTTAAAGAAGCAATCGAAGAGGATACCAATGTGGAAGAAGCAATCAAAGAGGATATCGAAGTGGAACAAGCAATCAAAGAGAAAAAAATTGGATGTTCCGAAATGATCATGATAATGGTTGTATAAAAAAAATTGAACGTTGCAAAAAAGATCATGATGAACGTTGCATAAAAAAAAATCTGGACGTTCCAAAATGATCATGATTAACGTTGCATAATATAAATGTATGTTGCAAAATAATAATGATCAAAAATTTGTACTAATATTTTTTCAAAGTTTGCTAGTGCTATCTCTTCCCGTTTAGAAGATACGAGCGATTAAAGTTTTGTAAGAAAAATCATAAATTTGTTGATTGGATATCGAAGTGGAAGAAACTATCAAAGAGAATGTTGAAGTGGAAGAAGCAATCAAATAGGATATCGAAGTGGCAGAAACAATCAAAGCGGAAATTGAAGTTGAGTAAGCAATCAAAGAGGATACCGAGGCGGTAGAAGCATTCAAAGAAGATGACGAAGTGAAAAAAGCAATCAAAGACGATATCGAAGTGGGAGAAGCAATCAAAGAGGATATCGAAGTTAAAGAAGCAGTCAAAGATGATGTCGAAGTGGAAAAAACATTCAAAGAAGATGACGAAGTGAGAGAAGCATTCAAAAAGGATGTCAAGGATGACAATAAAAAAACAGTTGCACCAAAAATTTATACCAATATTTTGTACAAGTTTGCTAGGGCTATCTCTTCCCGTTTAGAAGATACGAGCGGTTGAAGTTTTGTATGAAAGACCACAATTTTGTAGAGAGCATAATGAAGTAACTGAAGCAATTAAAGAGGATATGAAAGTAGAAGAAGCATTTTAAAGGGATAACGAAGTGGAACATGCAAAAATAGAAGATGTCGAGGCGGAAGAAACAATCAAAGAGGATATCGAAGTGGAAGAAGCAATCAAAGAGAAAAAAATTGGATGTTCGAAAATGATCATGATAATAGTTGTATAAAAAAAATTGAACGTTGCAAAAAAGATCATGATGAACGTTGCATAAAAAAATCTGGACGTTCCAAAATGATCAGGATTGACGTTGCATAATATAAATGTATGTTGTAAAATGATAATGATCAAAAATTTGTACTAATATTTTGTCAAAGTTTGCTAGTGCTATCTCTTCCCGTTTAGAAGATACGAGCGATTAAAGTTTTGTAAGAAAAATCATAAATTTGTTGATTGGATATCGAAGTGGAAGAAACTATCAAAGAGAATGTTGAAGTGGAAGAAGCAATCAAATAGGATATCGAAGTGGCAGACACAATCAAAGCGGAAATTGAAGTTGAGTAAGCAATCAAAGAGGATACCAAGGTGGTAGAAGCATTCAAAGAAGATGACGAAGTGAAAAAGCAATCAAAGACGATATCGAAATGGAAGAAGCAGTCAAAGAGGATATCGAAGTGGGAGAAGCAATCAAAGAGGATATCGAAGATAAAGAAGCAGTCAAAGATGATGTCGAAGTGGAAAAAACATTCAAAGAAGATGACGAAGTGAGAGAAGCATTCAAAAAGGATGTCAAGGATGACAATAAAAAAACAGTTGCACCAAAAATTTATACCAATATTTTGTACAAGTTTGCTAGGGCTATCTCTTCCCGTTTAGAAGATACGAGCGGTTGAAGTTTTGTATGAAAGACCACAATTTTGTAGAGAGCATAATGAAGTAACTGAAGCAATTAAAGAGGATATGAAAGTAGAAGAAGCATTTTAAAGGGATAACGAAGTGGAACATGCAAAAATAGAAGATGTCGAGGCGGAAGAAACAATCAAAGAGGATATCGAAGTGGAAGAAGCAATCAAAGAGGGTATCGAAGTGGAAGAAGCCATCATAGAGGATATCGAAGTGAAAATGCTATCAAAGACGATATCGAAGATGAAGACGCAATCAAAGAGAATAATGCAGTGCAAGAAGCAATCAAAAGGAAATCGAAGATGATATCGAAGTGGAAGGAGTAAACAAAGAGGATATTGAAGTGGGAGAAGCAATCAAATAGGATATCGAAGTAGCAAAAACAATCAAAGAGAAAATTGAAGTTGACTAAGGAATCAAAGAGGATACCGAGTTGGTAGAAGTATTCAAAGAGGATGACGAAGTGAAAAAAGCAATCAAAGACGATATCGAAGTGAAAGAAATAGTCAACGACGATATCAAAATGGAACAAGCAATCAAAGCGGATATCGAAGTGGAAGAAGCAATCAAAGAGGATATCAAAGTGGAAGAAGCCATCACAGGATATCGAAGTAAAAATGCAATCAAAAACGATATCGAATATGAAGACGCAATCAAAGAAAATATTGCAGTGCAAGAAGCAATCAAACGGAAATCAAAGAGGAAGGAGCCCTTACAGAGGATACCGAAGTGAAAATGCCATCAAAGAGGATATCAAAGATGAAGAAGCAATCCAATGGATATTGAAGATGATGAAGGAATAAAAGAGGATATCGAAGTGGAACAAGCAATCGTACAGGATATCAAAGTTAAAGAAGCAATCAAATAGGATATCAATGTGGAAGAAGCAATCAAAGAGGATATCGAAGTGGAACAAGCAATCAAAGAGAAAAAAATTGGATGTTCCAAAATGATCATGATAATAGTTGTATAAAAAAAATTTAACGTTGCAAAAAAGATCATGATGAACGTTGCATAAAAAAAATCTGGACGTTCCAAAATGATCAGGATTGACGTTGCATAATATAAATGTATGTTGTAAAATGATAATGATCAAAAATTTGTACTAATATTTTGTCAAAGTTTGCTAGTGCTATCTCTTCCCGTTTAGAAGATACGAGCGATTAAAGTTTTGTAAGAAAAATCATAAATTTGTTGATTGGATATCGAAGTGGAAGAAACTATCAAAGAGAATGTTGAAGTGGAAGAAGCAATCAAATAGGATATCGAAGTGGCAGAAACAATCAAAGAGGAAATTGAAGTTGAGTAAGCAATCAAAGAGGATACCAAGGTGGTAGAAGCATTCAAAGAAGATGACGAAGTGAAAAAGCAATCAAAGACGATATCGAAATGGAAGAAGCAGTCAAAGACGATATCGAAGTGGGAGAAGCAATCAAAGAGGATATCGAAGTTAAAGAAGCAGTCAAAGATGATGTCGAAGTGGAAAAAACATTCAAAGAAGATGACGAAGTGAGAGAAGCATTCAAAAAGGATGTCAAGGATGACAATAAAAAAAACAGTTCCACCAAAAGTTTATACCAATATTTTGTACAAGTTTGCTAGGGCTATCTCTTCCCGCTTAGAAGATATGAGCGATTGAAGTTTTGTATGAAACACCACAATTTTGTAGAGCGCATAATGAAGTAACTGAAGCAATTAAAGAGGATATGAAGTAGAAGAAGCATTTTAAAAGGATAACGCAGTGGAACATGCAAAAATAGAAGATGTGGAGGCGGAAGAAACAATAAAAGAGGATGACGAAGTGTAACAAGCAATCAAAGAGAATATTCGAATAGTGGATGTCGCATAATAAAAAAAAATTGACGTTCCAAAATGATCATAGTGGATGAGGCATAAATAAAAAAAAATTGATGTTCCAAAATGATCACAGTGGATGTTGCATAATAAAAAAAAAATTGACGTTCCAAAAGTGATCATTGTGGATGAGGCATAATTTAAAAAAAAATTGACGTTCCAAAATGATAATTGCGGATGAGGCATAATTAAAAAAAATTGATGTTCCAAAATTATCACAGTGGATGTTGCATAATAAAAAAAAATAATTGACGTTCCAAAGTGATCATTGTGGATGAGGCGTAAATAAAAAAATGATGTACCAAAATGATCACAGTGGATGTTGCATAATAAAAAAAAATTGACGTTCCAAAGTGATCATTGTGGATGAGGCATAATTAAAAAAAATGATGTACCAAAATGATCACAGTGGATGTTGCATAATAAAAAAAAATTGACGTTCCAAAGTGATCATTGTGGATGAGGCATAATTAAAAAAAAATGATGTACCAAAATATTACAGTGGATGTTGCATAATAAAAAAAAAATTGACGTTCCAAAGTGATCATAGTGGATGAGGCATAATTGAAAAAAAAAATGATGTACCAAAATGATCACAGTGGATTTTGCATAATAAAAAAAAAATTGACGTTCCAAAGTGATCATTGTGGATGAGGCATAATTAAAAAAATGATGTACCAAAATATCACAGTGGATGTTGCATAATAAAAAAACAAAAAAAAATTGACGTTCCAAAGTGATCATAGTGGATGAGGCATAATTGAAAAAAAATAATGTTCTAAAATGATCACAGTGGATGATGCATAATTAAAAAAAAAAAATTGACGTTCCAAAGTGATCATTGTGGATGAGGCATAATTAAAAAAAATGATGTACCAAAATGATCACAGTGGATGTTGCATAATAAAAAAAAATGACGTTCCAAAGTGATCATTGTGGATGAGGCATAATTAAAAAAATGTGGATGTTCCAAAATAAACATGATGAACGTTGCATACTAAAAAAAAAAAAAAAATTGGATGTTCCAAAATGATGATGATGACCTTTGCAAAAACTATGAAAGTTGTCTCATGCCCCTCCACCAACATTATATAGAATCAAGCAAATTTACAGTAATTTTATAGTACACACAAGCCATGGGCTCCCTACAAAAACAGTATGAAAATTACGGCAAACGAAATATACGGTTTACGGTATTCATACAGAAATATTTTGTATGGGACAATTTTTTTTTTGTATGAAAGACAATTTTTTTTTCATGGAACCGGATATAAAAAAATGTCCTCTGCAACATTAGTTTTTGCACCAACGCTCTAAGACCTATACTTTCCGAGATACGAGGTCGATGGGAGCGAATGGGGGACAAAAGGGGTACTTTAGGATTTATTCCCAACTCACCGGAACTCCCTCTATACGATCCCACCAAACATTTCCCCCCTACGAGGTGGCATCTGGGAGAACAATGATGTCAATCAGTCAGTGAGTCAGTGGTAATCGAGCTTTATATAATATAATATATGAGATGGCAATTTGATAATAACTATTCAAATAATTAAATTGCCCGGGCATTATACATAATGTTAATCACCACACAATAGAATTGGGCAGCGTAATAAACAAATCATGTTTCATTACTATTACGTTTATTTTTGACATTAAACCTAAATTGAAAACGAAAATAACATAAAAGTCCTTCGTTTCCTAAAATGCCTATGATTATAAAACTTAAAATCCTTTTTTCCTTCTTTACCTTTCTTAGCCGGGCAATGTGATAAATTGGGTCTGGGCTAGGTAAGGTTAGTTTTATTATATTGTTAGTTTAAACATTTAACGTCCGCACACTGCCATCACGGACTCTGGATTCTGGTTGGTCATATCCATTAATCACTAGGTCCATAACATATAGGTACACAATACACACCGTTCAAAAAGTATTTTTGCTTTTATTTATTTACTTATTATTATTTTTATTATAATATATTATTCAATTACAATAATTCAAACAGCTACCTACGTCAAATTTTGCATTGACACGCATCAAGATTGTATCATAAATTGAGTTTGAATTTTTCTCATATTATTCTGCAAAAAATCTATAATAATTTGTCAACTTTTTGAGCACGGCATCTGTTTGTTTGTATACTGTGGTTACAACATGGGAACTAAAAGGTTGGAGTAAATCACTGTTTGTATTGGTCGTGATTAACAGGGTGGCCATTACGGTGCGGTTGGGGTTAGTTTTAAACGGTCGTTAATACTTTGGAAGATGTGGCCCTGTCTTGTTTTGAATAGATTGCTCTAAATATTATGGTGGCGTTATTTGACAGATAAATAACTTACACTTACAAAAAAATACTTATATACATATTTTAAAATCGTAGGTAACAGCTTATTATTTGTAAAGAAAAATCAGACTCGGAAGGAATGCCTATACATTTGTCCTTTTTTTTTTTTTTTTTTTTTTTTTTTTTTTTTTTTTTTTTTACGTGGAGGAATCCTCATGGATACCGCTCTGAACCCAGGGAGCGGTATGTCGGACTCCTACCGGCTAAACCTCCACGGCGTTTATCCGCTCGCTGTATGCCGGGGACACGGGAACAGATAACATTCTTCCGCGACCCCGGTGGCGTTGGTCCGCACTTACGGGCCCCATCTCTTAGGGTTTAAAGTCATCTCTACTAACTATATACAACAGTATATAGTTAGGCCACTGCTATAGGGGATGGAAGTCAGCATACGCTCTCGCATACGCCCTCCTCCTTCGCCCCGGTCTTGTGCGGCGGGTTGAGAGCGTGCTCTCAGATTCCCTGTTCCTCTCCGCTGCTTCCTTCTGCTGCACTACATTTTCGCAGAAGAACTTAGCAGCTTGCCACGACCTATTGCTCTCGACCATTGCGCAAACTACGGTCGGGAGAGAAAGGTCGTGACCTACAATGTCACCGAGAGCCTGGCGCTCTTCAACCCAGGCAGGGCAGAACTCGAGAGTGTGCTGAGCCGTGTCTTCGAGGCAATCGTCACAGTGGTGGCACGTTGGTAACTGTTCCCTCCCAATTTGGCACAGGTATTTCCCGAAACAGCCGTGTCCTGAGAGCACCTGCGCCAGCCGGAAGGAAACGGTACCATGCTCCCTGTCCATCCACTGCTGAAGCACTGGGCGGATTGCCTCGATGGTCCGGATACCGGCGCTTGGCCTTGCCAGCCTCTCCTGCCACTCCTCTAAGAGGATCTCACGGAGTTCAACCCTTTGCCGCTCCACTTCTCTCAGTGCCGGTTGCTCGCCCTGAGCCATAGCGTTCTCGCGCCAAAAATAAATTGACGCAAGGACGCTTGCATCCATGTCCCAAGGCGGTGACCCCGCCAGCACACATGCCGCCTCGAAGGAGATAGTACGGTATCCCCGTATCACCCTGATTGCCATCGCTCTTTGAGGCCTACGTAAAAGAGTGACGTTCCGGCTGTTCAGGGTGTCAGCCCACACCGGAGCTCCATACAGTGCCATGGAGCGTACGACGCCCATGTAAAGACGCCGGCAGCCTACGTGTGCTCCCCCAAGGTTCGGCAATAGTCTTCCGAGAGCGGCCGCCGTACCCATTAATTTTGGCGCTAGGCGCTGAAAGTGTGAGTTAAAGTTCCACCGGCTGTCAAGGACGAGTCCCAGATATTTCATCGTTGACTCGACATCGATGCGAACTCCACCCACCACAATGTGGGATCCTGCTGGTGGTGCTTTCCTCCGCCCATGGAAGCACAGGGCTTTTGATTTGTTCAGGGCCACTTCGAGTCCTAACTGCCTTATTTTTGTCACCACTTGAGCCACACCAGCTGTTGCAAGAAGGGCGGCGTCCCGATAGATTTTTCCGCTAGCCGTCACCAAGGTGTCGTCGGCGTAGCAAGTCAACTTGATGCCAGGAATAGTGTCTCCCCTCAGCACCCAGTCGTATCCAATGTTCCACAGAAGTGGTCCAAGGACCGATCCCTGTGGAACACCGCACGACATCCTGCGCCGGCACAAGCTGTACCGCCCCTGATATGCCACGCACCTATCTGCAAAATAGTCAGATACTATTTGGGAAAGGTAGCGAGGCACTTGGTGGTACCTGAGCGCCTCCATAATGCAGCTCCAGGGCAAGGTGTTAAAAGCGTTGGAGATATCAAGAGATACCGCTAAAACAACCTCGCCCCGAGAGACTGCCTCTTCCGTGAGGGCCTTTACCCGTAAGATCGCGCCAACCGTCGATCGCCCTCTCCGAAATCCGAACTGATTGTCATCCAGATCTGGACCGACTGAGTTCAGATGTCTGAGGAGGCGACCGGCGATGACACGCTCGAAGAGTTTTCCCACCTCATCCAGTAACACGATGGGCCGATACGCAGATGGAGAGTCTAGTGGCCGCCCTTCCTTACGAAGCAAGACTAAGCGGCCTATTTTCCATTGCGCTGGGAAACGACCCTGTTGCAAGCACGACTTGAAAAGCGCACAGAGTCTAGGTCCTAGACCGGACTTTAGGGCCAGGACCCAGGCACGGCCGGGGATCCCATCAGGACCTGGGGCTGTATTCTTAGCTTGTAGCCGCAGAGTTGCCATCCTCAGCTCAACCTCGGCTACTTCCGGCACATCAGTGTCCGTGTCGCTCTCGTCCATAGTAGGGGACGCCATCGTCGGTGGCGTGTGCTCCTCCCTGGCAGGAAACAAAGTCGATACCACTTCCTCCAGTAGCTGGGGCTCGAGGCTTTGTGTCAGTGGGGGGGCCCAAGCTCGGAGTTTCCCTCGCACCATCTTATATGGCCGACCCCATGGGTCACGGTTCAGGGATTCCAAAAGCTCGTCTCTAGCCTGTGTTTTGGCCGTGGCGATCGCCAGCTGCAGAATCTCCTTGGCCTCTCTATACGCAGCGTACAGCTGAGCTTCACGGTCCTCGTCACGCATTCGGCGTCTTCTCTGCCTGGTATATTGGCGTCTGCTTACCACGCACGCATTGCGTAACTGCGCAATCTCTGGTGACCACCAATACACCTGACATTTGGGTGTGTGAGGTTTGACTCGGGGCATTGACGCATCGCAAATGTTGGTCATTGCACCCCGGAACCACTCCGCCTCTTCGTCAACGTTAACCTCTTCAGGTCTGCTCGGGGCGGTAATCCAAGCCTGCATGAGGGAAGCTTCCTCCAACGCATTCCTGTCCAAGTACTTTAACCCCCATCGCGGGTTGTTCGCGCGGGTGGTACATCTCGCAGGGCCGTTCGGAACAATTGATGGGGCGGAGACACCAAATCGGATGTACCTGTGGTCAGACAGGGTTTCTACGTTGACCAGCACTTCCCAGCCCTGCACCCGATGCACCAACTCCAGACTGGCAAAAGATAGGTCCACAATAGACCCACCCTGCTGCCGCACACACGTGTTGGATGAGCCTCGATTGAGAACCGAGAGACCAGTCAACACGGCCCATTCCTCAAGCACGTCTCCGCGCGCGTCTGTAGCTGGTGAACCCCATGCTGTGGACTTGGCATTGAAGTCTCCAAGTAAAAGCACGGGGCTGGGGTGACTTCGTCCAATGAGAGCCCCAACTTCCACAAGAATAGTCTCGATTTCAGCAAGGGCTATGCTAGGTGGAAGATAAATACCCACAATAATGATACCACTAAACAGAGCCGCGACGTATCTCCGACCTTTCACGACATTATTAAGTGGCAGAGAACTGCCAGCGTGCTGAGAGGTAATGGCAACCAGCCCATCTTCGTCAGCAGCCCAGTTGTTCCCTGGAGGTACAAAATATGGGTCTGCGACCACAGTAATGTCTATCAACCACTCCGCCATGCTCTGGATTAAGAGATCCTGAGCCCTGGCGGAGTGGTTGATGTTTGCTTGAAGGAATCGTAGGGCCATACTAATTTTGTGTGACAATTAGTACATCCTCTTCCATGGCATTGGCCTGTGGGTGGACCTGCTGCGAAGGGTCTTTAGCCCTAACCACTACTTTCCCCTTCTTTTTGCTGTTGGATGGAGCAGTACACACTTTGCTGCCTACCCTATGCCCTGCAGGCTTCTTTGCTGCTACACATAGAGAGCAGTTAGCCGCAGCCGTGCACTCCCGGGCTTTGTGTCCTTGTTGGCCGCATCGATAGCACTCAGTGCTACGATCGACCTCTGAAGTACACTGGGCTCCTATGTGTCCACTCTCCAGACATCTGTAGCACCGGATGGATCTAGGCTGCATGACCCTGACTTGCGCTGCAACCCATCCTATCAGAATGCGACCGTTTTCGGACAGCCTTTTGGCTGCTGTGACTGGGCAACGCACCCAAACAGTGCCAAGCCCCAGGTGGTCTTGGCGAATTTCACCTGGCTTCACAGCTTCTGTGGGACACTCACCTATCCGTGCTACTGAAGATACTACTTCTTCAATAGAGGTAGAATCATCCAGGCCTGAGATGCGCACTTCTACGCACTTAATAGGCCGAGAGACTCTTACATCCTCCGCCTTAAGGGATTCCCTTAATTTTTCAGCAAGTAAGTCTGCCTTGTCTCCACTTGTAACCCCAGGCAGCTCCCACATTCGCGCTCCAGTAGCTGTCCGTCGAAAATGCAAAGCCTTGATCCCGAGGCCCGAGGGATCTATTTTACTTTTGGCTTCAGCAAGCACCTTCTGGTACGTTACACCACGCTCCTCGGCTCCAGGTTGCAATGTAATCACAACGGCCGCAGAGCGAGGCTGGCGCAGTTTGATCGTCTGCTTGGCTGGCCGTTTTTCCAGTCCGCGAGCCGGTTGCTTCGTCGGCTCTGGCAGCTTCCGTGAATTGCTGTTCTGCACTGAGGTAGCATTCTTTTTGCAGCCCTTAGCTCCAACTTCTGTCCAACCCTCGTCTATGGTTTTAGACGCCAGTGGTGGTGGCAGTGGCCAGGGCTCACTCTGAGAAAGCACTGTTGCAGCTTTCTTTTTTCTGCTCTTTCGGGGTTTTGGGGTTGTCTCCTTCTGAGATGCTGATAATGAGGTCACGGCAGCAGGCTCTGACGTATTTCGGCTTTTGCTCTTGTCAGTGGCGAGTGGAGGACGTAGACGCTTTTCAGGTAGGAGGCGCTCCTCAAGTGCCTCCAGCCGCGCGCTCACCATATTGCCAACCTGCACCATTATAGAGCGTGTAAGCTCATCTGCTAGCCCCCTTCCTTGTGAGAGCAAAGGTTCTGGTGCCACCCTCCTTTCAGGCGAGAATCTTCGAATAGATCCAGGCTCTTTTGGGGTGGCTCCATTGTGTGGCAATTCCACCTCCTCCTCCATGTTCTCATGAGGTAGTGTGAGGCTGACCTTTATATCCGCCACCTCTTTGCGGAGCGCCTCTAGCTCAGCCTGCATTCGGGCATTATCTGCCTGCAGCCTTGCCGTCTCTTCAGTTGAGGTTCTGCTGTGAAGAACCTCCACAGCAGATTTTATGGACGCTGCTGCCTCTTTTAGAGCCCGTACAAACGTACCCTTTAGATTCTTCGACTTTGCTGCCACCGTTGTTATGATGTTGACATCTTCTTGAACCCTCCGGTTCAAGGATTCAGCTGTTCTGGCATCGACATTGTCCATCATATCCAACTCTAGTGCAGCCCTGCTCGAGCTGGCTTTGCGTGAAAGCTTCTCCATCTCTTCCTCTGCTTCTATGCGGGCCTCCTTTTTTCTCAGTTTGTGGAACTCCCTACGGGTACCCACCGAAGCAGGTTTTTTAAATGTTCCTTCAGGTGTTGGGATTTCTCCATCGCTTGAGGACATTGAACCGTCAGGACGTCGTCTTTTAGAACTTGCCCTCCAAAGTCGGCCTTCAGTCTCAGAGGCCTGCACTGACGTGTTCGTTCCTATACTTGCGTCCGAATCAGACGCAAGGCTCTCTACAACTAATGATTGATAGCGAGAGCCGAAGCTCTCAAGGCGATTGTCGCCCCCCCCAGAATACGAGGGGCTGAGTGCGGATGCACCGAGGGATTCTCCAACCTCTGAGAGGTTGGTACCCTCCTGGGGTAGTGTTTTTCTACAATTCGCCATTTCATGTTTTGTTCGTTTTTTAAGGGGTGAGGTCCCCTGTGTGTAGCGCCCTAACGGTTGAGTTCTTCCTCGACCATACTGCGCGTGTAAGCCCGGATCTGCAACGCTGCTCTCCGCCCCCAACCGCACATTGCGGTTGAGCACGGGAACCAACAGAAACAGATTCGGACTCACACATGCAGTACTCCCTTCAGCAGGCGCCGGAACCTTGAGATTTTGCTCCTCTCACATCCTAAGATTTGTGATCTTCGGATCCACCATATAAACGGATCAATAAGCCCGTCTATGCTTCATCTATTGCGCCCTCTGCTGCTCAGAGGGACGCGCAGAGAAGCCATCCTCCAACCAACCACATCTTCTACCCCGTCATGCCTGGTGGAAGTGCGTGTTGGCGGATGGTTCGTCAGAGCCTCGTTCGTTGGTCAGCAGGGTGCACCACGTGCAGGTTAGGTTGACTTGGGGCCCGAGAGATGTTGGCTGGGCCCCCTTACACCCCCCTATACATTTGTCCTGCGACAAGCATTCAACTTGCAACCTCCTACGTCTCAACTGGCTATTTGCACAAAGTCGTCTCTCAGCGGTCTAGGTGGGACGACATAAAAGTCGGCCTTCGATTGATGAGACTAGAATCTCTACTACTACTCTAGATTTACTATAATAATATCCTGTCTGAAAACTAAACCAAAAAATAATAATACTTGTAACTAAACATTAGTGCAATAAAATTCACACACAACACAGAAATAAAAAGAATATCTAGACTAGATCGTTGTGGATGGCATTAAACTATAGAACAGTGGGTGAAGTCAGACTGTAAATGATGATGACCGTATAGTCACAAAATGGATAGGTACAGAAGTAAAGTTCGGGCAGATTTTGATTTTGATTACCTACGCTCGAGTGTAGCGCTAAGGCTGGTACCTACCATATTCTACAATCAAATACACAACAATTTTGTTAATTCAATTCAATTTCAATTCATTTCATTATTTCAGACCAGCACTAACAGAAAATTAAATAGAAGTCAGGTAAATAGTCCATATTTATTAAATATATATAACAATAAAATAAGTAAATAGGTACACCAAACTAACGTAAAAACAGAATACACATAAAAATAACAGCCATCGACATTGTACTATGGAGACAGTAAACGTGCACAGTGTGCGCTCTTGTCCAGTATTCCATGAAGAGCCAGCCAAAGTCCAGCCTCCCTGCAATGAGTTGCAGGTAGCTGTTGGGGGTCGCGCACCCTGCGCAACAGGGATGCCATTCTCTTGTGCAGTATCGCTGTGATCCCGTCTACTCACGCCTCCACAAACATTCCCGTTGCCCTACAGAAGTGCCGCAGCCCCAACAACGCCCTGAACGCATTATTGTATTGTACGCGCAGGGCGTTAAAACCCTTCTGCGTATGCTTGACCCATAAACTGCACGTATAAAACGTCTGGCAGTACGTTCTTAACAGTGTCATGGAACTTTTATTAATTGTTAGGTAAGTAAATTATCACAAGGAAATTCAACCTTACAAACTTGCCAAAGTACTCGCGGCTGGCGTTCGACCAACTTCATACGAAATCCTCGTATGCTCGTCTATGTGTGCGTGCGTCTGTTATCGCTCGTTCTACTAAGCTTAACTTCTGTAGTATTATGTGGTATAGTCTGAACACTACATATTTGGTGTGACCAGACTGGACAAAACATGGAATGATCACGTCCGAGGAAGCTTCGAAGTCACCCCCATTCCCGAGAAGCTCAGTGAACCCCGCCTCCGGTGGTATCGACGTGTGATGCGCAGCGACAATGATCACACAGTGAAGAGGGCATTAGACCTGCTGGAGAGGAAACGGGGTAGAGGCCGGACCCTTGCTACATGGTGGAGAAGTATTGCCTATCTTTAAAAAAAGCCCATTTAGACAATGCAACAATCCAGGACAGAATGTCCTGGTGCATAAGAATAAAGAGAGCCGATCCCGCCTAATGCAGGAACAGGAAATGAAGAAGAGAAGATAGCGTAAGTACAATATCTGTATAACAAGAATAATGCCTGAATCATTACATCTTCAAACGCACGCCAATTCTACGATATTGTATTTCAATATAGATTGTACACAGCAACCTACTTACTTCCACCTTTGATAAATCTTCAAAAGAATTTGCCGCTCCCGTGGAGAGAAGGAATACATAACAGTAGCGACTTAGTAACAAATACATCGATACATTTCGACGTAAAAACCTACAGAAATTACTTATCATGCGCAAAATGCACAAGCGAACATAATCCTAGATTATTTAAAACTCTAAAACGGTACTTTAATAATAAAATAAATAAATATAGTTTTTAAATGTGGAAATCTTTTTGATATGATACCCCACTTGACCTAGTAACCCTATTTTAAAATGTTGACCCCCACCATTTTGGCTCTTTTGTCTATATAAATTAAATTGTTACTTGCAATAGAGGAAGGTAAGTATTATTTATAAATATTCCAAATTTCAAGCTGATATGTTCAGTTTTTGCTGAGATATGCTGTGACAGACAGACGGACGGACGGAAAAAGTCGCACCATAAGGCACGGACTATATGGCATCTGGGTCTCTTCCATTCTGCGAATACGGAGCACGTGCCGCTTGCTTCCATGTAAAAATGGAGTCGGATGGCCTTGAATCGTATGTAGTCGATGCAGGAAAAATTCAAATGTTTGGTTGTGCGACGGATAGGTCAGGGGCCGTTAAAAAACGGCCCCTGACAATCCCGGATGCCATATAGTCCAAGCCTAAGAGTTGGGTCCGGAACCTTAAAACGGTGTTTAAATTGAAATACCTTTGTTCTACTGTAATATTTGGCTAATGGCGCATAAACTAATTTTAATTTATTTGATTTTACATGTTTAATCCTCTGTTTAATTGTTGCACTTTTTGAAAAGGCGCAAACCCAAATTGCAGTGCTCTTACAGGGTATATATACTCCCTAAGCTACTTACTATCCAAGCTAAAAATGTATATGTACATGTTAGCAAAATAAATTAATATGAATATGAATTGTTAGTCAGCTGATGTTGAAAACTCAGGTAAATACCGCTTAAAGCAGTAATCTCATTAATTTTCCCGGATAGTTTCAATAAACGTTTGATTTTTTCGTCTGCAACGGTTTTTAGATGATTCAACTGTGTCTTCTGTATTTTAGACATGTAACTATTTATCTTTACAAAGTATAAAATAAAATCGCTTCCGCTGTTTGTTCGTTGTGATCTTTTAAACTACTCAACGGATTTTGATCCAGTTTTCAGCAATAGATAGAGTGATTCAAGAGGAACGTTTATATGTATAATGCATACATAACTCTGTTTTTTTGTTTGTTACCTTTACACGACTAAACGGCTGAACGGATCGTAATGAAATTTTGCAAGGAAATAGACTATATCCTGGGAAAGGACATAGGCTACTTTTTAGCCAATCGCAAAAAATGAGGGTAATGTTTTATTGAAAAACCACCCGTGCGAAGCCGCGGGCGGGTCAGCTAGTTGTTAATAAAGAAAACTTTATAAATGTTTGAATCACTATAAATAGGAATTTAGTAAGACATAATCCACATACTAGCAAGTTCTCTGGAATCCTACGCAATACGCCCCGGGGCGGAATTTAGATTAACACACCCGTGGGGTATAACGACAACTCAGGTTATATTTTGAGATAGTTTTTAGAGATGTGCCGAATGTGAGAAATTGTTTCAGTTACGGCGCCGCCTAGATATAGCTAAATGAATGAACAACTGTTTTTTTTCAATATTGATCTTTAGGATGTTATTGCATAAAGAAGTTCTGAGTTGTGAGTTTTAATTAAAATCAGCAATCCCCGACGCAAATGTTACAATTAGATGTCATTTATTTTCTTTTTTATAAGTATTCTAAAAGGATCATTAACATGAACAACCGGCCTTATTTCTTGCCTTACTTTCTTGGCTTGGTCGCGAAGGAACAGTCAGTAAAACAAATTATAATAAGTGAAGTAAATTTGACGTTTCGCGACCGATTGTCTTCGAAAATTATAGGTGCTTAATACCCTCTCCGATTGGTGATTTTTGTTATGTAACTAAAGCGATGTTTAGGACCTATTGCGGGATAAACGTACCATTGCAAATTTTAGGTTATCCCAGGCCAAACCACCATGTGGCGTTACCAACAAGATCTGGCCGGATAATACTGGCTTGCCGTCACAACTCTATTTAGCGGGCGTTCGTTGGCGGTAGAATAAATTAAAATGTTTTGCGCGGAATATGTTAACGGAATTTTTAGTCTTGTGTTGCTATGGTGCTCCCACTTCTCTACCTACTTGTAATATTTTATGATTAGTATTGGAAAAGTATTCTAAACATTTTGAACCTGAAAACGCAGCGTAGGACAGCCCAAGATGTTAAAATTGCCCAATAAAGGAGATCGTTGAGTGCGGGCTGGACATATTCTTTTTTTTAATCTACACTTGAGCTTTGAATGATGCTTGAATGTTCAAAAATATGGCAATAATGTAACAGTTGCCGTTTGTTGCTTTGTGTGAATCTATATATTTATGCAAAATGCCTTTAATAGGTAACAGAAATAATATAAAATTATTTACAAGACTAATACAGGAGGAAGAGTTGAATCATCAAAAGACCGTTGCAAACGATCTATAGATAGCTCAACTGCTCCAGATCTCTATCAGGCGGAAGTATCCCCAAGATACTGGCTGCATTGCCCCGCTGAATTGCAATGCTTATGCGTTGACCCAGATAAGCGCCAGCTCTTGGATCACACGTCGCTTCGATTAGACGCCCAGAAATAATTTTGAAAATGCGATGGCCCCGGTATCCCATGGACCCAGGGTCTCGAACCCAAATGGCCCAAATACGTAAGCTCTGTCGAGACTTCTATATTTGCGCCAATATAAAACTAGAATAATTAAAAAATAATCCTGAAAATAAATTAGCTATACTACAGTTTATTTATATACAAATCCGTGGTAAGTCCGGACGAGTCAGCTGGTTCGTTAAACTGACAAAGGAAGACTAAAACCAATAACAAAATGAGGACGTATTTTTTCGCACACATCATATTTCCCTAGTAATCGACATTTGTAGCGCCAGTTGTTTGGGCTACACTTAAAGCAAATTACTTGTCTAGACCTCCCTACACCAAACATCTTCGTCTTGGATAAATAATTTAATATTCAACACACTTGCTTATCCCAAGTTTCAAGGATAAGCAAGGTTTAGATGATCCTAGTAAGCTAGTTTAGTAACTTGGTTCAGCTGACTTACACTGGAGGCTTTTCTTTACACTATTTTAACTTTAAACATGCAATAAGTTTTAAAACTGAAACATGACTACGTAAAACCTATGTCGATTGTAACCTATGCCACCCGGGCTATAATAACGAATCGATTTACACATCATTCATCAAAATCAGATGAGTATAGTTTAGGCGCTACGATAGAACACAGGTCTCCATCATGAGACCACCTCCATGGTACCATATTATTGTCACCGAAATTACATATGTACTCCAAATTTCAGCTTAAACAGATTTAAAATTCAGTTGCAAGATTCCACCCGGACAAACATTGCAAGTTAATAAAAAGCTTGTAACAAACATACATACATATACTTCTCAAACATAACCCTTCCTTTTGAGTTTGCCATAATTGCGTAAGAAAGAAGGAGGTTCTCCATTCGTTAGACTTTTTTTACATAAATATGTTCAGGCATAACTATTTACTGAGTGAACCAATAATGACGATTCTTTTTTTAATTTATGGGTTTTAACTATAAGGTCATCCGGTATCAGTTTCATTGACTGAAATTATTTTGAAGGTAATATCATTATATTAAGGTAAAGAGGGGCCGAGGAAGGCCTAAAAAGCGCTGTAGCGACAACTTGGATGTCTTTCAAAGAGACTGGCGCGATCTGGCTGTAGACCGTGATAAGTGGAAGGAAGAGGGGGAGGCCTTTGCCCAGCAGTGGGACAGTACGGGCTAGTAAAGAAAAAATAAAGAGGCTACAAAAAAGATTTTTGTTTATGTGCGGTATTGTTAGAAAGCTCTAGAGTACAGGTTTTATTAATCACTTTCAATTTTAGAGTTTCATTTCCGATTTAATTTATATTTTAGATTTTCATAGGTATGTTACATATTTTGTTTTTTTTTTATATCTAAAGTATTTTTATAGGGAAGCAGTTATTTTATCCTGTCTTGCATTTGATAACGGATCTACAATTTTTTTATGTCCATTCTACTAAAAAATGTCTTCTGAAAAATCCATGTTTTCAGATGAATAAACATTTAAATGCATAATACACAATATATTGATAGGTACCTATATTTTTGTAAATAGATTTAACGCTTTTTTTATTGGTGACAGTCTAGCGATAGCCCACTACCTCACCTGATGATAAGTGATGGTGTGATCAAAGATAGAAGGAACCTGTTCACTCTGGACTTGAAAACTTAAAACGCGGAGTCCATTATTTCATCAAAGCCAAGCAATCCTTGTTCTTTGCAATAATAAAGATCATTTTGCATCTTTTTTTTAACTTATTAAGTATCTTTATCTTCATTCTCAGCATATCTCAAGTAAACGCGGAGCGTCGCCCAATTTTGGAACCAAGAAAACTAAGCGAATTTCCTCGAAAACTTTATAGTTGGCACGAAGCAACAAATTCGACGGCAGTAAACATATTCCCAATAGGTTTTCAACGAAATTAATCGTATCCAACTTGGGAAATCAGGCTGTATGTAGTGTCATATGGCGGTATACTGCATATCGATTCGGAAACTTTCCGTTAGTTTCTTCACGCTGAGTTTATGTCATAATACTTAAAAGAAATGGCGAAATATTATACAAAATATCCACAGTTTCTAAACTATTCGAATTTGGAAACTTATAGGTAAATTGGAATGATTCAGATATGACATGAAAATGCTATAATGAACAATATTATTTATATTATTTTATTTGGAGCCTGTACTGTCCCCCTGTAGGGCAGATGCCTCCCTTCCTTCCACTCCACTCTAGCATGCGCGTGTGTGGTCCAGTCTTCCATATACGAGTCGAGTTTGTCTTTCCATCGGCGTTGCGGTCTGCCGCGTGGTCGTTTTCTGTCTTTTGGGATTCACTCAGTGGTGGATTATGCCCATCAGTCCTCCGACATGCGGCAGACATGGCCCGCCCAGTTCCACTTTAACTTGCCTACTTGGTGCCCAACGTCCGCGATTTGTGTTTAGGAGCGCAGTTCACTGTTTCTAATGTGGTCTGGTTATTTGACTCCGAAGATACAACACTATAGGTACCTATAAGGGCAATATAGGTTAGCAAAAACTAAACTATGTATCTTTGCATCGGCAAAGATCGTCGTCGATCTAAAGCTCAAAGAGTGCGGCAGACATTGATACCACAAGGCATCAGTGTAGCTTAGAGCTGATTTACTGATAATTTATGACTCGATTGTCTGATTGCTTCATGCAAACGCGCAGTGCGCAACTCGTGAAAGTAGGATAAATGCTAGCGTAATCCGGATCAAGGCACTTTCGAAATAGCCAACCTCGTAAATGAGGTTACTTTTTAATTACGAAATGATTTTAGATGAATCTTTGCTTATTTCATTCGGCGAAGTGTAAAATATAAATACTTTTTAGTGGACTTTAAAAATGGACTATTATTTGTTGTGTTGCCCATAGACTTCCTCCATAGATCTTCAGAGCGAGCGATCTTGTTGAGTCTGCATCTAACGGCTCCCAGCAATCCTTATCAGCTTATCTTGAGTGGGGGACCGTTCTACGCGACGCTTTCCAGTGCGTAGTCTCAACTCGGGAACCTTTCTGCCCCAGCGGCTGTCAGTTCTTCGAGGTATGTATCTCGCCCCTGCCAGTTTAGCTTGCTTGCTTGCAGTTTTATTTAGCCTCTGGGCTGTGTGTTTTAATTTGTATTGCATAGAAATACACCTACCATGGACCCAGATATGACACATATGGTCCCATAAAATATTTGCCGATCACGCATATTATTAAAGAATCCAGCTCGCTTTTTCTAGTGAACTTTACATTTTACGGATGTAATTTTTTTGCAATTAATACATACTTTTTATTTAATTTTATGCGATCACGATAATATGCAAAAAGTAGAAATATTATTGAAACACACGAATGCTTCAATAAAACGGCTGGTGTCTCAAAACATTCAATTCGTAATTTGGCTGCAAATATCTAATATCACGTGAAAGCATCTGTTGTTTTTGCCTCACCATCTGTTCAGGGACCGATACCACAGTTTTAAATGAAACAGCTAGATTAGTTCGTATTGGGCAGATGTCTTATTATATACCTTGCGTCACAATATACACTAAACTAGAAAAAATAGTTTATAGATATGCATTTAGAAGAAAAATGTGGAATCTATAAAACTCAAATTACGTAGGTACAGGTACAGTAAAATTACAAAAATACAACCTATATATATAAAAATGTTTTTATACAATTTTATTAAGTCAAAGTTGTATAATGTTTGACCGTTTGTTGTTTTGTTTGACCGGAGGAGTATCAGGCGATAAAATTGACGTTTCAAAGTGATCCTTGTGATAAAGATAACTAAATGAATATTGACTATTGACCTTATTAAAAAATGTCATCCTTGATCAAATACTTTGATGTGTTCAATAAAGCAAAAAAATATTCAGTTTTTCTAGTGAGTAAGTTCTCCTAGAAAAAAATTGGGTTACAAAGTAAAATTTTTTTGTAGCTTCCAGGGTAGTTTCCAGAATTTAATGGTGCTGAAAATGGTAGATCGTTGATCGATTACAAGAATGGAACCAACGTCTAACTGTTGCCAGGGAGATTTCTTTGAAGATGTATCAGGGTTGCCACCCCTAAACCTGAAAAGAGTGCGCGGGCTTTTCAAGTTCTTAAAGGAAAAATCTTAAGTCAATAAATTTTGTTTATTTGGATACCATTGAACGATTTTTAATTTATCAATTTACTTCCTACAATATCTAATTTAATTATTATTTGGTACTAGATAGAAGAATATATCTAATACCAAATAATAATTAAATCAGCCCCAGATCTAGATTTTTTCCTAACTGGGGAGGAACTTGATGTGGCACCCCCTGTGTGTGTTAAAGTTTGAAACGTTCCAAACCAAATGAACAGCTAAGTGAACTATGTAGGTGGACCACGGGTAGTGGAATAATCGATAGTATGACGTGCGCTGGATGCCAAGCGTTCTTTGAAAGAAGTTTTTTTAAAACATATATTTTATTGAAGAATTTGGCGTCCCCTGAATAAAGTTTTACGAAAAACTCAATTTGTGGAATTTAAATAGATTATGGACAGAACGTTTGAAAGCTAGTTTTGATGATTTTTTTTAATACTGAGGGAAAGAGCGACAAGCCTACTGCCTCCACTTCGAAAGAGTAAAAGTGAGCCAACTATTCACAATATAGGCTGTATCAATCTCAAATCGATTGGAACCTAAATTAATACAAAACATTAGACCGAAAGGCAATTAATGCGAATCGGTTTGGATTTAGCAATAGTATGTGAGTTAACTGCCGATGTGGTATTCTAATGTTGATTATACGCATAACCCGGGGTATCTACCATGTAGGGATAGGTATACCTAATGTTAGTTCAGTATAATGAAGGATTGGTTCATGAATACATAATTTATGATAGAAAGATAAGTAATATAATATATTTTCAATAATATTGCTGTTGGAAATCGAACAATGATGTAATTGGTGCTTGTGTAGTTTGTACTCTGAGCCCCAAAACACAAGCTTATTCTTTAAGCATATTTTTATTTTTTTAACGTCAGGTTATCAAACAAAAAAGATACATACGCGATAAATAAACGTTTAAATCAGTAATTACGTTTAATTGAGTAACTTAGAAATACATGCTAAACAATAATAATGCTGAATGTACGGATTGTCCCGTACATGCTACTAGTGAGACAAAATTAATTATATTAAAATAAAATTAGAGCTTAAAATGTACCTATATGTTTATATTTATAACCTAAATTATATAAAACTAAAACTTGGTGATATAGCAAGGCAATACTAACTGATAATAATGAAAGGATCACGAGTTAAGTTTAATTTCTTATTAGAAGAGATCACTTCACCAAATAGGCTAGGGAAAAATATCGAGTAAAAATCTCGAGATTTAAGGAGACTTGCGCAACGATGGCTAAACGTATTAAGTGCCTAAAAATGTTTAAGTGAGTTGTCGAATCATACCAATGTGTCAAATTTAAACATCTTTATTCACTAATTACGTTTAGAGATTGATAAGCAAGCCGGGCTTAGTTTTGACTTAGCTTAAATTCGCGAGACAAGATAATCTGTAGCTTAAGTATGACCCTCTAATCCCAGCTTAGCTTTATCTTAGGTTAGACCACAGACTACACACTATTTTCCACATCTTAGGCACAGACGGATCTACAGCAGTAGCAAAATCTGAATGGGTATGAGGCACGCTAGCGGTTTGCACAGTCGACTTTGGAGGTCTTGTTGATTCGTACCCTTTTTTTACAGGAACTTAAGATGCTACAAGCATATGGCCCACCTGATGTTAAGTGTTAACCATCACCTATAACAAAGTATAACCTCGTAGGTCACGTACCTTAGAAACGTGCCCTTGCACTTCCTTGCGTCCATCGACTTGAGGCATACAGCCTCGTGAGCATGTAATTTCACAGGAAACCATACCCTTCAAACCACAGCAATGCTGCTTCACGCAGAAATAGGTAAGGTCACTACTACTACTTTAACGGTATTTAACCTGCGGTGCTGTCATGAGACTTGACATGACAAAAAAGTGCACTTACTCGTATGCACCTATATATGACGACCTCCGTGGCGCAGAAGCCGGCTAAGACGCAGGAGGTTACGGGCTCGGTTCCCACCACGGAACACATATTTACATGATCTACAGATTTGTTTCTGGTGTGGATGTTTTTCTATATATTATAAGTATGTATTTACAAAAAAAAAGTATGTAAGTATCAGTTATCTGGTTCCCATAGTACAAGCTCTGCTTTGTTCGGGGCTAGATAGCGCTGTGTGAAATGTCCAGCAATATTTATTTATTTTACTATTTCAGAGTACGATTATTATAAAGAAAGTTCTGACTATTCAAGAAAGAGACGATAAAGAATTCACGAGAATTTTGTATAATATGCCTTGTTTTACGCTAGCTACAAGGTTTTCTTAGGGTGGCTAGATTATAAATAAATAAATATTTCTGGTCATTTCATGCAACGCTATCCAGCTCCAAATTAAGCAGAACTTATAGGTACTATGGAAACCAGGTAACTGATAAAATACTTACATACTATTTTTTGTAAATACATACTTCAAATATATAGAAAAACATCCAGACCTGGAATAAATATATGTAGATCATGCAAACATTTGTTCCGCGGCGGGAATCGAACCCGCTACATCCTCCATCTCAGCCGGCTATTCGGCCACTGCACTACGAAAGTCGTCAATACTGTTTGTGTGTATTATGATGTCGAATCTAATTAAGAATGGTTTTTAAACCTGATTGTAATTTGTAACTTTACACCAACATAATTTGTATCGAATAAACTGATTAATTAACTTACAAATATCGACGTACCGTATTTCTGCTACCCAGTTGCAATAGTTAATTCCATACCATGAAGGTTAAAGGTTTAAGGTTCACAAATATCTAGCGGTAGGTATACAGACTTATTTTTCATTTTTGTAACATTTGTAAAACTGTAGGTCGTAACACTGATAAAACGGTACATGATAAATGCCGTATTTATAAATCTATCACATAATAATCTATATAAATCTTAATGGTAGAAATCCATCACGAAAGTGTATAAGTAAAATACCTATTTTTGCTACCAGCGGTAGTAATAAATCTAAAAACATATATGAGTAGGTTAGATCTCTTTTCATAATATTTGAAGCGTTAAATCCGTGTCTTATCTCTTTTTTGATGGTAAGACGACATGACACGCGCAGATCCATCGGTTTTAAAATGTTTCTGTAGAGGGTTGAAAATAGCTTAAGTAAAATAATTATCGATAAAAAACGCTTATTTAAACTGGCTGAACAGATCCGGCTTCGTACGATGTTTTATCAAAATAAAATACATTTAACACTTAGGGATTGCGTAGCTTTCGATCAGAGAAAGAATTTTTAGAATCGGTTCAGTAGTTTCTGAGGTTGCCACTTACAAACAATTTTACGTCTTTATATCGTAAGTTTAAATTGTTAAGGTGGATTTTAAACTTTAAATTGAAATAAGTACCTACAGATAATTACTGGGCGGGTCATGACACGCGAATACACACTGAAGGAAGAATAATATTTCCACCGACTGGCAACCTATAGGACGAAAACTGCACGAAGATCAGACAAGGCAGGAGATTGCTGAAGAACGCAAGAAATGTAAGGAAATGGGGAGACTTTTGGGCCATCAATTTAATCAGTGGGTCAGCATATGTTAAAAATAAAGTTTTTTTATAACCAGATGATTTTAAAATATACTAACTGCTTATAAAAGACTCACCGATTATGAGTCCTTCAATCGGGTTCTGATCGAATAGTCTTTGTGAGAGACTATTGGCTCAGGACTTGAATGAGGGACTTAAACTTTTATTGCTGTTTTTATTTTATTGTGCCTACATTTTGTACTAACCCATGTGACATGTTTGATTTAAGTTTTTTACTAACAAATATGGATCTTTGACATCTGAATATTGAATAAATGAATTGAATGAATTGAATTGAATAAATGCACTTTCGTATAATAAAGTTGTTTAAAAAGTATCGTTCTTCACCTCCGACAAAATTCATGCACAAACTTTTCCCACATAAGTTTACCTGTACTTATCGAAACTGTAAGTTGATACTTTCCCCACACTATTGAATACTTTGCGCAATGGCCCGTGAAAGAGACGTGAGTTTCAGGTGATGTCGAGATTATATGCGGCTCATGTAGTTAGTTACTTTCTTGAGTATTACATAATGTAGATTTTGAGAAAAGTTGAACGTTATATAATATTATTATTAAAAGAAAGAAAGAAAGAAAGAAAATTTTTTATTAAGCCAACCACTAATAACAACAATTAACTACACAAAAATACAGTACAACAAAAGATTACCAAATATAAGTTATTAGTAGCCGCCACAAACAGGTTCCAACTCAGCATTTTGCTATGTCACAGCAAGGTAACACAGCGCTGGTCTTCCGTTGGAAACTTTGTGAGTACCTACACGAAAGCCTGCTAACATTTATAAAAACATATGAAAATAAAGAAGTAGATGACTTGTATTAAGACTCAACTAGCATAGTAAATTAAAATATATAAGTAACATAATTAAAATCAACGCGTGCGCTCAGTGCCAAAACTTACAATTTTTACTATACAACCCAAAAATATTGTGAATAAGGAGTTATAGGATGGCAGGATACTTAGAATAGTGAGTCAATCAACTGCATCAAGTCAACGAGTGCCGGCACCATAGTTATCAGTGTGACTGCGCCGCGCGCCTTATAAATAGAACAATAAAAAAATAAAAGGATAAACAGTGCAAACGTATTATTCTTTTGTATATTTTTAATTTGACATGGGCTTAATTTGTATTTCGAATTGGTATTTGTAATTGATCAAGCGAAGCGAGGTTTCCAAATCACGGCTTTGTATGTATATTTGTTTGCCCGAGGATAACTTTCGAAGCGTTTATCCGAGCATCGTGAAATTTTGTATTTAGGTATGTAGTGATGGCATAATTACATGATACGATAATTACGTGATGGCATACTAGAGGATAAGGAAAATGTTAACGTTCGATACAACGATATAATTTCTAGAGATGGAACAAGGCGCAGCGTAAGTCGGCGCTCCACTAAATGCTACTAAGCTGTTGGGTGCAGGCCACATAAGATCGGTCGATCTATAGGATCTATAGGTTCAGTAATGGACTTCCTTCGGCTGATATGATGGTTATGAAGCCAAGCGGATATTACTGGTGCAATTAACACCCGTGACCACGACTGCACACACAACACAGCCGAAAAGTCGGAATAACAAATAAAAAACGTACATACGCGATAAATACTTGTTATAATAAATAATAATAAATGAACAGTCCAGTGTTATGCATAATAGTGGCAGCATCTTTTCACCAAGCGCTATGTCATCGTTGATTAATAAATCTGAAGGCCTTAGGTTATTATCGAAAGGAATCTGTGACTTCAATCGACTCAGATTTCTTCTCGATAAACTCTAGCAATAAAGCCAAACGGATCACTGAATCGGAATAATAAGACATCTTGGCATGGGCACACTGCATCCATGCCAAGCAGGTCGAACGCAACGCGTCATAATAAAATACGACCGTTCTAAAACCACCACTGAATTCTTACAGCGTTTTGGCTTGCACTAAACCAGCCAACGGTCCAATCCTAACTTTCGGAATTGGTAGCGTAAAATACCAAGGAATCGGTGATGTGTAAAAAGTACTTTGTAACTTTGTGAGTGAGGGAGTTGAGTCGTAAAAGCTTTTGGCTGAAGATTTAGAACTTTGGTCGAGATTGGTACAAATATATCAATTTAAAAAAAATTATCGTAGCTCCGAGTTTTTAAAATCACTCGAACTTTGCGCTTTTTTGGTACACATAAATTTGCTTCCTGATTAAAAATATCCTGAAGCTTTTAAGAATTTTAATTATTATTTAGGAAGGTCAACACATTTTTACAAATGAGTTCGCATGTGATACATGACAACACTGGAGTCATCGAAAGGCTTTCGTTTAAGTTTTCTAGACCGTAGCTTTTACAATGATAGCGTCGATTTTTTTTAGAATGTTATTTTTCTGGGTAAGAACTCTTTTAGCCTGCTAATTATAATTCATAGCAATCATGCACTTAGTAGTTTTTTCCATGTGCGTTAATGTTTGTGTCAAATAAATGTAATTATCTTCTTTATTTTAATGAAAAGGATCATTTTGAAATGATTTACTGTGAGTTAAATTAATTTTGTTGTTTAAAGTTTTTTGTAAATCTTGTAAACTTTTATATGTTAAATAATAATGTAAACGCGCATTTCTATTTTCTGCTGCTCACACGCACTAAAGGCGTCACATAATACCAGCGCTACAGTAGCTATATGTTACAGTGGCACACCGCTGACTGACGACCTATTTTGTTGTCTTGTATTTGGTATTAGTATAACTGTTGTATTCATAGAATGTAAAAATGGACAAAAAATAAATATTTTTCCATTTCTATTTCTATTTCAAGTGATCGTGGCGGAGAGGGCGCTTTAAATTCTGCTCGGGATGCGAGTTTGTAATATCTGTATAAGCTGTTGCAATTTAAATTACAAATAATGAAAGAATATATGATTAAAAGCATAATTAATAAATAAATAATGTTTTAATAATGGTGTGCGAGGTGAGACGTTATTCGGAGCGGATCGCACTCACCCTGATGAAGGTTTACGAATTGAACCGAAACATTCGATAAAACGTCGTAATAAATCCCGTATTTATAATAATGATTAAAATCAATCACGAAGGTTTTCTAAGTAAAATAATGTTTTATTATTAATATTTTCTTTTATTTTTGAATTTTTTTGCCTAACATGCAGGTACTCACCGTCCTGCCGTACGCGCTGTGTTGATTGGTTGGGTGCATTAACCGAGCCAGGGCATTGACTGGGCAGGGTCAGTGAACGAGCGAGGTTATTTAATGGCTCATAGTAACTTTTTAGTGACCTGTGGCATCGTACAAAACGCTAGTTCTCTAAAATGTCGATATTATTCATTCGATCAACGATTATTCATTCAACGATTCGAGATTTTGATAATAAAACAAGTGTCATTTAGAGTCTGTTTTTATTATTAGTGCCTTACCTTCTTTTAGCACGACCGGTATGACTGGTAGATAATGCTATTAGCATTAAGTCCGCCTAGCACTATTCTGTTTTGTGTGAAATTGAAAGTATAAAGTAAATAAATAAACATTTTATAGATACATTTACTTAGTAAACTTTCGTGATTGATTTCAATCATGATTATAAATACAGGATTTATCACGTACCGTTTTATCGGTGTTTCGACTGACAATGTTTCGGTTCAATTCGTGAACCTTCATCAGGGTGAGTGCGATCCGCTTCGAATAACGAGACGGTCAAAACACCGATAAAACGGTACGTGATAAATTCCGTATTTATAATAATGATAGATACATTTATTTCTTGTTTTTTGTTTATACCTTTAATATAATTAGTTTTAATTGTAACACATTGTATAAAGCTATATCTATCAATCTCCAAATTCAAATTAATGTTCATCAATCAAATCAAATTCATACTGCAACCCCGTTTTTGTGATTATTAGAATCACAAAAACGGGGTTGCAATATGAATAACCCTCATATAATATAGATAGATAAATCTTTTTGGAATTATCATATCGCTTTTCACATTTGTATTCACACAGAATAAGAATAAATCTACGTTCAAGATACGGATGGAAAAATATTGTCGCTCTCCCATCTTTGTCATGAGGTGTCCAACGCACGCAAGCTCCATTTATATCCACAGATAACGGCAGTAGGCACGTACTTCCACCGTAACTTGGACATTTTTCAAAGTGCCGTTAATGAGAGTTTCACTGCTACTTAGTAGAGAAGTTTGTAAACGACACACATGCACAACTTAGGTTTTTTTTCAATAGGAGAAAGCTGTGAATCTTATAATCAGCCTGACAATTTTTAGAAATTAACTGATTTTAATACCTATTCTACAGGCGCAGCGGCCTGCCCACACGCGGTTTGAATTTGTAGATAATATCTGTAGTCAATCATACCTACATTGTCATGCCCATCCTATGTGTATCAGAGTATTTGATGTAGATAAACAAGACTATAGTGCAGAATAACAAGACTCAAGACCCTAGGTATCCTAAAAATAGAACTATTTATATAAGTGCAATAAGAAAACCTTTTTTTTGAAAAATAAATAAATAAATACATATTCATCTGAGTAGATACAAACATAACTTAAATTTAAATTTAATTTACTTGCACTGCACTACCTTGATTAACCTTTCTTGTATTTGATCTCCACAATACAGGGAGTCCTAGTGTGAAGGTCCAAAGTTAACGCAAAACATTTTTATTTAATTTCTTAATAAACTGATTTATATATATTTGCTTATTATATATTGCTAGAAGCTTGGGATCTAAATTGCTCCAACTCGTTCAAAATGTTACAATTTAGACGTAATTTATTTTCTGTATTGTTATGTATTCTAAAAGGACCATTAAAAAAACAACCAGCCTTGTTTCTTGCCTTTCTTTCCTGGCTTGGTCGCGAAGAAACAGGCAGTAAAATTGACGTTTCAAAGTGATCCTTGTGATTTTAATGAATAAAAATATATGCCTTTTTTTGCTAAATGATTAAGTAATGTTTCAATGTAACCTAAGGTTGCACCTTAGAAATGTGACATACGATCCACTGCCCTGCGTCCATCAACTTGAGACATACAGGTGCGAAGCCTCATGTGCCCGTTATTTCACCGGCAACCATACCCTTCAAACTGAAACACAGCAATATAGCTTGATGGCAAAAATAGGTATATTATAATAATAATAAATATTGCTGGACATTTCGCACAGCGCTATCTATCCCCAAACTAAACAGAGCTTGTACTATAGGAACCAGATAACTGATAGAATACTAATATACATTTTTTTTGTAAATACATACCTATAAATAATATATAGAGAAACAACCAGACCCGGAACATATATCTGTAGATCATGCAAACAGTTGTTCCGCGGTGGGAATCGAGCTCGCTACCTCTTGCGTCTCAGCCGGCTATTCGCCCACTGCACCACCGAGGTCGTCATAAATATGGTCATATGGTGGTAGTACTTCAACGGGCAAGCCCTTCCACAAGGTACTCTACTACTCTTTCATTCAATAAAGGAACTTTGACGTTTGACTGTAATTTTTCTCAGAGACATGTCCTTGAAATATCAACCAGCGACTCCATCGCTCTAAAAACCGAGCCAAAACCACATCAAATTCAAAGTGACGTCTTTACACGGTCTGGATTGCTGTTCCTGAATAAATGAATGGCAAACACGTTTTTGGAATTTTAAATCTCTGACACGTTTAAACGCGATAAAAGTGTCACTCGTCTCCATGTATTTATGCATATTTATGCAATGTATCGAGTAAAGCAACTAAAACAATTTTAGTTCCAACTGGCTTGATTGACAGTAATTAAATTTGAGGGACAAAAACAGTTAATAGTTTATTTTGTAAGTCAGTAAATATATTTACTATTTAAATGAAGAACGGGATATTTACCATGATATAAAAATTCATAAATCATGGTAAATACCCCGTTCTTACTACAAATAATGTTCATAACCATGATAGTTTCAAAAGCTAAATGTGATTAGATATTATTTTTTTAACCTATGTTGTCCCACTGCTGGGCAAAGGCCTCCCCCAAGTCTTTCCAGCTGTCTCTGTGCGATACTCCACCACTCCTACTTAGAGATTATCTTAAGATATTATTTTGTGTAGTTTGTCCATAAAAAAACCTATTTCTCAATTCAAGTCATAATCTACCTATATACCAAATTTCAAAGATATCGGTCTAGGCGTTTAGTAGTAAAAACGTAACAAACAGACAGACACCGTTTCTGTCGAATTTATAATGTTAGTATGAAATATAAGTAGGTAATGGACTAACCAAAATATCGTGAAATGCGAACGTACTTATTTCGTTCACGCTAACAACCTAATTTCTAAAATAAAGTTAGTTTAATTAAATCGGCGTGTTTGCGGGTAGGATTATAGTCAACACCAATTTTCATACCGACTCTCAAACTACCCGCAAAGACGCCAATTAAGCTCAAATAACTGAATTTTAGAAATGTCACTTTTATTATCATGCTGATTCGGTCTTCAGCGTGAACCAAATAAGAACGTTCGTACTTTATGAAATTTTGGTTCATCAGTAAGCCACTAAATGCGACCAGTGACTAGTCTGACCTAAATTTTGTTTTTTGATTGGTTTTTGAACCAAACACTAACTTGAAATTCAAGTCAGGGTGGCCCGTTTCAATTCTGTCTCTATAGTTTTCTGAGATGCGCTCTCACCAGAAGTCTCGCGTGACTGCCCCTGAGTGTCGCTTCAACCACTCAACCTCCACTCCACTACGGAGGTCAGCGGCAGCTCCCCCCTTCGCTCCGCTCGGCTTCGCGGGCTTGCTCCAGTCAGGATCTTTCACGCGAGTTTCTGGCTCCGTGATTTTTTATAGCACTCTAGGAGAGTCAGGTACAAGACTGCCTGGAGTTGGAGTGCCCCGTGTCTATTCTCCCACTAATCCAAACCTAACCTACTCAATTCGGGGTGCCCTGAATCAGTTCTGCCACTCGTTCTGAATCTAACCTAATTTGGTCGGGTGCCCTGTCTTGAATTATATCTAATTTAACAAAGTAACACTTACTAATTTAGGTCTGGCTGGTCAAACCCCGATTTCATCAAATTGAGTTTCAACGCTTGACTGTCCAAATTAGTCTCTCTTAGGATTAGACAAAAATTCGTTAGTCAAAGGTAGAGAACCTGTTATTGGTTTGGACTTTGACTAAGCCTTTATATCAGACCTGAGGTTTGACGCCAAACCTACGAGCGCCAGAGCATCGATGTTTGACTATAGCATATACATTATACAACCTGTTTTGATATGTACGACATTAATTTATAACACGCATTCGGAATCGTATTAACTGATTTTAGAGGTTTAATACCGGTAGCTTAAATATTTATCCAGTAATCGATACATTTCCAATAGACAATTTTTAACGAAAATCGGCGGCGTCTGCGACGATGCCGCTTAGTCAGTTTAACAGGTACCTACTTACATGATGAATTAATATGATTTGTTTTCATATTTTATACAGACTGTTTCATTGATATTTTAGGACTTGATACTCGTATTAAGGTTGTTTGAAATGAGATTTTTAGGTAACGACTTTGAAAAAAAAACAATTTTACAACACGGTACTAGCTCTATCACTGTTTTCATTTATAAATAAATAAATAATAAATAAATATCGATGGACATTTAACACAGCGCTATCTAGCCCCAAACTAAACAGAGCTTGGACTATGGGAACCAGATAACTGATAGTATACTTATATACTTTTTTTTGTAAATACATACTTATAATGTATAGAAAAACACCCAGACACGGACCAAATATCTGTAGATCTTGCAAACATTTGTTCCGCGGCGGGAATCGAACCCGCTACCTCCTGCGTCTCAGCCGGCTATACGCCCACTGCACCACGGAGGCAGTCATTTAATTTGGTACATAACAATACACGTAGTATCTTGTAATTCCAAACTAAAGGGAACGCTAAATAAGGTTTTATTATCAGCCAATTTCAATATGTATAGGATATTCTTTTGCCTTGTGTTCATCGCATCAGGCGATAGGATCAGATACAATGTCATTTATTATCGGTTTATCGGCTATGTCCTTCGCTGCATTTTCCGGGTTTGTGTTGTCACTATTACATTTATTTATTTTTAGTTCGCGACTTGTTCCGTTGGTTTCCTTATCGTTTTCCACGCCTCTTTATCTTGCACAAGAATTAACTAGCCCATTCGCAAGAATTGGCTGATTCAATGAATTCCAGAATCAAAATCGCGCATTGTTTGTTTTGAAAAAGGAGAAAGGTTCGTGGGAAATGTAGTAAAATGAAACAAGGTAGTGGGTTCGATTCCCGATGTGGGCAAAGGTTTGCATGGTCTACAGATATTTGTTCCGGGTTTGGGTATTGTTCTATATATTTTAAGAATGTATTTACAAAATATATATTATGTATTTATTCTATCAGCTATCTGATTCCCATAGTACAAGCGTTGCTTAGTTTGGGGCTAGATAGCGCTGTGTGAAATGTCTAGCATTATATATTTATTTCTCACTCTTGTAAATCCACTGGCCTTAATTCCATAACGATTGTAGATTCCCGTAGGAATGAACGGTAGTAGATGGGCCGCTATTGAGTTTAGATTATCAGGTCAGATTTTCTATCCCATTGACTTTTCTATCCCCATAAAAAGCTGAACCAGACTGAAAATCTGAGAAAATCCGTGTAGGCTTACCTGGACATACCTTCATCAAATAATACTTTACTGGTTGGATGTTTTTCCTGAAAGCCTGAAATACCGAATAGTGGATTTTCTGTGCCTTCGATTTTATGTGGGAACAGATTCCTTTGATTGTTTTTACTTCCCAGGGGAGTTCTGCGTTAGTTTTTGATTGTGTAGGGCCTGTTATAGAGGCAGTAGATGTTTTTGGCAAAGTAAGTGCACATGTTGGTATTGCTATGAGCGACAAACTAACCTTGTTTATACCCATTCCTTTATTTATTTGTATTTTATTTTCATGCTTTGCTGCTGCACTACCTTTGCTTTTGGTTTTACTGAAAATCTGCGTTGGATGCAAAACATCCAACTTATACTGAGCTGAACACTATTACGATACGCACACACATGAAATGTTTTTTTTTTGCCCGAAGCATGGTTGTATAAACTTATTAAATACTAGCTGACCAATCCGCAGCTTCGCACACGTAGTTTTTCAATAAAAACATTACCCTCCTTCTGCGCAGTTGGGTTAAAATAGCCTATGTTACTCCGGAATAATATAGCATTCTAATGGTGAAGAATTTTTGAAAATGGACCCGTAGTTTTTGAGTTTATTCGTTACAAACATACAAAAATACAAACCTTACCTTTTTCTTATATTAGTATAAATACATGAGTCTAGTCTGATTTATACTATGATTAATATATATGTATGTAAGTACATATTTATTTATTTTGTATATGATATTTATTTATTTATGTACCTAATATGTACGTTTTTTTATACTATGGAGATGGAACAAGCCTATGGCCCACCTGATGTTAAGTGGTAACCATCGCCTATAACAAAGTTTGCCTCATAGGTCACGCTCCTTAGAAATGTGCCCTACGATGCACTTCCTTGCGTCCATCAACTTGAGGCATACGGGTGTAAAGCCTCATGTGCCTGTAATTTCACCGGCAACCATACCCTTCAAACCGAAACACAGCAATGCTGCTTGGCGGTAGAAATAGGTATGGTGGTAGCACTTCCCCGGGCGAGCCCTTTTACAAGAAACTCTACTACTCTTTAGATTATTTATTATGTATAAGATTATGTATTTAAGTATTTTTTCTTCTTTTCATATTATTATGTTTATTCTTTTTACACCTCGGCCAATGGAAGAGATCGCTTTGTTAAGAGATAAGACCGCCCATTATGCTTACATTTATCCGTTTTCTTGTTATTTTTTTATTTGTTGTCTGCTTGTAAGGTATTTATTAATTCAGGCAGTCACAATTATGAATATTTGTATTATGTGCTTAGAGGCACTCGAACCGCTACACATTATTTAGATACTTTAAAAACCCGTCACCTTTACCTAAACATAATTTTATAGGTATACACAATAACAACCAACCTACCTACCCAAACTACCGTCTACAACCTTTCGCGATCACTGTATGTAATTACAGATTAAAACGGGTATTTATCGCGTATGTACCTACCTTTTTATTGTTTTATTGATATGGAGTATTGTTACGTAGATAGCTATTAAACCATATACTCGTAGTTTCTATTCATCAGACAATCTAGTTTGCAATGCTCTTTCTCTACATAATAGAGAGAGAGAGTTATATTTATGCACTGTATTGAATAGGTGTGATGAAATTCTTTTGCATTGACGCAAAGACTTCAAACGTTTCATTGTGTACATGTAGCTCGATCCCCACTTCAATCGACTACGAAGCGGAAGCGTAATCGATGCTAACGGCCGGTTCCTATAAACATTGGCTACCGAAAACAAAGAGATTCGAATAACGAGAGGTTCGTCTTGAATACTAGAATAGTCGAATTAATGACATTTGTTTTAAGAGAAACGTATCGTTGGCGGTTAACCAGCCATTAGTCTACTAGTATTCCGCGAGATAACCAATGATTTCATCGATAGTTTGATTGACGAACCTATCAAAAGTGACCAATGTAAATTTTGGTAAGATATTTGCCATGATTTTGCGAATGTGAAAATACCTGTAACTATGAAACTCGGAATACCGGTACTGCAATAAAAGGACAACAAAAAAAGGAGTTACGAGTTCCATCACATGGTATACCCATTGTTTCTCCGTCAAAATTGGACACCTTTGGTTTGTGTCAGAGGCAAAAACGGCTTATATTTGGTTCTACCTATAGACTAGACATTGATTGACAAATGCCATTTTTATATATAACTAGCTGACCCGTCGAACTTTGTACTGCCTTGACATGCATATGACGCGGGCTGTCAATGCACGTCGTCAGCAGAATTGTCAATCGGCCATCATTAGCTGCATCTATCTATGTATAAGAAAAAAATCTTGTGTGAAATTTTCCGATATTTTAATAGTTATTCTGCTATTCGGGAAGGATACAAATACAACAAATCTCGTTCTCGAGTTATAAGTGTTCGAACAAACCCGACTTTGTTTTATATATTATAAAGATAAAGATATATACTTAGATAAAGAATTTTCATTCATTCAGAATACCAAGATGGAATTATGGTCACGCACTTCTGTCGTCTTATTTTTGGAACAATACCTTTTTGTAGATAAAAACTACTTCACTTTGTACCATTTTGATTAACCGCTCGTGTCGCGTGTTCCAAACGACTCGTCTTAGCTACGACGATCTCGTTTCACCGAAGTGGGCAATTCAACATCAAACCAGCTCCATTTACTGGAAGTTTTCCATTACCAGTTGTAGATTTTCATTTGTTTGCTGGCCCGTGTACATCCAACTATTAACCTTGGTTGTTGGCCACTAGTAGCCGCCTCAAACAACAGTACACTAAGCCATATTATTTTTATTTGTTCGTTAGCCAGCAAGCGGTCTTACTGACATAACTTGTCGTTTTATGAATTTAGCATTAACTCGTAAAAACTGATGAAAACTCAACGTTTAAGAGCATAATGCTGCGACCGCTGCTCGTAACTTGTGGCCGCATATTAGTGGTAATACGCACAGTACGGTCATAGTTGTCTGCCAATTTATTTCAGTACCGCTCAACGATGATTGAATTTGACTTTGAAATACAAAAGTGAAATAGCGATTAAAAATAGGTGTTTCATTTTGGCTACTTCTGGCCATAACTGTGACTGCATTTGGTTACTAATTGTGGCCACTTTATATAACAATGCCACTAAAAAGTATATTGATCAGAGATAGAGATAAGAATATTGTAATGGGATTGAAATAACAACCTCTTTGCACCATTTGCCGCGTAACATCGGATATTACTCTGAAATTTTACCAAGAAACTTCAATCGATTCAAGAAATACGTTCATATATTTTAGAAGATTATTTGAGCTGAACACGATAGCACTCAAATGACGTCATTAGTGTGAAATTTTGATGAAGCGTGACTATCGAATTGCTCAATTAATTTGGGAAAGGGTGTCTTATTCGTGATGTGCTAGATAATGAGGAGCTTTAGTGCTGTAACTTGTAACACAAAGAGATGAAATATATTTCATTAATCGGTATTATTAATGGCAAGCCCCGATCTTCCTCCAACTGTTCTTATTTTCGCAAAAAATAACTAAATCTTCTTGGCCGGAGCAACCCATGTAATGTATGAAATTCTGAGGAAGGTGTCAAACCTCCTGCGTGGTGCTGCTATGACGCTGGTCTGACATTTCCCATAGAATTTCATGCACAATGGAGCCCACTCCCGCCAACGATTTTTTTGCGCAAGTCTCTGTTGAGAGATTTGTACAAACTAGGCGTGTGCTAGGCTAGCGCAAGGCTTGTGCAAAGAAGTCGTTGACGTCTGTGGGCTCCATTACAACCACTGCGTGCATGCACGTCACGCACACGCCAAGCGCACGCATTCGGTTTGCATAGGCTTCTACGAGTAAGTGTTTCGCTCTTGTAAGTGTAACTGTAGAAACTCCCACCATTTGTCTCGTTTCTTGGCCGGCTTTTTTACGTCCTTATACGACATTATAGCGATCTCCTTGATTTGGCTCATGTAGCCTTCCTCTTCCTTGTCGTTCTTCGATGATTGTTCTTTTATGGCTGTCATATCGTACAAGATGACTAACCATATTTCCCCTTCCTTCGGTTTGCCTAAGAGTTCTTTGCTCATTCACTCTTATTTTAATACATTTTCCTTTGTCACTAGATTTTGTCCAGCTTATTATCTCTATCTTCCTCCAGCACCACAATACGCAGAATGAAAAAAGAGAAAGAAATTATAAGATGGAAGAAGAATTTAAAATCAGAGGCGCTATTGTTCTCGTTTCACAGTATCTTAATCGCTTGGTGTAAATGATTTCGGAAAATAATCTGTTCAATAGATTTTATTTATTTTTTACCAACAAATTTTTATTTGAATTTATTTATTTGGTAACCTAAAGTAAAACATTCTGGAGCTAGATGGAAAAACGACCTGATGAAGGTTCCTGGGAGCTATTGGGTGCACGTCGCACAAGATCTGTTGCTCTGGAAATCTATGGGGGAGGCCTATATTCCTCAGCGGACAATTGGTTCCTATGGCTTATACGATAAATTCTAGGAAAGGCGCAAAGTCTAAAATGCTTTTGTTTTGCAAGTGAACACAAAAAATATTTTTAATTCAATTTGTTTATTCAGTGTGGCGTGAACACTAAGACAAGATCTTTTTTATTTAAAAATTCGTTCCGTGTAGGGAAATAACGGAAGTAAACCCACGTGCAAAAGCTCATAATACCGACAGAAAGTAGTCAGTCCATTGTAAGTACACGCTCTTAAGTTAAAAGCCTCCTGGCAGTCAATTTCATGCACCTGTTTCGAGTGCCAACTGACACTTAGATTATGAGGCTATGAGTTATCTTAGAGTGCCATGTTACGGTGACAATATTATACCCATTTAGGAGAAATGGAAATTATTAACTGTTTTTATAAAGAGACTACAAAATAAGTATGTCATGGTCTTCAGGTTTTCAGATCATGACAATATGATACACAGTAAAATTTATATTACCGATAAAGCACAAAGGATTATCAAGCTGGAGTGGCAGTAGGCAAGGCACCTAGAAGAACTGACGGCCGTTGGGGCAGAAAGATTTTCGAGTGGAGACCACGCACTGGAAAGCGCAGCGTAGAATGATAATGATGATGATGAGAATGTATGTTCACGTTTTTTTTTATTAATTGTTTTGCTACACTGCTAGGCAAAGTTCTCCCCCAAATCCTCGCACTTGTCCATGTCCTTGGCGGTTAAACTAAAGTTTTATTCAGATATTTTTTTAACCTGAAGGCTTTAAGTTTTTGGCGAAAATAGGTAAGGCTCTTAAATAATTAACTGAAACCAAACGCTTCAACTATAAATAAATAGCCTAATCCAATCAGTCCCAATTACAGCAAGTATTCAACTGCAAGTTGCCTCTCTCAACTAATAAGAGGGGTGACCTTACGTGAACTGAATACGATAGTTTCTTCGATCTTCGATGACTTTCTTCGATGTTTAAGTCGGTTTGATGCTAGGTTGTGCTTGTACAATTCGATTACTGTACTGTAAAATACTGTACTGTTAAATAAATCTTATTATACTATAAATGAATATACATATAAATGAAAAATAATTGCTAAAATAATGCCAAATTTAATTTTATATTTTTTTTTATTTTTTTTATTTTATTTATTTGGTCTACCAACGATTGTAACAGTATTACATGCTGAACTAAAAATTAATATAAGTAGGTACTAATTGCACAACCAATTATGGGTAAACACCGCATGCACTAAACAAATGTAGTAACAATAACAAAGTAACACTAGTAAGAAAGGAAAACACAAAGTAAAAATACACTAATGATAGTAACATTATAGTAAGTAATATTTTTATTAATTCTATTTTATTTTATATAATTATGATAATGAATTTTTATTTAGGTGTTATTATTAATATAACTTTGTAGAATATAATATTGAATGCCTTGAAAGGTAGAAATGTATTGATTCTGTATCTACTACTGACATCTTTGTAAAATGACCTATGTATATTTCAAGCAATAAATACATTTGATTTGATTTGATTTTGTTATTTTATTTTAATTCATATGTAAAGTATATAAAAAAAACATGCCTTTACATATTTTTGATGAAACTATACAATAATTTCAATATTATGGTAATTTCCATCCATGGACCAGTTTTACTTTTTACACTTTAATTGTATTCTACGATTTTCATGAGCATAGTCAGCGTAAACAGAGTTTAAAAATAAGTTCCCTTTTTAGCTCAGCTTTATTAAAATGTCCAAAACACACAAAATTGAAAGGTTTTCCATGTTGTATTACATTAACCACAGTACTGAACAGAAAATGAGCAAATTGCGTGTCACTGATACATAAAACGATAACGCGATGTTCTCTTACTGTCCTTCTCAAATCGTTTTGTATTTGATACGGTTTATTGGTTAGATTTAGGGTTCCGTATTCAATAGTGCCTCAATAGTCTTGAGGTCTTTATTAAACAGATTTAGGCAAGCGTGCTCGGTTTTCGACCACACAATCACTTATCATCAGGTAAGGTTGTATTCAGCATCCATACTGTATTATAAATTGGAAAGTAACTCTATCTTTTTCTCGATATGGAATTTGGTATACAGATAGATTATAAACTGGATTGAGACAGCCGTTGACAATAAACGCGAATGAAGCCGCGGGCGGAAGCTTGTAGAAACATAAATATGAGTAACCAAGCTGTATTGAAAGCTGTATTATGTGTATTCGTTAAAACCTTGTACGCACTAGGAGATATATCTAATGGCGGTTCCACATAAGTGGCGTGAATTCACGTGCGAATTCACGCCATGAATTCACGGCACAAGTCGTTCCCTCCACATTCACGGGATGCTCAGAGTCGTTCGTGAAACCTTCCGCGAAATGGACGTAGATGCTGCTGCTGCAATAACTTTGTTTGCTGTGGCAACATATCACTATTTAGACGACCAAAACAAGAACGACTGCTATTAAAAAATATATAATATATAGCCTATGCCACTCGAGGGGATGTATGGATTCTAAGTATACCCCATTTATCCAAAGTCGTTCAGCCATTTAGAAGTTATGGTGGGTTAAAGAGACTCACATAGATACATACTTACATATATACATAGATGAACTCTAAACATGTTACACTCCTTTTTTTGGGCAGTCGTAAAAAGGGATACATTTTGCAACTATAATCATATATACAAAATAACAAACCTTTTTTCGATATAAACGATAACTGAACAGCAAAGAGTTTTTTTTTTTTATTCTTTGATTTCAATATCCATTTGAGTACTAATCCGCGTCCAGGCATTCTTGTTTTTGTTCTTATGATGCGGGTTTTTTGCATCCCACAGTACATTTTTAGAATGGTAATGCTCTAAAAAGAGCATTGCAGTTTCGTTTTTCCAATCATTCACACGCGACTCCATTTTTGAGCGCGCGCAAGGACTGCACAACACACGTCGGTACGTCTTTGTAGTCAGGAGTAAACTGCCACGGGGCCGTACACATCGTACGCGTGAACGCCGCGTGAAGGGGGCGCGAACCCTTTGTCGCGGTACAAAATACCGACTCTGATCGGACAGGTGTAAACGCGCGTGAACCCTGCGAAACCCGACCACATTCTCGTTCACGCCTGTTTACGGAGCTTCACGGCACTAATGTGGAACCGCCATAAGAAAGAAAAGAAAAAGAAAGAAATTACATATATTTGACACACACACAGGACAGATCATTCAGACAACAGAACAACATACCTACTTACATAAAGATTTTAAATTATTAAAAAGTAAAATTACATAGAAAGACAGGAAAAACCACATGATATATGATATGATACATACATGATACATATATATGATATGATCTAGAGATATGTATCGCAACTAAGCCGCAGGCAGGTCAGCTATTAGGTAATAAAAATGTCAGGTAAAGTTATAAGTTCACTATATTTACTAAATATATTGCTATGTAAAATTAGAATGGTGTTAAATAATTAAGGGATAATGCCAATAATCTCATAACATCTCTGCGTATTTGTTTGAAAATCACGTATCTTTCGAGACAACCGCGCACATTACTGTCTTCATGTCTCAAGAACGCGTTCGTTCGTCCAAATACTAGCCTTGTCTCCAAACATGTCCACATGTAGACATGTATCTTTTAAACTTCTTGTGATCACTGTACATAATTACTGGTTTAAAAACTGATATTAATAAAAAAGGTACTACATAACATACCTCTTACCCATAATCTTTTAACAAGAAGATTTTTAATCTCTTTGTAAAAGGTTCTTGATCGAATATATAATATTACTTATATCCATATCAACAATAGAAAAAAACTGTTCTATCCCCTTGAAACTTGATGACCTCCGTGGCGCAGTGGGCGAATAGCCGGCTAAGACGCAGGAGGGTTCGATCCCGCTGCGGGATAAATCTTTGCATGATCTACAGATTTGGTTCCGTGTCTGAATGTTTTCTATTTATTATAAGTATTTACAAAAAAAACGTATATAAGTATTCTATCAGTTATCTGGATCCCATAGTACAAGCTCTGCTTAGGTTGGGGCTAGATAGCGCTGTGTGAAAGGTCCAGGAATATTTATTTATTATAAATAAACACCACCTCATTTTACGAGTATTATACATGCCATAATATTTCATCTCCTATTATTAGTATCTTATCTCCATTCTATCTCTCCTATAAAACCTCATGATCATAACCAAATAGGAACAAGCAATAAAGGAATCAAATAAAGCCTTTTACTGCCTTATTACGGTCAGCTGAAAAACTGCTGAGCTGTTATGAGCTTTATACCAATATTACAAAGGTGATTTTCGTCCGTGTTTTGTGCTGATAACCGTGTAACGCCAGGTGATTTTGTTTTTGTTTCGTTCTAATTGCTTATGAGAGACAGAGATATAAGTCGACAAACGCTCATTTGGTAAAATAAGTGCCATTAACTGTTCGGAATCGACATGAGATGGTGTTTGATCCAAATATTTGATGTTCGAATATTAAATGACAAAATTATATAAAAAAAGCGCAGTATTGAATAAAATCATTTTTAAAGCTTTTATTTAACTTGCAGTGTTAGTTGGTTTGCTTATGTCAAATCTTGCAACTGAATTTTAAACCAGTTTCCGGGTAACTTCAGTGAAGTGCCTTTTTTGAAGTCGGTTAAGAATAGGCTCTATATCCCTATCATCTACATCCTCGATAAGACCGCCTATTGTTCACTTCGTGTTTTTTTATACCGTTTCTTTCTTGTTTGGTGTATAATAAAGTTAGTCATTCATTTATTCATTCATTCTTGGATATTGTGCTCAGTACGCAGATGTATTAAGTTATCTCTCAAGGGGGGTAGACCGAGGCAATTGCAAACATTACGTTGTTACATTTTTTGTATAGTAGTTAGCAGATTATTAGTACCTATGTCGCATCCAATCGTGAATAGCGACACAAAAAAAATAACAGTGGTCGGCTGTGATTGGTTGGAATGGAACGCAAGCGATCGTGCGACGCTACGCAGTCTATTACTTAAACGGCGGTTTTACCGTGCGAAGTTCAGTCGTTGTCTGTCAGCCGTACACTACAGTCGTAGGAACTGCCCGCGTTCCGTGTCTTACCTACTTGTAGCTTTAGGTATGCGTACTTAGTTATACCGTGTGATTAGTAAGGTGTTAATTTTGAAAAGTTTCGATTAGACGTTGATTCTGTAAATTGCCTGCATATCATTTGAACTGGCATTACCCACTAATGGAGACGGCACTGATGTTCTATCCTGCATTGCCGCCTCCGATAAGTAGGTATATTAACTCATGCACATACCTTAATTTTTTGGATCTAAGGCATGCCAGTTTCCGCACGATATCTTCTTTAACATTTTTAGGGTTATGGACCAAATTGGTAAAAACGAAATCCTTATGGCGCGACTTTGTCTGTCCGTCCATCTGCCTAAGCTGATTATCTCAGTAACTTACTGAACCTATCTGCTTTAAATTTGGAATATTTATAAATAATACTGTCCTTCCTTTATTAGTCAAACAAATATAGGTAATAATAAATAAATAAATAAATATGGCTGGACATTTCACACAGCGCTATCTAGCCCCAAACTAAGCAGAGCTTGTACTATGGGAACCAAATAACTGATACAATACTTATATACTTTTTTTTTGTAAATACATACTTATAATATATAGAAAAACATCCAGACCCGGAACAAATATCTGTAAATCATACAAACATTTGTTCCGCGGTGGGAATAGAACCCGCTACCTCCTGCATCTCAGTCGGCTTTCCACCCACTGCACCATGGAGGTTGTCAGGCTAATATGAAGTAATAATGTTTTCATTTTGATGGCAAAAAGAGCCAAAATGGTAGGGGTCAAAATTTCAAACTAGGGTTACTAGGTCCCTAATTTTCTAAAATATTTCTTGGATTTCCGGTCACATTACTAGATGGCGCTGCCCAATGAACATAAATAAACCTATCTAGGTTCGGAACTCTCGGAGCGTGAGTCTTACTCGTACTTGACTGGCCTTGCTTGCACGTAAAATTGTGCATATACATTTCTGGAGAATAAATTCAACTGGATTGAAACCCACATCTTCCCGATAGGGAGTCTGCAGTAATCTCTCTTTAATAGCGAGATACATGCCACTAGGTCAACACAGCACAATTATATCAGATTTTCCAAAAAAGTTCTAAGTACCTTTGAAATAACTAAGGAGCTAACATTTAATAAGGTTATGTTTCAACCTGAGTTTTGTGTATTTAGTACTTAAAAATTGTGAAATTTATATTATGTAAGCTAAACAAAACTCAAAGTAACACGTACCTTGTTTCTGACATTGAAGTAAAGCCGATGGTACACATTCCTGTTTCTAGCTTACAAGCTTGCTAGATACTCGTACTGGCATATACTTAGAGAATCTTAACTAGCCTAACACACGTTAGGGTATTCTTGTACTGGATTATATATGTAAAGAACTTGTTTTAGAAACATGTATAGCGATAAACCAATCGAGCTGGTTTCTTTATAATTTTTTAGCAATATTTACCTAGTAGTAGTAGTATTTAGTAGTAGATATTCCTTTGAACGAATATGCCAGAAGAGCAGCGGTGCAAGAGGAGTGGCGAAGGGTAGTTAAGCGCGCCACTACCCTGACATGACGACCACGACCACTCTGCCAAGAGTGCTACGACTAAAAAGACCTAGTACACAATCTACACTAGTAGATATTAAAATATTCTGGGCTATGTCAGTGTCCTTAGATTGTCAACGAATCTCAACTCTGATTCGATCACTTAGAGAAACACCAAGCATAACCCTCTCCGCTCTGCTGAGTGACTTTGAGTTTTCTTATGAGGCCCATAGTGACCACTTTTCTGTGCCATACTGGTAACACACACTGGTCATAGACTTTCATCGTCAGACACTGAGATATTTTGGGCTAGATCACGTCTCGGTAGATCGTAAGGTTTTTTTTTGAAGGACTATATCGCTGTTGGCCTCTGAGGCCGATGCTAAGCTGCATCGGCCTCCGAACTTTTGGCGTGCGCAGAGGGCGCTCAGCCTAGAAAGTTTTAATGAGGCAACTAGCGCAAAGGCACCACTTAGGTAAGGCCTCGGCTTGGGCCGTTCCCAGGATGGGAATAGAAGAGAAAAACCCAGGTACATGTTTGTACCATGTGTAGCATGGGCAACTGAAGGGACTCGTCGACCTCGCCGGCAAGGTCGATGTATCTAAGAAGTGTTTTCTCTGTCGAGAGTAGATGACTCTGAAATCTCCTCCGCGTTAGCGCAGGTGATTTTGATTGTGATTGTGATTGAAGATCACCGAGAAAGTGTCTCGGTCTACGACGGGAGTTTGCCACAGGTGGATCGATAGAATAATCCGGTATGTTATCGACGATTGTAATGTGAGGAAAGTTGACTAAGTTAAAATAACTAGAGGTCTATTAATCTAAGGGAAACGACAAAAACGACTCTGGAAATTCGTCTCTAAATTAAAGTTTCAAAACATTCAGAAAATCAGTGCGCGTGTTTTACAGTTCAAAGATTGTTGAACTTCAATAATGTTAAAACTTTTTAGAAAGTTTTCAATTATCCCAAAGTTCTTAAAATAATTGTATTGCGTTTGTGGAATCATCTTTGTCCTACCTGAGAATATTCGTAGCCTCAAATTAATTGGACTTCTTTGTAAAGCCGAGGTCTTATGAAAGAAAGATTTTCTGAACTTACAGGGTTATTAATATCCGAGTTTATCACGAAATAGGATGGGTTTTAAATTTATAATAAATTATAGAGTTTTGCAATTATGTTTTCTTTCTAGTTATAGATTTTTCAAAAAGGGAACAGGGAAAAATTCAGAACGCATTCGAACATGTGAAGCAATTTAAATTGCTCCTAAAAATCGGACCATTCACACTCACCGTTTTGGTTCTACGTTCTTATTGCGTACAATTAAGGTATGGGACACTTTACCGTCGTCTGTTTTACCTGAAGATCACAATCTGGGTCTCTTTCAGGTAAAAGTGAACAGGTTCTAGATATTCGTGCTCCATTTACCATCACGTGAGATGGTGGCAACAAAAACCCACCCCCTATTTATTAATCGGAATTTTAGTTTTTTGTATGAACAATTGTATGAACAATGAATGAATGAAAATTATTTATTACACCTTACAAGCTAAACACAACAGATATAAAAATAGCAAGAAAACAAATAAAACAAAACATAATGGGCGGTCTTATCGCTTAAGAAAGCGATCTCTTCCAGACAACCTTTGGATGGAGAGGATCATTGCATAATGGAAGATTGGCCGAGGTGTAAAAAGAATAAATTTAATAATAGAAAAAGAAAAATTACTTAACCCAATACATGAATATTACGTACATAAATAATTGTAAATAAATATATATCATATACAAAATAAATAAATATATACTTACATATTATATACATACACATATTAATAGATACATATATTAATAATAGTATAGATCAGATGAATGAATCACGACTCTTCATGGCGATAAAAGTTTTTGAGTCTAGCTTTAAATATGGAAGGTGAGGGGGATTTCCTAATGGAGACCGGCAAGGTATTCCATAGTCAGACAGCTTACACGAAAAAGAAGTCCATATAATAATATCCATATAATTTAACCGTCGTTCACTGACATGAAATGTCAGGTCACTTTGACAAGAGTGTTTTATTTATCCCGAAGTGCTCACGGGAACGGTAAATTATAAGCGTGCGAAGCCGCGGGCGGGTCAGCTAGACATATAACAACACTTGGTTACCTTTTGTTGTAACACAAAAGAAAACTTTAAATGTCCTGATACAATGTTATGATATAATATGAATGATACAGTGTTGTTTCTCTAGCGTAACCACTTTACGTTAGGATTACCGCGGTATTTTTATATAAAAAGATACTCGTATATACGCGATAAATACTCGTTTAATAGTACGTAGTTTAAAAAATACTATCTTAATTCTAAACAAAAAAACAGTGTTAACAGTAAGATATCTAGTAGTATGTTTATGTATTTATCTTACCGTGATCGGAATTTATTGTTATTTGTGTTTCTTTTGTTATTTTTAAGTACTTACCAATAAGTTAATTATTGTTTTAAAGTTACCACGCTAACCTTTTTTGTGACCTCTGAGGTTGGCAGGTAGAAAATGCTATTAGCATTAAGCCCACCTATACAATAGAGTATTAAATAAAAAAAGGATTGTGTGGTTTTATGAAACCACGGCAAAAGTGAAACTTTGTTTCATATTATAGACATTTAACTAAAAATTTTCGTTGGCACAAATGAGTAATAGTCTATACACTACACGGTCAGCTGATGCGAACTATAGGCGCCGCCATATTGGCATCGGCTGCTCTGACGAGCGCCTTTCACTTTATCCCTACTCCGCCGCCGACCATCACGCGACATGCAACACACAGACGAAAAAGTTTGAGACGATGTAATAAAAGTTTCACTTTAATAAATATATTAAAAGAGTACACTCAGGAAACACTAGTTACTCCTGGATCAATATTAGGTACGATATTCCAATGTTGTAACATTTAGTTCTGATGTTCGTTGATAGTATTTGGAAACCTATCAAATCCGATTTCCACGAGTATAAAGTACTTTAAAACTTTGATAAGTTAACATTACCTGCGAGGAAATACCTCGCTTGATCCACGTGGAAGTAAATGGACCGAGTCAGAACACACGACAGTGTAAATGGAAAATACGTTGTGATTTATAACTCAGACTCGAATTGTGACACACTTTTTAAGTTCTATATAATACACTGAGTGATATTTACGCTCCTACAGATAACACCGTTGTATCAAGGGGTCGTATTGGGAAAACAAAATATAAATAATAACAATTATCGACACGTTCAAAAAAAACGAGTGTGCTTTAGACCACACGACTGAAGTAAAACTTCTTTAGCTCCATCTATATGTATGTATATAATATTTATGTTAAATTTCAAGAGAGAAAGAAAATGTGTGCTCGCACCTCTCCCTCTTGCCCCATACGAAACGTAACTCTCCGTCTTTCTATCTTCATTAACTTATCCCTCTCAACTTCCGTTCGCTTTGCCCGATCACCCTTTTCGTAACGCTCTCGTCACACATTCACCAGCTTACTCCCTAAGTGAAGCGTGCGTAAAGAAGTTTTACTTCATAAAGGGTAAAACATGTGCTTTTTATGGCCAACCACGCACCAGGCAGCCTAGCTGCGGCAGCCAAAATAACTACCATGAATAGCCCTTGGCTGGGTGCTGTAGTTTTGGAATAAAAATAAAATTTGCTAATACCTCAATGCGCGAAGATTGACGCAGACCATGTCAGCGTCAGCCAAGTTACGTGTTACGAAATTGTATGCGTTACTTCAGCAGCTACAGTCATTACCCTTAACCGTCGAATGCGTAGGCTCCTATGACCCGTAGGTAATAATAGTATCTAGTATCAGGTTGTCTAGTACGCTGTCTGTAATAATCATAATTTATGCATATGCCATTAAAAATACGTACTTCAATCTCAAAAATTTGATTTGTTATTAAAAGTCTAGCGTACAGAAGAACTTTGTGTTAATTAATTTCTACAATGAAAAGTTTCAATGTGTTCTGCCTTGTTTAACAAATCTCATTACCAAGATAGAAAGGTATACAATGGTAACATAACAATACTTATTTTCAAGACCTTATTTTATAAATATATTTTCCGAGAAAAACCAATAACGAGTCGTATTCCATTAGCTGTAGACAGTATAATTGATTGCGTTTGTATACGGGAGCTTCAAAAAGTCCTTTCAATTACGACGTTCCCATTCGCTTCGGATTCGCGTAAGTCAATAAATTAGAGGGAAGACGGGACAAACAGACTAACTAGCGGGTACAACTAGTGACGTCATTTCATTAGGTGTTTTAGTTTTAAACAAAAAAGCTGTAGTAGTTTTCAACTCTGTTTTAAAACAAGAGTTTGAAGCCTTACCTTGGTATTCTAATAAGCGGCAATGCTACCTACTTTTTTCTCCCTCTTTTTTATACTACACTAGCTTCCGCCAGCGGCTTCGCACGCGTGGTTTGTCAACAAGAAGTAGCCTATGGGTTAATCCAAATTATAATCTATTTACATACCATATTTCATCGAAATCAGTTCAGCCGTTACGACGTGAAAGAGTAACAAACATCCACACATACATCCATACAAACGTTCACGTTTATAATATAAGTGATGGGGATGGGACAAGCTTATTGCCCGAGCGAGTGAAGCGAGCGAAGCGCCTAAGTTTCGAGGTTGGCCAAAAAATGTTTTTGTCCGTCTGTCTGTTCTCGCCTACAGGTCGCATTTTTCAACCGATTTTGACGAAAATTGGCACACATGTTCCTTCATTAATTTATTTTTTTAAGTTGATCGCTATTTTTGATTGTGAAAAGAGGGAAGTTTTCTGTAGTGTTATTTACCGACGAATTTCATTCAAATTTAAGAAGCAAACTAAGGATTTCATTATACACAAGATGTTGCGCAAAACTTCAAAAAGGGGGTGAGAGTGAAGGGGTTGAAAGGAGGGGGGGGGGGAGTTTGTTGTAGCGTTATGTATGGACGGATTTTAAATTATGAATTTTTTCCGAAAGTTTATAACTACCTATACCAATCAGACTAGCAATCCTCTCCGTCTACACGTACGAGGTATACTGTTCTCACAGAATCACTAGTGTTAAGTGGTAACCATCGCCTATAATGGTAACCATTGCCTTTAAAATATTTTCTATTCGACTAGAATAGATTATAAAATACTTTATTGCATACCATACTCATTACTGATTTGATCTCTTAGTTAGAGCAATACCAATTATAACCCTCTCCGTAGCACGCTAAGCGACCTTGAACCTTTTTATGAGGCCTATAGTTAGATACCACATGTCATCTCTGGTAACACACACTGACTAAAGAGATTTATCTTCAAACATTGAGAAGACGTTATCAGGTTGCGTCAGAAATGCGGAGATCCATAGACAAACCACGGTCATCCACAAGGTCATGTATTAAACGTTATGTTTGGACTTGCCTCTGACTATCCCCTAGTAAGATATCTTCACAAGTCTAGGTACTGAGTACGAGATTTGAGGATGACCATCAGGGGATGCTTTTATAATACTCTGAACTATAGATTAAGCAAACTAGAACTTCAAATAATTCAAAGATATTTTCCCAAAAAAAAATTAAACACTTTTTAGGGCGTGTTTAGAATATTCCTATACAAAAAGTAGATAACTAGTTTTTTAAACATGCGTTAAAAAGTTATTTAACTATTTGGTGGTATCAAGATATAACTTTCATTAACCGAGAAATAGTTCGTCTGTGACGGTTGCCGTGGCGCAGTGGGCGAATAGCCGGCTGATACACAAGAGGTTGCGGGCTTGATTCCCGCCGCAGAACAAATGTTTGAGGATCTACAGATATTTGCTCCAGGTTTGGATATTTCTCTATATATTATATTCTAAGTACATACGTGTTTACAAAAAAATAAAAATAGACTATTTTAGTATTCTATCAGTTATTTGGTTCCCATAGTACAAGTTTTAATTTGGGGCTAGACAGCGTTGTGTGAAATTTCCAACATTATTATTTTTTTTTATCATTGTTTATTTAATCTGTGTCGCGCTTTTGTTAAAACAGTCTGAATATATTTCGGCAAAGATTGACATAAAGGTCGTGTTTACCAATTTGTTAGGTCAAGTTGGCGCTGACGGTAACAAATGCATCAAGGTAGCATCTGTGCTTCTAGTCTAATTAGTGAGCACAGACTGAAGACTACTTGATTTCGTAGATAAAGCGTGTTCGTAGATACGATAAGACGTAGTTAATTAGGTGATGCTCGTGAGCTTGCTTTTAGATGGGCGATTCAAAGCGCTTGTAGATTAACCTGCTCAGTTGTTCGTTATGAACAAGTTAATTTTAAACCGACTTCTACAAAACACCGTTAGGCTACGACATGGTACGCTTCAAGAAAAATGTAAAGAGGTTTGTACAGGGTAGGGAATGCATCGACAATACCCCGAGTATTGCCGGTGTCAATAGGCGACGGTGACCGCTTACCATCAGGAGGGGCCGTAAGCCTGTTTTACCACTAATAAGTCTAATAACTTAAAGAAAGGGAGTTCTTAGTTCATATTTTTTTTATATTGGTACCTCAAAACAGTGTCATTTACAACCAATTTGGAAAAAAATTATTTGATTTACTTTCAGATTGGTCCCATAGAAATTTTATCAAAATCGGTTTAGTAGTTTGATTCTGATTTTCTGTTTTCATTTTTCAATAGCTCTTTGGCAAATTAGGCGAGACTTTTGCATCTCGATCAAAGGCAATTCAATATTTCAAATATTAAAATCATTAAGCTTTTATAGTTAAATCATACTGTCAGAGCTTTTACACGGTTAGTCAGAGGGTCCGACATATCAAATAATCATTGTCCTACGCATCCAAATTAATAACATCTTCCGGATGATGTTGCGATTGCCCCGCACTGCAGTGCATCTGGGATTTTGCCCACTATCACACAGCTTTCACGCCATCATGCGGAAAAAAACTGCATCGCTGATAAACATAGTTCGGGACAGTCGCAACAGCATCCTGAGGACGGTGTCTGAGTGTTCCATATCTCCGCTCTGGAAGTGCCGCGTGCGAAGGGTGATTAATAAAGGAAATAATTTTCTCAATCACTCATCCTGGGCACAAAATGGTCGCATCTATTTTTTACCCAGTCCAGTTCAGTTATTTACAATTGTTCTTTATTTTATTTTAACTTTTGTGTGTTAGTTTTAGATATGGGTTGTCAGAAGAACTACGAGCCTTACAGTAGTCGCATATGATTGTGTAACATCTGACCACCGCGCGCGCTCATTGCTCAAAGCGCTTCCCCGGTTTCCTGTTACACATTTCCGTCACTTTTTCTAAAATCACTCCCACAAACCGAGAGGAAAGATGTTACACATCAAAAAATATATTTTTCTATATTTTTTATCGTGTATTTGATTAATTACTGATACAGAACATTTGTATACTAAATATACTCAAACAAATGAAGCATACGTTCTATATCATAAGACAATTTAGCTCTTGACCATTATGGCAAACAGCCAAATATGATCGTATAATGTAGTTACAACTGTCCGGTCACGCTTAATCTGCACAACGAAATAATCATTTTACTTAGAAAACTTTCGTGATTCATTTTAAAAATATATACGGGTTGTATCACGTACAGTTGTGATGTCAATACGTTTTTAAAATTGCTTCCATACTGTAACAAAATCGGGGGATACAGTTCGATGTTACAGTTACATATCTGTCATCTCCTTCCGAAATGTAATTACACCACTGGATAGCTATAGGATCAAATAATTTGTTACGCTAAGTGAGGACTGTGACGCATCGCGCGCGGGGGAGGGGGAAGCGCCGCCATTTTGAAGTAATTTTGCTGCGTTTCGGGATTACCATTTAGTATCTCTGAAGGACTTCTTAATGTTCAGATATAACATACATAAAATGGCGTAATTTATTTGCATAGAAAATATTACCTAAAATGTATAGGTACGTATTCACTGTCCATGAGACGGCCACACCCCATTTTTATCGGTGTTTCGACCGACAATGTTTCGGTTCAATTTGTGAACTTTCATCAGGGTGAGTGCGATCTGCTCCGCAATGCGTCTTGCCTCGCACTACGCACCGCAGCCCTCTGCGCGCCGCAATTGAACCGAGACATTGTCAGTTGAATGAAACACCGATAACACGGTACGAGATAAATCGCATATTTATAATAATGAAATTATCATTCTTGGATGGAATGAATGAAAATGCTATACTTACCTAGTAGTAGAGTTTACCTATTTCTGTCGCCAAGCAGCATTGCTGTGTTTCCGTACACACATACACACAATGTAAAAGACAATGTAAAAGATCGTAATGTTACTGCGAGTTTATTGAAGTTTTAATTATGAGAAAATTGGGGTAGACAAGTTCTCATTCAGCGGTATGCTAGAGTAAACTTAACGCTTCTGTTACACTGGTTTCCGTTACGCCTCAGGATTTAAAGACACCGAACGTTATTTCCAACGAATTCTACCGTTTTTAGGGGTATGAAGATTTAGCGTGGACGAACTAAAGTATTACGACCTTAAGATAATAACTACATATCTGTCAAACTTATGACACCAGTATTCTGTTATCTGAATCTGAACCGAAGCCTTAGGCCATACGGGAATTAATAGCTTGGGTATGATGAGGTGGGCAGGTTAGTGGATATATAAGAGGTTCTCGTGCCTTAACTTCTTTTGTTCTTTTCTTACAGATTAATTGAACCTAGATATACTACGTGTTTTGTTATGTACGACATTCAATGAAAACACGGGTAGGGGTAGCTGATAGCTAGTATTGGTGTAAAATAGGGTTTTTTTAAATTCATTACCATAGAAAATTTTAAATTTTAAATCAACCTTATTATTCCTAAAATATCAATGAAACAGCCTGTGCAAAATAGGTAAACAAATCATATTCATTCATCATTTAAGTAAATATCTGTTAAACCTACTAAGCCGCAACGTTGTCGATTTAAAATTGTTAAATAATTTTAAATTTAAAAATTTTGAAATTTAAACGTAAAATGTTAAAATTTTTTTGTTGACAATGTATCGATTACTGTATAAATATTCAAGCTACCGGTATTAAACCTACCTCTAACATCAGTTAATACGATGCCGGACGTCTGTTTTAAATTAATGTTGGACATATTAAAACAGGTTGTCTAAATAAATTTGATGATAACAGCGATGCCATATGGGTCTCATAGGAAGGCTCGGTCGTTTAGCGTGTTACGGAGAAGGTTATGCTAGGCTTTTTTCTATGAGATCGAATCAGAGAGAGAATCAAGCTCTGACATAGCCCGGATCAGCAATCTGAAGTGGCAGAGGCGTGGCACATAGGTTGAAGAACTGACCGTTGGGGCAGAAAAGTTCACGAATGGAGACCACATCCCCTTCAAAATAAATGAATACAAATATCTAGGTCTATACTTACTTGTGATTGAATCGATTCTTATGGTAAAATGGACTATTCATTATGTATGAGTGGAGCTAAATAATGAGTATCGCTCGTAAAAAGACTTCCTTTTTATATTAATTCATACTTTGTTGTGTATTGTAAACAAATGCTTACACAATTATTATATTTTAGTTTCTAATGAAATTTATAGTGCAGTATAACTCTAATTGACCTACCCCGGCATGGCATGGATTTTTATCAAAATAAAATATAGGCTTCAGGGTTAGAGATTTCTATCAGTGCAACCTTTTTTAACAGTAACGCTCATTGCATGCCAGTAAAAATATTTAATAAATTACCAGACGAATTAAAAGATTTACCTATGACTTTCTTTAAACGCCGAATTAATAAATGGTTATCATCCAAATGTGTTTACACCATTGCGGAATCTTTTAATTATAAGTACTAGACATGACTTTATTTTATTTTATTGACATATTTTTTATTGTATTTATAAGAACAGCAAATTTAAATTTTAAATGATTTTTATGTAATATTTACACACCAGGATATTATCTGGTAGGATGTTAATTGAGCTTAAATTGTATACATTAAGACCAGTGTAAAATTGTACTAACTTTCTACGAGTAAATTATTTTTATATTTATCTTTACCTCCGTGGCTTGACGACCTCCGTGGCGCAGTGGGCGAATAGCCGTCTGAGACGCAGGAGTTTGGGGGTTCGATTGCCACCGCAAATGATTGCATGATCTACAGATATTTGTTCAGGGTCTGGTTGTCTCTATATATTCGAAGTAAGTATGTATTTACAAAATAAAGTACATTAGTATTTTATCAGTTATCCCATAGTACAAGTTTTCCTTAGTTTGGGGCTATATGGTACTGTGTGAAATGTCAAGCATTATTTATTTAGATGTGAATACGTTTTTAAAATTGCTTCCATAGTGGGAGGCAATTTAAAAACAGAATGATAACAAAATCAGGGGATACAGTTTGGTGTTGCAGCTACATATCTATCATCTCTATCCGAAATTTAATTACACCATTGGATAGCTTATGGATCAAAGAATTTGTTACGCTAACTGAGGACTGTGATGCATCGCGCGCGGTGGAGTCGCCATTTTGATGTAATTGTGCTGAGTTTCGAGATTTTAATTTAGTATGACCCGAAGGACTTCTTATTGTTCAAACATGACATACATAAAATAGCATATATTTTGTATAGAAAATATTACCTGTGACGTACGTGTATTCACGCACAGCACACGGCCGTGTCCATGACAGAGCCACGCCCCATTTTTTTGGTATCATTACAAGAGGTTCTTTTTTACCTCCTTATACGACTTAATAGCGATTTTGTCCTTTATCTGGCTCAGGTTGTCTTTTGATAAAATTGTTCTTAGAAAGGTTTCTTGTTTGACATTATTCAGTCATCTCAAAATATTAAATTTTGATAAAAAGTAATAAAATTACGTATACGTTAAAAAGTATACGAAAGTATATGGAATAATTTTCCTTTCTATTAAAACGGCCTTGATATTTTATGACAATAATTTATCTGCAATAAATATTCTCGTTGCGTAGGACCATTACCAAGATAAAAGAATATTAAAACGAAAATGAACCGAAAAGCGCTCAGAAGAAACAAATTATTTCTCGACCTAGGGTATTCTAAAGTCGGGTCCGTTATCTGGTCCGTATTTTTGGCTCTTTTTAAAAACATGTTGTAGCAAACGATACTGTTAGACACACAACTTCGTCTTATCCTGATGAGGTGGCCTGATACTGCGGGTTTATTGTAAGTTTAGGTGACTTTGGAATTATTTTTTATCAAGACAATTTTAAGGAATCGTATATTCGCTTCACCTAGTACTTAGCTCATAATCCTCAATTTATTAACAGCCTGTTTTGATATGTATGACATTAATTTAAAACACACATCCGGAATTGTATTATCTGATTTAAGTGGGTTTAATACCGGTACCTCGAATATTTATCCAGTAATCGATACATTTCGAATAAACAATTTTTAATATAAATTTGTGGTACCTTTGTGTCGATGCCGCTTAGTCAATTTAACAGGTACCTACCTACTTACATGATGAACGAATATGATTTATTTACCTATTTTATAGGCTGTTGCATTGCTATTATAGGACTTGATATTAAGGTTGTTTAAAATTTTCTAAAGTAATTAATTTGAAAAAACCTGTTTAAAGCAATACTAGCCACTAGCCCTACCCGTGTTTTCATTTAATATCGTGCATAACAAAACACGTAGTATAATAGATATTTATTACAAAGTAAATTATACAGTATCTTCTTCTTAAATCTTAATATATAAAACAAAGTCGGGTTAGTTACACCATTTATAACTCAAGAACGGCTGGACTGTTTTGATGACCTTTGATTGGTTGGAATTGTCTCGGCCCTGAACTATTAAAAATCGTAAAAATACACATAAAAAAAAATATTAAGAAAATTCATTTTCTCATACATACTCGTAGATGCAGCTAATCATCATTAGCTAGCAATTAATAATTAGCTGCATCTACGAGTATGTACGAGAAAATTAATTTTTTTCATATTTTTTTTGCGTGTATTTTTACGATTTTTAATAGTAGTTTAGGGTGGAATCATCGTTATCTACGAGTATGTATGAGAAAATGAATTTTCTTCATTTACCGATTGACAAATCTACCGGCGTTGTACATTGACAGCCCGCGTCATATGCATGTCAAGGCGGTACGAAGTTCACCGGGTCTGCTAGTTACTGATAAATAAAGGATCATAGGCACTTAGTCGAACCAAAAACGGCAGCAAGTAACTGTCAAGGTCGACAGTTAGTTTTTTTGTCCACTTGTCCTGATTGGTTGAAAACACTTTTTACATATTAGAAGGATAAATTCGATCGTGTTCGACAAAAAAGATTATTTGAAATCTTTTTCGTTCGTACGTTTACGAGGTAGATTTTTGCGTCTCCTTCTCCGATATCAATTTGTCTAGAGACTGAAAATTATGAAACCCATGGTCATAAACCATGGGATCTCATAAACAAAACTAAACTACTATGAAATGTTATATAACCCGTAATATCTTAGAGTTTTACATTCTTATCTTTTAAGGCAGTTTATGGATATGAGAGGATTAATAGAAGAGACACTTGAGAGGACGTTGTTAATTTTACGAGTTATAAAAAAGTTCGCTCGTCAAGTCATTGTCAATTATTTTCAACTACATTTTCATAAAATTTTCATTCTTAATGTGGCTGGATTATATTAAATCAATTAGTATAATTTGGTTAGTATAGACCACAGGCTCGTATTCAATAGCATATTGAACTGATGACAGAAAATTCTCAAATGGAGTGGAGAGGATGCAATAGACAGCGTAGCGTAGGGCGGGCCGCCCACTGGCTGGAAATACGGCCTAATTAAGGTTGCTGGGAGCCGTTGGGTGCAGACCGCATAAGATCAATCACTCTGGAAATATATGGGGAGGATTATACCATAGTTCAATGATACTAATCCCGATAACTTCTTTTCAACAAACATTAATCAACAATGTTAATTAGTATAACAAAAAATGGTAGATTTTAATCTACCTTAATTCCCCAAATAACATCATAACCAAACATTGCTCACTTGTACGTACAGTCAGCAAAAATTTAATCAACAAAATGAAACCTCCATGAATCTGTAAGCAGTAGTAATATTGTTATTATTTATTTATTTTATGAGATAACAATGGATCTATTTTGTTAGTAAAAAGCTTAAATCTAGGGGAGTTAGTACTTAATCACTAATTGCGATTTAGTCCTCTGCGTGAGCTTCCACATCAGAGGACAGTCGAATTTATTGGCAATGACGTTCAGGATGGTGTTGCCGCTCTCGCGCACCGTGAGCATTAGTGAGGCTGTTTTTTTACGGCAGATGGCATCTAAGTTGTCTGCGCGTGCTTCGGCGAACATGCCTGAGGCACTACAGAAGCGCGGAAGCCGCAACAGCGCCCTGAACGCATTATTAAATTGGACTCGCAGAGCATTGTAAGCCCTTTGCGTATACTTACGACAGACTCGCAGAGTACAGCGATGCACAGCGACAGTACGCTTTAAAAAAAGTCACTTTGACCGCGTCTGTACATCGCGCGAATCTGCGGGCCAGCATATTCGCCCGGACTAACAATGCTCTGCGTTCCCTCTCCATATCGGTGTCATCTCGCAAGTCGTCAGTTACCCACCTGCCAGTTGTGATAGAAGAGTCTCATAAATACAGAAAACAAAAGAATCAACCAAAAACAAAAATAATGAACGAGTGGAAAACTGCCTGTCCAAGCACGGTCTAAAATAATTAAATTTCTGGCTTACATTATTTCAGTAACATTCCAGTTCATCGATCGAATCCAGCGATTGCAATTGGAGTTATCTAACCAAGCAAAAAATTCGTTGGATCCAGTGAGACCGTAACCCGTAGCCTTATTACCTAAGCTAATTGCTGTTGTGTCGCTATAGCTAGTCAGGACATCGCTTTCACACGTACAGTACGTACCTCAGTATAAAAGAGATGGCCTGACTAGCGATAGCGACACGACAGCAATTGGCTTATGTAATAAAGCTACCGGTTAATTACTTAAGCAACTGTCATCGTATAAACGACCATTCCATTTCCAGTTCTGTTCAATATAGTGTTCACAATTTAACAGCTTATCAATAACTGGAATAGCGTAAATGATATCTAGTCCGTTCACTGGCTAGTTTCACTGGATTACTGGACTGGATTATTGTAAAACGGCTATAAAATCAAAAATTGTTATTAAACTTATTTATATTGCTAGCTGTACCTATCATTAGCTTTACTGTTACGTAATCTTTTTACATAACATTATATTTATTTCATGTTCTGAAAGTTGCTCATTGTTAACTCAGTACCGGATCCGTAAAAAGGATTTACGGTCCTAGGGCCATAAGTAAATTTGAGAATAGAATAAGGCTCATTCAATATTTCAACAGGACGATATTCCAACGTTGTATCATTTGGTTTTGCTATTCGTTGGTAGTATTTTTTACTCGTTTTTACCCACACAGATTTTACTCGTACCTATACTGAGTGTATTAAGTTCTATTTCTGTTTCTTAGCTGTATTTACCCGGAGCTTGAACTCGGAATCAATAGTAAGTAGAGGCATTAGTAGAGGTTTTGTGTTTGAAAGTATCCGCCTTAGTTACAATGTACAAGGCTGTGGATATACCATTCCAAGTACACATTACTCCGTGTAATCGTGTTCAACAGTGACTTAGCATTTCTGCTGTTTACTATTTATTAAGGACTTGCGAATGCCATAGCCATCTCTTTTAAAACAGGATCTTTTATTACCCGACTTCGAAAAAAGGAGAAGGTTCTCAATTCGTCAGTATCTTTTTTTTTAATGTATAGGTATTCCATCCAAAGGTTGTCTGGTAGAGATCGCTAATTAGCGATAAGACCGCCAATTGTATACATAGATTTACGTAGTTGTTTTTTTTATATGTATTTGTTTCGTGGTGTGCAATAAAGTATTATCTATCTATCTATCTATCTATTCCCCGATTACTCGAAGACGCCTGGACCGATTCGAGAAATTATTTTTTATTTAAAAGGGTCAAAAGTTTTAAAAGGCTTCATAGGTGGTTCCACTAGCACCAAGTCATGATCTGATCATGGATCACACTCAAATTTTATACGGACGCAATTCGGTTTTATATTTGTTAACTCAGAACTCCATCATTTATCAACCGATTTATATAATTGTTTTTTTTATTCGAAAGGATATACTTTCAGACAATAGAAGTTTCATCAAAATCGGTTCAATAGTCGGTTATATTTTTGTTAAAAAGTTACTTGTTATTTATTTATTTATTTATTTATTAATACTTAGATTCACAGTTACATTACCGTATATTATAAACTAATTAACATAGTGCTGGACTTAAACCAAATTGAATCTACATTATGTAACACTAAACTTATAAAGACGCGGCAAAGTAGCTCGCGTGTTAACTTTAACATACTGACTTACCTATATATATATTTAAATTATATATTTACATGAACAAATATTAACAAGAAATAGTTTGCAAGAAAAAGTGAATATTAACATTTTTTAGAATATAAATTAATGAAAAAAGTGCCTCTTGAGCTACAATGTTTGCTTGATCGCATTTGAAGTGTGGGTGTGTGTGTGTGTTTATGCGTGTATAGTGTACCTAGTGTGTGTGGTGTAGGATGTATTTTACAGTGTTATGTTATTGATCAATTATGCTGCAGCTAATAAATGTTATTTATAAAGTACCAAGAGGCAGACCACCCCCCGAGGGTCGAATGACATTAAAAGCGTAGCTGGGTGTCAATGAATGAGACTCGACAGGGACCGGAAAGAATGGCGTAATAAAGAGGAGGCCTATACCCAACAGTGGGCAGACTAGCTGAGATGATGATGATGATAAAGTTCCAGTTTGCAGTAACTCTCATTATAATATATTATGCAGTGTGTTTTTTGAACTTTATTTCCATAACAAGCTACTTAAGTTTAAACCGACTACGTAACACGTATGTCGATGCCGGATGCGGTATGTCGGACACGCGGACCATAATAACGTATCGATTGACACCTAATTTATCAAAGTTGATGAGTAGTTTAGGCGCTGCGATGCTCTTTGATATAATGATGGATCGAAGACTTATACAACATTTAATGTATTAAATTGGATGCCCTTGGCACCCTTAGATGTAGTACAGAGAGAGAGAGATAAAAGGGGTTGGTTTGATACACACCAACCTTTTTCAATAATTAGCACTCCATACCCGTTTAAAATATTAACTTGATCCCCTCTACCATCTCCCTCTACCAAATAAGCATTACCTGCAATAACTACAATACAATTTACAAAATTTACAATTACAATACAATGTTACGTTACAATAATGCGTACACATTACACAAAGGTTAACTGGAAGAGAATGCTATCAAAAATTAGGGTCGCTTATATACATAATTATTTTTTATTTTGTGCAATTAAGAGTTTTCACTCATTCATTCGATTCACCTTTGAATTTTTTTTTCTAGGATATGCCGCTTACTTCACTGTTTAAACTTCGTGTGAAATATGTGCACATATATTTTGATTCGACTTCAAATAAAGGAGGTTCTCAATTCTGTTGTATTTTTTTATGTTTTTTACCTCAGAACTTCGTCGTTTATCAACCGATTTGGTAAATATTTTTTTATTTACTAGGTTATATTTAGAAGCGTTGGCGCGATGATTTGGACGCTTTTAAAATAGAATAGAATAGAATAATAATTTATTTGGTACACACAAAATGACATATGAAACAATTTATATGAAACAGTAGACACAATTAAATCTATTATGACAGTTTCGACTCATGTGTCTGCGTACCAAAATGGCGTTCAGCTCAGCATAATGTTGGATGTTTAGCACCCAACGCTGATTTTCAGCTGAAACGAGAAGCCAAGGGCTTAATAGGGACTGGCGGGATTTGGTACAGGATCGAGATAAGTGGAGAGATGAGGGGGAAGCCTTTGCCCAGCAGTGGGACAGCATAGTCAAAAAATACTTTCAGATTGGCTCCATAGAAATCAAAAAATGTTCAGTAGTTTGGTTAAGTCGATTATATTTTTGTTAAAAAGTTACTTGTTTGAGCAAAAAAATCAATTGGTACACGGCCTGGTATTGAACCCACAAACTCCGAATCAATATTTAGATAACATAATAATTAATTAAATGTTTGCTAAGAGCGGATACTCTATCCAAATATCAGGATTGAAACCTTTAAACTTGTTACTCTTCTATACTATTACTAGCAAACCCGGCGAACTCCGTTTCGCCACCAGATAGCTTCGTTTTACGTAACATTTCGTTTGGTGATTAAAAGAAGAAGATAAATTTTTTTGTGTTTCATATTTGAAAAGGAAAAATTTTATTTCATTTCACAACACTAATGAATTCATTTCGATTACAAAAATGAAGTGTTATTTAGTTGAACTTCTCTAAGTAAATGAAAGTGAATCCAAAGTAAATACTGAATCGAAGCGTTATATGTGTCCGCAAATTATCCGTTTTATTGAAGTGCTCTTTGGTAAACCACTTTTTTTGTTTTTTGGTCTGACGTTAACATAAACAAAGCTGATGGTTTCCCAACTCGTGAACACGCAACGTATAACTGGCCATGTGAAAAACAATGATTTTCTAAATTTATCCCGCAAACACTAAGCGATTGGCCTTGCGACTTGTTAATTGTGATTGCGAACGCAAGGCGAACTGGAAATTGCAATTGTTTGAAGTCAAACGGAAGATCAGTCGGAATCATTGGTATTCGAGGAATACATACATTTTCACCTGCGTACTTTCCGTTAATAATGGTTGCCTCAATCAAATTCGGCATAAGTCTTTTTACCGAAAGTCGAGTACCGTTGCAAAGTCGCGGTGGATTCAAATTACGCAATATCATAATAACTGTACCAACTTTGAGTTGCAAGTTATATGGTGGAAATCCTGGTAACTCCAGGGAGTTCAAAAACTCCGTTGGATAATTTACTACATCATCGGGATTTGTTATGGTATCAACGGATTTGTATGTCACCAAATCGCCAGCAATTTTTGATTGAATGGTGAAATTCAGTGCGTGTACATCATTATTCTTTGCGGCAAGAATTGCTCGTTGACTTAACCAAGCATAATTCTGATAATTCTCACTAATGTTTGGGAAAACATTTTCAATAAGAGCTAATTGAGAGTCTACAAATCGGCAAAAGTCATTGGTAAGAGTAATTAATCCAGATGTCACAACAACTGGGACTTTTCCATTTCCAACAGCTAACAATTCTTTGGAAAATTGTGCAGCACTTTGATCATTTTGAAGTTGAACTCTCATATTAGTGGTTAGCGATAATGTTTTTATGTTATTCCATAAAGGTGATGCCTTCAGGCAAGCATTAAATTCATCTGCAGGCGTTCCACGGGGAATTACTGGCAACGTCTGCCTGAAATCGCCTGCCAACAATATCATCAAGCCGCCAAAGATGTTGTTATTTCGCCGAAGATCCTTCAGTGTGAAGTTATGTGCTTCAAGTGATTTCTTATGTGCCATTGTGCACTCATCCCAAACAATGAGCTTGCATTGCATCAACAATTTTCCCATTGCACTGGATCGGGAAATATTGCATGTTGGAGTATCAATTGTGTTTAAATTGAGTGGCAACTTAAGCGCAGAATGTGCAGTACGACCGCCATCTAGAAGAGTCGCCGCAATTCCAGATGATGCTAACGCCAAAGCTATGTCACATCTTGATCGAATAGTGGCCAAAATCAATGAAATGACAAATGTTTTCCCTGTTCCTCCAGGTGCGTCCAGAAAGAATAGACCACCAGTATTATTGTCCACCGCTTGCATTAATGTTTCGTATACTTGTTTTTGCTATTCGTTCAGCAACGGCACATTATTTCGAACGAATTCCTGCAATGTATCAACATTGTATTGCAGCTCTCGATTTAATTCTTGGTTGAATGCATCGTGCATCGATCGATTTGGCGCAATCATTCCTACTTCAATCAGTAGCTTGTTTGCAATAGTCAAGCATTGATCCTCAATCAGAATCAATCCTTCATTATAGATTTCATCGGTTATTTGGATGTCAGGATTATTCGTTTGAATGCGCAAGCGATGCAAGATATCTTCACATATGTCGTCTTTGTATTTGTTCCATAACTGAATTGGTTGTGAAGGAAAACATGTGGTGATGATAATTGCGAACAGCGTTCGTATTTGGTACGCATTTGATGAAACAACTGAATCCGCAAGTGTTAAATCCCAATGAGAATCGTTCTCCAGCAAACCCAATAGTTGACATGCTTCTCGATATGTTTGGCATTGGTGGCCATTCACAGTTTTCAAATGCGCAAATGATTTTGGTCTACATGCATTTACCAACAGCAGTCGCAAATAAAAACATTCATCATTTCTAGGATGAACAGTATACATGCGACCTAGTGCATCAGTGGAAAACACCTGTGGCCAATCTGGAACTGGGGTTCCTTGTTTGCGACGTTGGAATTTCTTTGTTGATTGATTCCAAGTGTAATACTTGGGCATTTCAACCTACATCAGCGTCGCTGCGAATGGATCTGCTTCACACATTGCAAAGAAGCTAGTCAATGTTGTCGATGGTGGTCTCTCAGCTCGTTGTGCCGCATTAGCCTCAGTGAAGTAAACTCTTTGGCCATTTTCCAAATGCACTGCTAAATGTACAACTGTGGGATATCTTTCATGAATTTGAAATGACAATAATCGCCACAGTGCTTCATTAGTACTGACGTATCTGCCCATTTGAAAGTTGCTGATTTCGTCATTCGCATTTTCCGACGCAATACCAAACACAGCCATGTCGCTGCCTTTTGTTACGTACTTGCACAAATATTTGATTGATTTGGCCGAATGACAACTCTCAACGTTTGCATGTGTTTCGAAAATTCGTGATAGCAGCGGACAATATGGTACAATGAATTCATTTCCGATCTCAATCTCTTGATTTTGAACTTTAACTTTGATAGTTCGACCATTATCTTCTTTTGAACGCCGACGATAAACTGGATATCCATCGTTCCCTGTGACTGTTTCAGCAACTAACGGTCGCGGATATCGTTTTGTGCACTTTCCATCAGCCATGCAAGGCGATAATGGAATTAATGCACCGCACGGTCCATGCACCATCTGTGTCGTCACAATGTCGTGTAGATGGGGATCAGTGACTGGATCAGGAATTTCAGCTGATATGATGTCATCCACTTCATTTGAATGTAATTTGTTCAGCAACCAAATTAGGATATGAGCATGCGGTAGTCCACGCTTCTGCCATTCCACCGAGTACATATAACAACGTGTGTCACCAAAAACTCGATACTTAGTAAGCACATCCATCATAACCTTGAGTTTTTGCTGAAATACTCTGGCGATTATGTCATGGCGATCTTGCGGTTTTTGGCCCGGTTCTAACTCACGTTCAATTTCCGTCCACTTCGGATTGCATGTGAACGTAATAAATAAATCCGGAGTTCCATAATTTCGCACGTACGTCATAGCGTCTTGAGCGTATTCGTGCATGTGGCGTGGGCTTCCGATATAAGATGATGGGAGAATCGTCAGACGTCCAATATTCTTAACATCACCATCTGAATGAATAGTATCACGCAAGTGTATATAGTCCTCAGATCGTAGCTTTGCCTGATTGAATCGGATGAACGCTAATCGTTCGGTCTCGACTTTGACATACATGTCGACAGCGAATTGCTGGAATAGCCGACGGCACTTCAGAATGACATTCTCCTCATGTGTACGAATCATCATACGATACGCATAGTAATTCATTGCGCTTAGATTTTTATTCGTTGATACGCCTGAAAATGCAAAATTAAATGAATTGTTAATGGAAAGAAATAATAGCAATAATTACTGTGTGAATATTGTACCTGTAATTGGATCGACCATCTTCAACGTGATGTCGTATCCGTCTTGCCCTCGCCAATAAATGATTGGATATTGTAACGCATCGTACAAACGATGTGTCTCGTTTACACGATGCATGATATTGCTTCTTCGCTGAACGACAATGTCTCGCGATTTAGTTGGATCGCCAACAATAATTGCAGCAACATCATTAACGGTGGGTGCATTGAATCTTCGCACATGTTCACCTGTTGGGGTACAATCCGCTCTTATGACAAATTTGTGCGTATCCGATGGCATTCGTTCCAATGCTGTTTTGAACATATTAACCACAGCATTATTAGCGTGAAAAAATGCTTGCAACTGTGCAATAATTCGTCTCTTTAACTGTTGTGTTCCCTGTATATTGCACCGCACATTCAGCTGATCCACCATCGACGAAATGAAATATATTTGAAGAAATTGATGCGGTTCATCTGATGTTGGCACCATTGAACCATGCAAATGATATATTTGTCCTTGTATCTGTAATTGCAAACAATCATTTGTTGAAGAATACGGTGTAACTTCTGATCGTGTGATGGTGTAGTGTGTGGTGTATAAGTAGTTGTTATGTGTTGCAATTCATTGTGTTGGTGTGAGTAATTGGTTATGTGCGTTGTATCTTTTACCTTGCAAGTCGGCATGAAGCCGCCTTCTCGAATGATATTAGCTCCAAAGGAAGTCATGCGAAAGCAGTTATTGTATTCAAGGATGTGTTGAAGAAAATGGCTGGAATCGGGATCACTTCCATCGAACAATGGTTTCAGTGGCTGTGGTGGTGTAAGTAATGGATCCAGTTTGACTTTTCCACTTGCGCAGCACAATCCAGCCGTTTCTCTTTTAAACTTTAATGCATTGCAATATCGGCATATAGTCGTCATTGGTCCAATATCTAAATTTTCATCATCACTGTAGTTCGCAGTGGGATCATATTGGAATGCCAAGCGATTGTATGATGCCAATGATCTTCGTGTGCTCACGCGTTGTCTCAATCGGGCATTTTCTCTTATTATATTTTTTCTTTCTTCGCTTAAGTTCTGTGAATACACTTGTTGCTGGCTTGCATGTCTTGTGCGGCGGCCGATGTTCGCACGTCGTCCTCTAGGCATTTTGGACTATGGACAAAGTGGTGAATTTAGCCTCAAATGCACGATCCAAATAATTTACACAGTTCAACTTACCACCTTAAAGACAAATGCCTACTGTTGAAATTCAATAAAAATTTGCACAATACACGTGATTGATTTGATGGTTTCCAATTGATATGTTAGGAAACGAATAACTTATTTTTTTTACTTTTTTTTCACAATTTCACAGTGAACACAATACCGGTTTGTCACATGAAATTAACTGAGCAGAGACCAATGAGTAGCTGTCAAACAATGTATCACGCACCGGCGCCATATTGTTTTATCAAATATTGGTTTGTAGTACATGCTATGTATCAGAGATGGCACTGTATCTGTCAAACAATGTATCACGCACCGGCGCCATATTGTTTTATCAAATATTGGTTTGTAGTACATGCTATGTATCAGAGATGGCGCTGTATGTGAAAAAAGATTTTCCCGCTTTTCTTTTAAATTTTTCCTGAATTTTCTTTGCTATAAACCTCACGGAGCCTGAGACCTTTCCAACGAATGCAAAACCGTGGAAATCGGTTCGTGCGTTCTGGAGTTATAGCGTCAGGAAGGAAAACCCGACTTATTTTTATATAGTAGATTAAAACTAAATTGGAGGTCTAAACGTGCTCTATAAGTTTGATTTCAGAATTTTTTTCGATATCTTCAACGAAAAAAGAGTAAATAGCAAAAAACAAATTTGACTCCCCAAATTTATGGCTTTTTCGATCGATATCCCGAGAACGATGAACGATACGGGAAAAGTCTATAGAACCTTAATTATAGATCGTAAGAAAAGCAACAAAAAGTATTCGATAAAAATTTTCGTATCTCAACGGAGAATCGAGTTATGATGAAAAACTTGAATTTAACCCTGTTTTCAAGATGGCGGAAAATGCACAAGGTCATTTTGGTCACAATTTTGAAGTTAAGCTTTTCTAGCCACCTCCCCCCCCCCCCAAATAATATCCAAAATTTAGCTTTCTCGGTTCATTTGCATTTCTAACTCGATTTTTCCGACGTAATGACTGGATTATATCTAATATATGCAAATCCCATGTCACAGTGTTTGTATCAAAACTCCTCCGAAACGGCTTGACCGATTCTTATGAAATTTTTTTGTGTATATTTGGTAGGTCTGAGATTAGAGCGAAAACTATTTTTCACACCCCTGTGTGATAAGGGTGGCCCACTCCAAATTTTATTTTCTTATTTTATTATTTTTTTTTTTTATTATATAAAAATCTCGGATCACAGTGTTTGTAGCTAAACTCCTCCGAAACGGCTTGACCAATGTTTTGAAATTTTTTGTGTATTTTGTTAGGTCTGAGAATTAAACGTAAACTATATATAAATATTGCTACAAATTCCATACAAAATTATTTAAACTGATACCAAATGATTATGTATTTTCCTTTGATTTAAATGTGGCTTCTAAATCCTGATATTCATGTGTATTTTGTTACTTGAGTTGCTAAGTCGGTTCCGATGACGTCTGTACCTAGTACATTCGTAGCGTAGTACGTTTGAATTATTTAAGATCCCAGCATTACATGCGGTCGGTTAAAATTAAACCTCCCAGGGATTTTCATTTATTAAAGGAGTAATTTAGAGCTAATTGGACTACTGTGAAGTGCCGTTGGTAAATGTAAACAGCTAGAACAAACTGACTGACTGAATGCGTATGGTATAAATAAATAAATAGGTCTTCGTGGCATAGTGAGCGAATTGCTAGTTCGATTCCAGCCACGGTTCAAATATTTGCATGATCTACTGATTTTGTTACATTTATAGGTCTATTATAATTAGTATGTATTTACAAAACATATATATATATATACTTAAGTATTTTATCAGCTGAAGTGTCTGTGGGAGGGGAACATAGCTTGAAGAAACTGACGACCGTTGGGGTAGAAAGGTTTACGAGTGGAGACCCCGCACTAGATGGAAAGTTTGCTTGGAGCCATTGGGTAGGCCGCACAAGTTCTATGTAATTTGTGCTATAGTGAGTTTAAAGTTGCATGGGATATTTCTGTTAACTAAGTATTTATATTATTTGAATTTTTCTACTTCTGGTATTGTCTTGTCTTGTGTACAAAATAACGTACTTAGCCAGAAGTCTAGACATCCCACCATCTGTTATTGTGTTTCCTTTGTCATGCCATCTCTCTTCCATCAAAGGACAAGCAGGCGCACGGCTCATTACCATCCGTAATTAGTTGATATACCACCGATTCGTACACACCGTTTTGGTACTACGTACGTTCTTAATGCGTACATTTATAGTATGTGACACTTAACCGTCGTTTATTTTTCCTAAAGAATACAAGAAATAGGTTTCTTCTAGTTCTTCGTGCTTCATCTTAGACCACATCATCGTTTACCATCATTTGAGATTGTGGTCAAACGAAAATCTATCCGGTAAAAAAAAATGTCGTGTGAAATGTTTTAAATTTTTTATTTTAATTTTGCTTGTAATGAACCAGATGCTTTGTTAAGGCTATATTTGCGCTTCGCACACATCTTACTCGTATGTTTAATTTCCTGTAAAGATTAAGGAGCAGTCAAAAGAAGTAATTTATTTGTGTGTTATTAAAGTAATTGGTACAGGGAATGTTGAAATAGATTAATTTAAATTTTCTACAAAATTGTTTGCGGTAAAATAATTAACATTTTTGAATAATGCGGCTGCGGGTTGCTTTGTTTACTTTAAAGCAAATTTTATATAAAGTTAATATGATATATTAACTGACTTGCACCTAAAAATCTAAATATATAAACAAAGTGGGGTTAGTTACATCATTTATAACTCAAGAACGGCTTGACCGTTTTTTATGATCTTTGATTTGTTGGATTTGTAGAACAGAATAGAATAGAATATAATATTTTAATTGTACACCAGGAATACTTAAAAAAACTAATTTAAGCTAAATAAAGAACAATAGGCGGCCTTATCGCTGAAAGCGGTTTCTTCCAGGCAACCTTTGGATGGAAAGTAAATAACGAAGCAGTAATGGACAGCGGTGCACAGAGTATATTTACAAACGAATGAAATAAAACATATAATAATTATATCTATTAAAAACTGTACTTATAATCCTAATACATCAACAAATACCTAAAGATAGATTAATATATACCCAAATAATAACCTAAATCTTACAAATAATCTAAAATGAGGACAATAAAATTAAAATAAATAATAAATAAATAAATAGGTAACTCAAATGACAAGAAAGCTAGACTTTATAGTAATGCTGCTTTAATCTCAGCTTAAAAGAGTGCTGTGAAGGAGCCAGTCTAGTTTCCACACGCGGCGCATTCCACAGGCACACTGCTTCGTCAGTGAATGACTTCCCGTAGAAGGAACTAGAGTGTACGGGTGTTTTGAGGGATAAGTTTTCCGATGACCTGAGAGAAAAAGTATTGGAAGAATGGAGATAAGCAAACCTTTCTTTAGGATAGCAAGGAGAGTAGGGATTGAATAGAATAGAAACGAGAAGAGACAGAATATGAAAGTCACATCAGTTAGGAGATTTTATAATCTCGGAACCTCCGGCTTAAATCGAAGATAATTGACCGCTAGGGACATCAGTCACGGCTTTAATTTAGCTATGTTGGAGGCCGTAGGGCGGCCTAAAGACTATTATAGCGTTAGAATTGGCAATTACCTCTTGCAAACTGCTTATGGTACCATTCTGAGCTATGCTGCCAACTGGTTACAGTCGGCAGTCCCTTTGGTAAGTAGGCAGTTGCAGTTGGCACAACTGCCGACTGCAACTGCCAACTTGCCCAAAAGATGCCGCAGGTTAGGGGGAAAAAAACTGGAACATTGGCGATGTCGCAAAATATACTTAAAGTTTATAGAAATCCAGAAACTTAGTACCTAATATATAGGTATATTAGATGAAAGTATAAAAATAAAATTTATTTCTCACCAAAAAACACAACTTACCTACATACTGAATTTAAAATAAAACTAAAAACAAATTTAGAAGTAGTTACCTAACAACTAAGGCATATACAAGTATATACAGCGTAATAAGTAGGCAGGTAATGTACATGAAATTATAATTTTATAATCTACTTAAACCTTCAAGGATCTCGCCGCCGCCGGTACATTCTTGTATGGTTATAGTACCTGACCGATTAAGTACAAGTCATCATGGTAATAACAAAATAGATAGATAATAATGTAGGTAGGTACATATATTAGAGAAAAATGATGTTTAAATTTTATCAGTCGGGGAATAAAGGTTATTTTTATATTAATTTATGATTTTCTGCAGTTGCAGTCGGCAGCTGCAGTTGGCAGTTGCATTCGGCAGTTGCAGTCAGCAGAGTAGCTCGGGATACTACCTATTTTTGTAGATTCACAAGGTTCTATCTTGAATCCTATTTCTTTTAACAATCGTGTAATTATGAAAAACAGCGGCTATACTATTTTCACGTAGCAAATTAAGAAGTACACAATACCTAATAATCACTAATTACGTCTTCTTGTTTCGGGCAGAACAATCTTTTAAAAGTAAGATCGAAAGATAAAACAGTTTTAATCTCAGAGATTAATTAAGTAGACTCACTTTTCCCATCAAAGAAAATAACTTAAATGCGAACTTTGGAATTCAAAGGATTTTTTACATTCGTTGATTCTGGCTGGGGATTTGTAATTCAAAACGAGATTTGGTTACTTTGTTTTTTACGAAGCTTTAAATGAAGTGTGACAAAAAATATAATTCAAAGTATTTTTATGTCGATCCACGTAATATAAACTTTATTATATTACAGTTATTATTATTCTATTACAATGACCTCCGTAGCGAATAGCTGACTGAGACGCAGGAGGTGGTGGGTTCGATTCCCGCCACGGAGCAAATGTCAGCATAATCTACGGATATTTATTTCAGGTCAGGATGTTTTTCCGGTGTTTGGTAATATACGCACAAAAATGAAAGGGATTATTTTAATAATAATAAATACATTTGTTAAATGTTTACCATAGATATGTGAAATTTATCATGTAAAAAACAAACACTTTATTAAACTTATGTTGTGCTATTGCATAATGCTTGCCATCTAGCCACAGATACGTATTGGTGACGTCTCGAGATATCTCTTATTGTCCTTTTCTAACCCAAAACCCGCAGCCATTTCCCAAAGAAATATCAAAGCAGCCTTTATTTTTGGATGTCGATTGCAAGAGTAGGCAGTACGTTTTATATCGAATTAATCACCTAAACTTAGTTGCTTTTCTTTAAAATTTGATATTATAACTAGTAGATTTTTTTCGAAAAGTCTTTTTTTAGGTTTTGAGAATACGTCACTTGAATATCGTCCGTATATTACCAAATACCCTGTACATAATAAATAAATATATTTATATAGTAAATATGAAGTACTGTCACGTTTCTAAGATGCGTGACCTACGAGGCAATACTTTGCTATAGGCGATGCACTTAATATCAGGTGGGCCGTATGTTTGTTCCATCTCCAAGTCGTATAAAAAAAGAAGCCAATTAAGGTAGTTTTTCGTTTGTTTCAGATGATCCCTGTTCGGGGCGCAGCCTCGTCCTGGCGATATGTGGAGGGCTGGAGTATTCTTCATCACGCAGATAGTCGTCTGTCAGTTTGCTACTGGTAAGGCAAAGCTACGGGCTATCGATAAGTGATACTAACGTAGAATGAGTGATAAATAGATAGATAATTCTTTATTGTTACACCAAATTTCAATAACTTAACCTAAAAAAAGAAAGAAAAGAAAGAAAATACAATTATTCGCATTACAAAAATAAACAATAAAAACTAAACATATTAACATTAAATAGAAAATTACAACAAGAAAAAAAACGCCTTCAGTGTGATGGCAAAAAGGCCTTTTGCTCGGCATATGCATGTAACCATGCAGGAGCGCTGGTCTTCTGCTGAGACCAGTCTTGTTTTCAAACTTAAAGTCTAATACGTGGTGGTACAATGGACGGCTTTATCGCTCAATGCGATCTCTTCCAGGCAACCTTTGGACTGGATTGAAAAAACGTGAGATGAGACGGTGTTGCAATAAATAACTATTTAAGTAGGATGAAAATAAATAATTACTATATCTAAAATATACGTACCAGTTATTAACATAAATAAATATCAAATACTTAAGTATATACTTTAAAAATATATATCGAAAGGAAATACAACGTTTATTCTAAATAAGCTACACGCGCGCACGAATGATAGGTAGGTACAAGTATTGGAAAGCGCAGCGTAGGACGGCCCTACACTAAGTGAAAAGCGACCGGATAAAAGTTGCTGGGAGCCGTTGGGTGCAGGCCACACAATATTGGTTTTCTGGAAATCTACGCGTGAGGCATATATTCAGCAATGGACATCCTGGCTGATATGACGTACGTAGATTTCTGATTGATGGACATATGGAGGGTTATATCCAGTTGCATGTGAAATTGCACTGGCTGAAGACGATTACAAAGTACATTTATTTTGGTATATTATTATCTTAATATATATAAATCTCGTGTCACAATGTTTGTCTTCAATAGACTCCTAAACCACTTAACCGATTATAATAAAATTCGCACACCATGTGCAGTTCGATCCAACTTGAGAGATAGGATAGCTTACATCACAATTTACACTCGCAATATTAATTTAATGCAAATTATTTGTTTTGACAGTCACAACTATCTGTTAGCTCCAAACGATTCTACCAGATGGCGGTATCTGTTGACTGGATTGAGTAAGTAATCAATAGATGGCACTGCTATGGTAAACCGACAAACGTGTCATATAAGCTACAATTCAATAGCATGATTACCACGTGTTATTGAGGCTAAAGTATAAATTAAATTTATTTTGTAGTAAACGAAATACCGTGAAATTCAATTATTTCTACTTTTTTAATTATCATAATCACACTAATATTATAAATGCGAAAGTTTGGATGTTTGTTTGTTACTCAATCACGTCGTAACGGCTGAACCGATTTTGATGAAATTTAGTAGGTATGCACGTATATTATAATCTGGATTAACACATAGGCTACATTTTATCCCATAAATCTGGTCCCCATGGGATAAAAATGGGGTGTCAAGTCAAGTTGCAACAGCGACTTTCGCTTTGTTTCTAGATTACCTAGCTACACATGTAGTAGTGTAACGCGCACGAAGTCGCGGGAAACAGCTAGTATTTGTATATATATTTAGTTTATTAATAAGTATAGGTAGTTTATGTAGGTTTATAGATACATCGCCGTCTTTTTGATTTTATTTTGTCCTGTCCATCCAAAGGTGGTCTGGAAGACATCGCTTTCAGCGATAAGACCGCCCATTGTACTTACCTTAATTTTGGTGTAGTTTTAATGTATTTTTAATTTTGTTGGTGTGCAATAAAGTGTATTCTATTCTATTTAATTTGAGAGATGAAACGAAGAAATATAAATGTATTTATTTTGCGCCTTATGACGAAACTTGGATATTCATAATAATATTATAAATCGAAATTAACTCTGAAATTTTCTCCGTCACTCTCTGTCTCGTTTTCACGACTAAACCGCTGCACCGATTTCGATGAAGTTTGGTATATAAATATATTATGATTAGGATTGGGACATAGCCTACTTTTTACCTGAATGCACAGAAGGTGCAGTTTATCTAACATCCGATATTGATCAGATTACCCAAGTTCGAATACAATAACTTGTATTGGTGAATGGCGAACAAAATGCACCCACATCCACATTTCTGTGCAATGGGCCAGTTGCAACCTTTGTTGTCAACGGTGAGGGAACCGCAAAGGTTGCATTTGTTATAAATTGCTCGGGCATTCAATTGAAACCCAACGTGGGGCAAGAACTAACTAAACATCGCATCGTTGTGATATTATTTACTGAAGTAAATATATAAAAAGTAATTTACTCACGACTGTATCAAAAATCAAAATTATGTTTCTTATCCTTGCATTTTTGAAGTGAAAACTTCTTTAGGCGCGTTGGGTATTTTTTGAGATGGGGAAAAACCATTAAACTAGCGACACTGTCACTGTTACTGTCACCGACACCTCTGTATATGAAGTGAAAACTTCTTTATGTGCGTTGGGCATTTTTTGAGGCGGGAAAAAACCACTGAACTCCACTATTGATCTTACCGGCCTTAGTCTTAGGCTATTCGCCTACTACGTCACGGAAGTGGTCAAATCAATGTTTGCAATCAATAAACACTGCAAGGTCCCTACGCCCACTGCTATTTCAGCTTTCTTGCATGGTGACTGGATTAGTTACCTACCTTAACAGAATAGATTAATTTATTGCAGACAATGCCCATACACAACAAAATCACAAATACAATGTCAAATTAAAACATAATACTAAATAAACAAAATAAATAAAATTAAAAAATAAAATTCAACAAGTTAAATACAAATCAATAATAATATAAGTAGTAAAATATTTAAAAAAAAATCAAAAGTCCAATATCTAAAGAACATATAATTAAATTTAAAATTAGTACAGATTAAAAACAAAATAAGTTAAACAATTATTACCCAGGTACTTTTACTCAGCCAATCTTCCATTAAGCAATGATCCTCTTCATCCAAAGGTTGTCTGGAAAAGATCGCTTTGTTAAGCGATAAGACCGCCCGATTATGCCTACATTTATTAGTTTTTTAAATATATTTTTATCTGTTGTGTCTAGCTTGTAAGGTTATAAAGAATTTTCATTCATACTTTTCTTTCACAGAGAGTCCACCGACCTCAAGCACGGAAGAAGAGCAAACTGTGACGTCATTCTACGCATTGAGCACATATATTGCGCCCGCGCCGGTCATGCTGCGTCTCGGGAACTCCACTATCGATAGCACCAAGTCCTTCAAAGTACCGCAGCCTTCTCAGGAACCACCGAGTGCGCAATCAGAGAGTGCTGCTCTTTCAGTTTCAAAGGTAGTGATTTATAGGAATAAGCATTTCAGTCGATAGAAGTCGATTGAATGAATTAATGAAAAAAAAATCTTTATTGCAAAAGTAAAAATAATCTGTACCACTGTTCCACTGGTTCATCTCATGGCGTGTGTTCTGACCGCCAAGCAAGCATCGCTGAGCGAGTATCGCTGAGCGAGTGTTGATATACGTGTCTCTTTTACTGACATGGAAGCTATATCTTTTGTTCGTTTCTTGAGTGAGAAAATAGTTGATAGCTAATCGCTTACTCACCGGCGGTGAGACAAGTGCCTAATAAAGCACCGCCCCGGAACGTATTAAAAATATTTCATCTATTGACAGGTGGAAATGATGCCACATGTAGTGTCAATGAAGAACACGTACTTCGACCATGACAGGAAATACGGGCCGACCTTCGAGGACGCTTCAGATGGGAACGTGACGAAAATCACGGTGCAGTTGGGAGAAGACGCTCATTTGAACTGTAGGATCAGTCTGTTGCAAGATAAAACGGTAAGTGAACATTATTTAAAAACTAATAAAAAAACCGACTTCATAGTTACCTATCAGGTGCAAAATTCTGCTAAAATATAAGAAAATAACGATTATGAAGCCATACGACTATTTAACGATTATGATTGTTGTTCCTGTCATGAGCCGCCAAATTGTGTTAATAGAATACCAAAAAGTATCTACAGTGGCCATTTTGCGACGATACCATTGTCATAGTGAAGCGATTGGTTTAGTAGAATTGGGCCCCAGGAATGTTTACACTAAAACTCAGAATAGAGCACGTATTAATACACATCTGTGATATCTACTGTTGTTCTGTGGGGTATCTTTAAAGCAACTGGTCTGATAGTAGACAGCCTGTGATCTCCAACACAATACCCTAACTGCGATACATCAACTGTTTCTTGTTGAGAAGTTCTATGTCCTTCAAAGTTTTGTCAAAGTCAAGTCGTCTTGTCTGAATTGTCAAGTCTGAAATCTTATGTTCAGTTGTAGACTTCCTATGGCTGTCATGATGATGATGACGATGAGTGTATTATCTTATTGGATTAGACCAGAACGCACCCCTGATCTTGTTTCTCATAAAACACTCTTCCTTCATCCTTCCGTCTTTATTTTGTTAAGTAAAGGCAACGTTGTTTTCATAATAAATTATGAGCTTAAAATGTTATCCGAACAATTTCAAGGAAGGCTACACAAAATCCGGTTTTGTTTTTATCTTCTCTTGAAGAAATGCTTCTTAATATTAGAGTGGTATTATGCAGGCTATAAAGCCAGCAAGTATTAACTTTTAATTAATACTTATTTCGTTTTAATTATTAATTACAGATAACAAACTCGTGCAAATAAATTACGCCTAGACCTATTAACATATTTTTTTTACTAACCTATGTTGTCCCACTGCTGGGCAAAGGTCTCCCCATCTCCCCTCCATCCATCACGGTCCACAGCCAAATCTGACCCAATCTGGTTTGAATGCATCCAGGTCGTCTTTCCATCTTTTACATAATAAATTATGAGTTATATTATCATAAAATTAAGATCCACTTGGTACAACATTTACAATGAAAAAATTACAATGCCAATGAAACGTCTCCATTATCGTAAAACGAAACAATATACATAATAACAATTAGTCGAAAAAATTTTTAGAAGATATATAGAAGACCGGGGTACCGGAAGATGGACAGCGACGTCGGGGTCGGCCGCGAAAGCGTTGGCGCGACGACATCAATGAATTCGAGAAGGAATGGTGGGAATCTGCCAAGGATCGTGATAGGTGGAAGGAGTTGAGGGAGGCCTTTGCCCAGCAGTGGGAAAATGTAGGCTGGTTAAAAAAAAATAGTAGACCTGCTTACCCACCCGCGGCTTTGCGCGCATGATTTGATAAAAAAATTACCCTCCTTCTGCGCAGTCATGTAAAAAGTAGCCTATGCCCCAATCCCGACCAAAATATATTTATAAACCAAATTTCATCGAATTTGGCTCCGCCGTTTAGTCGTGAAAACGTAGCAAACAGACAAAGATACAGAGTTACTTTAGAATTTATAATATTAGTACGGATTTCGAATTCAATATAAATGTATTCATTGAAAACAAAAGGATCACTTTGTACCGCCTGTTCCTATGCGACTAACCCAGAAAAGAATCAGGAAAAAAACAAATAATATGTAATAATATAGGTATTGCATGAAATATGATTAAATTACAAGATGTCAATTTACAAGGCTAGTTATTATGTTTAATGAACGCATTAACAGTACATTATTGGAGCGGCCAGCAAAAGAGGCATTGATGGACGAACGTGTTAATGTGGGCTGGGGAGAAGCCAAGGCACACATACGTAAGTCCATCAATGCCTGGTGGTGGCCAAGGCTTGTATAGTATTTTTCTCAAATAATGCGCGGAAATAATAAAATAAAATAATAAAAACAATTACTTTTCAAAATCAATGACGAACAACGAACAATAATAGTTTTTCCCGCGTTAAAGTGTTCATTTGTTTTTTTTTTTCAATAAATAGCTTTGTATTCGCAAGCCAGTTTAAAATTTAAATAAAACCTTTGATGAGTTACCTCCTTGGTTGCCGTGTTCCGGAGTAAAATATCGTGCCATTTTTAAATTACACGACAGATATGAGTTTACTATGTAATTTATTCTGCCGCTAAACCACGACAGATATGGATTTTCATACAACTTTTGCCGGCCGCTGCTTGCATATATTTAGCCAGTACTGTAATTGCGATTTATCTCGAAGAAGGTTGTCAAAATAATGCTCAAATTTCCAAGCATGTTTGAGAAAATTAAATTTTCAACGAATTTTCTTTTTAATATGATACAAAACATAGTATCTTACAAATTAGTTAAGTACAACGGCAACGTTTACACTTGACGCATTACGTTGGTGTATCTACTTAATTCCACTAATAAAGTTTCGATTCAATTCGCGAACCTTCATCAGGATAAGTGCGATCCGCTCCGAATTACGTCTCGCCTCGCACTGCGCACTGCAGCTCTTTGCGCGCGATAAAACGGTACGTGATAAATCCCGTATTTATAATAATGAATAAAAGCATACCTATACTAAAAAAACGACCATATAATATAACAAAAGTAATTCATTATTTTATTATGTCGTCTAAATTTATCCTACTGCCGAAAAAGAATAATGTTAATCTGAAGATTGTGGGTCAACCCATATTGGTTCCAAGTAAAACACTGTAGGCCAAGACGCCGATATATCTTACTGGTTTTGCATGATTTTGTCTATTGATATTAGATCCAATACTAGCTTTGTTTGAATAGGATGATGTATTATCCTCTTACATATTAAAGTCTAGCTATAAATCAAGCTAAACTCACTGTTGTAACTTGACACCCCATTTTAACCCCATGGGACCTGATTTATGGCATAAAATGTAGCCTATGTAGTAATCCAGGTTATAATTTAAGTATATACCAAATTTCATCGAAATTGGTTCAGCCGTTATGACGTGATTGAGTAACAAACAAATAAAAAAATAAACAAACATCCAAACTTTGACATTTATAATATTAGTGTAATAAATAAAAATACAAAAATATTTATGGTTTTAACTAATTTGTACAGGTAAACGGCTGTAATTACGCAAGGACAGACAAACAGTTTGGTATCAGTTCCAAATCAAATTCATATATTTGTTAAAATTAAGGTAGGTATATAAGTTCATACACAATTCTGCGGTCTCATATATTTCAACAAACGTATCGGCATGCAATGTTGTTAGCTAAAACTTTATCGAGAGCAATTTAAATTTAACAACAACAATATTAATTATGAATTTGGTAAATTTCGTATCAAGAAAACATTTATCTATACATAACAAATGTTTTTGTCTAAAAATTCATACAGTGTAGAAAGGTTTAGCAAGTAGCCATAACTTTAACTTAGTCGCAATTATGCTTGTTGGTTTTTGATATCATTAGAGATTTTATTAATAATTTGTCCGCACCTAAGGTATTTTTTTAACACGTTCGCTGCATTACGAGATCAATCAGATCTCTTGCAGGACTTTTGTATTGTGTGTTGACTATAATCGTGTTGTTTCACTCCTTGCGGAAGGCTCTAACGTGTAAAGTTCTTTAAGTATGAGTAAGACAAATATATATATTTGCTTCCTATTTAAAGGTGAATTCAAGGACATAAAAAAATATAGAGATGGATTGGGTCCCTAACGCACAGTAGTATAATTATTTCCATTCCTTGCGTTAGGAGACCTGTCGGTACTCGTGAAATCGTACGCCTCGTAGACGCAAGAGAGGGAGGGTGGGCGGCGCGGGCGCCGCGTGACTCGATTTAGTGTTGTCCTAGCATCGACGTGGGAAGTCGCGCGCACGGTTCGAAAATATCACTACGTAATTGTATTTTAAAGTGTGTTGATTATTTTTAATAAACAATGAGTAATTCTAAAGGGGAAAAGTGCAAAAAGTCTAATTATTTTGGTGAAATTTCTAAAAACGAAAACTCAACGCCGGATTATACTTGAAAGAGGAAGTACAGAAGCGATAACTGAATACATTCTGAATATTTAAATTCAAAATAAAATATAAATTAAAAATTGTGTTTGTTGCTGTTATTCTGCCCTATGCCGCCATACAAAAGTTGAAAAAACTTTCCATTTTGACTTTTAAATATTCAGAACGTGATCAGTTATTGCTTCTGAACTTCCCATTTCAAAAACGGTCATCAATTTAATACCACCATATATTGTTTTAAAGCAACAACAGCCTAAGATCAAAAATACATATAAGACACTCGAATAACTTTTCACTATTAGAAAAACTAATAAAATTAGACTCCATTGCATTTATCCGTGATGTGGGTGCATGCTTTTTATATAAATAATGCATTTTATTACAGAATTTCCTGAAGGAAGATGTACAGATGTTTTCCAACGTGGCAACAAAAAAAGACGTTGTGTGGGTTGTTACGAAAAATTACGACGTACAGTCAACAGCACTGACACTTCTAAAAAAGCCAAAAGAATTATTACCATTTGCGCGCAATGTGCTTACCATGTTTTAATGAAAAACACTTTTAATAAAACTTTTTCAATCGACGAGATATTATTTTATTTCCATCACTACTTTACTACACATATTGAACTATCTTCGGTTGCGGTAAGAGATACAATCGATACCTAATTTTTTTTTGGTATTTGTAGTTTATTCTAATGTCATAACTGCGTGCGAACCTAGCAAAATGTAGAGCAATAGCCTCTCTTGACTCACAAAAACTTCAAAATATTATGTCATTGGTTTTTTGGAAGATATAAATTATTTTCAAAACTGTATTTTTAGGAGACTAATTAAGTCTCAAACGCACCAAAGGGTAGGTTAGTTTCGAGATATTTTAGGTCTCCAAAGCACCAGCTGAGAGTTTTTTGAAAATGATGGCGCAGTGAACGTGTTAAACCGGGTTTATCTAAGGACCCTAGGAAACATTTCTGGGTTTCGCACATTTCTATGGCATGCCGAAATTATGAAGGTTTCGACTACTTTACTATAAAAACTTGTAGCTTAATTTTAGTTAACTGTTTTTTGGTGTTGGCTAGTCCAAGTATTGAAAATGTTTGTGTAGGAATGATTCCAACATTAATAACAAACACATGTTGTTAACAACATGTGGCTGTTGCAACACAGCCGAAACGTCGGGATAACAAATAAAAAAGGTAGATACGCGTTAAATACCCGTTTTAATCAGTAATTTTACATTTTTTAAACATATTTTAGTTAAAAGTTTGAAAAATACTATATAGGGTGTTTGTATACACACAAAAATGAAAGGGGTTATTTTGATGAGCATAATAAATAAATTTGTTAAATGTTTACCATAGAAATGCGAAATTTATATAGGTATGTAAAAACAAACACTTTATTAAACTTATGTTGTGCTATTGCATAATGCTTGCCATCTAACCACAGATACTGTATATGTGACATCTGAAGATATCTCTTGTTATCCCTTTCTAACCCAAAACCCGCAGACATTTCCGAAAGAGATATCTAATCGGCTTTAATTTTTGGGTGTCGATTGCAAGAGTAGGCAGTAAGTTTTATATCGAATTAATCACCTAAACTTGGTCAATTTTCTTTAAAATTTGATAATATAACTATTAGTTTTTTTCAAGGATATTTTTTTAATGTTTTCAGAAACCGTCACTTGCATATTGTCAGTACATTACCAAACATCCTGTATGTTCCCTTCACTTAAGGTGTTCAATTTAAATTTAAATTAATTGCTCCCATCTACTCACAATAACATAATATACCCATATTAGTATTACAGATTAAAAGCTTACAATTACGAGTATCTTTAAAGGACGACCTCTGTGGCGCAGTGGTCGAATAGCCAGCTGTGACGCATGAGGTTGCAGATTCGATTCTCGCCGCAGAACAAATGTTTGAATGATCTACAGATATTTGTTTCGGGTCTGGATGTTTCTCCATATATTATAAGTATGTATTTACAAAAAAAGTATATAAGCATTATATCAGTTATCTGGTTTCGATAGTACAGGCTCTGCTTAATTTGGGGCTAGATAGTGCCCTGTGAAAAGTCCAGCAATAATTATTAAAAAAAAATTGATACCTCGTGAGTTAGTCTCAATACATTATCCATCCGCTATGAAAATGCTGTGTATAATCGTGTCCTTTAAATTGAACCTTATTTTTATGGACATACGGAAAACTAATTGAGTCTAACATGTGTGGTTTCCCACGACGGAGGAATCACCTTTATCTAGGTTCTTATTATTAGCATTTTAATTTACCCTACATATTCTCGTCATTTCTTTTCATTTCTGAAGTATTCAAACGTAGTTTGAATAATGTGGTTTATTTTGGCTTTTATTTATCATATTATATTAATAACCAACTTTTTATTAATCGACTATCGATTTTAACATGCTTAATGTGTGTCAGAATGTTTTACTGTTCATGTAGCCACAGAGTGGAGTTAGATTTTAGATGAACGAAGTGGTAAATTCAATTCAATTCATTTATCCATTTTTCAGATGTCTAAGATCCATATTCGTTAGTAAAAAACTTAAATCAAACATGTCTCATGAGTTAATATAAAGTATAAGCACAATAAAACAAACACTATTCAAAAACTCGTAACAACAATAAAAGTTTAAATTTAAGTCCCTCACTCAAGTCCTGAGCCAATAGTCTCTAACAAAGACTATTCGATCAGAATGCGATTGAAGGGCTTCGTAATCGGCGAGTCGTACTTGTCATGACCTGCAGGATGGTGTTGGTGCTGCCTCGCACTCTACTGAGCAGTGAGGCAGTCTTTTTGCGGATGATGGCGTGGAACCCATCGACCCGCGCCGCTGCAAACATGTTAGAAGCGCTGTAAAATTCTCAAGAGTGACATGGTACGAAATGATAAAAAAAATTTAAAAGCTGGCAAAGGTGGTTTTCGTAACATGTCACTCTCGAGAACTTTACCACTTCGTTCATCTAAATCCACTCAGTAGTTTAGTGGTTAAGAGATTTTTACCTCTCAAGTTATTTTTATTCAAAATATATCAAAATTAAAATTTTGATGCGAAAAATTCTAAAATTGATGGTAAGTATAAAAACTGATTTGCTATACCTAATTGTATTGGGCTTTATATATTTTAAACGAATTGACTCATCTGTTTTGAGTATCGTATCATAATGTAATAATAATTACAATACACCATTTTTGGTTCTTGACTTTGATTGGTAGATTTTTTGATCAAAATATGGTGTAACTGTTGTAACTAGCTTAATTAGCCGTTCAATCAACAGTCTAGCCTCTTTACTAAACAGCGCCGTTCAACTACCGGCCGGAATGATATTCAGCCACTTGATCAAACAGCTAGGCATATTACTTAGATCTATGACGTTTCATTACTTGCCTAGTCTGTTGCGTAGCCTAGTAAAAAATGCTAAGGTGTCCATAGAATCTGGTTCACGGAGAACCCCTGCACAGTAGATATTATTGGTCAATAATACATAATTCTTTTATATATATTAAAAAAAATCTAACGACCTACATACGGTATATAATATACCTATATATTTATTTATTTTAAAGTAGCGGCAGCAGACACACTGTATGGCAGTAGGTCATTAGATATTTTTTTTAATAAATAAAAAAGAATTATGTATTATTGACCAATAATACTGTGCAGGGATCCTCCGAGAACCAGGTTCTATGGACACCTTAGCATTTTTAGGTGCCGTACTACAGAGTCTACAGCCGCATGTTACATATTAAATAAAGAATTTCTTATGTCAGATGTTTAATCTGTTTTATTTCTGTCACAGGGTCACCCTATCGTACGAATAGCCTAAGCATTAGCCAGCCAGTTTATTAAATGTCGTAACAAACGCTACGGCTGAATATAAAATTCAGGCGGCTACATAGTTGAACGGCGCTATTTTAGTAAAGATACTAGGCTGTTGATTGAACGGCTAATTAACCTAGTTGGCTGCGATATAACTATGCCAATATTGCCAATGCTCCGGGCCAACCTAATTTACGGAATACAGAGATTTTACGGGCCAAAGGTTTTCACCGATTGAAACGTTTCATCCATGAAATTACAGTCCTCATTACAGTTTTATAATAGCGTATTTATCTTTTAACTTAGAAAAAAGTCCCTCAAAGGTATCCTTAAAGACCATTAAAATATCGTTAAAAACCTCAAATGATTGTATATCTTGTTATCCTGAAGCGCTAACGAGACGGTCGGTATTGTGAAACTAATAAAGGAGAATTACTGTGGGCACTTTAATAGAATGAACCCAATCTCCACAAAAGAATCGTTGAAGAACCTATCTCATTCTCTCTTAGTACATCACATAACTGCAAATAGCAGATATAAAAGCTAAGGCGTGTTAGGCCAACGTTTTTGAGTGTTTTTTCTGGAACTTGTTTGAATCAGATTACGGTAAAAGTCTGTCACCACCTAATGTTAAGTGGTTACCATTGCCTATATCAATCGATGCGATCACCTAGCGTACATGGTCACCCTGAAACAAACAGATGAATCCCTGGTGTCAGATTTTTCAGGTCACCCGAAGACTTGACGATTTTTATAGCCTTCCAAAACAATGGGGCTTATTGAAAAATGCATAAGAAATTTATTTTTTTGAAAACACTACACTCACAAGTATATTTTTGAGATATGTTTGCCAAAGGGCGATGGAACGTAGTATTCTTGGAGTTAAAATAACTGATCGCGTGAAGTTTAAAGAAATAAATATTATGACATTCCCTTGTCAATACATCTATGAAAATCTAATGTATGTTCACAAAAATATTAATTTGTTTGAGAAAAATAGCGATAATCATAATTTTAATACTAGAAATAAAGATAAACTCGCTGTTGCCACTTGTAGACTCCATAAAGTTAGTAAATCGTTTAAAGGGCAAGGTGTACGCTTTTATAACAAACTCCCAAGGGATGTACATAAATTGACAATTAACAAATTTAAAAACGCAATTAAACAAAATCTTTATAAAAGAGCCCACTATAAAATATCGGATTATTTAGATGATAGAGAAGCTTGGGATTGAAATTGCTCCAACTCGTTCAAAATGTTACAATTTAGACGTAATTTATTTTCTGTATTATGTATTGTAAAAGGATCATTAAAAAAACAACCAGCCTTGTTTCTTGCCTTTCTTTCCTGGCTTGGTCGCGAAGGAACAGGCAGTAAAATTGACGTTTCAAAGTGATCCTTGTGATTTTAATGAATAACATATTTGACTTTGACTTTGACAAAACTACAAAAATTCCGTTTTCACCACTTATCCACAGAACCCTAAGCGGCATAACAAAAGCCGAGGTACGGCCACTACTCTTCGTTTTCTGAGCTGAATGATAACCGCAATGACTTTTGAAAGCTGAGAATAGCTGTGAAAGTAATTAGTACCCACTTAGCTCAAGAGCCTTTAGTTCAATTGGATAGCTTATATCCAGATTTTATTCTGATAATGGCTGTCGTTTTAACTTATTGGAGTTGGGTACTGATGGAATTAATAATTTAATATACGGTTTGAGTTATTAATGGGTAAAGAAATTAATAACTCAAATTAAGATCTAGTTTTTGATTGCTCTTAGCCGAAATTTATTGTTGAGATAATTTAAAGTAAACTTTCATTATACTGAATGAAAATTTGAAAACTATACTGATCATGTAGATGATAATCAGAACTAGTAGTATTTTTTAAATTAGACAAACTGCTTTTAGAAACTCTATATCATACGATACGACACCCTCTGTGGTTCTCTGTGTAAGAACTTTGTTTAAAAAAACACAATTTTTCTAAAAGATTGTATGGGTGGGTGTACCTTCAGATTTTTATAATATACTAGCTTCTCTTTACAGCTTCGCATGCGTGGTTTGTCAACAAAAAGTAGCCTTTGTTTCAATCCAGGTCATAATCTCTATATAAATCAAATTTTATCGAAATCGGCTCAATCGTAACTACGTGATTGAGTAACAAACAAAAAAACGTTAAAACTTTTGCGTTGATCTAATATTTTTGGAGCTCATGGGAAATGATGTAGGGATGTTTTTAAGACTGAGCATAATTATATTTTTCAAACTTTCGCGAACACTGTTCATAATTACTGATTAACGGTTATTTGTTGCGTACGTACTTTTTTATTTGTTATCTCGACATTTCTTCTGCGTTGCAACAGCCGTGGCCGCAGGCGGACTGGATTACTTGAAGCTACCGTCGAGAAGTGATGGCAGCTTCACCTTCACCTTCACTTGGTTTTCAGAATTAGAAATGTCCTCGTACATATTACAACACACTACACTAACCGTATCTACGCACTGAGATGACCGATCATGACGCGCACACTTAATGAGGTAAATAAGTCAGCGATAGCAGAGCATCTAGTAGACTCGGGACCAAATCTTTAGATTGAACTTCATGATCCTAAGTTTATCTCTAGTGAACGCAATTATTACAAGAGAATGGTTCGTGAAGCGATTGAAATCAATAAATTTCCCAATTTCAATCGGGACTCCCAGCGTCCTAGAACTCGGTGGTTATTAGGTGTGCGCGTCGTGATAGGTCGTCTCAGTGCTTAGATACAGTTAGTGTAGTGTGTTGTAATATGAACGAGGACATTTCTAATTCTGAAGACGGGTAGTTGCTGCAGCTGCCATCCCTTCTCGACGGTAACTCCAAGTAATCTATTCTGCCCGCGACCACGGCTGTATCAACAACGTTGAAACATCAGGATAACAAATAAAAAAGATACATACGCGATAAATACCCGTTTTAATAAGTAATTATGAGCACAATGATTTTAGAATTGTTTTAAACTTGTGCGAGTATTTTTTTAAATCAGCTCCATTTCAGGTTTCCTGGGTCCGTCGAAGAGGCAAAGACGAGATGCCGGAGCTCCTCACAGTAGGGGCAGTCACCTACGCAGCAGACAACCGAGTGACGGTCGCCAGGAGGTACCCTGGCAACTGGAGACTGCTCGTCAGAGAGGTGAAACCTGATGATGAGGGGGTTTACGAGTGCCAGATCTCAACCCACCCGCCAAGGGTCAGCAAGACTTATCTACATGTCAATAGTAAGTAAAGTAAGTTTGGTTTGGTAAGCTGAGCCTGGTGGCGGACTTCCAGATTATAAAGCTGAAACGTAGAGCTTAATCCGTCACGCTAATGATCGCAATTTGCGTTCTTCAAATTCCCTCCAACTTAAAACTCCTATCCATACGACTCAATTCGTTAGAATCTTTCTTTTCTTTGGATATGTACGTTCCCCGTTTACTCAAAGACGCCTGGACCGATTCGAGAAATTCTTTTTTTGTTTAAAAGGGTGGTTTTTGTCTTCCTAGGTGGTTTCCTTGGCACCAAGTCAGGATCTGATGAAAGGATCCCAAAAAAAAAATCGGGGGCAACCCTCAAAATTTATAGGGGCGCAATTCGGGTGTATGTTTGTTATTACCTCAGAACTCCGTCATTTATCAACCGATTTAGAAAATTCGTTTTTTATTTGAAAGGATATACTTTCATATTGGTTTCATAGAAATTTCATCAAAATCAGTACAGTAGTTTGGTTATGTCGGTTAAATATTTTTTTAAAAGATACTTGTTTTATCAGTAAGATATGGTATTTTTTAAATTTATGATCGCACATAATATAGACAAATGTGCAAAAAGTGAGCACAACGCTAAAAGTATTGTTAGCCTCAGAGGTAGAGGAAAAGGTTTACTATTTATTTTGGCTTACCCAAATGTCTCTCTTCTCAGTTGGTTCCTACTGCGTATCAAGACGGCTTGTCACTACTTCGTCTTCAATAAAGAAATGTAATGTATGGAAACTTCAATAAAGACATTTTACATTCTAACATGAATTGAACTGCAAAAGCTATGAATGGTCTAGTCATAAAGCGAACGTTAGTAGAACAAATGGACCGGTCATTTTTGCCATAGCACCAATACTGTTGGGGTTAACGAGTTCTCAAATGGGTGCTCTCGACTATGCCCGACCGACACCACTACGATCAAAGAGTGAAAACCTAGTTCTATAAGTGCTGTTACACGGGCGATTTAAGTTGCTCTATGTTAGACATTTCAATATCAGAAACATTGTAGCATGCAACTTGCCTCACTGCAATCGGATTGACTAGATAAATTTAAAGACCGGAATACAAAGGCCCAATTAAAGATTTTTAGTTCAGTAGTTTGTAGTTTATATCATAAAGGATTAGCTTTCGGACCGATGACCTCTGTGGCGCTGTCAGCGAATAGCCGGAGGAGGTTGCAGGGTTTAGTCCAAGTTAGATATTTTCTAACACTAACCCTATATGGTTTATTTATAATCTTTAATTTTTTATGATCTCCCCCTAGATAAAATCTACTGGACATTGCTGCATTGATTGTCAAGTTGATTGCAGCAGTTTTTTAATTGAAATATGTTTCAATCTAATTTCATGTACAGCCTGTCACCGCATTCACGACATTCATTTAAACACATTCACACAGTAACTGTAAACTGACATCATATTCAGAATCGTATTTACTGTTTTTAGAAATTGGTTTAATACCGGTAGCTTAAATATTTATCCAGTAATCGATACATCAAGAAGACAACACAAAATTAATACATCAAGCAGCAAAAGGGGTTCAATTCAGCATTATGCCTCGCCACCGATCGACAGCTCGGCGCTGTTACATTGCCGAAACCTTTAGTAGGCAAGTCATTAGAACTCGTAAAAACGAATAGGCACTAATTGGTGTTTGCATACAATTATGATAGATAATTATGATATCTGATAATATGATAATTATATGTATATCAACCAACGCACACCAAATCGTTGACTCGACTCAAAGTAATACAATGAGATGTAAGCTGTATGTGTGACGTAAAGTTAACTGCTCGAAATTGCTGTAATACGCGTGGACGTAAATCGTAAATATGAATCGAAAAGTGGAGTTGAGTTGGTGTTGAGTCAATATGGTGCGATAGGCTTTTTATTAAACTATTGCTCCACTCTCTCGCCAAGCAATACGAAATTGCCCGTGTAGAAGTACCTAAGATAGTCTACGTAAATCTTAGGGGTGGTATTTCCTTTGTTCTTTCTATTAAATCCAGTAGTATTATTAGGGATTCATGCGATTCCTTTATTGTAGTTTTCTTTTTTCTTTGATTTTACCCATTTTGTTATTTATTACCTTTGGTTACCTTATTATTTAGTGTTTACTGAAACTGAATAACCAAATCCTTCTAGCCAGCTCTATATGTCTTTGATAATTATATTATACAAATATATTTATTTTGTGTCCATTTTACATTCTATGAATAAAACAATTATAGGTACTTATACCAAATACAAGACAACAAAATAGGTCGTAACTCAGCGGTGTGCCACTGTAATATATAGCTACTGTAGCGCTGGTATTATGTGACGCCTTTAGTGCGTGTGACGGCAGAAAATAGAAACACGCGTTTACATTATTTAACCTATAAAACATTACAAGATTCACAAAAAATTACATATAAAATTTAAATAAAATATTATTACACAGTAACTACTAAACATTGCACATAACTATTATAGCAAGACTATTATAAGATCAAAAATAATAGCAAAATAAACAACAAATTTCTGCAAATTATTAAATAAATAAAATATTAAATATATAACAATTTTGAGGACTTATTAATTTAACATACAGAACAAAAGTAACCTTTGCAACTAAATCCGACTAAATGTAGGCCCAGAACGACTACCTACTGATGGAGTAATTTGTGAAAGCAACAGAAGTTTCTTAAGTGAAATTTTAAAAGAGTGAACCGATTTATTATTACAGCCCTTTTAAGGTTTATATAATTTTATTTAAATTACATTTCTACGGAACATATTTAATGCATGAAATAATTTAAATATATAAAAATAAGAAGGAATTTTAAGCCACCACCGCATACTGGGCTAGTAACATTATCTTCATTATAATCTAAGTGGAGATCACGCAGTAGAAAACAGTGTAGAACGTCCCCTTACTAGATGGAGAGACGACCTGATAAAGCAGAAACCTTTAGGTCGTCTCTCCATTTCCATCAGCCGTTGGGTGTGGTGCACGAGATCGTTTGCACCTAAGGCCTATATTCAGCAGTTGAAATCCAATGGCTGATAATAGTAATGATTTATTTATGGCTATAATCAAAGGCTGCTTTATCTATCCTTTTCCTCTAGCACCAATATATGGAATATAATATCATTGCCATGCTTTTAGAAGTTTTTTTTATTCTTTAGTTTGTTTAAGTTAAGTCTTGCAACTGAATTTAAAACCAGTTTTCTCCAACCGATTGAGCTGAACAATTTGTCTGATTTGTGTGACAATGCAATAATATGGTACCATGAAGGTAGTCTCATGATGAAGACGGATGGTAGAAAACGAGTAGACTAGTATTTGTGTTCATTTGAATCTGCTTGCGGTTTTAATTATGAATTTATAAAAGCTTATTTTGAAAAAATATTTTTTTTTTCATTATTTAAAAATTAAGATTATATACGTAATCTGCTGGTCACTACTGCACTATACATAGAGCACAAGGCCAAAAGTACCCTCTAAAACTTTCCTTAACCCCTAAAACATTGATAATGATGAAAGATATTGCACTTTACACTAGCTTTAACTAAACTGAAGCAAGTCGTAACCTAGGTAATAAAACAACTACTCATGTTTCAACAGTTTCCGCTAAAAGAGCTAACTCGCCCTATTATTAGCGCCTTTCTTTTTATAAGACCACATCAAGCAAACGGCTGAATATAAATTATGCCATATTCACTTGGTCGTTTTCCCATTTAGTCGTTTCATCATCCGTCCACACGTTCATAAATAAAACATTATGAAACAAAATCCCTCGGTGCCGTTTTTCTAGGCAAGCGGCAATTTGTCACAGTAGCCATCTTGCCGGCAGTTGGTTGACAAAACTGCTGATTTCTGCCTGCTGAATAGAATATTATGCGATAAAAAAATGTATTTTGGAACAATATCAGTAAAATAAATCATAATAGGCGTGGAAAGATTTCTAATGCTTTCTTAAGCCGATGGAGGTCTTCAGGAGCGGTTTGGTGGCAAAAAGTTAGGAATCTCGGGTTCACTTTGGTGGCAGTTTGTGCGTAGTTTTTATCGCTTCGGATGTATTCAAAAGTCAAGGTCAGGGGTCGGCACTACGCTTTTATTTGGGCATTTTATTTGGTGAAATACCCTTTGGGACGACTTCGGATTCAAAACTTTCTATCACTCCCAAAATTACCTTTTTCGGTTTTACGGATGAAAGTTACTTTTAAGTATTGTAAATTGGGCAAATGCAACAAGGTCGAAATAATTGAAAAGCAGTGTGACATAAATTATTAGTTATAAAATGTTAGCGGCCTGTCCCGGCTTCGCACGGGTGGACATTTATTTTTTAAACATTTTTAATGGCTAATTTTTTTACATCTTGGGTTATATTATTGAAATTTTAGTAAGGGATCGCTAATTTTTTCAAGTAATTCTAATGGTGAAATAATCGGACCCGTAGTTTTTGAGTTTATACGTTATAAGTATACAAATCTTTCCTCTTGATAATATTAAGTACACATGGTGTATAGGTAGTAATATACTAACGATATTCAAGTGACGGTTTCTCAAAACACAAACAAAGACTTCTCGAAAAAAAAATCTACTAATTATATTATCAAATTTTAAAGAAAATCGACTAACTTTAGGTGATTAAATCTATATAAAACTTACTGCCTACTCTTGCAATCGACATCCGAAAAGAAAGGCTGACTTGATATCTCTTTCGAAAATGGCTGCGGGTTTTGGGTTAGAAAGGGACGACAAGAGATATCTCGAGACGTCACCAATACAGTAACTGTGGTTAGATAGCAAACATTATGCAATAGCACAACATAAGTTTAATAAAGTGTTTGTTTTTACATGCCAAAATAAATTTCTCATTTCTATGGTAAACATTTCACAAATGTATTTAAAATGTTCATCAAAATAACCCCTCTCATTTTTGTGCTTATATTATCAAACACCCTATTTATAACTCATTCGTGTTATCAATAGCTGATGTGTAGCTAAATATATTCAATAATTATATTGACGAAATTCACAGATACCGTCTTGCATTTTCTCAGTAGGACCTATAAACATAAATAAATAAAATAAATATTGCTGGACATTTCACACAGCGCTATCTAGCCCAAACTAAGCGGAGCTTGTACTATGGGAACCAGTTAACTGATAGAATACTTATATAATTTTTTTTTGTAAATACACCTTGGAATACATATACATCTTCCAAGATGGCTGGTGAGACGTGGCGAGTGATCGTGAGATGTGGAGAAACATGGGGGAGACCTTTGCCCAGCAGTGGGAAAGTACAAGTTAAAAAAAAAACATAATTATAATATATAGAGAAACAACCAGATCCGGAACAAATATCTGTAGATCATGCAAATATTTGTTTCGCGACGGAAATTGAAGCTGCTACCTCCTGCGTCTCAGCCGGCTATTCGCCCACTGCGCCACGGAGGTCGCCTATCTAGTCTAAGTGTAAATAAGTAGTTAATAAGTACTAGATATTAAGCTTTTTCATTGTCGCGTTGATGTTACACTTTAATGGCTTTGTAAAAATTAAAATGTATAAAATAATAATAAGTTCTTCAGGCAGAAAAAAAACAGATTAACTGAGGTGAGACCTCAGTTTCAGTTTTTCGTTATAAAAAAAAAGTTTGTTTTACCTGCGTTTATTTATCCATTCAATTATGTTTTTAGTTTATTTATGAAAGTATTTTATCCTTTCAAACAACATTGGCATAACAACTCGTAAAAACAAAGTTTGTGACCCTAAAAGGTTTTGAAAGCTAAAGAATTCGCGGAACGGAACCTTTGGTATGGAAATTTTGTAATTCAACGTGTGAGAGGGATTCTGAACAACTTTTCGTGACATAACTTGACTTAATGGTTATAAGGTAGGTAAAGTAGAAATTAAAAAGTTTGCCCATGTGTAGCTTAAGATAAAATGTACTAATTATTAGTTTAATAAATAAATAATGCTGGACATTTCACACAGTGATATCTAGCCTCAAACTATACAAAGCTAGTACAGTAGGAACGAGATAACTGATAAAATACTTAAATACATTTAATTTTTTATAAAATGATTTCAGAAACATACAGATCGTGAATTATCGCAGATCATGCAAGCATTTGTTTCGTGGTGGGAATCGAAACCGTAACCTAATGCATCTCAGCCGGTTAATCACCCACTGCGTCACGAAGGTTGTTGACGACTATCACTAGATTCTGTGAAAGCCGCGCATCGAAATCTAAGTGGTCAATTATAAGCGGGCTAGCTTTGTAATGATTTAATAACATCAATAAGTGATTGTCAAGATCTGTCTTCATATCAGTTCATTAAATAAATAAATAAATAAGGCTGGACATTTCACACAGCGCTATCTAGCCCTAAACTAAGCACAGCTTGTACTATGGGACCCAGATAACTGATCGAATACTTATATACTTTTTTTTTTGTAAATACATACTTATAATAGGTACATAGAAAAACATCCAGACCTGAAACAAATGTCTGTAGATCATACAAACATTGGTTCCGCGGCGGGAATCGAACCCGCTACCTACTGTGTCTCAGCCGGCTATTTGCCCACTGTACCACGGAGATCGTCAAAATTAGTAACTTTTTAATTGAAATCTCCAGTTGAATAATAAAGAAAGATGCTCCTTTTAAAATGTTCTTAAGATCGCTGGATTAACTCAAATTGCAAGCAAATATTTAGGATTTCTTTTATTTATAACTTGCTGTCTCGCCGAACTTCGTACCGCCTTGACATGCATATAACGCGGGCTGCCAATGTACGTCATCCCGGTAGAATTGTTAATCGACCATCATTAGCTGCATCTATTTATGAGAAAATTAATTTTTATTTATTATTGTGTGAATTTTTGCGATATTTAAATAGTTATTCTGCTATTCGGGGCGGAGACAAATCCAACAAATCAAAGATCATCAAGACTTTGTTTTATATATATAAATTACAAGGTATGTCTCATACTTTCAGGAAATCAGAATCAGGTCTAGAAATACAGATTTTTACTCTTAACTGATTACGTTTTGATTCAACTTTCCTTGTTGACACGAGTAAGGACTGGAATTCACTTCCAGCGTATGTTTTCCACTAAAAAATACGGTACAGAAATGTTTTTAGGTACGAACCGAAATATATTATTAATAAAATGATGTTTTCTCTCACCAGCTCCACAAGTCTGGGTGGTGGACGAGGTCGGAGCGCCTCTACTAGAGAAGTACTACGAGGCTGAGTCTACTCTGGCGCTGGTCTGCCGCGCGAGATACGTGGACAAACCGACTGTGCTGACATGGCTCCACGAAGGCAGGGCCTTGAATGCTGACACCACAAGAGGAGGAATTAGGTTGGTTAAGTTCTCCATTCGTTCTCGTTTCACATTAAAACTATAAACTAGATTTTAGAAGTTACTTTTTTAAAATATGTTTAGAATATAGTTTTGTTCTACTTGGAAATTATAATTTTTCATTTCATTTCATTTATTCAAGAACAATTAACAATCGTATTCGAAATCATAAATTACATACAATATTCAAAACTAACAAATGTCATAAAATTCAAATTAATAATAAAAAATAAAACAAATATATCCTAAACATAAAGAAAAAGACAAAAGAAAACTACATAAGTCAACAAAGAAAATAAAATAAAATCACTTTATAATTATTACAAATTATGTCACAGATTCATTAAATTAACCTACTTTTTAGAAAAATACTATTTAATTATTAAATGTCATAAAATCATCAATTGTATAGAAACACCCTTCAAGCTTTTTAAGTCTTGAATTGAAAGTGAAAGAACTCTCGATAACTTTCATATCAGTGGGCAGTAACTTAAAAAATCAGCTTGATACCGAGAGCTATGTTGAGTAACACTTAACCTCGGGTATTTCATAGAATAATTGGAGAAAAAATACAACTAATTCTTCTTGATAATGCATTGACAGCTAATGTATTTATATCGGTTAGTTCTACCATCTAGTCAAAATCTTTTATTTGGTAAGAATATTACATGTCATAATTTATAATGGTACCTCATATAGGTACATAGTTACTTGATCTATCTATAATCCTTATCTAATATTATAAATTCGATAGTTACGCTTCTCACTGCTTGTCTGTCTGTTTGTTACGTTTTCACGAGTAAACGGTTGGTATATATTTTTACGAGCTGAGGGTTCGGGATAAAATAATGGGAATCGATTTCACCAAAATAACACTTTTATTCAACACTAAACGATGAATACACGAACTTGGTCATACGTATCACAACACACTAATTCTCACCACTGGTGCACCACTTAAAGTTACCGAAATGATCGCACGTATAGCTTAATCCAGACTGACTCGGGAGCAACTACTGTTCACGCGAGACCCTTCCCACGTCAGTCCTCCAGGGCCTCGCTGAGACTCACTCACTCACTTAGACTCGAGACTGACTCGAGACTGACTGCCCGGCCATCTCTCCGGCCTATTTATATCGCACACATTTCGATTGTTCGAGAACGATGTCGATCCTTCCAGGAAAGGGTCGGTCCCTCGACACAATGGCCACTCCCCATTCTGCGAAACCACAAACAATAGCAACAACAACACAGCAAGACAAAAGCGTTCGAGAAGGTTCGATTATTACTCATTGTTTAACAGCCTCGGCGTAACAATATAATAGATAGATTATGATTTGTATTGAGACATACGCTAATTTTGATTGATTAGTCAAGTGCGCAAAGTCACGGGCGGAAGCCTGTCAATCATAATTAAAAGTCTGCGACTTATTGACATAATTTGCATCATAAAATTACGGCTCTAAACTAAACTTTAAATTATGATATTTCATTTTGTTCTTTAATTGAAAGAAACACTCCATTTGGCAATAGGTTGATGTTCTAAACTTAGCCTGACAGCTTATGTTATACTCAAGACAGCCTTCTATATGTACAACTAAGCTTTGAATTATTTATAAGTACATGAAGCTTAATGTCAACTTAGCTTGACCCACAATTAGGGGTGACTTGCGCAATGATGCTTAAACGTATTTAGTGGCTAAATATCTAAATGTTTAGTCGCTAAATACGTTTAGTATCGTTGCGCAAGTCACCCGTGTTGGTTTATTTAAATAATGTGGTATGTACAAATAGGCCAAATAGTATTAGATAAGTTCAAGCATTAAAGATCTATAATATTTATTCTGTAGAGCAGGAGTTGATTTTATACATTATAACTATACAACTTTGGTGTATTTTAAATAAGATACAAATATAAATTAGACTGATGTGATAGTATCTAAAAGTGAAGATTAAAAAAATGACTACATCCTTACGTTATATACTAATTACTAGGTGTTGCCAGCTGCTTCGCTCGCGTTGTTCTTGGGTGCAAAAATACATATATACATTTTGACATTCCATATTTATCCTATGAGAACTGATTTATTAGATAAAAATTAGCATATGTGGTAATCCAGGTTAATACCAAATTTCATCAAAATCGGTTTAGCTGTTTCGACGTTATTGAGTAACAAACAAACAAATAAATAAACAAACATTCAAACTTTCACATATAAATATCGTTTATGCATATATTCGTATATTTTGTATTAATATAGGTACTATTTTGACATCTCGTGCCTAACAAATATATCGTTCGTTACCATAAACCACCTAAATGATTCAAATACCTTCTCAAACTTGAAACATAATAACAGGTTATTCTACATTTCATATTGTTTACGATTTTACTTTCCTATAGCGAGGCTCGAGATTGCTTATACATAAACAATGAATGCGCTGCGTTCTACCCACGCAAGAACAAACTCGACCAGACATATATGAAATTCTAAAGAACCATTCAAATGCTAAAGTTGACATCGTTACTACATACTTAGTTTTTTTATTCTAATTTTTATCCAAACCACATATAGCAAACCTTTATAGATCCCTTTACCTACGTAGATGGCTTTCATTGAAGTGTTTCTATTCAGTTAATTAGTTTTTAGAAATGAAATACTGAATAATCGCCATAGTAATAAGTGAAATCGATAATAACATCTGAGTTGGACATGTACAACTTAACACTTTCTTAACTGACATTTTTATGTTTTTGATACCTGAATCAATATTTTTTTATTATTATTCACTGTTAAAACTAAATTTATTTTGATTATGTACTCGTATTACCGATATTCGCATACCAATATTGGTTGAATTAGTGGACCGACAAAGATTCTATTAACAAAAATTGTACACCCTTTTTCTATAAATAATAATAAATAATTGATTCATTAAATTACAGTTCAAAGGTCACAAAACAATTATTTACTAAATAAATATCTACATATATACACTCAATGTTTTATAATAAATATTTATGGAAAACGAAAGCTTTTATAGTTATTTAAGTATTTCAATTAAAAAAACTCTAGAACTAAGCTTAACATTTTTGACCTAAATAATAGTAAAAAAAAATTTAAAAACATATAATTAAATTTTGAGATATAATCAATTTTGTGTTTTGTTTGTTCTTAGTTCGTATGAGTCTCTGACGTCATAGTTTTTAAACTGAAAAATTCAGTTAAAATTATATATTTATTTGTTCATATCCTAAAAAAAGAGGAGTAGTAGAGTTTCTTGTGAAAGGGCTCGCCCGGGGAAGTGCTACCACCACTATTTCTACCGCCAAGCAACATTGCTGTGTTTCGGTTTGAAGGGTATGGTTGAAGGTGAAATTACAGGCACATGAGGCTTTACACCTGTATGCCTCAAATTGGTGGACGCAGGGAAGTGCATCGTAGGGCACATTTCTAAGGAGCGTGACCTACGAGACAAACTTTGTTATAGGCGATAATTACCACTTAACATCAGGTGGGCCAACAAAAAAAAGGAAAGATACGTTCCTTTTATCATGAACCTTTATCAGGGTAAGTGCGATCCGTTCCGAATAACGTCTTGCCTCGCACTACGCGCCGCAGCCTTCTGCGCGCGAGTAGACGGATGCGGTGGTGGGCATTGCGTCAACGATGACCCAACGTGTTGACAGGCTGCGTCATCATCATGATAATCACTGCTGCTCTTTTCAGTAGTTCTCGGTGGCAAACACACAACACTAACTATATCTCTACTTGGTTCAATCCAGTATTTATAATAATGATACTTTTGTTGTTATAAACATCCAAACGCTACGGTAACCGCTTACCATCGAAAAAAAAGCGATAGCCTATCCAAGTAATAATCATTTGTAATTTTGCCAACCTTGTTTGTCATACACAAAAAAAGGACCAGGCAAGCAGGCGCCAAATAAATTTTTACTAAACATTTCAAACCAACTCAACTGAAATAAAATTTTATTCCAAATTCATGTATATTCTCAAATATACCAAGTTTGTCAATGAACCCATGTCTTTTCTAAGTGGATTGCATCGAATTTCACCTACTTTGTCTTGAGAATTATGAATCACAACTCTCAACTCGAAATTCACTGCGTGATTTTGCAAAGAGAATTTTCGATGTTCCGTTTCCAATTCTTGTTATGCATTTTTGAATATATTGTGGGACGACATTGCAGTCTACGATGGTACACGCTTGCCTAGAAGAAACCTATTCACTCGCGACTTGAAGACCCCTTTAGGTTGTAGTTAACAGGAAAACACAGACTCAGGCAAGGCGTTCTACTCCTTGTCGGTGCGCATAATAAAAGTGGAAGAGTACCGCTTTGTGCGTATGGGAGGTATATCTATCATGTAGCGGTGGCGCATCGCGGAGCGTCTGGTTGTCCGTTGATAGAATGGGGATGGTGGGATCAGGTTGAAAAGCTCCGTAGCACACTCTCCGAAATGTATCCGATAAAAAACCGAAAGGCTTGCAACCTTTCGACGATGCTCGAGGCTGTGGAGCCTTGCATTTGCTAACTCGTCATTGCAAATGAGCTTCTTGGCTCTTCTCTCAATTGAATCTAGAGCCTCTAGCTGGTATTTCGCTGATCCGTCCCAGAGGTGAGAACAGCACTCCAGACATGATCGGACTTGTGCTTGGTATAAGTTGAGCAACTGTCCCGGTGTGAAGTAATGCCTTACTTTTGCAAGTATACCAAGCTTTGTAGCGGCCAGCTGGGCTTTCAACTCAATGTAGGAGCTGAAATTGAGAGTCGGTGACAATGAGATACCAAGAAGCTCAAGGTAGTCAGAAATCGGCACATATACATTACGGAAAGTAGGAACCAGTTGAAATTGGCTCCGTTTCGCGGAAAACAGACACGCCTGGGTTTTATTTGCATTAAACTTAACCAAGTTGGTATCGCCCTCGTCGGAGATTACCTTCAAGGATAAGTTTAAGCGTTCAATCACGGCCTCTAACTCTCCACAACTGCGCTGTCGTCTGCATACCCTAAGGTTCCGGGCTTTAGAGCAGCTTTTTTTCCGGGAGAGTTGCGGAGAGTACCGACCCTTGATCGGTCTCTCAAAAAGTTCGAGATCCAAACATAAAGGCCAGTGGATGGACCGAAAGACGGAAGCTTACTAGTAAGGCTATCATGCCAGATTGTTCCTCAAATAGTCATACTCATACTCATTTATTCAAACTGTAGAGACACAATAGAACACTTGGTTACGTCAATAATAGTAGTTACTTAATTAATTACACGTCTTTATCTAAGTAGCATTGCACCATAATTATGGAGGTGCCAGAAACAAACAAGCATTTCGTATACATTTAAATTTAATTTTATGCATCTAAATACTAATTAATAAGTATGTAGGTACTGAAGATTATAGCTGCTGTAGAGGGGCATTGTCAAAGAATTGATTATAATACCTAATATGAATTCTAAATTGCTGTGTGCCAATAAGTAACAATAATTATAAATATCAAATTGTAGTAGTCATTGATTTCATTATAAGGCCAAATACCAGCTCACTATCTTAATCTCGATAGAACGTAGGGCTTTTAGGCTTATAGGTGAGCAATATATGGCGGATACTAAGACCAAAAGTCTCGAACACCGCCGTAAAGTTGCAAGCCTATCGATCTTTTACAGAATACATTTTGGGGAATGTGCCCAGGTACTATACGATCTGATCCCGCCATCTCCCTTCCATCAAAGGACAAGCAGGCGCACGGCTCAGTACCATCCGTACCTAGCCGATATACCACCCATTCGCACACACCGTTTTGGTTTTACGTTCTTGATGCGTACAGCTAATGTATGGAACACTTTGCCGTCTGTTTTTCCTAAAGAATACAATCCGGGCCTCTTTAAGGTAAGAGTAAATAGGTTTCTTCTAGATCTTCGTGCTTTATCTTAGACCACATCATCACTTGCCATCAGGTGAGATTGTGGTCAAACGAAGTTCTATCCAATAAAAAATAAAAAATAAATAAATAAAAGGATGCCAAGACATGCATTTTATAATGTCAAATCGTAGCTGCTGTAAAAAGGCATTGTCATTTTACCTAAATAATAAAAAACATAAATTAGTGTTTTAAAAGACAAAGTCCTCAAATTACTTATTAGATATAATTAAATGAATAATGAGTTACAGAGTTTGTGTGTATATGATAGGTAACGGTTCAAGAGTATGGTGTGCGATAAATAATTGTCTATCTACGGTCGTAGATAGAAAAACACATATAATTAGTTTTTACTACGTTTAGGTAGGTTGGTTTTAAGGTTAAAAGATTGAGGTTAAGCTATGCTGACCTATGCTACCTTCATACTACCAGAGTTTACAAGTAGATCAAGATTATGTACACGTTTAAAAATAAAATAAGATTAGGTTCACTCTGATAAAACGGTGTCGTAACCGATTTATCAGTGCCACAAAATAAGGTACATTTTGTGAATTTACTTAACAATTTGCAAAAATGGCAACATTATTCATTATTATGAAATACTTAACTAAAGTGGGTTATTAAATTAAGCGAAACCCTTGGTAAACATAACTGCCAGTAATAGGGTTTGATAATCTTATTAATGTTGATCCACTTATCTCTATAATGTATAATATAATCGCTATTTCACCGTTAATTATATGTTGTCATGTGACTGTGGCCGCTTCTTAGAAAACTAATGTGTAATGGAGTAAACACAGAAAATTTTAAGCCCCTTACAACTCATCACAGAAATCCCTAACACATACATTTCTGGAAACTAAGGCCCAACATCCAAAGGATACAATAACATAAACACATTTAACACGTGTTTGTGTTCAATTAATTCACATGATCCACGCAAGGTCGACCAACAGTCAGACCCTTAAAAAGGTAATAGTTGCGAATAGAAACGCAACTCCTGTACCTGTGCTTAAATGTAAATCTACCATTAATACTTCTACGGCGTTCAGTTCACTAGAACTGAAGGACCTAGCACGATTAATAATGTTAGACGCAGCAAGACAATAGTAAAATTGTAGCCAATGGCAGCATCTTTTGTAAAGAAAGAAAGGATACTTTTTATACCACATATTCTTTGTTTTTAAAATCTTATTTTTTCTCATAAATGCTAAGGAGAAATTAACTATCTATACTATTAACTAACATACATTCAGCATGAAACATGAACCATCAATGTTTACCGCCAGTTCTTATAAAATATGAACTGGCGGTAAAAAATTATGTTTCATAGCGATCCTTGTTATTTTAATTATTAAAATATGGATATGGAGTTTTGAAGAGAACTGCCCATCACACTAATATTATAAATGCAAAATTTTGGATGTTTGTTTATTTATTTGTTTGTTACTCAATTAAGTCGTAACGGCTGAACCGATTTCAATCAAATTTAGTATGTACGTAGATTATAACCTGGATTAACTCATAAGCTACTATTTATCCCATAAATCAGGTTCCATGGGATAAAATGGGGTGTCAAGTCAAGTTGCAACAGCGTTTAGCTTTATTTCTAGGTTACTTACACATTTAGTAGTGTAACGCGTACGAAGTCACGGGCAATAGATAGTAAGCTATAATTTAGTATTTTTGTAGAAGCGCTACACAATTTGGCGACTTCTGCCTGCCATACGCGTTAGTGTGTACTAAATCAAGTGCGTGAACTTTAATAACTAAGTTACACATCTATTCGGTAGTTATCTTGTGAAGTGGATCTTACGAAACTGTAAACATCTTAGCATGCATTTTGTATGAATCCGCATACTTAAGCAAAGGGATGGATGTGTTGTCATGGCTTGTCGAATTCTAAGTTGAAATGACACGGTTTTTTTACGCGTACAACATAATATTTAAATACGTTCATGTTAAACTAATTTCTGTACCATTGTAATATATAAAAAGTATACATTTATTAACAGAAAGAATATACCTACAATTACTTAAAATACTATAAAAAGAAACGGATTAATTGTTTATATGTTGTGATTGAAATAGTTCATAGCTCAACTGCTTCAGATCACTACCAAGCGGAAGTGTCCTCAAGAAACTAGCTGTATTACACTGCTAAATTGCAATATTTATGCGTTAACCTAGATGAGAATTAAAATATACCTTATCGTATATATAATACAATCAAATAAAGTATAGGAAAAATTCTAGTGAAACTAAGATTTTCAGCTTCTCAATATTTTTAAATCGTATTATAGAACTTTCGATCGTATTACGATAATATTCACGCGATCTTTTCTACTCGATACTTGCAAGATGTTGAATGAGCTAAAATCTGAGGTTTTACCGTTAGGCTACGACATGGCACCCTTCAAGAGAAATGTTAAGAGGTTTCTACAGGGTAGGGAACGCATCGCCAATACCCCGGGTGTTGCCAGTGTCATTAGGCGACGGTGACCGCTTACCATCAGGTGGGCCGTAAGCCTGTTTCAGCACAAATAACATAAAAAAATATATAGAGGTAATATTACCTTTTTGTAACACCAAAGGTTGCATTATTGGAATCCATCATCATTATAATCATTAGTAGCAGAGTTCCTTCTGAAAGGACTCGCTCGGAGAAATATTGCGACCATACGTATTTCTGCCGCCAAACAGTATTGCTGTGTTTTTGTGGATGAGGCTTTACACCTGCATTCCTCAAATTAGTGGACATAGGACAGTGCTTACATATACTTTGTTATAAGCCATGGTTATCACTTAACATCAGGTGGTTCGTATACTTGTTCCATCTCCAGCAAGTATAAGAAACAAAAAAAAGCAATTTCAATTAGATTGCATTTAGTTACCTAGTATTGGGTGACCGAAAAATAACCAGTGATACAGCACATACGGCCAAAAATAAGGGCTTGGACTATAAGTTAAGTTTTAGAGAAACACAGACATAAATTCTTCTTTTGCCGGAGTAAGTTAATACTACCCGTATAAATTTAGATTTTTTTTAAGATCACCTTTCTGATTTAGCTTTTCTAAAGTAGGTATACTATCCTTTTTGCAACACAGAGATTAGGATAGGCTTAGGCTTTTTTAAGACCTGATTCTGCAAACTTATTTAAGTTCAGTATTTAAGATATACTCTGAACACTAAAACTTCACGCAATTATTCAACTCCTTAGGCATGTTATAGATACCGGAGATTTTCGCGTAGACACTACATTTTCGTAGACCCTCTACACTTTCGTAAGGCTTTTTAGCATTCGTAGAGTGGCTACGCTATCGTAGACCTACGCTTAGAGGCTTGCGATCTGGTATTATATAAAACGTAGAGCAATACAATAAACTCATATAATGAGAGTCAAAAATATTTTCGTCTAGTGTCTCTGCGTATGAATAGTACTGATTAGTTCAAACCGACTTACACCAAGTTCCAATATGCACCAAATGTTGCATATTTTTAGATTACCTTTATAAAACAGGGAAGAAATATATTTTATGGTTTTTTTTCTTCTAGCGTTAAGACGGAACAAGTCCCTGGTGGAGCCGACAGTCTTCTGCGACTGGCTCGAGTCAACAGTAGCGACGCTGGCAATTACACCTGCGCGGTGCACGGTGCGAGGTCCCACACCGTGTCTGTCCACGTGCTCAACGGTACGTCATCTCTTTGCAAGCGAGAAAAAAGAGAATTGACCTCTAGTGTGAGAGAGACAGTATGTTTCAATTCACGAAGGTAAACTGCAGCAAAATCGGCAAGTACACTGTCTTGTGTGGTCCACGGTGCGAGGTTCAACAACGTGTTTGTCAAAGTGCTCAACAGTATGTCAACTCTCTCCTAGCGTGAGATACAACTTCTAGCATAAGAGACTACTGTATTTAGCGCAAATAAATAGCAGCGACGCCCGTAACTACACCTGCCCGAGATTCCGCACCGTGTTTGTCTACATACTCAAAGGTACGTTATGTCTCTTCAAGCGTGAGAGATGCAGTCTGCTGAGTGAAACTGGCAACTACAGCAGGATTACTCAGCAGCTAACTTATGCAAGAAATAACAGTCCAGTGCTGATTTGGTACTGGGTTCAAGTAAACACAGTTTCATTCCAGTCGAGCGCGACTTTTTAGTCGCGAGACAGTCAAAAAGCTACTAAGTCTCAACGACTTAGCTTAAAGAAGCTAAATATAGCCAAGATTTATAATTTTTTTTGGTGTACAGTAAAGAGTTATCCTATCTTATTTATACAGATAAATCTTTGCTCGAAGTATTTAAAGTAACAATAAAGGGCATTGAAAAAGATTGGCTAGCTAGCCAATCCTGCTCAATGCCTCTTGTAACACAATATTATTGAACTCATAAAGCCTCGGACCAAGAGCAATAAACTATAACTCATTTAGTAGTTTATTCCCCTCTGTCACCAGTACAAAGAGCACTCAATTTCAGTAAATATTTCTCAAACATCTCAAGCAATTTACAAGTTATTTTACACAAATGAATTATTTTTCGTCTCGCAATTTATCAAAATAATTCTAAAAACAAGAATGCCAAACATTTCGAAGTCCCTTTTTAAGTAAATTAATTTGATTTTATGTGATTAAAGACAGTGATAATTTCAAGAAACAAAATAGCCGATAAATACTTTTTGGCCGAAATCAAAGCCGAAATCTTTTGGCTGATTTTCTGTTTTGGTTAGTTTCTGTTTATTTTAAATAAATTTGTGTTTTTTTATATAAAGTTTAGAAGCTTTGGTTGAGCAAGTTAAATTTTTTATGAGGTAATTATATTAAAAAAATCCTTTGCCTTCTGTCTGAAAGAGATAATTTTTACATTGATAAGACCGCTATTATACATTCCTTTGTGTATTTTGAACATATTTTTTGTTCTGCCTTTTAAGGTGTAAGATAAAGAATTTTCATGAATGAATTCAGAAGTGCTTGTCAAATATGTATATTTTAAGCTTAAACAAAGTGGTTTATAATTATTTGTATAGAACATTCTTACAATATTTTGTTTACAGATTTAATTTATTAACTCAATAACTTTCAACTTTTTTCATTGCCGGAATCAAAAATAAATTTCAAAAAGAGGCCGAAGCCGAAACTTCGAGCACTACACTGCATAAATAATTTGGCAATAACTTACTAAGTGACGGCTCTCACCGTCGTCACTTTTACCTAACTTCGTTATAACTTCTGTCGTTTAATGTAAGCTGAGTATGAAACTTTAATTATTAAATGAAACAAAGTTTTTAATATTATTTAAATTAGAAATTGTCTTGAGAATAAATTACAATAAATATTTAAGATTAATATTGATATGTCTTCTTGTATCAATAGTTAACATCCGTATCATATCATCATTTACAGGTTCGCCCCGAACTGAGATCTCGCGAGTCTCCCATAAAAACAAAAAAATATTATTCGTAATGTTTGATTATCAAAATAGTCCACGAAATGCTTAACCAACTAACTTGACATACAGTTTTATTCAAATTACAGGTAACGGTAGTTCATGTTCATTGGTTAACCTTTTTGGGATAGAAAGTGCAGTTAATCTAGATTTCAGACTTTTGCCTATATTTGTGTCACTAAATCTATTATACCAAATTTTAGCACTGTGGGGTCACTGGTGTACCCTGTAAATTTTGTCAAAGTTCAGTTTATATTTTGGCTAATAACTTAAAAATTACAAGGTTCAAACTAAAAATAAAAACAGAGTCGAAATGTACTCGCAAATACCCTTTATTTATTGTGCCATCTGACCGGATAGTTTCATTTTGTTTTTTTTTATCCCTCTACACCCAATATCTCAACAACCCCCCACATTTTTAGCTCATTGAGTCACACCAAAATTGTGCCATCACTATATACCAAATTTCACGATGATCGGATAAACGCTTCGAAAGTTACTTAATCGGACAAGAAAACATACATACATACATACAAGGCCTATTTGCCTAAGTTGATTTGAAGGTCTCGCTTCGCTTGATCAATTATATGCTATAGTTAAATATCGAAGCTCCGGCGCTCTTAGGTTTGGCTAGTCAAACCTCAGGTCTGACGTAAAGGCGTAGTCACAGTCCAAAGTAACAGCATTTTTGTACCTTTGGCTAACACATTTTTGTTTAATCCTAGGAGAGACTAATTTGGATAGTCAAACGCCAAAACTCAATTTGAGTCAGTTCTACCTACTCATTCTGAACCAAACCTACTCTTACAAAACTGTCGTGATTGATTTCAATCATTATTATAAATACGGGATTTATCACGTACCGTCGTTTTGACCGACAATGTTTCAGTTCAATTCGTGAACCTTCATGAGAATGAGTGCGATCCGCTCCGAATAACGTCTTGCCTCGCTCTCTCTTAGCTAACCTACTCTAGTCGGGGTGCTCCGTCTTGAATTATATATAATCTAACAAACGAATACTTACTCGTACTAACTTAAGTCAAACCCCGATTTCATCAAATTGAGTTTCGGTGGTTGACTGTCCAAATTAGTATCTCCTAGGATTAGACAAAAAATGGTTAGTCAAAGGTAGAACAGTTCTATTTTATATTTAATGGATTGGACTTTGACTAAGACTTTATGTCAGACCTGAGGTTTGACTAGCCAAACCTAGGAGCGCCGGAGTTTCGATGTTTGACTATAACACATATGAAGGCATTGCATTTAAGAATGGAGAGTATGTACCTATGTATTTAAGGTAAATGAAGCCACTTATTTGTGCGAAAATAATCATGTATTGGGCAAAGAAAGTACACAGCTCGACTTTGCGTAAAGGAGCGTGCGGTTTGCGCGAGGGTAGTATTTCGACTGATTGTGCCAAATTAACTCATTAGTGTTGGCTAGACCGCGTGCCCCCTTCCTCGTACCCCGCACGCACCTTGCACATCATTATGCATAAATACATTAAGGTAGGTATAAGTTCGCGTCGCTAACAACATATAGGTATATATATAATAATATATGATATGTCCTATAAGACATTCAATGCCCAACCTTCCCATAGATTTCTTGATTTTGTTTGGCCTGGACCAGGAAGAAATAGCATGCACCCAGCAACCTTTAATAAATCGTATTTCTAAACATTTTGTATTGGAGGTTAAAACATAATGGGCATGACCTGTGTAGAGTTTTAATACATGTAAGGTTTTCTACCAAATATATTGGTCCGTTTGTTTTAAAACACATTATGTAGCCTTTCGTCCGTAACAAACAAAACACTGGTGCACTTGTTTGCACAAATAGCAAGGGAAATACTAAAACAATTATTACAAAAGCTCCAAACTTTGTTTGTTTAAACAGTATTTATTTAGAAAACAGATTGTAATGGTTGTACCGGTGCATAACGGTACAAAGCTTACCGGTTTTTTTATAAACGAAACAAAGATAACTTAAAATATCGAAACAGTTTGCACCAACTGTACCGGTCCGACTCTTACAGGTACAAAAGCTTTTAATATTCCGATTTTTGTTATAAAAGAAACTGAATCTATATAAATTGTAATACAGAATATATTAGAATTTATGTACTTCAAATACTGGTACCGCACGTGCTACTTTTGAAGCTCGCTGGTGACTGACGAGACGTCACAGGCCGTGGGAAGGCCGGACATTGGTTGCTTAATTGTTATAATTCGGAAAAACGAACGTTGCCCAGGCGTCTAACTTATATCGTAGTAACCTACTAAATATTAATATATCGACGAAATGTCTGCTAAAAGCTTGGTAAAAAATTACGTAGCTCAAGCGACGCGAAGAATGAAACAGAATCGTTATCATTTTTTTAAGTTCATACGACATCTTTTAGAGAAGCACCGATAAACTGTTTTTAATGTAAATGCAGTCCAAAGTAAAGTTGTTTCTGAATTGGTTCCAAAACGTTCTGAACTTTTCAAATTCTAAATGCTTAGTTAGCAAATCCTACTTAAAGACGCTGAGTGATAATATTTTGGAGCTAATTCTAATCCTAGAGTGGTGGAGTAAAATCTGCACTGACGTCCCGCATTTTTTTATAAGTTACTAGCTGACCCCGCAAACATTGTTCTGCCATATAAATTATCAAAGAAATCAAATGCAGAATGAAATGTCAAAGTGATGCGACACGTCATGTAAATGACTTCACGTCAATGAAAGACCGTTAAATTATATAGGTATTGCTCGAACAAAAATACTAAAATTGTGAAAAAAATGGAAGTTGGGGGAAGAAGGTTGAAAAATACTTTACAGCCTATTCTCAGACCTACCGAATATACACAAAATATTTCATAAGAATCGGTCAAGCCGTTTCGGAGGAGTTTTGCTACAAACGCTGTGACACGAGAATTTTATATATTAGAAAGAAAAATAGGCTTGCGTTTGACCACGATCTCGCGTGATTGTAAGAGATATTGTGATGGAACACGCTTGCCTAGACGAAACCTGTTCACTCGCGACTTGAAGACCCCTAGGTTGTAGTTATCAGGAAACACAGACTCCAGACTCGGATGGGGCATCTTTAGCGGTGCGCATAATAAATGGGTGCATTGTGCATTGGCCCCCTTCTAACCTGACCCAAACCATCATAACTCTTTAAAGTAACGAATAGTTTTTCTACATTCTAAATCATGGATGTCGCAACGTGTTCAGAAATCTGGATACACCATAATATTGCTGTAAAATAGAAAAAGTTTTCTAACCCTCGCATAATTTATTTATTTATGAAAGAACTTATTTCGTAGCTGCCTAAGCACCGTTATCTTTAACGTTGTGGTATTTCTAAATCTGCCTTTAGGCATAGGTTTTTCTGCCTAAGTGTAGTAGCGTGTAATATAATTTATCTATGCCTAAAGTCACCCAAGGGTGTAGTCTGTGAAATTACATACCATAAAGAACTATTATTTTTAGTATATTCCACCGCGCAACACTCAAGGAAAATGATTTATATTAAGAACTTTACGTAAATAGCTGTGTAAATATTTACCGAATTCTAAGGACATTTATTTCGATAACAAATATTTTTACTTATTTTTTATCATGTTTTGTTGGAAATATAACAGTAAATATATACGGAACGAAAATTCTAATAAAATCACACTAATATTATAAATGCGAATGTTTGTTTATTTATTTATTTGTTTGTTACTCAATCACGTCATAACGGCTGAACCGATTTCAATGAAATTTAGTATGGACATAGATTAACACATAGGTTATAAATCAGGTCCCGTGGGATAAAAATGGGGGTGTCAAGTTGCAATAGCGAGTTTAGCTTTATTTCTAGGTTACCTACATATTTAGTAGTGTAACGCGTACGAAGTCGCGGGCAACAGCTAGTTTTTTATATATTCTATAATAACTACATAGCAATACCTATATCTATCGGTAATAATTGGGTGCAAGCTGCACAAGATTGGTCACTCTGGAAATCTATGGGGGATAGCTATGCCAGCAGTGGACTGTGGCTGTTATGAAAACTACCCCAATTATTGTATCGTTAACTTCAGGTGATATCGTCTCGCTAACTTCTGACGCAAAAATTCGTGGTAAGGCCTGATACAACTTTCGGTCACATCATGATCTAGAGAAGTAACATTACCTCTTATTTAATGACAAACATGCCTTTAGTTCATGACAAGCATGCATTTAGAGCCTTTAATACCATAAATTTAATAAAATTGCATTACGGCAATTATCCATGTTCAGTCAAAACTAATAAATAATAAATAAATATTGCAGGACATTTCACACAGTTCTATCCAGCCCCAAACTAAGCAGAGCTTGTATTATGGGAACCAGATAACTGATAGAATACTTATATACTTGTTTTTTGTGAATACATACTTATAATATATAGAAAAATATCCAGACCCGAAACAAATATCTGTAGACCATGCAAACATTTGTTCCGTGGCGGGAATCGAACCCGCTACCTCCTGCGTCTCAGCTGGATATTCGCCCACTTCGCCACGGAGGTCGTCTGAACACAGATTAGAAGTTTTTTATGTCCAAAAAAGTGTTACTTGCATTCTAGTATCGAATTCACACTCCTGGGGGGCAATCACGCTAATTTTGAACGATAATACCAAAATTAAACCAAAATAAAAACGTTACGTTATGCACATTTCGTATCGCGCTAATCATTCGAACTTGAATGAATTGGTTTTTCTTTGGAAGATTTCATTTTGACATTAGTCAAACCAACGTGAAATCCAAACCAAACACGTTACGTTCCAACGTTAAACACGTTCAAAATTAGCGCGATCGCCCCCCTTATCAATATAGCTATTTTAACCGTTTTGTCCTTATGTATGTTATGAGTCGGATTATCCAATCTAATTTTAGCTTTTTTTAATTTAATCAGAAATAACTGTTACGAATAGGTTCCGTAGCACGCGACAATCAACTTCTTCTTTCATGTCAATAGCTTACAACGTACCTATTTTATTTCGCCATTTTTTTTATATTAAGGTTGAATAGAATCTGGCCACGTCTATAAACCGACTCCAGACTCAGGTTAGGCGTTGTAGGAAAAATCTCATCCAGACTATGCCTCACCTGCTTAACTGTCCTTTGTGCCCTACGACCTGCACAAGGGAGCTACCATAAATTCAATAGACATACTACTGACTTGACCAGTTAGTATTTTCCGTATCTAACACAATTCCTTTGTTCCAGAAGAAAGCCTAGCAGAACTCCACGCTGCAGCTGTCTCAACTCACCCACCAACGCTAACGATTACTCTATCAGCAGTAATTCTGCTAACAAAAAAACCGTTTTTGTTACCTGTGATGTTCTTCACAGCACTAACTCACGTAATCATGGTCCAAGGCCTAATCTACGAATACTGTATTGTATTATTACCTACGTGATATATAGGTACTGATTGTAAATACGATTATGAATAGTTATAGGAAATAAAATTTCATTGTATATTCGGTTGTTTTATTACTCGACTGATCCTATAGGCGTAAAAAGTTTGTTGCTGCCGGGCTGTATAATTCGGATTTTATGAAGTGAAATTGGCTGTGATTATGTTGGTTGAGCTCGATAGATATACCATTATCGTAAATGAGAAAGTATATTCGAACATTTTGGAAGTTTGCTGTAGATGTTTGTTTTCTTCGGCTGTAGAACTCCTCTACCAGTCTTCGACATATCTGTATATGAACTTCATTAATTGAATTCTGCAAATTATAAGGTGCTGTAAAAGTGGTAAAGTGAATACACACGCTGTGCTTGTATGAGCTGGTAGCCCATTTCATAGAATGTTAGATAAATAGCCCGGTCTGGAACTAGCAACCCTTTCTCATTAAAAATAAGTGTGATACATAACATACTTGGGTTAAAAGAGGATGAGATACATAAAATAACGTAAAACTTAGCCTAAGCACAGCCTTCCTTTTACAACGCGTAGAAAAAAAAAATACTTTCCATAACTCACGTGCAAATAATAAAGCCTATAAGGATATTAAATTCAGATTTCTGATCGTTTTATTGTTAGTAACAAAAAAACTTCCAAACTTAATTTTATGGCACCTATTCGATATTTCCACAGTTCTCGTAAACTGTTACCTGTTGCCGGTAATACTGTAAAATGTTTACTGCCTCTTATACCACACTGGTTTTTTTATGTCTCAAGGTCACATTATCTTATCTTGTACCGTTTCATCATGATCATCATATCAGTAATAAAACATCCACTGAACATTGGCTTCCCCAATAGGATCTATAGAACGACCGATCTTGTGCGAGCTGCACCCAACGCCTTCCAGCACACTATATGGCTGTCGTTCCATCTAGTGGTCTCCACTCGAGAACGTTTCTTCCCCAACGACTGTCAGTTCTTCGAGCTATGTGCCCTACCCACTGCCACTTCAGGTTGCATATTCTCTTGGCTATGTCTATGACATTGGTTTGTGTATGGATCTCCTTGTTTCTGATTAAATCTCGTAGAGAATCTCCAAGCATAGCCCTCTCCATAGCACGCTTAGCGTCCTTGAGCCTTCTTAAGAAACTCATAGATCAAAGACTAGGCCAAACCAACGCGTACAGCTCGCGTCCGCGGGCGATCAGTTGTTGTGTAGGAACTTATAATGATGTGTTCACATCGATGCCTTCTCTGATTGGCCGCGGCATCCGGTGCAGCGTCTACACGCGGCGGTGGCGATCAGATCGCGCTTGTTAGGTTAGGACGATGCACGCAGCTATTATTTATTGATTGAGGGAGGTTTTGCATGAGCCGACACCAACAATACCGAGACTACATTTATTGTCCTTTCATCTCCAAACTCGAATGCACCTTCTACTAATAACTTTGCTCCTACGTTCAGCTCTACGGAACTTCAAAACTCGATCGCAAATACAATAGATAATGAAAAACCAAGCGTATCGGCATTGAATGAGCCTCCCGCGTTAGCCTCCTCACGTGACTTCAGCCTGGTGAACGCCTGAACAACTTTTGCACGCGCAGTAAGCGCCGTGCACCCCACCGCGGACGCAAGCTGAATACGTTGATTTGCTCAAGCCTTAAGAGTCCACGTTTCTGTGTCATATGTCATCAATAATGAACTTAAATTTTACGTTTACTAAGAAAACTTTCGTGATACACTTTAATCAGCATTATTATAAATACAGGATTTTTCACGTACCTAAGCAAAATAAGTGTAGCAAACCTTATTATAAGGAAAGTAAGTGCTATTTTCTTGTAGCAAGTTGCTAAGCAAAGTAATAAACACGTTAACATGCTAACGTAAATGTTAGAAACAAAATGTTTTTGTTTGATATTTTATTAACTCATTTGCGGTTGCTTAATGAAAAGCTGATTGAGTTACGAGTATAATGAACTGAAGGAGTTTATGCTTCTAAATATTTTTGGATGTTTTATTATTAAAAAGCGCTGCTTTGCATCATTTATTGCAAAGGAGCATATAGCTGAGGCATAACCTGTTTGGCCTCGCGTAGCACGGAGCGGGACTAGTTAGTACACCTACCTACTGGTTGAAGGTAAGGAAGGAAAACGTCAAGCAAAAAATAAAAATCTGTTTATCTAAGTCTCCACGTGCATACTGTGGGCACTTACTATTAGATTCATAGATTTTTTTATACCCTTTTAAGTGGTAAGCAGTTGGGCAGGACATGTGGCCAGACGCTTGATGACAGGTGGAGCGAGATGGAACCAGGAATGCAGTTCGTCCGCCAGCAAGATGGGTCGACGATATAATAAAAATCGCAGGTTGTATGTGGGTTAGCACAGCGCAGGACAGAGGTGAATGGCGACAACGAAGAGAGGCCTATGCCCAGCAGTGGGATGAGAAGGGCTGACAATGATAATGATGATAAAGTGGTAAGTATCGCCTATAGCCTTGATGTCATTATTGCTGCACAAATAATAAATAATGCTGGACAAAGTGCTGTCTAGCCCCAAGCTTTGGAAATAGTTTATAGTGTGGGAACCAAATAATTCGTAGAATACTTCTTTTGTATGTCAAAATTATACATAATAGAGAATCGTGGAAAGCGTGAAGCCTTTGCCTTGTAGTGGAACTCCTCAGGCAGAAAATAAATAAATTTAAGTAAGTATTTTTTGTGTAGGTATATGGTACACATATTCAGTTGATTTTAGTTGTTGATTTGGTTGGTTCTAAATCACACTAATATTATAAATGCAAGGGTTTGGATATTTCTTTGTTTGTTACTCAATAAAATAAAATAAATAAATATTGCTGGACATTTTTCACACAGCGCTATCTAGTCCCAAACTAAGCAGAGCTTGTATTATGAGAGCCAGATAACTGATAGAATACTTATATACTTTTTTGTAAATATGTATATACATAAAATATATAGAAAATCAACCAGACCCAATTTGTTACTCAATCACATCATAACGGCTGAACCAATTTCAATTAAACTTGGTTTGCGATAGATTACGTATTTTATTAAAAAATAAGACCAAATGTAGAATCAGGATTTAGGATCACCACGAAATATTGCAATGGATAAGAACCCCACCTCTCACCTCAGTCGCTTCGCTGCTCCAGATGAAAGTCTCTCATCACAGTATTTGTCTTGTCTCAAAACAACTTCGTTAAAAAAAAATATAACCTGGATTGACACATAGGCTACTTTTTTACTCACAAAACACGCGTGCAAAGCCGTGGGCGGAAGCTAGTATAACACAAGCGAGTTAGGAGGTATATCATGTAATTAAGCATACCTAATAATTAACTAGGTACCAATGAATCTACCAATGACGCATGCCACGTGAGAAGGAGCGAGGTGGTACGCACATACAAATAGGTAGCTATTCATATTTGTAGGTAAGCCTAAGCACCTACTTCCACGTAAGTAGGGGTAGTTCTACCTATTTATGTTTAATTAAATAAATATTGCTGGACATTTCACACAGCGCTATCTAGCCCCAAACTAAGCAGAGTTTGTACTATGGGAACCAGATAACTGATAGAATACTTATATACATTTTTTTTGTAAATACATACTTATAATATATAGAGAAACAACCAGACCCGGAACAAATATCTGTAGATCATGCAAACATTTGTTCCGCGGCGGGAATCGAGCTCGCTACCTCCTACGTCTCTGCCGGCTATTAGCCCACTGCACCACGGAGGTCATCAATTTAATCTTAAGAAGTCTTGAATAGGTTATCACTAGCCCCCACACTAGGATACCCTGTGTTGTGAGGTACGAAGAACAATAGGTCAATATACATATACTAATAATATTTATATAGAACCACCCAGACCCGGAATAAATATCTGTATATCATACAAACATTTGTTCCACGGAATCGAACCTAATGAAATAAGCCTAAGAGTGATGAGAAATAATGCCTTAGAAATTCTACCTCGTATATATCTTGCTTAAGCCGGTATCGCAGCCTAAAATGTAGATCATTAATGTCAGAATTACATAAATTCTCACGGTGCTGATTCTCAGTAACAGTTGAACGAAGTGCTTCGTCAGAATAAATGGAACTCAAGTCATGAATTTAAGCGTTTTTTTAGTTAGTAAATGCCGTTTGAAGCACGTGTAAAATGTCCTCATAAACCGAGTAGAAAAGTCCCATTAGTGTACGGCTGGAATTTGAACCCACTACCTTCGGAAACACACATGTTTTTCTCCAACTTACTACTTTACTAATGAGGTTGGGCTCTTTCTTAGGCGTTGTCCTAATAGAACGCGAATGTGCGATGCGAGCGATGCGACCATCGCGTGTTCGCGCGACGTCAAAAACTGGGTGTCCTAATAGAACGCGAATAGGCGATTACGCGAATCTCGCTCGCGCGATTTGACGACGGGAGTCATCTTTGCGCTTGTCCCAAAGAATTGGTCGATTACGCACCTCAATTATCAATTTATCTTCAAATTACTAGGTATTTACACAATTCTCGCAATCAAACACGTGCGTTGCGTTGACGTCAAGTTTACAAAATGGCGGCCGGCCGGCTGGCTGGGCCGGCAAGGCGAGAGGGGCGCGGGTTTCCGCGCGAATTTCAATTAGGACACCTATTCAAATTCAATATGTTTGATCGCGCGTTCGTACGAACTAAGTTCGCGCGAATAGAGTTTCAAACATTTGAGTCGCGCGACCGCGTCGTGCGATTGTCAGTTAGGACACCTATTAGAGTTCAATATGTTTGATCGCGCGTTCGTACGAGTAAAATTCGCGCGAACTTACGATGATCGCGCATTCGCGTTCTATTAGGACAACGCCTCTAGTGCTGCAATTTAATACCAGACGCTCTATTAATAAATACAGAAATAAATAATACTGGACATTTCACACAGGGCTATCTAGCCTCAAACTAAGCAAAGCTTGTACTGTGGGAAACAGATGACTGATAGAATACTAACATATTTTTTTTTGACAATATTATGATATATAAAAGAATACCCAAACCTGGTACATGTATCTGTAGATGATGCAAACATTTTTCCACAGCGGGAATCGAACCCGCTACCTCCTGCGTCTCAGCTGGATTAATCATCTTAAACAGCGATATACTCGTATAAAGGTGTGTATCCATTATGTTTGTCCTTCTACAGCGCTCTGCAGCGGATATGGATAAGACTGCCGATAGATCTTTGCGATGATAATGATGATAATAATAAGTAATTATTTATAATTTTGTAATTATTATTTGTATTCATGTGACGATAAAGTGGTTTTATTATATTCTGTCATATTCAAAATCAAATTGTATGATTTCTAAAATTGACTTCTTGACGATGAGTGAAATAATGTGGGGAAAAAATACAATGTCTTTTTACAAGTTACAACAAAACTGCGAACGCAGTTTTACAAAAATCTCTTTTTCCTTACATTCGCACCGCCTTATACTGTAAAATGTAAAAATATCCGGTAAATTTTGAGCTTACTACATAGTAGGTCACAGAAGTCATTAGATCAGAGAATTTCGTACTGCAGTTTAATCAAAAGCCATCGAAGGAATTTACTTATTACGTACATGGGAGTAGGAAGATGGTTGGAGGATAGGTTAGATATAGATACTGAGTGCCTTGGTAAATAGGGCTAGGCGAAAATACCCGGTAAATGACCGGGATAATGACCGGTTGCCTCGATATAATGACTGTTTTTTTCATTACTATTTTATATTCGAGCTCGAGATGGAACATGCATATGGCCCACCTGATGTTTAGTGGTAACCATCGCCTATAACAAAGTATTGCCTCGGAGGTCACGCACCTTAGAAATGTGCCCTATGATGCAATGCTCTGCGTAAAGTTAAAGTGAACATACAAGATGTCTTGGTACACAGGGTGTAAAGTGAAGATGCCTTGGTAGGCAGGATGTAAATCTAGGCAAAACTACAGGTTGCTGACATTGCGGGGACGTACATTGGCAGCCCGCGTCATAGCATGTCAAGGCGGTACGAAGTTCGGCGGGGCGAAAAAAAGCACTGTTTACAGATACTAGAGTTTTTTTAATTGCGTAGTCGACTCCAATTTTGTTTTATATATTTTGAACAAAATATATTATATTTATTTTTTATGATTCGGCAATAAAAAATACATGTTTATAAATTTTCACCCTTCTACCACCAACCCCTATTTTTTAATAGCGTGCACAGAAAAGGACATAAAAAAAAGAATTTTGATTGTGGTATTAATTGCGGTATGAAGTTTGCGGGGTCAACTAATATATACGTATCTATAATTCTTCTGTACGTCTGTTTGTTACCTATTTCCTCCTAAACGGCTGGACCGATTTGGATGAAATTTTGTGTTTATATTTCAATTGGCTCATGGATGGTTTGAAAACACAATTGGCACAATTGTAAAGATCCAGAAAATTGCGAACGAAGTCGCGGGCATACAGCTAGTATCATATAAATACCTAATAAGCTACAATCCTATAAATCTATCCACTGTAACAACAGTAAAATATTATTAAAATTTATTATCAGTTCGCTTGCGTTTTTTTATCCTATGGGGAAAGACCAGCATAGAACGAACCTAAAGTTATTGTTAAGCTATAACAATTGTAATTAACTTATACGCTGATATTCGTCGGCGGATTGTTAATCAGTGGGACCCTTAAAACTTCGATGCCCAGAAAATTTGTTAGGCAACGTAACCAAAGGTAACCTGTGGCCCGCATCATTTTATGTCCGTCATATCTGTCTAACTAAATCATATTGATTATTTGATATTTATAGTAGGTAGTTAGGCATATCAAAATTTTAAGTGTTCTGAGTCTTTGGCATTTTTCTTTTTAGACATGGCATTTAGACATTTTAGATCTCAGACGTTTTAAAAATTAGACTTTCTAATCGGGACCCATTTTATTTAGATTTGAGTATAATCAAATTTCAATACATGTATTTATAAAAATATGGATAAATCGTAGTCACAGCGTGGTATTTTAGCCGCGCAACCGCAAAAAATATCGCGCCATGCAACTGTTTTTGGAGTTCGGGATGTCCGACACTTGATAGGTCTTCTATTTAAATTTGCACAATTTTTTTTTACTAGGGTCATACAGATGACAACACCGATCAGACGAGCTGAAAACACTCATACGCTAAACTAGCGTTTTCCCGATGGAAGCTAGCACTCGGTATTCAATTTGAATAGAGTACCATTTTCACACTTCACGTGGCATATTGTCAAACTGATTTGTACATAATTGGTGTAAAGCTGGAAATTAGATTTTTTGGTGCACGCATTTCGCTTCAATTCAAACTGTTTCAATTTGCCGCTTCCTCTTGAAAATGTTGCTCTTATCTTCTAAACTCTTTATGGTGTGCAGGAGTACTTATGATTAATTATTGTCACCTGCAACGCAGCAGTACGCCTGGTAGTATTACGGAGACGTCACTCGGTAGTCACCGCTGCTCGATGTGTGTCACGTGACAAACGATGAAGATGCTATGCGTAATATTAATACAGGATTTATAACGTATCTACCGTGTTATCGGTGTTTCGACCGACAATGTTTCGGTGGTAAATCCATCCCCGGATCTAGAATTTTTCCTAACCGGGGCAGAAACTTGATGTGGCGCTCCCTCTCCTCCGTGTTCCAAATCAAATGAACAGCCAGATGAACTAAGTTGGTGGACCACGGACGTCGACGTGCGTTGGATGCCAAGTGCTTTTTGAAATAAGTTTTATCTTTCAAACACATTTTTTATTGAAGAATTTGGCACATTAATTACTACATTGAATTACTGCCCGGGGCGGCTGCCCCGGTTTTCCCACCCTTTAGATCCGAAGCTGGATAAATCCCGTATTTATAATAATGATTGAAATAAATCACGGAAGTTTTCTAAGTAAAGATGCTATAATATTAATGCTTGCCATACAATCCAATATAAAATGAAAATATATATTATATTCGCCGTGAGTCGATGGTCCATTGGATTGTATGGTAAGTGATATTTTAACTTATCATAAGATATTATAGCATCTTCATTTTGTGTGACGTGCTTTACGCGTATATAAGGTGTTTGTTAATATACGCACAAAAATGAAAGGGGTTGTTTTGATGAGCATAATAAATAAATTTGTGAAATGTTTACCATAGATATTCAAAATATAAATGTAATACCTGAATTACCTAATTTACGAGTAAATACAATAAGTTACGCTGAACATTTCGGACAGCGCTATCTAGCCCCAAACTAAGCAAAGCTATGGAACCAGATAAAGGATAGAATACTTATACAAGTATTTTTTTGTATTGACTCTGTTTTTTGTATTGTCTGTATTGACTGTATTGTTATATGCACCAAATATTGCATTAAAAATTCCAATGAGACATCATTTAAGTTACGTATAGTGATGTTCCTGTCATTACTCGATTGGCTTAACTCTGCCCTACAAACAAAAATCCCACACATAAAAACTGCGCACGGACAGGTCGTTGCGCTCGATGAGGTAATAAATAATTAAATCAGTTCGTTTCTGTGAAGTTTCAAGGGCCGGCCTTTATTATCGTCTTCCTATCTTGTTTGGCCATCCTACGTTGCGTTTCCGGAACGGGACTTCATATTTTTTATCTATTATAATCTTTTTAGATATATTTATCCACACATTTGCTTAAATAGACAGACAATAAATTGCGATCTATCGTATATTATCACAATGATCTACGAGTATGTTATAATAAAATAAATGTGAATTCAGAAATATTTTTTGCAAAGAAATAAAACTGGAATATTACAATACCGAGGAAAATCTAATGTATTTTCTCTCTGTAAAAAAACAGTTGGATAAAAGTCATAATACTCGTGTATTGATAATAATATAGACTTTTTGTCATACATTTGGTTTTGATGACATAAATTCTTTGATAAATACAACTTTTCACCTTTGACATTAGATTTTGTATTTTTTTGTGTCATTTCGCACGACCGAAGGCAAGCGGAGACTTGTACGCTTTAGCTCGCTAGAACGTCCATGCAGGTTCGCTTCCTTTCGCCCGTTAACGTTCGTTTGGTATAGTGGCATATAATTTAATGTGTTGAAATTTAAACTAATTATATTGAAGGGATGGCATCTACACAAAAAAACTTCCATTTCATAAATGTTTCCATAAAATTTTCTTGTTTTATTATCAAAATCTCGATAAAATGCTGCTCGACGAAATATTAGAGAACCAGCGTATTGTACGATGCCAAAGGTTACTAAAAAATTACTACGAGCCGTTTAACAACAGCGTTTGTACAATGACCCGCCCAGTCAATGACCCGGCCCAGACAATGGCCCGACCGGTCAACAGAAATACTTCATCATTATTGAAGTAAAACTTCTTTACGCATGCTTGACTTGGGGAGTAAGCTGGTGAATGCGTGACGAGAGCGTTTCAAAAAGTGTGATCGGGCGAGGCGAAAGAAAGTTGAGAGCGAGATATAAGTTAGTGAAAGTAGAAAGAGAGAGAGAGTTACGTTTCGTATATTACTGTAGGGGCAAGAGAGAGAGGTGCTAAAGAAGTTTTACTTCAGTCGTGTGGTCAAAAGCACACTCGTTTTTTTGTAGTTTAAACTGCAACACTTTTTAGACAAAACAAACTGTGACTGCTCATTTTTACCCGACTACCCAGAAGGAAAGCAATAAACGTAAAACTTTGCATAAATACTTATCAAGGTACATATTGAAGTAGGGATAGACATTCTTTCTTAAATTACCCCAAAGGGTTGTTAAGTGACGACGTAGTTCATTTTAAACATTATTGTTTAAATGGGTTAAATTAGCATACCATATATGTTAGTACTTTTCAAGATAAATAATTAGACATTTCATCATAATTTTACTACCATGGTCTAATGATGGAGCGAGGAAGAAATCTATTGAACTTCCTGTTGGATAACTGTAGAAGGATTGTGTTTGGTGGGAGGACATTTCTAATTCTGAAGACCAAGTGAGGGTAGTTGCTGCAGCTACCATGACACAGTCAAAACGTCGGAATAAATACCGGTTTAAATCAGTATTTATGATTGTGTTTGGGTTCTTCAATGGTTTATACGAGACTATATACGATATAACTGATTACCAGGGTCTGATGATTGTGATGCTCTATATCCTAATGGATAATAGTAGAAGGGTTGTGTTTTTGGATTTTTTGATAACACACTATGATAACATGTACATACTATGCTCAAATTGTAGAGACTTAAAAAACACAATCCACCACTTTTTATAAAACACAGTTTTATTCGAAAAACGGATGTCGTATTACAAGGGTGTCGTATTTTAACGAAATACAACACCCGTGTATTTCGTCGTTTCCGAGGACGGATATCGAACACCTAACTCACCCTAAATTTCAGTATTTACATGTTGTAAATAAATACAAGTTTTTATTATAAATAAATATCGCTGGATATTTCATACAGCGCTATCTAGCCCCAAACTAAGCAGAGCTTGTACTATGGGAACCAGATAGTTGATAGAATACTTACATACTTTTTTTGTAAATACATACTTATAATATATAGAAAAACACCCAGACACGGAACAAATATCTGTAGATCATGCAAACATTTGTTCCGCGGCGGGAATCGAACCAGCTACCTCCTGCGTCTCAGCCGGCTATACGCCCACTGCGCCACGGAGGCAGTATTATAATACTAGCTGTTGCTTGCGACTTCGTACGCGTTACACTACTAAATGTGTAGGTAACCTAGAAATAAATCTGAACTCGCTGTTGCAACTTGACATTCCATTTTTATCCCATGGAGGAGATTTATGGGATAAAAGGTAGTCTATGTGGTAATCCAGGTTATAATCTCCGTATACCAAATTTCATCGAAATCGGTTCAGCCGTTACGACGTGATTGAGTAACAAACAAACAAATAAACAAACATCCAAACTTTCGCATTTTTATCTATGTATCTTATGGTATTTTATGTATATCACAGGTATCTTTATGCCCTGTAGAACACGTTATTTGCTATAAAAAAAAATTGTTTATTTCAAGCCATTGAAATCCTGTATATCACGCTATCCTGTAACTATTTTAATTTTGCCGTAAATCAAATGATTTATTATTATTAGGTACTAGCTTCCGCCCGCGGCTTCGCCCGCGTGGTTTGATAATCCAAGTTATAATCTACGTAAATACCAAATTTCATCGAAATCAGTTCAGCCGTACCGACGTGATTGAGTAACAAACAAACAAATAAATGAATAAACAAACATCCAAACTTTCACATTTCTAATATTAGTGTGATTGATTTGATTTGATCCATATAAACGCAATAAAAAGGCTGTTTGACATTTATGCAATGAAGTAGTGAAATGCACAATTTACGATTGGATAACATCTAAGTACTAAAATTACATTTTATTCCTAACTAGCTTCCACCCGCGTCAGAAATTTCATCGAAATAGGTCCAGTCGTTTAGTCGTCAAACTTTAACAAACATACATACGAACAAAGAAATTTCAAATTTATATTAATAAATATATTGATTAGTGTCGATTCAATAGAGAAAATTCTAGATTGCCGTGAAATGGATTAGAAGCGATTTTTTGTAACAAAATTGTAATGAACTTTGTGTCAATTGTGTAACGTGGAAGTAGATACGAGCCAAAAATATTTCTCAGGAAGACCCGCGAATGTTTTTTGGCTCTCATCTAGTTGCAATTGCATAAAGTTCATAATGCTCATCATCATAATTTCAGCCCGGATTCCTCCACAGCTGGGTATAGGCCTCTCTTGTTTTCTACCAGACTCCTCTATCATGTGCGTCTCTCATCCAGGTGTTCATCCCGCCTTCGGACTACCAAGATTTCTTTGACCTGGCCAAGGCTTTGCTCCATCGGCCATTACCATGCCTGACCAGTCCTGCCTAACTCCACCTGAGATTTACCGCTCTGTCCCCGACTTCAAAAACTTTCATAATGCTATGTACAATTAATTCGCTACTATTCCATTCCGTCCGTGACAATGTAAATTTCACCTCACGATCAAAATGTTTACTATATCTACATCTGCAAGGCTAGCACAGCGATTTTCTTGTCTACTCTTTGAAGAGACGACAAGGCTCTGACCGCAACTTGTATTTCTGTGTGTTTTGTTATTTGTTTTTTTAGATTGTTTTTAAATTTAAGCGCGATGTAATGATGTATGCGCGCGTTATTCTATTATATTCTTTGTTAATTCTTTCGAAATTGTCTTTACCCCGAGTGGGCTCAATAAAGTTTCTTCCTAGACAAGAAAAGGATACGCTGTCTATAGTAACGTACGTTGTATGTAAAATTTTGAAATATCTAACCAAATATTGTTGGCAAGCGCTGATTGAGAAGAGTGCGAAAGAGACAACTTGAGAAGATAGCGTTGTCTATCTTGCGATGCCTAGAAAATTTCAGAAGAAAGTTATGTATCCTTAAATTTCCAAGATGGAGAAAATTATGGCCGTCGTGCTCGGCGTTGTAGACTACTGTCGAGGAAGTGTCGACGTTTCTTTCCGTCCACTATCGCAATCGCCACGCTCGAGACGGTCGACAAGTGTCTTCCTTATTCCAAAAAATGACTCAAGACAAAACCGTTCTCTACAGTTACTGTGCTAGGCCTACTGTATTGCTCTAAATAATCCAATAAATGGAACGGAGATAAAACACACACACTCACTGTTATTTATACTGTCCGAAATAATATTTATTGGAGTTATTTACTTAGACATAGCGTATATTGTAGTTAGTATGTGCGTAGTAAAACTATTCTGATCGGTTGATCGACTCATTTACATTTAAACGATTTGTACAAAACAGAAAAAAAACAATGATAAAAATGGTATGTTTTTGTACTGTTAACGCAAATTATGCCTTAATGTAATTCACGGCTGACGTGAACTGAACCTGTGGTGCAATTGGTAAGGGCATTTACGTATCAAGAGAAGGGTTGCGGGCAGAGGCGTAACTATAGTGTGGCAGGGCTGGCAAAATGACACGGGCCCCGGCCCGACGGAGCCCCCGGCCCGACGGAGCCCCCGGCCCGAGAGGCCGTGAGTTCAGAAGTAACCTAACATTTATAACAAATTGGCTTTTACGTCTATTGAAATTTCTATGCCCCGATCTTTAAACTTTGATGATATTGTTAGTGAAAATTTTGCGGAACAGAAAGTTCGAAGAAAAGAGTTTTATTAATAAATATATTGTTTAGATTAAATTGTTAAATTATTTTATTGTAAATATGTAATACCTATGCTTTTGAAAATTATGTTTATTAATTTTTTGCGACAATTTTACTAGGGCCCCATCCAATGAAATTGCTACGGGCCACTGGTATAGTTAAGCGGGTTCATTTCTCTTCTGGTCTGATAATTTTTGAGATGGTTTTAAAGATCTTGTGTGAAGTATATTAAGTATTTTATCAGTTATATGGTTCCCAAAGTACAAGCTCTGCTTAGTTTGGGTCTAGATAGCGCTGTGTAAAATGTTCAGTTTTATTTATTATTATTTATCAAAGTGCTAGAGACGGTTGCTTGAAATTTCTTCCTGACAACCTTTAGATGGAGAGAATTTTGTAATATCTTTCAGGTCCCTAGACACTTTTAAGTAACCGTAGAAGTCCACAGCTGAATATCACACTAATATTATAAATGTGAAAGTTTGGATGTTTGTTTGTTTGTTACTCAATCCTTCGTAACGGTTATACAGATTTCGATGAAATTTGGTATACAACCGGTTTGTTATGTAAGACATTAATTTATAACACACATCCGGAATCTTATTAACTGATTTTAGAGGTAGGTTCAATACCGGAAGCTTGTATATTTATCCAGTAACCGATATATTTAAAACAAACAATTTTTTACGTAAATCGGCGGCGCCTTTGCGACCATACCTCTTAGTCAGTTCAACAGGTACCTACTTAAATGATGAATGAATATAATTTGTTTACCTATGATAAATAAGCTGTTTCAATGCTAATTTTTGACTTCAAATTAAGGTTGTTGGAAAATTGAACATTTTCTATGGTAATTAATTAGAAAAAACCTATTTACAACAATACTAGCCCTTAGCTCTACCCGTATTTTCATTATATGATATACTATAGCCCATATGACATGATGATAAACTACAGTCTGGATTTAAACAACGCGTGCGAAGCAGCTGGTGGAAGCTAGTAGGTTCATAAATGTCCAGAGTGATCGATCTTGTGGAGCCTGGTATCGTAGCGTAACGTTTTTTTTTTATTACAATATAATGGAGCCTACACAAGTCTTGCTTGCACGCCTTGCGCAAAGAAATAGTTAACGTGTGTGAGGGCCATAAAGTGGTTTGCGTATCAGTCAAAATGTACTAAAACTATTCAGTTTAGGCCTGCAATTGAATCACATCAATACTTGTATATTATTAAACGAGGGGATAAAGCAGTGTCTTGCATCGCGGGCGCTATATTGAATACCGAACGTAACGAAGGATTCTAGAGTTAACTCACGAGTGGAGCGAGGGAGTAACCCTAAGTGCAGAGAGTTATGTAAGCATTCCCAAAATGCAGACAGCTTTATCCACTAGGAGAATACCCTACTATTCACACTTTCTGCAAGACAATGAAAACCAAATCTAGGTTGGTGCATTCTGTGCAGAGGTTAGTTCTATTTTCGAATAAGTTTTCACTGTGTGGATCTCTTTGGTTCAAATTTTAATATAAATGAGGTCCTAAATTCAAATCACATTATGCCCGCGAGGGTATAATGTTTGGTTTACATGACATATAATTGAACATTGTCGAGCAGGTGGTATGAAAATTCCTTTGTTTGGTATCAGAATACAATAATATAAGAATCCAATGCTGTTATGCACTGCAAACTGGCTTTAAGTGACATAAGTCACCAGGCACTAATATAAATGTAACTGACGATTAACGGACTGCTTAACAATAGCAGCTAACTTTGTCGTTGACCACGTGAAAACAGCATTGCATTTTCTTTGTGACTGCACTGCAAATGATAGCTTTGCCCATGTGGCAATAAAAATGAGGCGAGCTTACTTCGCAACGTAGTAGTAAGTAAACGGAATAATTCATAATAATGTGCCCGATGTTTTTATTTCACTAACACAAAATGTTAGATTACAATTGAAAAACTAAAGAGATATATAAAAGTAAGAAGTGACAACACTACTAAAAATACCCTGAAACGGTGACGCAACGCACGAACGAATTAGTCTCAAAGTCAGTGTTTTATTGACTTTGAGCCTAGACAGCCCCTGGGACCGAGCATAAAGGATTCCTAATATCGGCTCAATTATTCCATGCACGCTCAGAAAACTTACAAAAACATATTTCTATCTGCCGTGGGCTCAGAAAGGAATGACAAATGACATTTCAGAATAGTGACGAGAATTTTTATGAAAACTTACCCAAGAGGCTTTTTGCCCGACTGTGTTTTGTAAATCTATGCGGTTATTGCATCATCTCATATCAACATTAACTGTGGACTCCTCACACTTTGGACACTACATTGTGGTCGCGCACTATGAGCTGTGTCTGCTTTGATAACAGTCTATTATGTATGTGTTGAATCAGTATTAAGGTATGGAATTAGTTTTTGGGGTAACTCCACCCGCAAAAAACATATATTCATCTCTCAAAAGAAGTGTATCAGAGCAATATACAAGTTATAAACCGTAAAAGTAAACGGCATCATAATAAAATTTGTTTTCCACCTAATAAGACAGCCTTGTTTAATCAGAGTGTGATTTGTATGGCTCCACGTACATATAATAACCACCTACCTGAGTCTGTACTGGGTTCTTCCAGTCTGAGTGTCTTGAAGAGTTCTCTTGAAACTTAGTAGTTTCAAGAGAAACTTAAAACTAATATTAATAAAAAAGGCATACTACAACATAAATGAGTTTCTTAGCGACACATCCCTTGAATAATTTTATTAAATATGACATTTTATTTTTTTTACTGGCCATCGAAATAGGGGACGTCCACCAGCGAGATGGGTCGACGACATCCATAAGACCGTGGGTTGTACGTGGTTCAGACTGGCACAGGATCGGGAAGAGTGGCAGAAACAAGGAGAGGACTATGCCCAGCAGTGGGTCGACACGGGCTGAGAATGATGATGATGATGATGACATTTTATTATTAATTTTCTATTTTAAGGTAAGAGTTGAATCTGGTAAATATTTTAATCATGTTACATTTTGTTTTTTATATGTTGTAACTACTTGTAAGCCTGACTAAAATAGCATGCGATAAACGTTGATTACGGACGAACTCAAACTGTAGCACTACCCACCTGTTACTAACCCATATTCGCAATAAGTAATTTGATTGATTGAGCTTTCGGACAAATTTGAAGCAAACAATAAGGTTAAATCAGTGTTGTTGTTAATGTATTTTTTTCGATGTATGTTTTAATTTATTAGATTCTGTTTTGTCTGTGCTGTACTGTTGTCCCAAATAAATATCTTCTACTTTTTACTTTTTTGAGGTTTTTCTTAGAGATTAGAGTATGGGGTCCTTCAAAAAGGGATTTTTAATTTGTTTTAAAGGCTCATCAGCGCGCAAATTACATCCATAAGATACGCTAACCACTTATCTTTAAGTAGGTGCCTAAACATGCTTATTAACTAGATATAATATATTTAGGGATCGTTGTGCAAGCTGCTCCGTTGCCTTTCTCGTGATATGAACACATAAATAAATAAATAATGCTGGACATTTCACACAGTGCCATCTAGCCCCATACTAAGCAAAGCTTGTACTGTGGGAACCAGATAATTGATAGAATACTTATATAGGTACTTTTTTTGTAATTACATACTTTTAGTATATAGAGAAACAACCAGGCCCGGAACAAATATTTGTAGAACATTTGTACCGCGGCGGAAATCAAACCCACAACCTCCTGCGTCTCAGCCGGCTTTTCGCCCACTGTACCACGGAGGTCGTCTAAGTTTAGTTTTAGACAATAATAATAATGGAGAGATGCGTCTTTCCCCCATTATTTATGGGTTAAAAAACAGTCTTAACCACGGTAATCTTATTGATATCTGCAACCAAAAACAACCGTCGAAAAGCGGGTTATCCGGCCACAACCCGGTTTGCTAATCAGACTCGGGTTAAGGCTCAATCTGCGACAGGCGGCAAGGGATAAGCCGGGTAAGCGTGCCGAAAAAATGTGCTTACCTCATTGCTGGAGCTGGGTAAACAACATTGTGCATTGAACTGTACATACGACAGTTTTTCATGAGATTAGTACGAATTTCATCCTATAACTCCTTGTTAAATTGATATTAATGATATTGATTTGTAATGTCGAGCGCATACTCTACATTATTATTAAAAAAATACTTATTATCAAACAATTTAGAAATATACAGAGAAAGCATGAAACAGACAAGATATAAAACAAGAACATAACTAATAAAAAATAAAATAATAAAATGTGTGCGTTGCGGTGTGACAAATTGGTCATAATTCAGCGAATAATTTTGCTCAAGGCGCAACCACTGATTAACCATCCGAGAAAACAAGTGAAAAAAAAACATTTTCGCGAGAAGGCACCCCGATGGTTAAGTTACCTATTTGTTTATTTATGTTTTTATTTAAAATGCTGGCTGGGTTATTATAATTTAAGTTACCTAATTGTTTATTTTTGTTTTTAGTTGAAATACTGGCTGGGTTATTATAATTTAAGTTACCTAATTGTTTATTTTTGTTTTTAGTTATTATGCTGGCTGGATTATTATATTTTAAGTTACCTACTTGTTTATTTTTGTTTTTAGTTGAAATGCTGGCTGGATTATTATAATTTAAGTTACTTAATTATTTATTTTTGTTTTTAGTTGTTATGCTGGCTGGGTTATTATAATTTAAGTTACCTAATTGTTTATTTTTGTTTTTAGTTATTATGCTGGCTGGATTATTATATTTTAAGTTACCTACTTGTTTATTTTTGTTTTTAGTTGAAATGCTGGCTGGATTATTATAATTTAAGTTACTTAATTGTTTATTTTTGTTTTTAGTTATTATGCTGGCTGGGTTATTATAATTTAAGTTACCTAATTGTTTATTTTTGTTTTTAGTTGAAATGCTGGCTGGATTATTATAATTTAAGTTACCTAATTGTTTATTTTTGTTTTTAGTTATTATGCTGCCTGGGTTATTATAATTTAAGTTACTTTCTTGTTTATTTTTGTTTTTAGTTGAAATGCTGGCTGGATTATTATAATTTAAGTTACCTAATTGTTTATTTTTGTTTTTAGTTATTATGCTGGCTGGGTTATTATAATTTAAGTTACCTAATTGTTTATTTTTGTTTTTAGTTATTATGCTGGCTGGGTTATTATAATTTAAGTTACCTACTTGTTTATTTTTTATACGTTAGCAGACTTCGTGGATATGGGTAGGACACTTGGCTAAGTGAAATGACAACAGGTGGACCAAGACAGTCACAGAGTTGCGGCCAAGAGATGGACGTCAACCGCAGGTCAGACCACCGGCCCGATGGTCTGACGATGTCGTAACGGAAGTTGTACAGCAATGGATAAGACTTGCTCAAGACCGATTGGACTGGTGACATATAGAGGAGACCTATACCCAACAGTGGGTACTAGAGGCTGGATAGAAAAATAGATAGCAGACGTCCGTGCCTTACTCACAAAAGTTCCGACGGAAGACCAGCGCTGTGACATAGCAAATTGCTGAGTTGGAACCTTTTTGTGGCGGCCACTAATATAATATTTTTTATTTATTTGTTTTACTGTATTATTTGTGTTGTTATTGTGGTTGGAATTATTGTTTCCTTTGAATTTATTTGACGATCCGTGTCGCAATTGGCGAATAGCCGGTGGAGACGTAGGAGGTAGCGGGTTCGATTCCCTCAGCAGAACGTATGTAAACGGTATGTAAGGAATACGTTTATTTGACACAACAATACGGCCAGAAATGAAGTTTACAGTAGAAAAATATAAAATATGTAGGAAACAAACAACAACACATATAAACAATAAACTAGGAAGTTACTTAAAGAGGTAAGAAGGTAGAAAGGTACGTAGATATATAATAAATAAATAATAATAATAATAGATACATAAATATAATTATTCAAGTGGTTTAATAATCAAAAAATAAATCCTTATACCGTTATTACCACTATTTGTTTAATTCTACATGGCGATAGGTGGCACGCTTCTGTGCCCAAAGCTTTGAATGTACTATAATTATTATTGAGCGGATTTGCATAACGAATTCAGAATTTGTGTCGCTAAAGTCACATATAATCCTGGTTATTTGTGACTGCTTACTTGTACACTTACGTGAGCACTCTTAGCAAAAACACGAAACGCACTGGAAAGCGCAGCGTAAGACTATCTTCTACTGGATTCCAAGTTACATTCGATTAGCGATGACGCTAGTTGATAAGTCCGAAAATGTATGGGATTTGACACATACTATAGAAATATCACGTGATATATCGACAACAAAGTATGTACGTAGAAATCTAATCGATTCGTAGCGAATGTAATTTGGCTACGGGCCCGGGCGTGCTGGGAATCGCTGGCTGAAGGCCGCACAGGATCAGCCGCATTTAGGAAATTCCTCAAAATCACTCTCAAAACAGTGGGTCGTCCTATGGCTGATATGTTAAGTAGAGATCTACTTTTAAATTGCATGCGCCACTATCATCGCCTAGGGCCTAATTACTGAAGTATGTAATTTAACTTTTTTTTTCTTTTTTTTTATACCAATAAGGTGGCAAACAAGCATACGGCCCACATGATAGTAAGCGGTTACCGTAGCCTATGGACGTTTGTAATACCAAAGTATTACTCGCGCGTTGCCGACCCTTAAATATTTTCAAAACGCCCTTTTTGAAGAACCCCATACTGTAGTCCCTGGAGAAAACCTCGGCAGGGAGACCATTCCACAAGCGAAGTGTTCGCGGGAGGATATTCCTCTGGAACCTCACCGTTCACGACCACATCGTCTCCAAGGTGTGTGGATAGATTCCCTGTCGATGGCGAGTGGTGCGATGATAAAACGAACTGCAGGCACCATATCAAACACCTCCTCAGAACACAACCCATTATACAAGCGGTAGGACACACACAGGGAGGCAAAATCTCTCCTGAGACTTAAGGGCTCAATACCGCTTGTGAGAATGGGATCGTCAACAATTCTCACAGCTCGTCTTTGAACAGAGTCAAGTGGCCCTAGTTGATATCCAGGTGCTCCTGCCCATAAATGACAGCAATACTCCATGTGGGGCCAGATTTGCGCAATTCTATAGAAATAGTCTTTGCCCTGTTGAGCACACCGAGCTTTTTAGATGCCAACTTAGCATAACTTAATTTAACACTATTATTTTATTTTATCCTGTTTGTTTTGTCCTTCTATTCTTTTAAACATAAAATATCCGCAATTGCTAAAATGGCCTTAACGGAAAACTAGCGCCAATTGTTGCAACCAGCATTATGCTGTGTTAAGAACCAATTTGCAACTATACGTTGCTCATAAATTAAGATTTGGTTTTTATGAGTTTTTTTTTACTTTACTTGTTATTATTTATTTTTTTATGTATTAACTATAAGTATGCTGCAAATAAAATATTATTCTATCTGCTATCTACTTAATTACGTCAAAACTGTATGCACGTGTGTGCACGTACCCACCACTATAATCAAAATCTCTATCTTCAAAGGTTTGCTGGAAGAAAACTCTTATTCGGATTAAGCTCGCCTAAGTACGTGTCCATTTTGTAAGCTGTATATGTGTGTAATCTATCTGTGTGCAATAAAGTATAATGAATGAAGAAAAACTATGTTAGTACCTAATAAATAGCAGTGATTAAGTTTTCTGGGTGATTCATCCCATCAGATGCCATTCGTATTTATTCGTTATTGCTTTAAGATGCAGTTGATGCTGGCAAGATGTCTATGCAGCAATAAGGCTGTTTTCTTAGACCAGATGACGTCAAAAGAGTCGGCGTGCGCTTCGGCAAATATACCTGATGAGCTGCAGAAACGTGGCTATAATTTTGATAATTTAGTAACGTCTCACGCAGGTATACTTTAAGTAAACTCAGTGGAAGAGAGCCTCATTTAGGGCTGGTAGTTAAAGAAAAGAATACTAGAGTTCCTTGTGAAAGGGCTCGCTCTGGGAAATATTATCTACTATTTCAGCCGCCAAGCTGCATTACTGTGTTTTGGTTTGAACAGTATGGTCGCCGGTTAAATTACAGGCATATGAGGTTTTACTCCTGTATGCTTTAAATTGATGGACGCATGGCAGTGAATCTTAGCACACGTTTTTAAGGTGCGTGACCTAAGAGGTAATAATTGGTTATAAGTGATGGTTACCATTTAAAATCAGGTTGGCCATAAGCTTCTTCCATCTCCAGGTCGACTATAAGTAGTTACATTTTACCACACCATGTGCCAATAATAAAGTTAAACGGAAGAAAATAATGGTAAATGGATGCTTGCGCGCAACAGGATAGGAATATTCAATTGTTATAACATAGTTATCAGGGGCTTTGAATTAATTTCAGTGCACTTAGCTTTCATCAGTCTCCGCGCTGCGATTGTAATATGTGTCCAATGCACATGCAATCTACTTTCTGTGTAAATTTAACACAGAATTTGTTTATGAGTGTATGCAGTTATCTGCCTTCAATTATTTAAACATGAATGGAATAACATAGGTTAATTAAAATTAAGCACACTTCTATTAGACTTAATATGAATAATATATCAAAATATTACTCGCTCGTGATATGGAGATCCATCATTCCTCATCTATTGATCATCCAGCCCTCATTTCTGATTCGAGAAATCGACGAAAATTTATCGAACGAAAATCATCAAGTATAGCCCTCTCCATTGCACGCTGAGCGACTATCAAGCCTTCATAATAGGCCTATAGTAACTGACCATGTTTTTGTGCCATGTTTTTATCGAAAAAAGCCGATCAAGACTTTTGTCTTGACACTGAGGTATTTTCGACTAGAAGACATCGCGTAGTTTCCCAAACGCTACCCAGCTGAGTTGAATTCATCGACTGACCTCTTTCTCGAAGTTGGACCTAACTGTTTTTCCTAGACGTACTCGTTAACTTCGAGAATTGAGTTCCCACCTGATCAGAAATGAGGAAAAGGAACCAACCAAAGTCACGGGTAGCCAGAGGATTAGTAATGAAAAGCTCAAGTGCCTATAATTTCATCTTCACCCACACTCAAACTACCAAAAGCGCTTCGTGTGAACGATGCAATGCACTCTAGCGAAGCGTGGCAACTTTAACGATTTCTTGTTAGCACAGTATTCGCTTTAAGTATCAGAGGTCAAACACTTTACTTTGTAAGTGTCGCGTCTCGGTCATTTACATCACTTGCCGGGCAGGTGTAGACTTTTATTGAGATGAATAGCTGCTAGACGCCGTTAAGTGTGCCACGAACAGTGTGTTGAGTAGACCATGTACTTACTATAAAGTGTTGTCGGACTATTATGAATGGGAAATTAACCGGAAATGTTGTGTGTGTGTTCAGAAAGGTCTTAACTGGTAATTTTGTTTTATACTGGATAGAACTTCGTTTGGCCACAATCTCACTTGAGAGTAAGCGATGATGTGGTCTAAGATGAAGCACGAAGATCTAGAAGTGACCTATTTACTCTTACCTTAACGAGGCCCGGATTGTATTCTTTAGGAAAAACAGACAACGGTAAAGTGTTCCATACCTTAGCTGTACGCATCAAGAACCAAAACAAAAATGGTGTGTGCGAATGGGTGGTATATCAAAGGGAGATGGCGGGATCAGATCGTATAGTTCCTGGGCACATTCCCCAAAATGTGTTTTGTAAGTGAAATTAATTTATGCACTTATTATTACCGTTGTCTTATTTTTTTTGTTATTCAAGAGCTTGACCACTACCTGATCACCGGATGGTAAGTGAAAGTATGATCGAAGATGAAGCACGCTTGCCTAAAAAGAACCTGTTTTGTCATATATTTTCAGGCAGTGACTATTAAGTGTTAACATACTATTATTTTTGAAATTTTTCTTTCTTTCTTTTGAACTTATATTCGGAAATTTTTGTGTAGTATGTTGTTCAGAAACATCGTAACTGGTATGTGAAATTAATTATACACTTATTATTACTAGTGGTTCGCCCCGAACTGAGATCTCGCGAGTATCCAACAAAAACAAAAAAAAAATATTCGTAATCTTTGACTATCAAAATAGTGCCACTAAATGCATAACCACTTAACTTGACCTACAGTTTCATTCAAATTACAGATAACGGGGGCTAATATTTATTGGTTACTTGTTTTTGGGCTAGAAATTGCTGTTATTCTGGATTTCAGACTTTTGCCTGTATTTGTGTTACTAAAGCTACATGCGTCTCGGTCTCGTCTTCGGTCTCTACAGAATTCTTTAGGCAGTGTCAGGTTAACATCACGAGAGGGCTGCCAAAACCACTTGTCGCGGTATTTTGATCAGAAGCCCCAAAATTTCTATAGCAATGGGATCATGTCCCTACCTACAAGATGGCAAAAAATCATCGAACAAAATGGTATCTACATACTTTAGTTAAATGTAAATAAATTATATTCAAAAATGTTTTGAATTTTCTTAAAAAATGCGAAGAAACTTTTTCCCCAACCTAATGTTAATGGCAATTTTGTTTACAATTCGGGTACAATATTTACTTAAGTTTATAATAGTACTAAAATAAATAGTCTTAGTCTGTATGAAATAAAAAAGGATGACAATAATTTTACCATGATTAATTTTAAAATGAGTAAAGAAACTGATCATTGACCTAATCAATGGTCCATCTTGCTCCTCACTGCCGTACCAGGCAACAATGCTTATACAATTGACCTTTAAAATCCACCACTAACCTGCCCAAACTCAAAAGCTGAAACTAGTTCTCAATTAACCTTTCGAAAGGAACTTTGGCTTGTCATTACCACCAACATAAATTCAAATGTTAATTCCAAATTGATATTTGAATGGAGTCTCGCCGTTTTGATTCAATGAATTCGCGTAATAATTTCTAAATCTGAACCATTCTAGATTACTCAAATTGTTCCGGAGTTATGTTGAAATTGAAATGCTAAAATCAGGAATTGGGGCCGTCAAATCGCCGTGCACGATCAAGTATTCGGATCAAGAAGGTTCAATTTGCATCGTCGGTCAAGTAAAAATCTTATTATCTTCGTGCTTAACCGTACACGACGGCCATCAATTAATTGATCGAGCGAAGCAAGATCTCTAAATCAACTTGGGCAAAGTGGCATTGTATGCATGTTTGCCTGTCCGAGGATAACTTTCGAAGCGTTTATCCGATCATCGTGAAACTTGATACATAGGTAGGTAGTGATTTTTCTGTGACACCATTTTGGTGTGACTAAATGAGCTAAATATGGGGGGGGGGGTGTTGTCGAGATATTAGGGTTCAAGAGGGGTAAAAAAAATTAAAATGAGATTCAAATGAAAGGTCTTCAATAGTAAATTTAGATTCCGTTTTTATTTTTAGTAAAGTCATTATAGTTTTTGAGTTATTAGCCATAATAAAAACTAAACTTTGACAACATTCACCGGGTACACCAGTGACCCTACAGTGCTGTAATTTGGTATACGTGTAGCTTATGTAACACAAATATAGGCAAAAGTCTGAAATCCAGAATAACTGCAATTTGTACCCCAAAAAGTGAAACCACAATACATGATCTCCCGGTACCTGTAATTTGAATAAAACTGCAGGTCAAGTAGTTTGGTTATTTATGTCGTGGCACTATTTTGATAGTCAAAAATTTTAAATAATATTTTTTTGTTTTAATCGGAGACTCGCGAGATCTCAGCTCGGGGCGAATCACTAGTAATAAAATCATTTTAACGATCGCTTAGGGATATAGACACAGCATTACCTTTTTAGTTTCGTCTAATTATCACAGCGTTTTCGGTTTCGCCTTAATCTTTTTGAAACTAGTTAACTATGACCGCTATTGTCATTTTTGACTACGCATTCATGCTTTAGGAGGCAGTTCTGGCAAAAATTATTAACAAATAATGCTGTGCGTTTCACACAGCGCTATCTAACCCCTAACTAAGCAAAGCTCGTTCTATGAGATTCGGGAACCAGATAATTTACTATAGGGTTTCTTTGTTCTTTATTCTTTATTGTACACAAATAGATTTACAGACAGAAACAGCTTACAAAATGGACATGTACAAAGGCTAGCTTAACCCTAACAAGTCTTTTTGTAAATACTTCCATAGTTAAAATAAATAGATAGAGAACACGTACACGGGAAACAAATATTTATAGATAATACAAACAGTTATTCCGCGGCGAGAATGAAACCCGCAACCTCCAGCGTCTCAGCCGGCTATGTGCCCACTGCGCCGAGAAAGTCAAGTAATTTTGCTAACACAAGAGTTGGTCAAAAACTCTTAGCCACCCTGCAACTTTG